>JBBDGP010001833.1:1800000-2517500 GCA_037952835.1 Lithobates septentrionalis
TGAGGGGTGTACTCACTTTTGTGAGATACTTTATATAGTGTGTGTGTACAGTTAGGTCCATATATACTTGGACACAGGCACAATCTTTGTTTTTTTTTTGTTTTTTTTAGGTATTTACGAAAACACATTCAAGTTATAGGTATATAATGGATATCGGCTGAAAGTGCACACTCTCAGGTTTATTTTGAGGGTATGTACATCCAAATCGGAGGAAGGGTTTAGGAATTACTGCTCTTAAGAATAGCCATCCCCCCCTTTTTCAAGGGATCAAAAGTAATTGGATAATTGAATCAAAAGCTTTTTCATTGCCAGGTGTGGGCTACTCCTTCATTATTTCTTTCTCAATTAAGGAGGTAAAAGGTCTGGAGTTGATTCTAGGTGTGGTATTTACATTTGGAATCTATTGCTGTGAACCTACATCATTCGTTCAAAGGAACTGTCCATGCAAGTGAAACAGGCCATTGTAAGGCTTCAAAAACCAAATCCATCAGAGAGATAGCAGCAACATTAGGAGTGGCCGAATCAACAGTTTGGTACATTCTGAGGAAAGAGAAAAACGCACTGGTGAGCTGAGCTCAGCAACATTAAAAGGCCTGGACGTCCACGGAAGACAACAGTGGTGGATGATCGCACCACTGTTTACCACTCTTTGGTAAAGAAAAACCCATTCACAACATCCAGACAAGTGAAGGGCACTCTCCAGGAGGTGGGCGTATCATTGTGAAAGTCTACAATCAAGAGAAGACTTCACAAGAGCAAATACAGAGGGTTCACCACAAGGTGCAAACCATTCATAAGCCTGAAGAATAGAAAAGTCAGATTAGACTTTGTCAAAAAACATCTATAAAAAAGCCAGACCAGTTCTGGAAAAGCGTTTCTTTTGACAAATGAAACTAAGATTTATCTGTACCAGAATGACGAGAAGAAAAAAGTGTGGACAAGGCTTGGAACAACTCACGATCCAAAGCACATATATGTGTGGTGTGTGTGTATTTTATATTTATATATTTATATTTATATATATATATATATATATATATATAATAAAGTATATTCGTTTTAAAGGGACAACGCTATAAAAGAAAACAATATATGTACTAAAGTGAAAAATGTGGTCTTTTAACCTCCATCCCCTACTAGAGCTGCACGATTCTGGATAAAATGAGAATCGCTATTTTTTTTGCTTCGGATAAGGATCACGATTCTCGGCATAACATCATCCTTCACATTATACAAAAAAATTGGGCTAACATAACTGTTGTGTGTGTGTTTTTTTTTTTTTTATTATTATTCTTTGAAGTGTATTTCCCCCAAAAATGCTTTTGAAAGACCGCTGCTCAAATACAGTGAGACATAAAATATTGCAGCGACTGCCATTTTATTCTCTAGAGTCTCTGCTAAATAAAATGTATGTTTGGGGGGTTCTGAGTAATTTTCTAGCAAAAAATACTGATTTTAACTTGTAAGCAACAAGTGTCAGAAAAAGGCTAAGTCTTTAGGTGGTTAAACTCCCCTCATATACAGACTGAAGTTCATCCCTTTTGATCTAAAAGAACCAAATGATACAATGTTATCTTATCTCTCAGTGCTAAGCAATGTTGTGATAAACTTTGCTGGCTGCCTTTTTTTTTTTGACAGCTGTCAGCTGTGAGCAAAGAATGGCTCTGCGCCTGTTGCATGAATCGTGGAAATGCCAAATTAAGACAGTGAGGGGGGTTGATTTAAGATTTTTTTTTTAAACAATCGTACAGCTCAATCCTCTACTAAACTAACAAATATCAATGTGCACCCAAATGCTGGCAGTGTAAACAAAAAGTGCAGTACAAGAATCATAAATACATAATTTTTCAAAAAGCTGAAAAAATGAATCCATTAGTGTATATGCAAAAATAGTGCCTAAAATCAATAAAGCAACCTATATAACCACGGTGAATAAGTGCTTCTTAAATGTCCACCAAAAGTGCGCCCCGATACGGTGAGTACTAGGTAACTCACCGGAGCCCTATGCTGGTAAGATTATAAACCAGCAACAACCATGCACCAGTCTAGAAGTGGCAATACACAGCTTCCAGAGATCACTCAGGAAAAGTATCCTAGATCACTTATCAGCTCGTGAGGAAAGAGAGAAGAGGCTCTCATAGTGTGAATCCGTCTTAAAATGCTTTATTTTTTAAAAAAACACAAAAAAAACCAAATTTTTCTGTGTCCCCACTGATGCAAGTATATCCGCTTCAATAAAACAATATGCCACCTCCAGCTGAGAAACCAAAGTCACGAAAGGACAATCACAGCGTGCGTAGTGACGTCACATCCAAACCCCATCCTACACGTTTCGTCATTGGACGTCGTCAAGGTAGTTTGTTTAGTAGGGGAGGTTAATTGAGTGTATGTTGCACTTTAGTACATTGTGTATATTGTTTAAAAAAAAAAATGGTTGATGGTTTTACCCTAAGAATTCTTCTTTTCATTTGGGTCCTTTCTCTTTCCTATTATTGAATGATTATTGATGGGAACTGCCAGTGAAATGTTCAGGGGAGAGATCCCCCATGCCACTTTAAAGGTTAAATCCTGCATTCCTATGTGCTCATGCTGCGTTTGTATTATCACCACCCACAGAGTCTGGTGAGTGATTAGTGCATCTGGTGGTGGATTGGTTTACTGAAGGTGTAGCAGGTTAAAAAAGTGGGACTTTAGGTGAATGGTTTATGGAGATTCAAGGTTTTTGAATATTCTATTGCAATTATTGATCTATTGCAGTTACGAGACACGTTGATTATTTTGCACTCTATTGCACTTTGAGTTTATAATTAAGCTGTGTAATTATGGAATACATTGGTTGTATTATAATATTTGTATGTTTTTGCACGTTATTGCACTTTGAATTCATATTTAAGTTTGATATTTGGGTATTATAAGGTGATTGCAGTGTCCTAATAATTGATTCCCCTTTACCATACTAACCTTAAAGTGATATTAAACTCTCTATTTTTTTTTTTTAACCAAGTTCAGTAACTAAAGGAATTACCTGGCATGCGTTATGTTTTATGCATTGACATCCCTCCTTAGGCCCAGTCTGTCTGGACAGAATGGTGACCTGCTGACTTAACACCATCCACAAGTAGCTTAACTCTTCAAGAAGACACAGAAGTTAAATCCACTGTAATTGTACTTCAGCTAATTGCAGTACAAAGGATGATGTTTGTTCCAGTCTATTGAAGTGTAAGGAGACAGTGGGGTTGATTTACTGAAACTGGAGAGTGCAAAATCCGGTGCAGCTGTGCATGGAAGTCAATCTGGTTCTTAACTCCGCTTGTTCAATTAAAGTATAACTAAAGGCAAAACTTTTTTTTAGTTTTGCATATAGTGGCAGTGGATTGGAACCTCTGTTAGTTTTTGTTTTCAATCTTAGTTTATTTTCAAAAGTAAGAACACAAAGAATATAACAGAAAAATACCATTCTTTACAGTTTGGCAACACATATAGTATACATAGAATAGTGAGGTGTACTTTACCCATGTATAAACAGGAGTGATCATTTTAACATACAGCTTTCGGTGAACTACTGGTATATCATATTGTATATTGAAATCTTTATTCTAAGAGAGGAATAATATGCGGGTGGGGGCCAACATATAATGAACCTTGTAGTTTCGCGGGTTGGTGTTATCTGAGGGTTCCCTCTCAACGAATTAGACTGCTGTAGAAGTCTTTTATTCACCTATTATAGATAATCAAGTCATTTAGCTAGTCCAAAGATATGATCTTTAACTATATATGTGAGTGGTCGGTTCAGTACTTAACAAAGAGGAGACAGAAAAAGTCAGAAATAAGAACGTGAGTAGAAGTGTGGGATGGTACCTGAGGCACCAGGCTCTCCAGCATGGCTAATCGGCGGGTAAGGGTGGGGTATCTCTGACCCAAAGGGAAAACTCATCAGAATAGCGAAACATGGACCATGAGGTCCAGGTGGCGGTAAACTGCTCCTCCTTTCCCACTTCCTCCGCCAACAGGCGCTCCAGATCTCTTATCTGGTCCACTTCAACCACCCATTCTCCCAAGGAAGGCACATCTGTCGTTTTCCAATGTCGGGGGATCACTGTCCTAACTGCTGCCAGAAAGTGGCGCAGTACATCTTTTTTAATCGACTTGAGGGGGCCTGGGAGTATAGATAATAGGGCTATCTCTGGTGTGGGTTTGATTGATGTCGCCATCAGCCTGCTGTAAAGATCAAAGACCTTTTGCCATAGTTTCCAGATTGGAGGGCAAGCCCACCAGATGTGAAGCATTGTCCCGCTAGAGGACAGGCATCTCCAACACACGTCTGTCAAAGAGGGGTTAAACTTTTTAATATCTACTGGGCATCTGTACCACCTCGTTAATAATTTAAACCCTTTTTCTTGGTTCTTGGTTTCCAGGGAAATCCTATGCGTTAGGATAAAGCTTTTTTGCCAATCAGTGGGGGAGATGGAGTGTTGCAGCTCCGCTTCCCATTTCTGTGTATATGTTGGAAGGTCAGGGGCATATTCGTTCAGTAGTAGGGAATACAACAGTGATACTACATGTATTGGTGGGTCTGGTTGTAAAAGCAGTTCGTCAAAGTCTGATGGGTCAGCCAGTATCTCTGAGATGGATGAGAAAGTGCGTATGTATGACGTTATTTGACCCCTTTGTAACCACATTGTTGAGGTCCCTAATTCCATCCGAGAGGGTATGTCCGTTCTCAAGGATGGGTCAGCGCGTAAGACCTGTGCTAAACGTCTATGGCTATCCCTACTCCAGGGTCCAAATCTTAACTTGTTCGCTGCTGGGGGGAAAGCCGGAGTCCCGAAGAGAGGGGTCATTGGGCCCTGGATTTTAGACAATTTACTCGCTGAGATCATGCGGTCCCAAATCTGGAGAGTTTGGCGAGTAAGAGCAGTGGAGAATAAGCCGTCCCCACGCCCAGCCATAGGGGTCCACGGCAGGGCGCAAAGATCAGCCTCATTAAGATATTTCTCTAGTTGAACCCAAAGTTTGGAGGAAGAGTGGTGGAACCAATCCACTATACGCACGAGTACCGCTGCCTTATGGTATATAGAGGCATCTGGGACCCCCGCACCCCCCCTGACTTTCGGGAGAATCATTGTGTCATGTTTTATCCTGGGGCGACGTCCCTGCCATATAAATTTAGAGAAGATCTGACGGAGCCTTTTGAAGAACGAGGTGGGGATATAGATAGGAATGGTCTGGAAAAGGTATAAGAATCGAGGGAGAACATCCATCTTCAAGACATTCACCCTACCCAGCCAGGAGAGCTGTTTAGAGGCATATGTGGTCAGATCCGCTTGAGTTCTGGTAAGTAAAGGGGTGAAGTTGCTGGAGAACCTCTGTTAGTTTTTATTGCTGTCTGTGCCCCTGTTAGGAAGATTCACCCTCTTTATTTGTCCCAATTACCATTGAAAATGAAAGTAAAAGAAAATCCCAAATTTTAGGTTGTCCCCAGAAAAGTAATAGAGGGGAAATTTTCAAATGGGGACACTAGTTTTGGTGACCTGGGGTTTCCCAAGAAGTTCCCTTTTAATTTGAAGGGATTTCCTCTCACTTCCTGTTTGGCTATGAAACAGGAAGTGAAGGGAAATCTCAACAATGGAACACAGATGGCGAGAAAAAAAAAAAGTTTTACTTTAAAAGAGCAGTATGGGATTTGTGTTTTGTTTTTTGTTTTTTAATGGATGAATGATTTGTAAAGCGCTGCAAATGCGAACTGAATCGCCTCAAGGCGCTAGATGCATTCTCTGTTGTCAGCTTCTTAGAAAAGGAAGGTCTTTTAGTTTTTTTCCTGAAGGCCTGGTGGTTTTCTTCCATGCGGATGTTGGTTGGAAGAGCATTCCATAGTCGAGGTCCTTGGACTGCGAATCTTCGTTCTCCCTTTGCTTTGTAGCGGTATTTGGGAATGATAAGGAGGTTTTGGTTAGCTGATCGAAGACTGCGATTCGGTGTATATTGTTTTATTTTCTCCCGGAGATATAGCGGAGCGTTTCCTTGTACGCATTTGTGGGTGAGGCAGAGGGTCTTGAAAGTGATTTGATTCTTTACGGTTAGCCAATGTAGGCTCCTCAGGGAAGGGGAGATGGATTCCCAGGGGTTTTTTTCCTGTTAACAGTCTTGCCGCCGTGTTTTGGATGAGTTGTAAGCGCGCAAGCTGATATTGGGGTAGTCCTACGTAGAGCGAATTTGCGTAGTCGAGTCGGGAATTGATGATTGTTCCCACAACTGCCGCTTTTGTCCTCTTCTGGGATGAAGGGGATTAGTCTGCGTAGCAGGCGGAGGAGATGGTGGGATCCGCTAACTACTGACCTTATTTGTGCATCCATTGTCATTCCTGAGTCAAAAATGACTCCGAGACTCTTGGCTTTGGTGCTTGGAGAGATGGTCTGTCCAAGGATGGTGGGAGGTGTCCACGGAGTCTTTATTTTGGAATTTTTGTTAGCATGTAGGAGAAGAAGTTCTGTTTTTGATCCGTTGAGTGGTCATCCAGTCATCTATTAAAGTGAGGCATTTCTGTAATTGCTGATGAAGGTCTTTTTGTCCGGTGATGCGAAGGTAGAGTTTGGGTGTCGTCAGCGTATGAGTGGAAGCAGATGTCGGTTTTCCTGATGATATTGAGAAGTGGGCGGATGTAGATGTTGAATAGTACTGGTGACAAGGGTGAGCCTTGAGGGACTGGTGACAAGGGTGAGCCTTGAGGGACTCCACAGGAGACTGCCCGGGTTTCCGAGGTGAATGTTCCTAGTTTCACTGTCTGGGAGCGATTCTCTAAGAAGGATGTAAACCATTTTAGAGCAGAATCTGTAGCTCCTGCAACTTCAGCGAGGCGGACAAGTAAAGTATTGTGGTCCTGAATCATACTTGCCTAGGTAGATGCAGCATTGGTTCGATGCTCCATCTGTCCCCCACCGGCTCTTACACTGAAAATCGAGTGATCAAACACTGCATATCACTCAGTTCTCAGAGCTCCGTGAGCAGAGAGCTTGTGACTGTCACCGCTCTGTGTCGTCGTCTCCCCCCCCCCCCCCCCCCCCCCCCGTGCTCATTGGAGCACTGAGCTGTGGAGGAGGCACAAGAGGCTGGCTCAGGCTTGCTGATCCAGGCATGTGGGCGGATTGCAATCTTTCCCAAGCCTGGACCGGCTCTGTAACATCAGCCAACAGCGGGGGAAGCCCACTGTCTGCTGAAAACGGGTTACAGGAGTGCAGAACGAACTGCACTCCTGTGATCCATAGAAGTACAGCCAAAAAAGCTTTGGCTGTACTTCTCCTTTAAATTTTGACAGAAACCTGGAAGCTGGTTGGTTACTATGAGCAGCTGTACCAGATTCTGTGTGCACCACTTTTAGTAACTTTCCTCCAATGACTTTCCTGGGCCCTGTCTCTATTTCTAGGTATGGATGGCCCTATTCAAGAAATGGAGAAAGTCTAGCTGGGACTAAACTAACTAGCACTAAATAGGGGAGGACAGAGGAAGATAACAAAATCACATTAGTAAACAAGTTGCAGTGGCCCAAAATCACCATTTAAAAAATGTATCTGTTCCAACTTGCATACAAATTCAACTTAAGGCGGGGGTCCACCTATCTATCGTTTTTTTTTTTTTTTTTTTTTTTTTAGTTCATTAACAAACTTTTCTTCTCAGCATTACATACTCACATATTGTGTGTAATATGTCTGCCTGTGTCAGATTTCGTCGGAAAGAATAACTTATATTATTCACTGCAGACGGTTTCCATCTTCATTGTGGGCATTTGAAGCCCACAAGCATTTATTTCCTGGATGTGGTGAATGCTGTGCTCCCAGCATTCACCGCTCGTTCCCGCACATGCTCAGTGGCATCCTGGGAAGCCTGAGACTAGCTCCCAGGAGACTGTGCCGAGTCTGGGAGAGGCTAGAAACACGCCTACTCCCATGGGAGGAGAACCAGGAAGTGCAAAGAAGAATAGAAAAATAAAAGGTAATTACAGCAATTTAAATTTTTTTAAACGGCATGTCAGCATCTAGGCAAGGAAGAGAATACATACAGATATTGTTCAAAATTTGGGTGGAACCCCGCTTTAAGAACAAACCTACAGTTAGTGCCAGACCACAAAAAATAGTGATAGAAAGAAATGGAGCTAATAAACCACACAAAAAGTGCAAATGGTGCGCATATATGTTGAAATTGCTCCCAACACCAAAAGAGGTTATGGATTAGTCCATAAATATAAACATATGTGATCTTCATATAACTTGTGACAATACCACAAACTCATGCTCCTCCACCACATAGACTGCGTGCTTACCAGAGGCAAGCTAATATGAGCTTGCAGCTATTAACCCCACCAGGGCCTTGTTCCAAAGGAATGGCGATGACCGCTCTCAAATGCTTGATGTAACAGGAACACACAGCAAACAGCCACGGGAACTCCGTCATTCAGTGGTCTCGATTGAGGACCAGAAGGTAACCCAAAATGAAGAGGAACTCACTATAGTGTAAATCGTATTAAAAGCATTTATCAAAAATAAAGTTTGCACTTACACGTAGTAAGAAGTAAACTTGCAAAGATAAAAAAGCCAGCTGGCAAGCAAACACCCGTCCACTAAGGTACACAGCGCGATGACGTCAGCACGTCACTCCTCCTGACGCTAGTTTCGTCACACTCTGACGTCATCCTGGGGCACGGGTAAGCCCCAGGTCGACGTCAGAGTGTGACGAAACGCAGGTCGGGAGGAGTGACGTGTCGACGTCATTGCGCTGTGTACTGCGGCTTTTTTATCTTTGCAAGTTTACTTCTTACTACGTGTAAGTGCAACCTTAATTTTTAGTAAATGCTTTTAATACGATTTACACTATGGTGAGTTCCTCTTCATTTTGGGTTACCTTTCTGGTCCTCAATCGAGACCACTGAATGACGGAGTTCCCGTGGCCGTTTGCTGTGTGTTCCTGTTACATCAAGCATTTGAGAGCGGTCATCGCCATTCCTTTGGAACAAAGCCCTGGTGGGGTTAATAGCCACAAGCTCATTTTAGCTTGCCTCTGGTAAGCACGCAGTCTATGTGGTGGAGGAGCACGAGTTTGTGTTGTTGTCACAAGTTAAAGAAGATCACATATGTTTACATTTCAGGTTTTGATATACGACTAGCGTGCAAAAAAAAAAAAAAAACGGACGATCTGTGTAGATTTTCTAATTGTGTGTACGGGGCAGAAGTAATTCTTCCTAGGAAACAGAGTTAACCCTTTGATCGCCCCTGATGTTAACCCCTTCCCTGCCAGTGTCATTAGTACAGTGACAGTGTATATTTTTTAGCATTTATCACTGGTTCTCAAAAAGTGTCAGGTGTCCGATTTGTCCGCCGCAATCTCGCAGTCCTGCTAAAAGTCGCTGATCGACGCCATTACTAGTAAAAATAAATAAATAAAAATATGCCATAGTTTGTTGCCGCTATAACTTTAACTATAACAATCTTGTATACACTTATTGGGATTTTTTTTTTTTTACAAAAAACATGTGGCAGAATACATATTGGCCTAAATTGATGAAGAAATTTAAATTTTTTATTGGGAATGTTTTATAGCAGTAAGTAAAAAAGTATTGTTTTTTTTTTTCTTCAAAATTGTCTTTTTTTGTATATAGCGCAAAAAACAAAAACCGCAGAGGTGATCAAATACCACCAAAAGTAAGCTCTATTTGTGGGATAAAAAGACCAAAAATTGGATTTGTGTACACTGTCACGCGACCGCAAAATTGTCAGTTAAAGTAACGCAGTGCCGTATGGCCTGGTCATGAAAGGGGGTAAATATTCCTGAGCTGAAGGAGGTAATGGGTCGTAGTTCTGTGGGGTAAGTATAGAAAGTTTTGAGAGCTTGCTGATGCACTTTGGACTGCTTCATTCAACTCTGTTCTAGCTGTCAAGCCGTAGACGTCAGTGGGGATTTCCTCGAAGCCCGGGGAGATTGCAGAAAAAGAATCGGCGGCTGGAAGTGTGCCAGGGCAAGCTGTTGGCAGCTAAACATCTGCAGATCTAGAGTTCAAAAAAAATATATAATTACCATCAATATACTTGCCTAGATCCAACCCACAAATCATTGAGTTGTGGAATAATAGGGGATTATGTTGTGTAGTGAACGAGGGACTTTTTTCAATCTTGAAAATGTCGGACTTGGTTTGCACGTTACTTTTAAATGGCAGACGATTGTGATTTGTGGAGTCACAGTTTGTTTAGATAGGTAATGGGCAGGTATTGGGCAGCTCCCAGCATAGAGCTGTGCAGATTAGCTGCAGAGTATAAATTATTCCAGGTGCTTTATATAGCACCGTCAATTTACGCTTTACATACATATATTGTACATTCACATCCACAGCCCTCAAGGAGCTTACAATCTAATCATTGGTGTGTGCATCCTATTGCATTAGGGTGTGCACCCCAGAGCAGTGGACGATGTCAGTAGTTTTTATTATTTTTTACAATTTTAGTTTTCTAATTTATTGTTTTGATTTTTTACAATTTTTTAGGAGCCCTGTTGGGGGGGGGGGGGGGGGGGGCTTTGGTGAAATGTCAAGGGTCTAAACAGACCCCTGATGCCTCAAGGGGTCTGTTTAGACCCTTGACATTGAGGGATTGAGGACAGAGCTTCCTCAGTAGCTTGCTCTGCAGCCTCAGCTGCACTGGAAAGTGAACTAATGGGAAGTGCTCTGTGCTGGGCGGCCTCCTGTTCATTCACAAACTGAGACATAGGGGGTTATTTACGAAAGGCAAAATTCACTTTGCACTGCAAGTGCACTTGGAAGTGCAGTTGCTGTAAATCTAAGAGCCCTTTCACACTGGAGCGGTTTGCAGGCGTTATTGCGCTAAAAATAGCGCCTGCAAGCCGACCCAAAACAGCCGCTGCTGTTTGTTCAGTGTGAAAGCCCGAGGGCTTTCACACTGAAGCAGTGCGCTGGCAGGAGAAGAAAAAATCTCCTGCAAGCCGCATCTTTGGAGCGGTGTATTCACCGCTCCTAAACCGCTCCTGCCCATTGAAATCAATGGGACAGCGCGGCTATACCGCGGCTATAGCTGCGCTGTACGAGTGGTTTTAACCCTTTTTTGGCCGCCAGCGGGGGGGGGTAAAACCGCACCGATAGCGGGGGAAAACAGCACTAAAAATAGCGCTGTTTTACCGCAGATGCCCCCTACCGCCCCAGTGTGAAAACAGCCTTAGGGGTAGATCTGAAATGAGCGGAAGCTCTGCTGATTTTATCATCCAGTCCAGAGAGGAGGGAAGCTGGCAGCACTGCAGGGGGGAGATGGGGCACCAGGAGGCAGGGAGATCAGCACTGCACAGGGTGATTAGGATGTGCCCTGGTACACACTGCACACACCTATGTCCCTAACTCACATTCATACATACATATACTAGGGCCAATTTAGACAGGAGCCAATTAACCTACCAGCGTGTTTTTGGAGTGTGGGAGGAAACTGGAGTACCCGGAGGAAACCCACACAGACACAGGGAGAACATGCAAACTCCAGGCAGGTAGTGCCATGGTTGGGATTCTACGACTCTATAAAGAAAGTGACCACACTTTTCAACTCCTGCAATATTCCAGACAGCTTCACACTTGACATTTTTCCTTGCACGCCCCCACTGGTCTATCAGTACTGTATGTATGACTCCCATTTTGAGCCCTCTTTGTCTGCTCCAACCACCCCCCCCCCCCTTCACCCCACCTCTATATACACACACATCGGTATACAAAGCAAGCACTTTTACGATAAGCCTTCCTATGGTCCTACTTGACATTTTCCACATATTGTCATGTTACAACCAAAAACGTAAATTTATTTTTTGGGGATTTTATGTGATAGACCAACACAAAGTGGCACATAATTGTGAAGTGGAAGGAAAATGATAAATGGTTTTCTATTTTTTTTTACAAATAAATATGTGAAAAGTGTGGCGTGCATTTATAGACTCTAACAGGTTTTCTTCTAAAATTGCCCTGTATTTGTCTCCATCCATCTTCCCATCAACTCTGACCAGCTTCCCTGTCCCTGCTGATAAAAAGCATCCATACAACATGATGCTGGCGCCACCATGTTTCACAGTGGGGATGGTGTGTTCAGGGTGATGTGCAGTGTTTTCTGTCACAAAAAGTTCAATTTTAGTCTCATCTGACCAGAGCACCTTCTTCCACATGTTTGCTGTGTCCCCCACATGGCTTCTCACAAACTGCAAAAAGGACTTCTTATGGCTTTCTTTCAATAATGACTTTCTTCTTGCCACTCTTCCATAAAGGCCAGATTTGTGGAGAGCACGACTAATAGTTGTCCTGTGGACAGATTCTCCCACCTGAGCTGTTCTGTCAGGGGAGAGGAGACATGTTATTTGTTCCTACTGAGTAGGAACCATATATCTCCTCCCCCAGTCAGTCCTGTCTCCATACAGTTAGAACACATCTAGGGAACACACATTTAACCCCTTGATCGCCCCCTAGTCCTAACCCCTTCCCTACCAGTGACATTTACACAGTAATCAGTGCATATTTATAGCACTGATCGCTGTATAAATGTCAGTGGTCCCAAAAATGTGTAAAAAGTGTCCGATCTGTCCGTCACAATGTCGCAGCACCGCCATTACTAGTAAAAAAAATTAATAAGTAATAAAAATGGCATAAATCCATCCCATAGTTTGTAGATGCTATAACTTTTGTGCAAACCATTCAATATACGCTTATATTGCAGTCGTGCCATACTCTTTCCATTTTCAGATGATGGATTGAACAGTGCTCCATGAAATGTTAAAAGCTTGGGATATTTTTTTATAACCTAACCCTGCTTTAACCCCTTCCCGCTGACCGTATGCAGATGTGCGTACTCGGCTTTCGGGGGTTATACCGGGATGATGCGATCGGGAGGCCCGGTGTCCAATCGGCTGCCTCCGGCGGCTGTGGGCGGCTTCGTTCCAGCCTTCTCAATGTAAACGCGGAAGCGACGTCATGACGTAACTTCCCGTTTACTCGGCTGCCAATGGCGCCGAATTTAAAAAAATACACAGTATTCAGAATCGCCTTTTTCGGCGATCTGAATACTTTGAAGTGCAGAGGAGGGATCGGGGGTCTTTTAGACCCCCGATCCCTCCATAAAGAGTACCTGTCACCACCTATTACTGTCACAAGGGATGTTTACATTCCTTGTGACAGCAATAAAAGTAAAAAAAAAAAACATTTTTTTTTTTAAACACAATTTATAAGTATAAAAATAAATAAAATTTTAAAAAAAAACATTTTTTAAAGCGCCCCCGTCCCCGCGAGCGTGCGCAGCGAAGAAAACGCATACGGAAGTCGCGCCCGCATATGTAAACGGTGTTCAAATCACACATGTGAGGTATCGCCGCGATCGTCAGAGCGAGAGCAATAATTCTAGCCCTAGACCTCCTCTATAACTCTAACCTGGTAACCGTAAAAAAAAATTTAAAGCGTCGCCTATGGAAATTCATAGCTACCATAGTTTGTCGCCATTCCACGAGTGCGTGCAATTATAAAGCGTGACATGTTTGGTATCTATTTACTCGGCGTAACATCATCTTTCACTTCATCTTTTTCATTATACAAAAAAACTGGGGTAACTTTACTGTTTGTATTTTTTAAAATTCATGGAAGTGTCCCTTTTCCAAAAATTTGCGTTTAAAACACCGCTGCACAAATACCGTGTGATATAAAATATTGCAACAATCTCCATTTTATTCTCTAGATTGTCTGCTAAAAAATATATATATAATGTTTGGTGGTTCTAAGTAATTTTCTAGCAAAAAATATGGATTTTAACTTGTAAACACCACATTTCAAAAATAGGCTTAGTCATGAAAGGGTTAAACGTCTCCACAACTTTATCCCTGACCTGTCTGGTGTGTTCCTTGGCCTTCATGATGCTGTTTGTTTACTAAGGTTCTGTAACAGAGGGCTTCACTGAACACCTGTATTTATACTGAGATTAAATTACACACAGGTGAACTCTACTAATTTGGCGACTTGACTGAAGGCAATTGGTTCCACTAGATTTTAGTTAGGGTGTATCAGAGTATAGGGGCTGAATACAAATGCACGCCACCCTTTTCAGATATTTATTTGTAAAAAAATTTAAAAACTCTTTATCATTTTTCCTTTTACTTCACAATTAGGTGCCACTTTGTGTTGGTCTATCACATAAAATACATTTGCGTTTTTGGTTGTAACATGACAAAATGTGGAAAATTTCAAGGTGTATGAATACTTTTCAAGGCACTGTACATTGGCGGAACTGAAAATTGTTGAGGTTTTAGTGAAAGTTAGCTGTGTAAAAAAGGAAATATCTACTGCTGTCTTCTTGGCTAACCCATACTGCTCTTGGAAACCTTTGTCATAAAAAAAAATTACAAAGATAAAATTAATGCAATTTCAAAACATATAATTTGTAAATTAAGAAAAACTTACCAAAAATCATTATAGTTTCCCTTTTAACTCCTGTTTTTCTGTTCTGCAGATTATTAAACTGGCAGTTTATGGGATGTTGCCGAAAAACCTTCACAGGAGGACCTTGATGCTGAGACTGCACTTATTCCCTGAAGAGGTAAGTGCTGTATATGGACAGAACATTAGTTCTGTGTTTTCTTTATCACTCTATGTAAACCGTTATTGCTATATTTGCCAAGTCTGTATCTGTTGTGCCACACTGTACAGTAGAGGTACCTGACTGCCTCTGATTGATTGCCAAGCTGGTTTTAGCCTTCTGCATGGAGAAATTACTATGAAAGCTGTAGGAGTGCCGATAACAACCATGATGTTACAAAAGTCACTTGGTAAGGATATGACTGAGATGTATTACAGTGCTAGCCAAAAAGTAAAGTGACTCAAAAATGCTCTGTTAAATTACCAAATAAATCTCTAAAATTTAGTGCAGTAATTCATAAATTTCATACATAATTAAATCTGCATGGTAACAAAAAATATAAATAATATGCAATAAAATCTGAACCATATAAATCCATAACGTGCACTGTAAGAGTGCCGAAGTGCAATATGTTTCTCAGATTATTTTTGTAGCTCTTGTTTCCACAAAATGTTCTGTGCTCCAAAGTGTCCAGTGCAATAACTAGCCAGAGTAAATGTATAATAGTCTATTAAAACTCCAATAAAACAAAGTAGCGCACTCACATGTATTAAATGTCATATCCGACACTGAGGATAATCACAACATCTCTTTAAACTGTTCTGGCTCCAGCCGCAAACACTGGCTGCGATGATGCTGAGCAAGTCCCACTCTGCGCGTTTCGTCACAATGATGTCTTCAGAGACGGGTCTGTGAAATGATTGAGCAAATACCAACCTATTGATTTGAGGGTCATTATCTCTGGTGAGTGTCTCTAGGGCCAGCCTATATTTACCACGATGGCATTCATGAGACGGTGCCTAGGGCAGCAGGATTAGATGGGGCAGCACTAAGCCTCAAAATTTACATTTTGTAGTCACATTTACTTAGTTTTGTTTTCCTCTTCTGGCCATCTCCTGGCATTTGTAGCTAAATTCAGCAATAGAACTGTAGGGGGGGGGGGGGGTTACATGGGAAATTGAGAGGAGTCAAAAGGCTCCTTATAGTTCAGGAGATTTGAAGGCATCTTAAATTTCTCTTCTTCGGTGCACAGTTAAAAATCAGACCTGAATATAAGGTAGACCAACGGTACCTCCAAAAGCACATTGTAGCCTTGGCTTGTACTAAAATACTTTTAGAGGGTGCAAATCTGAACATGAAATTAGAAAATAAGTCCTTTAATAACACATGGGTGTATAGCATGGGACCTCTGTAACTGGTTAATTAAACCTGGCATTAAATATATTTTTTTTGCATTGTAAATTAAATCTAAAGACTCCAGTGTGACGGACGTAACAGGTCCTAAATCCACTTACTACATGATGCAAAAATGTCATAATGTGAAAGAAAAACTTAAAGCAAACCTGTTGCTTTAGCAAAGATGAACTCTGGGCACAAAAACATTAAATTAAAAATATATTCCTCAATAGCCAGAGACTATATAGTTTAAATTTGCTGTATGCCAAAAAACACCTTTTCAAACCCAGATATTACTATATAAAAGTAGTGGTGACATCATCACTTGTGCTATTCATAATTTGTACAGAATTACAGCTGCAAGTCTTTTTGGGGATGTCTCTACCAGCTTTGCACATCTAGAGAGGGACATTTTCTCCCCATTCTTCTTTGCAAAATAGCTCAAGCTCTGTCATAATGGATGGAGAGAGTCTGTGAACAGCAATTTTCAAGTCTTGCCACAGATTTTATTGTTGGATTTAGGTCTGGACTTTGACTGGGCTATTCTAACACATGAATATGCTTTGATCCAAACCATTCCATTGTAGCTCTGGCTGTATGTTTAGAGTCGTTGTCCTGCTGTATGGTGATCTTCTACCCCAGTCTCAAGTCTTTTGCAGACTCTTATGCTCCGTACACACGATTGGAATTTCCATCAGAAAAATCTTGGATGGTTTTTCTGATGGAATTCCGCTCAAGCTTGGCTAGCATACACACGGCCACACAAAATTTCTCGGAACTTTCCACCGTCAAGAACGCGGTGACGTACAACACTATGACGACCTGAGAAAATGAAGTTTAATGCTTCTGAGCATGCGTCTAATTGTTTCCGAGCATGCGTGATTTTTTGCGCGTCCGAATTGCATACAGACGAACGCATTTTTGGATAGAAACTTTTTCTGACCGAAAAATAGAGAACTTGCTCTCAATCTTTTGCTTGCTGGCAGCAAAAGTCCGATGGAGCATACACACGGTCCTAATTTCCGACCAAAATCGGACTTTTGCTGGCGGAATTACTGCTCATGTGTACAGGGCATAACAGGTTTTCTTCTAAGATTGCCCTGTATTTGGCTCCATCCATCTTCCCATCAACTCTAACAAGCTCTAACAAGCTTCCCTGTCCCTGCTAAAGAAAAGCATCCCCACAACGTGATGCTGCCACCACCATGTTTCACGGTGGGGATGGTGTGTACAGAGTGATGTGCAGTGTTAGTTTTCTGCCACACATAGCGTTTTGCTTTAAGGCCAAAAAAGTTCAAAAGCCATTACTACGCAAATTCCACAAAGTATCCCGCTTACAAAAACAGCACAGAGACAAGCCTCAAACCTTCTGGCACAAAATCATTTGGAGTAATGAAACCAAAATTTCGCTTTTTGGCCACAACCCTAAACACTACATTTGGAGAGGAGTCATCAAGGCCTATGATGAAAGGTCCACCATTCCTACTGTGAAACACGGAGGTGGATCGCTGATGTTTTGGGGATGTGTGAGCTACAAAGGCACAGGAAATTTGATCAAAATTGATGGCAAGATGAATGCAGTAAAATATCAAAAAATACTGGAGGAACATTTGCATTCATCAGCTAAAAAGCTGCGCATGGGAAGTACTTGGACATTCCAACATGACAATGATCCAAAACACAAGGCCAAGTCGACCTGTCATTGGCTACAGCAGAATAAAGTGAAGGTTCTGGAGTGACCATCTCACTCTCCTGACCTCAATATCACTGAGCCACTCTGGAGAGATCACAAATGTGCAGTTCATGTAAGAAGGCCCAAGAATTTACAGGAACTGGAGGATTTTTGCCAAGAGGAATGGGCAGCTTTACCATCTGAGAAGATAAAGAGCCTCATCCACAAATACCACAAAAGACTTCAAGCTGTCATTGATGTTAAAGGGGGCAATACACGGTATTAAGAACTGGGGTATGTAAACTTTTTTGATCAGGGTCCTTTGGGTAGTTTCTGTTGTGATGATTTAAAAACAGTAAACACAGTTGATTGATAATAAATGGCTTCAGGCAAACACTAACCATGACTGATAGAAAAGTTTTTGTGTTATCATTCATATTCTCTGAAAAATGGCCAAGAAATCATAAATTCTGCCAGGGTATATAAACTTATGAGCACAACTGTACCTGTGCCCAAATCCCAATAGCTTGTACATGTATATATGTGATCTAAATATAATTTTGCATTGCATAGTTTGCTGGTAAGGGTGTGGCAGTGTGCAGAGGGTCCATCCAGAATTTGTAGTGTTAATATGTGGTCACAGCCCTTTAGCACCTGATAGTTCAAATACATATACAAGCTATTGGGACTTGAGCACAGGTATATCTCTCCTCTATTGTAACGCAGGTCAGTGATCAGATCTGAACCTAGTCGCTCTCCCCCACCTTGGGTCTTTATGCCCCATGTTGGCATGGTGTCCACCTTGGCATTTTCAGTGGAAAGAAAGTGTAGGACAGGCCAGAAGAGGGATTACTTTGACGCAGTTGGTCAGTTTAAACATGTATTGCAATATATGTGAACTAAATATTAGAGGTGGACCGATATATCGGCCGATATTTGGTGTTTTTTACTTAATCGGCATCGGCCGATTGTGCTGATAAAAAAAGCCGATATAGCTTCAGCGCGACTTGCAAAAGACTTCTGTAATAGAAGTCAGTGCAAGTTGCCTGTGTGAAGCGACTTCTCCCCCTCTCTGGGCAGCCTGCCAAATCTGATAAAAAGTACCTGAAGGATACAATGTTTACAATTATGAATGAACTAAATTCTGTGTGTAGAAGCTCTCAGTTTAACCATTTAAAGACTAAATCTTTTCTGTCATTTGTTGCTTACAAGTAAAAATCCTGTATTTTCTGCTAGAAAATCACTTAGAACCCCCAAACATTATATATATTTTTTTTAGCAGAGACCCTAGGGAATAAAATAGGGGTTGTTGCAATATTTTATGTCACACGGTATTTGCGCAGCGGTCTTTCAAATGCAATTTTTTTTTTAAAAAATACACTAATAAATTTAAAAAAAAACTAAGCAGTAAAGTTAGCCCATTTTTTTCATCCAGAAGTTTTGATTACCTGTTTTTGTGTATTTAATATTTAAGAGAGGTGTTTTTTTATATTTTTTTTTATCTAAATTCTACATACAAGTGAACTGATTGGAGGTTTGTTTTGTATTAAACAAAACAAACCTCCAATCAGTTCACTTGTATGTAGAATTTAAATGTTTAAATGTAAACAATTTTCCGTATCACTGAAGGTTGCTTTCACACTGGAGCGGGCATGCGTTGACGGTAAAGCGCTGCTAGTTTTAGCGGCTCTTTACCATCATTTTAGCAGCGCTATTCGGCTGCTAGCGGGGCGCTTATAACCCAGCTAGCGGCCGAGGAAGGGGTTAAATGCGCCCCTGAAGCGCCGCTGCCGAAACGCTTTGCAGGCGCTTCGGCAGCGGTGCGCATTCATTTCAATGGGCAGGAGTGGTGGTATACACCGCTCCAAAGATGTTGCTTGCAGGACTTTTTTTTAACATCCTGCCAGCACATCGCCTCAGTGTGAAAGCACTCGGGGCTTTCACACTGAGACTGCAGGGGAGCCGTTTGACAGGCACTTTACAGGTGCTATTTTTAGCCCAAAAGCGCCTGAAAAACGCCCCATTGTGAAAGGGGTCTAACTGTTAGATTTTATGAGATGAAGGTAAAAAAAAAAATAAAAAGAAAAAAAAAAAATCGGCCTAATATATCGGCCCAAAAAAATCAGCATCACATATCGGCCATCGGCCACCGCGATTTGTAAATATCGGCCAGAGAAAAACCCATATCGGTCGACCTCTACTAAATATCCCCATTTTTCATTGCATAATTTGCTGGGAAGGGGGTAGCAGTGTGCAGAGGGTCCATCCAGAATCTGTACTGTTACAAATATGGACGCCTGTCCCCATCCTGACTTTAGTAGGAAGTTCCCATTTTAAATAACTGTCTGCAACTCTCTAATTAGGTGGCTGAGGAAACAGGAAAATTGACTCCCCCTATAAAACTTGTGTAATGCTGACTGTATTGCTGCTCCAGAAATTATTCCATTTCCAGGTCATAAAAACTGAGTCTGCATTTAATTTTCCTAATGGCACTTAATTGCAGTTCAAAGCTCTTTTCCTGTTAGAACGGCTTGAAGTGTTAACATTCCGCTCAATATAAATGAACTGAATGTTGGCGCAATTTACAAAGCTAACAATCCAATGAGACTTAAAAATTACAATTATTGTAAAAATAAAGATTCTTATCTTTGTTCCGAAGCCCAACTCCAGGCACAAGAAAAAAATGACCCTTGTAGTAAGGCCTTCCCACACCCGCCAGGGTCACAGCGGTAGTAAGCTCCGCTTTATGATTTGTACCTGCAGGTAAGCCTATAACAATGAATATCTGCTAAACGTGCACCGGTGCATGCGCACTGTGCTATGGATGGTTGGCACATTCGAGCAAGCGGTCCATTGAGAGTGCTGTGCCACAACTGTGGGTCCCATGTACATACATGGGAGTGAGGTCATTGCAGTCCGTCCATTCAAATGGCCGGAGAGCGCGATCCCGGAAGAAATACCCGGTGAAGATGGAAGCGCCGACAGGGCTTCGTTTTAAGGCTAGTAACTCTCCTATTCCAGCAATTAGCTTCCCTACTTACACTATATTACCAAAAGTATTGGGACACCTGCCTTTACACGCACATAAAATTTAATGGCATCCCAGTCTTAGTCCATAGGGTTCAATATTGAGTTGCCCCGCCCTTTGCAGCTATAACAGCTTCAACTCTTCTGGGAAGGCTGTCCACAAGGTTTAGGAGTGTGTCTATGGGAATGTTTGACCATTCTTCCAGAAGTGCATTTGTGAGGTTAGGCACTGATGTTGTACGAGAAGGCCTGGCTCACAGTCTCCACTCTAATTCATCCCAAAGGTGTTCTATCGGGTTGAGGTCAGGACTCCGTGCAGGCCAGTCAAGTTCTTCCACCCCAAACTCGCTCATCCATGTCTTTATGGACCTTGCTTTGTACACTGGTCCAAATCATTTGGTGGAGGGGGATTTTGGTGCGGGGTTGTTTTTCAGGGGTTGGGCTTGGCCCCTTAGTTCCAGTGAAGGGAACTCTTAAGGCGTCAGCATACCAAGACATTTTGGACAATTTCATGCCCCCAACTTTGTGGGAACAGTTTGGGGATGGCCCTTTCCTGTTACGCACAAATAACAGGAAATAATATGACTGCCCACCAGTGCACAAAGCAAGGTCCATAAAGACATGGATGAGCGAGTTTGGGGTGGAGGAGCTTGACTGGCCTTCAGAGACCTGACCTCAACCTGATAGAACATCTTTGGGATGAATTAAAGCGGAGACTGTAAGTCAGACCTTCTCGTCCAACATCAGTGCCTGACCTCATAAATGCGCTTCTGGAATAATGGTCAAACATTCCCATAGACACACTCCTAAACCTTGTGGACAGCCTGACCAGAAGAGTTGAAGCTGTTATAATGGCAAAGGGTGGGCCCACTTAATATTGAACCCTACGGACTAAGACTGGGAAGCCATTAAAGTTCATGTGCTTGTAAAGGCAGGTGTCCCAATACTTTTGGTAATATAGTGTAGAGTCACACAGAAAAGCCATATTTTGAGTCCATTCAAATTCCTTATTTTAACTGAAGCTCTGATGAGGGGGACTTTTTGTGTTCCCTGAAATGCATTGGTTGTGTGTTTTTTTGTTTTTTTTGTTTTTTATGAATATTGTAAATCAATTTTTACCATTTTTCATTTGGTCTGGCCCACCTTCCAGAACAGATTTTGGTGACAGTATCTGAACTGCTTTTTGAAAGCAGCGTCTGCTACGTCAAGTGTGTTATTTGTTCCCATGATCTCTAAGGAGTGTTTTACATTTTTTGCACTAAATAAAAATTCAGTTTTGCTCTAAGAAACAGGAGTGCCTGAATTCCTCTTTTGTTGAATTATTTCCATGTACAGAGAAGGCATGTCACGTCTTGGTGTTTTTTGTGCCGTTATTGTAGGACATTCCTGAAGACATCTTGAGGAATCTCGTTGGTGAAATTAAGCAACCCAGAGCCATTCCCCGAAGGCTGGATGAGTACACAGAGGAGGAGATTGAAGCCTATCCAAAGCTCTGGATTCCGTATGTATATATTTTTTTTCAGGATTATCCTTTTTGTTTAAAATGCAAAACCTGCTTCATTTACCAAATGTAAGGTAGGGCGGTGAAATCAAACAAATATATTATAGCATGCAAAAATGCTGAGCTTTCTTGTAGGAAAGCCCAGCACTGTCAGACCACTTGTTGTTGGGCTTGTATGTAACTGATTCATGAACACATTCGATCTCTGCTGGGAGTGGAGCAGAGTTCCTCCTCCTGAGGATTTTTTTCACAACAAAACTTATACACACGATGGGATTTTCGGCAGGGAATTGTATGATGACAGACTGTTTGCCAAAAACCCACCGTTAGTACACTCCTTCAGACAATTGTTGTCCAACTTTCCGCCAACAAATGTTGGATGGCAGGCTAGTAAATTTTCGGCGGACAACGGTCTGTTGTCAAATTTTCGTATCGTGTGTACACAAGTCTGTCACACAAAAGTCCAAAGTACAAACACGCATGCTTGGAATCAATGCTCAGCAAACACGACATTAGCAGAAGGTGCCCAAAGGGTGGCGCTCAAGAGCTGAAATTCCACATGGTTTGCCACCTACTGGCTGCAAGTGATACATATAAAAACTTCCTGTAAAACGCTGAGTTCTCACCTGGCAAAGAAATGTCATATTTATCGGCGTATAACACGCACATGTGTATAACAGGCACTCTCATTTTTGGAGGGATGTTTCAGGAAAAAAACTTAAATTTTAAATAACGGACTTTGAAGCAAAATAAGTGTCAGTGCCCATTAACACATCCTGATCAGTGCCCATCTGCAGCCTCACCATTGCCCATTAATGAAGCCTGATCAGTGCCCATTTGCAGCCCTGCCATTGCCCATCTACAGCCTTGCCATTGCCCATCATTGTAGTTTGATCAATGCCCATTTGCAGCCTCAGCAGTGCCTATCTGTAGCCCTGCCATTGTCCATCATTGTAGTCTGATCAGTGCCCATTTGCAGCCCCGCCATTGCCCATCTACAGCCTTGCCATTGCCCATCATTGTAGTTTGATCAGCGCCCATTTGCAGCCCCGCCATTGCCCATCTACAGCCTTGCCATTGCCCATCATTGTAGTTTGATCAGCGCCCATTTGCAGCCCCGCCATTGCCCATCTACAGCCTTGCCATTGCCCATCATTGTAGTTTGATCAGTGCCCATTTGCAGCCCCGCCATTGCCCATCTACAGCCTTGCCATTGCCCATCATTGTAGTTTGATCAGTGCCCATTTGCAGCCCGCCATTGCCCATCTACAGCCTTGCCATTGCCCATCATTGTAGTTTGATCAATGCCCATTTGCAGCCTCAGCAGTGCCCATCTGCAGCCCTGCCATTGTCCATCATTGTAGTCTGATCAGTGCCCATTTGCAGCCTCAGCAGTGCCCATCTGCAGCCTTGTCATTGTCCATCATTACAGCCTGCTCAGTGACCATCTGCATCTTCACCAGTGCCTGTCAATGTAGCCAATGCGGATGTAGACAGAGCCAGATCTCCAGTGTACTCGGCTCAGCTCGGCATTCGGCTCGCAATCCAGGACATGTGATATGCTAGCAGCCGTCCAGTAGGCAGGACTGAGAGTGACTGCGAGCCGAGCTGAGCTGAGTACACAGGTGGTTCAGCTCTGTGTAATCTGGCGGCACTCGTCCCTTCCTTCCCAGCACATGTCAGCGTATAACACGCACCCATGATTTTCCCCCTATTTTCGGGGGGGGGGGGGGGGGAGTGCGTGTTATATGCCAATAAATACGGTATATATTTTGTAAAACATGTTGATCCATAAAAGAGAATTTCACTTTTGAAATATGTTACATGTTCCACCCGTATTTAGGGTGGAACATGTGACGCGTCCCTGTGACAGCATGCAGGGATCTTCTCCTCATACCCGATGTCACAATTTGAAAAACGCAAAGCTGTGCAGAGCTCCACCCACATGGCCGCATCATTCATTTACAGAGTTCCGAGAATAAATGTACTACAAGTACAATCGTCCACCTCGGCCAACGGGTGGTAGTTCTCAATGAACTGCGATGGCAATGGTGAGCACTCTCGTAGTTCATTGATTCTTCCTGCAGTTCAGTAACTGCCTGCTCAAACTGGGCAGAGAGTGTACTGAGAGTCTGCAGGGGCCTGGCTTGGCATTCAAGATCTGCTTTACAGGCTCCACTGTACAAAACGAATGCACCTTTTTTTTACCTGCAAAAAGATGTGCATTTATTTATTTATTTTATACTGAAGGTGAACTAATCCTTTAACGTGTACATTGCCCTGAAAATATACCACTCTTATTCGCTCCCTTTTGGCCTCCTTAGGCCCCTTTCACACGAGGCGGACCCCGTTTCCACGGAGCACGCCTCGGTCCGCCGGCTCAGCGGGAGATCAGTCCGTTGATCTCCGCTGAGATGGCGGATGACAGGTCCCTCTCTGCTCACTGAGCGGGGAGGGGCAGGTCAGGCGCCGCTGCCGCCTATGGAGGGATCGGATGAAAACGGACAGCATGTCCGTTTTCATCAGATCTCACCCGATCCAATCCACCCGCGACGGACCTGGACGTAGAGCCATCCGTCTGCTTTTAGCGGATCGGACCGGGTCGGATGTCAGCGGACATGTCTCCGCTGACATCTGACGCTCCATAGACTAACATGGAGCGCCTGTTCAGGTCCGCCGTCAAAACTGACAGGCGGACCTGAACGGTCCGATCGTGGGAAAGGGGCCTTGCATATACAATTTAAATCACTTTCCTTTCTAATATCTGTTCATTAAGTGCCAAAAATACCTATTGATTATGTCAGGAATTCAGAAATGTCCTGTGTACACTTGACAAGTGCGCAGTCATGCAACTGTACCCTTTTTACATGTTCTTCGTTCTGTTATAAGATTTTGCAAAAAGATCATCTTTTTTCATAAATATAAACTAAAACATATTCTGCTATATTTCTTTGGTGAAAATAACCGAAATCAGTGTATATAATTTAGTCTGTAGGAAAGTTAGAGTCCACAAACTATGGTGTGTATGTGTGTGTGTGTGTGTGTGTTTGTATGTATGTATGTATGTATATATATATATATATATATATATATATATATATATATACATACAAACATAAAAAATCGATCAATCCTAATGTACTAATGCCCCATCTCATATATATCAATTTTCTTTTACATTTTTTTTTTTTTTAAACCGGTTCAATACCGGCATTTTCACCCCCTTTCTTCCCAGGCCAATTTTTAGTTTTCAGCGCTGTCACACTTTAAACGACAATTGCGCGGTTGTGCGACGTTGTACCCAAAAAAAATTTACGTCCTTTTTTTCCACAAAAATAGAGCTTTCTTTTGGTGGTATTTGATCACCTCTGCGGTTTTTATTTTTTGCGCTATAAACCAAAAGAAGAGCGACAATTTTGAAAAAAAAAACACAATATTTTTTACTTGTTGCTATAATAAATATCCCAATTTTTTTTTAAAAAAACAATTTTTTTCCTCAGTTTCGGCGGATACGTATTCTTCTACATATTTTTGGTAAAAAAAATCGCAATAAGCGTATATTGATTGGTTTGCGCAAAAGTTATAGCGTCTACAAAATACGGGATAGATTTATGGCATTTTTAAAAAAAATTTATTTATTTTTTTTTTTTTACTAGTAATAGCGGCGATCGCGATTTTCTTTTGTGACTGCGACATTATGGCGGACACATCGGACACTTTTGACACATTTTTGGGACCATTCACATTTATACAGCGATCAATGCTATAAAATTGCATTGATTACTGTGTAAATGTGACAGGCAGTGAAGGGGTTAACCACTAGGGGGAGACGAGGGGTTAAATATGTTTCCTAAGGGAGTGTTTCTAACTGTAGGGGGAGGGGATGTACAAGGGGAGGAGACCGATCAGTGTTCCGCTGTACTGGGAACACAGATGGGTCTCCTCACAACTGACATTACATGGATCTGTGTGTTTACACACACAGATCCACGGTCCGGCCCGTTAAACGGGCAATCGCGGGTGCCCGGTGGACATCGCGGCCGCCGGGCACACGCACCGGGGCCCGAGCAACGCGGCGGGCGGGCGCGCGCACCCCCTAGACGGCCGGGAATCCCGGGCCGTCATATGACGTCCACCCAGGATGGGAGATCCCATCTGTGGACGTCATATTACTATGGCCGGGTAGGGAAGTGGTTAAATACAGTGACGGGCAATTACCATAGTAACACTGTACTACTCTGGGGAGGTGATCAGGATTTTTTGTACGCACTAAGATTGCTTATAACTGTGCATTTTACAGTTATAAGCAATCATTTTTGCTGAATGAAAACAACCCATTCAGTGTTTACTATTGTGATTAGCTGTTATTGGTCACAGCTAATCACATGTTACAGATGGGTTGTGATTGGCCCTGTCTGTACCATGTGATATTTAGTCACCGACTCTCTGCTCTTCCCCTCCAGTAAGCTCAGTGGAGCGAAGGGCTCTGCAGGGGGCAGGAATGGTTGGCTGGTGATGTCAGCCCACAGCGGAATTTAGCCCGCTGTCATATGAATTTGGGTTACAGGAGTGCAGAACAAAGTGCACTCCTGTGATCTACAGGAGAAGTAGGGCCAAAGAGCTTTAGCCTTACTTTTCCTTTAAATAATATAACTATGTATATACCATACCTGTGGGATCCCTCTAAAATAAGGTGACCAGACGTCCCCGTTTTCCGGGGACAGTCCCCGTTTTCCGACTATGATCCCCGGACACCGTTTGTCCCCGCTTTTGTCCCCGGTTTTGCCGGTCGGCATTTGGACAGCCAGGCTGCAGCAGTTTCCCGATGGATGGGGGCGTTTCCCCGATGGACAGGGGCGTTTCCCGGTGGACGGGGGCGTTGCCCCAAGAGGTAGCACATGCAGAGCTATGTAGAATGACTGTAGAGGAGGAGCTGGAGCGGCTCCAGCCTGCCTATTCTGTGCTAGTGTAGTTAGTAGCCGCCACTCCTCCTCAGCTGAAAAATTCATCACGTGACTCTTCCAGCATCCCGCCCCTCTCCTCCTACCTCTGCTCCCTCCTCCAATCGTCCTCCTGGCAGCATAGAGGAGAGGACAGAGTACAGCGTTCCTCCCCTTCCCACCAGTCCTGCAAGGCACTATGGGAATTGTAGGCAAGAAGTAGTACAGAGTGAATGGCCACAAGCAGGTGAGTTTTTATGCTAGCAGCTAACATAATAACATTTTTCTCCTTCACTGGTGGGCACTGACAGGCAGCACTCATGTGGCACTATATATATATATATATATATATATATATATATATATATATATATATATATATATATATATATATAGCTATAGATATATATATATATATATATATAGCTATAGATATATATCTTTATATATATCTATATCTATATATAGATATATCTATATATAGACATATAAAATATGCAATTGATTATATAAAAAAAAAAATCAAATATATGCAATAGTTTTCTTGAATGTGTGCGCTGTAATATGTTTCCCCACTAATTCAGGGTACTTTGTCACAGTAAGACCCCTTTCACACCGAGCCGCCTATAGCGTCGGCGGTAAAACGCCGCTATTTTTAGCGGCGTTTTACCGTCGGATTTGCTGCGCTTTGCTGCGCATTTCGGCTGCTAGCGGGGCGCCTTTACCCCCCGCTAGGGGCCGAGAAAGGGTTAAAACCGCCCGCAATGCGCCGCAGTGCGCCGCAATAGCGGCGTTTTGCCGGCGGTATCCCAGCGCTGCCCCATTGATTTCAATGGGGAGCAGCGGTGGAGGAGCGGTAAACACACCGCTCCTTCACCGCTCCAAAGAAGCTGCTGACAGGACTTTTCCTGACGTTCTGCCAGCGCACCCCTCCGGTGCGAAAGCCCTCGGGCTTTCACACTGGAAACAATAGAGCAGCTGTTTGAGGGCGGATTGCAGGCGCTATTTTTAACGCCCTCGTGTGAAAGGGGTCTTAGTGGGCTTAGCACTATATGACCATATAGTGTGACCAAACCCCCGTATTTTTTTGAATATGTTCAGGTGTTTTTAACTAGCCTTGTAGGATATGTCATTCTTGAATGTGTGCGCTGTAATCTGTTTTGTACTGTTTGTAGGTCTTATAGCAGCACCATCTTGAATTTAAACGCATTGTAGGGTGTGCCCCCCAAATATGTTTTTGTATATGTGATAGTCAATCGTGCAAAAACCATACAATTATAGTCCAATTAGAGCTGTGTATATCAAAACAGTCCAAAAAAACTGTATTCATGAATCCAATGAAACATACAGGAGCTCAGTCCACAAATGACATCTGCTGTAAGGCTGCTTTCATGCTGGTGCGGCGTTGGCGGTAAAGCGCCGCTATTTTTAGCGGCACTTTACCGTACATTTGTAGTCTTATAACAGTTAGCTATTAATATTTTATTATTTATGTTCGAAGGTATCCTACGTGTTGTTACCATGCAATCTTTTACTCTTCTGAATTGTTAATTTATTGTTCATTGTTATTGTTGAACCAAAATTCTTTGGCAAGAATAAAATACAAAATATGCATTGAAAAGTTTTATCTCCATCTTATCTTCTTAACATTTGGTAGTCGTATCCCAAAAAATTCTAAGAATAATTTTTTTTTTTTTTTTATCTCATGGACGAAATGTGAGAAATAACGTATATATCATATAATCCTTCCATAAACATATACCACATACACTGCATATATAATTTGAGGAATATATGCTTATAAAATCGTTTACCATTTGCCAAAAAAAAAATGTCCCCGGATTTCATTTTGAAAATCTGGTCACCTTACTCTAAAAGCTGGAACGCACTGTAGTAGACACCGCTACACCAGTGATCTCCACTATCTTCTGGGTCCCGTGCTGAACGGCTGCGCTACTGAATTCTGAATACAGGAAGTAGGCCCCTTGGCTTGGGCATCATTCAGAGAATGCTTTTCACTTTCTCAATGAATTCAAAGCATTCTCTGTTTGGATGAGTTGGTGAGGCTGGGTGGTGACCTCATGCTCTCCACTTCGTCCAATCAGAGAATGCTCTGTATTGTTTGAGAAAATGCAAAGCGTTCTCTGAATGGCACCTGTGCCCAGCGGAGTGGGACCCGGAAGCTAGTGGAGATCACTGGAGTAGTAGTGTCTACTTCAGTGATTTCCTGATTCAAGAGGGATCCCACTGATATGGTATTTGCATAGTTACATTGGTCCAAGCTGAACCATTGTAACGATATAAAAGTATCCATACCTGAAATTCTTCCTTTAAAGTGTTACTAAACCCACAACAGTAAAATGTGTCTGTATATGCAGAATAGTATGCTTGCTATACTTACTGTAGAACTTAAAGCGGAGTTCCGACGATTTATTTATTTTTTTTTTAAAAGTCAGCAGTTACAAATACTGCAGGTGCTGACTTTTAAAATAAGGACACTTACCTGTCCAGGGCGCCCGCGATGTCGGCACCCGAAGCCAAGCTATCCCTCGGCTGTCTGGTGCTGCTGCCGCCATCCTCTGTAAAGGAATCAGGAAATAAGTGAAGCCTTGCAAATTCACTTCCTGGTTCCCTACTGCGCATGCGTGACTTGCACTACACGATCTCACTGGTCCCTGCTGTGTTCTGGGATCCGTGTGTATCCCAGAAGACAGCGGGGGGGGGGAGTGGCGTAAATTCCTGCGGGTGGCTCGGGTATCTATGCCCAGAAGTGGGAGCAAAATACCTGTATTAGACAGGTATCTGCTCCCCCTCCCCCTGAAAGGTGCCAAATGTGACACCGGAGGGGGGGACCAGAAAAGCGGAAGTTCTGTTTTTGGGTAGAACTCCGCTTTAAGGGGTTAGGTTCTGTATTGTGTAAAAAGGCTGTTTGACACTATATGGACAGATCCTTCCCTCCTGCACTGTCTCTTGGTAAGGCCATACATTACAGTGAGGGTAGCCATCCTGCACATGCTCAGTTTAGTCTCTATTGCTGGAGAGAACATTTCCTATTTCAGTTGAACTGTTCAGGTCACATGATATTGACATCACACATGTGGGCGTGTATACAGGCTGTAGTGGAAATCTCCTCCTACCTGAGCTTTCAGCAATGGACAAACTGTGCAGTTTATCATGTGACCATGGTATACAGATCAGCAAAAAAGGTATATAGTCGCAGTATTTAAATGTAAAAATAAGATTTGCAGCAAAGTAATCGGTGCCAGCAGTAACTTCTCTAAAATTCCACACTCTTTTGTCATGGCTGGGGTAGGGGTAGATATCCCCTCTATGGCTCCAGAAACATAACAAATGCCAAGTTAGGGAAACCAATGTTGCCTCCACTACACCTACAACACAGAAGTTATCTTTGGATGGAGTTGCTTTTTCAGTTTGTGTTGTCAAAGCATGTAAAGGAGTAGAATGACGGCGTTCCTTCTCTCGCTAACATTTTGTAATCAGACTTTTTTAGTAGCTCTGGCATTCAGAATATGCATACAGCTCCAGATGAGTGAGTCCGAATTTTCTTCTCTAAGCCGCTCTCTTTTATGTTTTGTGCTGTGCTTTATGCCTGCATGCTGCTAATGAACTCCAAGGTATTAAACCCTCCTAGTATGAAAAATCTCTGACATTTGAAACGCAGCCTCTCTGTAAGCTGAGCAAGGATCACATTGTGAAGTTAATCCGCTGCATTTAATGCTTTTTAATGCCCTTTTTCTCTCTCTTATCGCGTATTAAACTCCTTTTGTGCCTCCTTGCCGACACTTTCCGCTCTTAAATGTGCTCCTGGTGTAAAGATCTCTTTAGATTGTTCCCCATGTGTTCCTACCAGCTATTTTATTCAAAGTCGGCTGTCCTAGTATTAAAAGAGAATATTGCGCACAAGACTTGAATCGATCAATAGAAATGGATTGCTTGATTCATTTCCAGAACCTTCAGTTTACTCAGAAGGGGCTAAGCTATGGGGAAAGAATGCTTTGATGTGTGATGGAACTGACCGGGAGGCCTCGTGTTTAGTTGGGCGCTCGGTCATGCCTACTCTGGACTGGGCAGCTGAAGGCACGCTGGCCGGTCCTTTTATAAGTGAAAACCATTGTCTGCCTGTTGGTGACGGGCAGCCAAGCTTGACCTGTATTCAGATCTACCAGAAAGGTACATAATAGTTTATTAGTGAAGAAATTCTATCTTTGTTTTACATAGTCTAGGCCTAGAAGTCCATTTTGAATTTTTGAGTTTTAAATGTTTGCATTAACAAATCACATTATTTGCCATGATATGCTACTGTAATAACTATAGTTTTTCAAAACTGCAAGAATGAAAATTGCAACTTTTAGTAACCCTGGTTTAAGACCCCTTTCACACTGGGATCACCCGTGCGTTAGCACTAAAGTGCTGCTCATATTAGCGGCGATTTCAAGCAAGCTCACATCCAACATTTTTTTGTCGGAAAATCCGATCGTGTGTACAGGGCATTACTGTGCTAGAAGAGGACTGCATCCCACAGTCCATGACTGAGGCGGCCATCATGGTGGGGCCCAAGCTGGGGAGGAACCCCCCGAAATGTGTGCGTCCTATCGCTCTGTTTCAGTGCTCAATGTCAACGCCAAGATTTTCACCAAGATATTGGCCAACCGCCTGAACTCGGTGATATTGTCCTTGGTGCACGAAGACCAATTTGGCTTCATGCCTGGCAAGGGTAGGACATCAATTTTCCTGGCTTCTCTCAGAACCAGATCCCTGAAGTTAAGGGGCTTCAGTATGAATGTGCGTGGGGGCTTCCCGCAGGGGGTCGTACAGCCGGCATCCTAAGTGCCCGTTCTACCACAAAGTGGGCAGCAGAAGAAGGGGTTAAAAAAAGCCCGCGTCGTGGCAATTTGGAAGCGCTGCCCATTCATTGCTCCCAACCTGTAGGTAGTGTAAATATCTCCTAAACTGGCACCGTTTAGGAGATCTTTACATTGCATGCAGCCAGTAACATCACTGGCGCATGCTCTCTGAAGGAACGCCCACCTGTGCCATTCCTTCAGAGCCCTGTCATTGCAGCTCCGGCCAGTCAAAGAGCCGGAGTCCGCAAACCTGGAAGCAAGACGGATGAAGATGGGAGCCCCTGCCGGTTTTGGCTATTGCTCTGGTGTCGCAAATGCTGACAGAATGGGCAAAACTGTTGCGTCCTGACCTGGAAGGTGATTAGTTTTCTCCTGCTTTCACAGAATTAGCGGACCAACTGGTCCAGGGGCTGCAGTTTGTCTGCGGTGCCTCTTTGGACGCAGCTCCCTTGCTTTCTAAGCTATTAGTTTCAGCGGTAGTGCTTCGACGGGTATTATGGCTGAAGTGTTGGACTGTGGACCAGGCCTCTAAAAAGGCCCTAGCTGATCTGCCTTTTCAAGGCCATCGTTTGTTTGGGGCCACTCTGGATGATATCATTACAGGGGGGAAGAGTACTTTTTCTTCCAGAGTCAAAGAAGGGGAAGGAGCCAAGTCTCAAGCGTGGCCCTTACTTCTCGGCACACAGAAAGTTCTTTCGTCCCTCAGGGTCCACTAACAAAGGCTTGAAGTCTTTCGAGCCCCCCTCGAGAGGTCCCAAGCGGCCCTGGTCGGGCAAACTGAGAGCGGGCTTCTCCAGACTCCCAGATAAGGCTCCTTCGGCATAAAGAGGCGCCCTCACCCGCAGTCCGGATGAGGGGATGTCTTCGCTGGTTTCTGTGAACCTCTCCGATAAACGACAAGTGGGTCCACAAAGTGATTCTGTCTGGTTACAAGATCGAGTTCCAGACTTGTCCCCCAAGCAGATTTTTTCCGTCCAATCTGCACGGGCCCACTCTTGGCCTCCAAATATGTTTGTTCCGCCCCCTCCCCGGTTTGCTTACTCTCTCCAAGACTTCCGGACTTCCTCCAGCCTGCCTGGACTCGCTAGCGTCGGCTTTCCCAGCCTCACAGACTCTCTCCTGGTCTCTCTGGCCCACGTAGCCACCCCGACCTTCACAGTCCTTTGGGCAAGACGTTATTCTCATCAGGGATGCAGTCTCTAACAGAAACAACCAGGTCTCCTGTCTCCAAATGCCAGCATTGAGCTATGCTCAAATCTGGATTATAACAATCTGACCACTTGTGCAATCACACAGGCTGTAGGCAACTAACAAAGCCCTGACATAGGCCCGAAGGCCCCTTCCCACCCAACACTCTTTGGAATCCTCAAGCTTCCAGCCCCAATCCAGAATTACTAAATTTAAAGAAAATATAAGACACCATTTTTCTCTGCTCACAAAACATCAGCTGGCAATTCCCAACCTGACTCTTTGAGAGGCCTGTGTCCCTTTTAAACCCATTTATATAGTGACAGGGAATCTCATTGTCACAATAGTTACATTGGACCAAGATGGACCAATGTAACGCTGCCATACCATGCCTGGAATTCATCTTTAAAGCAGCAGATAAATATTATCTGTGCACATATAAAAGTGATTACAGAGAATACTGAGGTAGATCTGAAGTACTGATGCATTCCACCCTTGTTTCGACCCTGAACATGATATTCCTGAAGGACATTTAGCTCCTCTAATAAAGCGATTTCACGTTCCAGTCATCTGCTTTCAACTTTTCTTTTTAGTGTTTCTGCAAATACCCAAATTGGCTTCTGTGTCTAATCTGTTATGTGTTCTTAGGTCAGCCAGGCCCCTTACCTGGATAATGAGGCTAGATTGAATGATGGGTAATTACGATGTACGTAAAATATGTGTCAAGAAGAAAAGATGTGGGGGAATGAAGAGGGGTTCCCAGTTATGGTCCTCAGCTGTAATTTGTAAATCTTTGGAGAAACACCTCTAATTATCTTATTTCCACTCTCAAATGTTTTTACAACTCTTGATTATAGGGCAACCCACTACTCTCTGACTTGAAAGCCAAACGTTGATGATGGGTCAGTAGTCTGAGTAAACGCTAAATATTTCCTGTAAGGCTTCTAGTTAATGATCCTTAGTCTCAAATACACAAGCTTTGAGCTTCTACAGCTGTCTTCTAGTACCAGCCGTTGTCTGGAAGCCCCAAAACCACAGGGCGAGCCAACACCTGTAGCCATTCAAAGCAGCTACTTCACCCTTTTTACCGTTACCTGTGACATAACTTCTGTGCATTCTTCTGTTTTTCAATTGTCATTAAAGGACACTTGTATTGAGAGAAAAATGCACTGCTGATCTACTAAAGTTAGCTGCCTGGCTGACATGTTCCAAATAAATGAAGTCTGCAATGGCCTTGTCCAAGGATCGAAGGATTTAACCACTTCAATACCAGGCACTTTCACCCCTTTCCTGCCCAGGCCAATTTTCAGCTTTCAGTGCTGTCGCACCTTAAATTACAATTGTGCGGTCGTGCAACTCTGTACCCATATGAAACTTTTATCATTTTTTTTCTCACAAATGGAGCTTTTTTCTGTGGCATTTAATCACTGCTGGGTTTTTTTTTTATTTTGCTAACTAAAACAGACCAAACATTTTTTGGGAAAAAAGGCATTTTTGTTTATTTTTGTTATAATATTTTGCAAATAAATAATCTAAAATTTAGGCCAGAATTTATTCCGCTACATTTCTTTGGTGAAAAAAATAACCCAAATCAGTGTATATTATTTATAAAAAATGGTGCGCTGTTCATTTAAATGTGGCAATCAACTCTGAATTGATCCCATCAATATGATGGCATATGAGAAGCAATAAAATGATAACATTTTAAAAGAAATAAATGTGAAAAGCATGCACTGTACCTTTTAAATTGAACACCCGTGATGTTCAACCTGGAATCAATATAACTCAATACAGTTGCATGTACAGTGGGCAAAATAATTATTTGATCCCCTGCAGATTTTGTAAGTTTTCCCACTTGCCAAGAAATTAATTGTCTATAATTGTTATCATAGGTTTATTTTAAATGATAGAGACAGATCCAAAAATCCACAAAAAAACATGATACAAATGTTATAAATTGAGTTGCAGCTCAGTGGGTAAAATAAGTATTTGATCCCCTACCAACCAGCAATAATTCTGGCTCCCACAGACTGGCTACAGTATGTACTCATGTGGTACACAGATTAGTCTTGTCAATTTAAGAAGGTGCTCGTAACGACAACTCGTGTATAAAAGACAGAATTTCTCTCTTCCATTCAAACCTCACCATCATGGGCAAGACTAAAGAGCTGTCAAAGAACGTCAGGGACAAGATTGTAGACCTGCACAAGGCTGGAATGGGCTACAGCTTGGTGAGGAGAAAGCTGTTGGAGTCATTATTTGTAATAGGAAGAAATACAAAATAATCATCTATCACCTTTGGTCCGGAGCTCCATGCAAGATTTCACCTCATGGGGGTAAGGATGATCATAAGAAAAGTGAGGGATTAGCCCCAGAACTACGCGGGATGTTGCCATGGATTGAAATTCTGCATGGCCCGCAAGGTCCTCCTCAAGAAGGCAAATGTACAGGCGCGTCTGAAGTATTCCAATGAACATCTAAATGATTCAGAGAAGGATTGGAAGAAAGTGCTGTGGTCAGATGAGACCAAAATTGAGCTCTTTGTCACTAACTTGACTCTCCGTGTTTGGAGGAAGAAAAATGCTGACTATGACCCTAAGAACACCATCATTACAGTCAAGCGCAGAGGTGGAAACATAATGCTTCTGGGCTGTTTCTCTGCTAAGGGTACAGGCCGACTTTTCCGCTTTGAGAGGCCAATAGATGGGGTCATGTGGGCCATGTATTGTAAAATCTTGAATGAGAACCTTCTTCCCTCAGCCAGAACACTGAAGATGGGTCCTGGATGGTTCTTCCAGCATGACCCAAAACATACCGCCATGGCAACAAAGGAGTGGCTCAAGAAGAAGCACATTAAGGTCATGGAGTGGCCTAGCCAGTCTCCAGACCTTAATCCTATAGAAAATTTATGGAGGGGGCTAAAAACCTCGAGTTGCCAAGCAACAGCCAAGAACCCTTAAGGATTTAGAGAAGATCTGTGAAGAGTGCACCAAAATCCCTCCTGAGATGTGTGCAAACCTGGTAACCAACTACAAGAAACGTCTTATCTCTTTGCTTGCCAACAAGGGTTTCTCCACCAAGTACTAAGTCATGTTTTGCTTAAGGTTCAAATACTTACTTCACTCACTGAACTGCAACTCAATTTATAACTATTGTATCATGTGTTTTTTCTGGATTTTTGGTTGATATTCTGTGTCTATCATTTCAAATACACCTATAGTAGAAACTTTAGACCCTTCATTTCTTTGTAAATGGGCAAACTTACAAACTCTGCAAGGATCAAATATATATATATAATGTATATGTGTTTTTGTGTGTGTGCTATACAGTGCAAAGTGCAATAAACATCAAAGGTGAAAATGCAATCAGTATATAAAATCCAACAGAATAAAGTGCTGGGTGCTTTACAACGAAAAAATTCCAGTGCTCCAGTATGAGAAAAGGTGCCCCTGAATATAAGCAGCTGGTCTCTTACCCAAACAAATGGATCTCTTTTACAAAGATCAGAATCTACCTGCACAAAATCTCCAAGGCGGTAACGTCACAAACTGTATGTCCCCATGCCGTGAATCAAATGTAATCCACTCATCAAGATAACATATGTGAAACAGGGAGAAGCCTCATAGCGTAAATCAGCTTAAATAGTTTATTGTAAAACCACAGAGATACACTTACATTGAGGCAAAGGCAAGAGAGCAGTATACACGAGCTGGCCGCGATGACGTCAAACGTCTCTTACTGGCGCGTTTCCCCAAAAATGGCGTACTCAGGGATTAGAAAAGCGTCCTGATGGCAAGATCATCAGGTGAAAACAGGTCTTCTTTATGACTTTAATGATCAAACTTACCTGTAATGAAGGATGTCCCAGGTTGTGCAGGGAGATGAGATGAATCTTGTTTTCTGTGAGAGGATGTCTTGTCCTTTTCTGGCTGATAAACCTCTGGTGCTGCAAGGGTTAAAATCTCCAAGTGATTAGGTCAGAGAATCCTGTGATTCATCAGACTCTCTCCATTTACAAATCCTGTTATATTTAGTTTACACTCTAAAACAACTTTTTGTAGAAAACCATAACTGTTTATTACCCGAGTACAAATTATGCCACGTACGCACGAGCGGACTTTACGGCAGACTTTGTCCGGCGGACTTTTCTACTGACTTTACGACGGACTTTCCGAATGAACGGACTTGCCTACACACGATCAACCAAAGTCCGACGGATTCGTACGTGATGACGTACGACCGGACTAAAACAAGGAAGTTCATAGCCAGTAGCCAATAGCTGCCCTAGCGTTGGTTTTTGTCCGTCGGACTAGCATACAGACGAGCGGACTTTTCGACCGGATTCGAGTCCGTCGGAAAGATTTGAAACATGTTTAATTTCTAGGTCCGTCGGACTTTTGGGGAAAAAAAGCCCACACACGATCGAATTGTCCGACGGACTCCGGTCCGCCGGACCAAGTATGCCGTAAAGTCCAGTCGTGTGTACGCGGCATTACAATCTACAAAAAGCCTCATCACACTATGTTCTGCAAATACTTTTTTCTTTTGGTAACACAATGCAATCCACATTGGTGCGTTGCTACCATGCATTGCACTGCAACACACTGTCAGAAGGCGCATTGGGTTTCCATTCCATCGCACTAATGCATATATTGAACGTTGTCTTGTATTGTGGTAAAACATGCTAGCACTCGCATCACCAAAGTGCTATAGTGTTAATAGGCCCTAGACATATATTTAATGCCCTCCACTGTCAATCCCCTTTTAACAGGAAATTATAATAGTGTGGAGTCAATTTTTATATACGCTATATGGGTTGTTGAATATCTCATTTCAAAATTATGGGCATTATTATGGAATTGCCTCCACTCTTCTAGGAAGACTGTCCAAGAGATCTTGGCGTGTGTCTTCGGAAATGTGTGCCCATTCATCTCAAAGAGCATTTATGAGGTCAGCTACTGATGTTGGATGACAAGACCTTACTCACATTCTGTGTACCAATTTATCCCAAAGGTGTTCAGTAAGGTGGAGGTCAGGCCATTTGAGTTCACCACCATCACTGTTAGAACCTCAATTTAACCCAATTAATGGTTGTAAAACAAGCATTCCTGAAATAAAGTTTTTAAACCAAATTCTTCTAGTACAGTATATGGTCAGCCTTAATGCCTAACAACACTGCAACTAGAATCTGAAATGCGTGCTTTCCGTTAATTATTAATTTACATTCCAAGAAACAAAGGTCCGTGTTTTGACAGAACTCTCTCTAATGGAACCTTTTATGGAAAAAGCAGTAAAAAATCCTTTTTCATTTTCTTTTTTTCACGGTAAATAGCGGCAGCTCTCTGTCACTGTGACAAATCATATTCCTTCTTGGCAGCACTGATTAGTATCTTCCGGCTTATCCTGTAAGATTGATGTTTACTTTTGTCTTGAAGATGATTCATAATGGGGTTGATTTACTAAGACTTGAGAGTGCAAAATCTGGTGCAGCTCTGCATAGAAACAAATCGGCTTCCTGATTTTTTTTTGTCAAAGCTTAAAGTGATTGTAAAGTCTTGTTTTTTTTTTTTTTTCTATAAAAATAACAAACGTGTTATATTTACCTGTTCTGTTGCAGTAGATTTGCACAGAGCAGCCTAGATACTTCTCTTCTCTGGTGCCTCTTCAGTGCTCCTGGCCCCTCCCTCTTGTTGAGTGCCCCCACCGCAAAGCAGCTTGCTATGGGGGCACCCAAGCCGAGTTTAAGCTCTGTGTCCCCATTCAGACACAGAGCTGCAGTTCAGCCTCGCCCCCTCTCCTGATTGGTTACCTGACTTTGGTTTACAGCAGTGGGAGCCAATGGCGCCGCTGCTGTCTCTCAGCCAATCACAGAAAAATGGCGGCACGTCCAGAAATAAAATCAAAAAAGTTTATTAAAAATACATAAAATCAAGGAACACGACATCAATCCAATAAGGTGCTCAGTGGACACATTTCACACAAATGTGCTTACTCATCACGAGTAAGCACGTTTGTGCGAAATGCGTCCACTGAGCACCTCATTAGATTGATATACGTCATGTTCCTTTATTTTGTGGATTTTCAATAAACTTTTTTTTTTTTTTTTCCGGACATGCCACCATTTTTCTCTGTTTCAATTGGATTTCTCTAGCTGTGGACCAGGCAGGCATCCGGATTCTTCCAGTAAAAATTGTAGAATCAACCTGCGCTAGTGAGCATCTAAACGAACAGGTGCAGCTGCAAATAAAACTCCAAATATCTATAGAGTGACAAACGTAAAAATAAACTTAATTGCGCTAGCAATAAAAATGAAAACCATTAAATAAAAGTGCTAAGACAACACCATACATGTGATGACAGTGAGTGTGTAAACATCTTATCTCAAAATATGAACGAATTGAAAGTCCATAATCATAAGCAACAAAAAAACATCCGTGATCAGTCCATAATAATATGAATCTCATTAAGGCAAGTTAAAGAAAAGTCCGCTCCATATGTTTCATCACCAACACGCCAGGGATATGATAGGCCAAAATACTTCTGTTCAGGTATACAGTGACAACGATGAGAGAAGTACAGCGCACATCTATTACTTCTCTCATCGTTGTCACTGTATACCTGAACAGAAGTATTTTGGCCTATCATATCCCTGGCGTGTTGGTGATGAAACATATGGAGCGGACTTTTCTTTAACTTGCCTTAATGAGATTCATATTATTATGGACTGATCACGGATGTTTTTTTGTTGCTTATGATTATGGACTTTTAATTCGTTCATATTTTGAGATAAGATGTTTACACACTCACTGTCATCACATGTATGGTGTTGTCTTAGCACTTTTATTTAATGGTTTTCATTTTTATTGCTAGCGCAATTAAGTTTATTTATCCGGATTCTTCCAGCAGCTCATCAGATCCTAAACAATTGGCTTTGAGCAGTGTGCACCCAGCTTATTCTCTCTCAGCCAATCAGGAGGGATAGTCCCGGATGGCCAAGACACTGGTGGACATTGCTGGACAGAGATGGGGCTCCAGTAAGTATTAGGGGGGCTGAGGAATGCTGCTGCACACGGATGGCTTTTTTTTGCATTAACATAAAAAACCTTCCGACTTTACAACTCTTTTAATTGAACAAGCTAAAGGCATTAGCTGACTGGCTACCATGCAGTGCTGTACCAGATTTTGCACTCTCCGGGTTTAGTAAATCAGCCCCATTGCATGTCTCAGAGGTGGCTCACTAAGCTCTTTTACATCAAGTCTTTTGTGTATTATGCGGCAACACTCTCGCGAACTTCGCTGGATCGAGAGGGGGCTCAGATACAAATTGAGAGGGAGGGGAGGAGAATGCTACACACAGTTTTTTTTTTCACCTTCATGCATAGAATGCATGGCGGTAAAAAAACGTGCGCATTTACAACTACTTTAACACATCTTAACGCTATCATCATGGAATGTGCAGATGTTGATTGTCCAAGAACAAGGTAGTTCCAAAACTTTGACACCACCTATCCTATTCTTGGACAATCAGCATATAAACATTCCATAGCAATTAGATTAAAGTGGAGCTCCAGCCAAAAGGGGAAGTTCCGCTTTAAGGTCTCCTCCCTCACCCCTGTTTGTGAAATGGCACTTTTGGGGAGGGGGGGGGTGATTGGGTACCAGATTTTAACAGGTTCCCACTTCCAATCCAACCGCCTAGGCGATTAGAAGCGGAAGTTTATAGTTTTGTTGGGCAATAAAACATTATCTCCACGTTATCAGTATACTTTGCATTTCATTGCAGATTCTTACTTGCTTTTGTTTTTTTGTATACACTGACATAGGCCCTTTTTAGGTTGAGGGACTGCATACCATAATCACCTGAACAATCGCCCAGCATACATTGAAAGATATCTCACCACGCATGAAATGCTCAGTGCACTAAACCTTCTACGTCTCAAAATACAGTGAGATCTCCCTGTCTTAATTCCTGACCTGTAGGTTTTCCTGCTCACCTATTTCATTGTCATGGGCCTCCCATTATATTCTCCACAATATAAATATTGATGAAATATCCATCAGGGAGAAAAGGACCCCCTTCTTATGACCACAGCATGAATGCAGATCCAAGGATTCAAAAGCAAAGATTTTACCATAAGATTGCTCCAGAACTCTAAGAAGATGTTGGGTGGTTTATTTCTACAGCATCTACCAGACTGAAATACCAGTTTTTTTTTGTTGGACTGACACTTTAAACGGATGTAAATTTGTTATTAATGATTTTCTACGCCACATAAAGGGGACTCTTGGACGTTTGAGTTCCAGCCAAGGAAAGGTTAATAACGCCTTAATCCTGACATTTTGTTTTGCTTCTCCTAGTAGTCTTAACAGAATTCGAATAACAATGAACTCAATTCTTTACTGTCGCGTTGAGGAAATTTCCAAATAACATTTGCACTCTTGAAAATCACACTTCAGTTCTCTCTACTTCATCCCGGTGATTGTGTGTTTTGGAAGAGTTCCCACATAGACGTGCTGTTTATGAGTTCTATAACACATTGTTCGTCAGTTGGCACCATCTATCATGGGGAATACGTTTTTTGTTTTATTTCAAGGCAGATCAGTGTATCAGTCCAGTGGCTAGGAATCTTTGACAAACTGTTCATGTGATTGTGAGTAAATCTGAGTTAAATTGCCTACTTATCAACATGAATCTGATACTTTTTTTGCAGTCTACCATGTCCTGTAATCTTTCGGCATCAGTTCACTTGAGCTATGGTTTATTCCATAATTTATTGCAATCAGGGGTTATGATTTAGGCTGGGTTCACACTATTGCAAATTGGATAATAGCAGGAGATTGTGACCGGCTCTCTATGGAGCCGATTTACATATCTCTGGACTGGAGTGGCTCCGGTGCAAATTGCACAGGTGTCCTGTGCGTCTTTTGGTCCATTTCAGGTCCGAATTCAGCCAACAATTTGGGCTGAAATCGGACATGAACCGGTGAATGGAAATGCACCAGACCCCCTGCTATGAGCAGGAACAGGCAAACTGGAAGCAGTGAATCGAGAACACTAAAGCGAGAGGCACTAGTAGAGGAGGAACTAAATACCTTCTCAACGGCCAGCATCAGGTGGAGACTGATTACTGGGATCTGCTGGCTGCTGGGATTCACCTGCTGGTGGACACTGGGACTACAATCTTCGGCTGTGGATAGCACAGTGCCATCAGCAGGTGATCCAGGTCCTAACAGGGGGACATGGCTGAGAAAGCTAATCATAAGTAATCGGGAAGATGATAGGATAAGCCCAAAAAATTCTTATGATTAGCTATGAGCAAAACAATTTGCTGTGAAAAACTCAGTATCTAAGCAAAGCCATACTCAATATAAATAGCAGAGTTGGTCAGTATGGCTTTGCTTAGAGACTGAGATTTTCACAGCAAATGACAAACTGTTTTGCTCATATCTAATCATAAGAATTACTTTCACTGCTTCCCGTTATCCTGTTCCTGCTCATAAACACGCTTTTGCCTTGTATCTATATCCTGCTGCCTTGTACTCACTCCCCCTTTTTCCTGATCCCAGTTTTGGTTCCCCCTTTTCATCCGTCCCTGCACCTCCACTTTTACTTTACTTTTCTGTGTTTCTCATTTTATATATATTGTATATAGATAGTTTTGTTAGGCTTTTTGTTACTGTGTTAGGTTGCTTATATGGTGGGGGTTCACTAGTATCTTCACATTTGCTGGTGTTTGGATGTCTTTTATTTTTACTATTAATAAATTCACTTTGTATATGTAGTCTGGTCTCAGTTTTCTAGTGTAGCGACACAGATTTGACCATCTCAGTTTCTGATTCCTGACACCACTGAGCACCCACATTTTTTTTTTTGTTGCGCATTTGACTTGGCTTACAAATACAGGAACCTCCTAAACATTTTCTGGTATTTTATCATTATTAAACATCCTGCAAGTACAGATAAAGGAATATAGACTCTGACCTTACTCTTTGACTTGACAACACAGTTTCAAAGCAGGTGGTGTCAGCCCTGCCTGCTTCATTTCAGATGGATTACAATGAGCTGAGACCTCTATTTGTCTCCTCCCCCTTCCTCATCTTCATAACCGTTCCTTGTGCACAGGCAGATAGCACAGGAAGTTACCAGCTCACATGATTTTTGCCCAAATCAACCGGTATTTTTTGCATTTATAGAACAGATGTAACAAATCTTTCTTAGATGCTCTTTTCTGGAAACTAAAATCCTTCTCCATTCTCTTTTTTTATAAGCGGGTGTGTAGCAGTGTTTTCCATGATTAGCCCTGTCAGTGCTGTGGAGGTAGATTTCATCAGTTGTAAACTAGATTCGAAAACTGCCTTAAAAAAAAGGGGATGACCCCTTCTCTTAAGGAACATCTAAAAGATAAGAAATATTTAAAGTGCTTGTTAAGCCACTCTAACCTGTATACACCATCAGCACTGCCTCCTATTGCAGTGCCCCCTTTGTGTAAGGTTTTATAAATCTAAATGCTGCAAATACCTCATTTCACAGCCAAGATTGCAATCACATGACTGGCCGGGTCTCTCCCTTCCTCCTCTGTGAGATGCAGCGGGTGGGGCTGAGATTCCCCTGCTGACGTCAGTCAGGAGGGGAGGAGGAAAGAGCTGATCGGTCACGTGATCGCAATCTCAGCTGTGAAATGAGGTATTTGCAGCATTTATATTTATAAACCATACACAGAGAGGGACACTGCAATAGGAGGCATTTCTGATTGTGTATACAGGTTAGTGTTATGCAAGCAGCAGGAGGAGGTATGGGCAGCACTGTCAAGAGGGAAGGGGGGAGGAGGACACAGGAGCAAAGAGGAGACAGATAGCAGGCTGTGGATGATGGAGACACATAAACTGACCTTGGTGTCAGGGCTCAGCAGCCATGATACACAGTGGTCAGTTTACATAGGTGAGGGCAGAAACTGGCAGGATCAGCCAGATATTTTAGTTGTTACAGGGAGCCAAATGACACAGCACAAGCACTGTGTCATATAACATGCTTTTTGGGTTAACAAACGCTTTAAAGATTAACTCCAGGTATGGTATACCTTTACATTTTTCCAGCTTGGACCAATGTAACTTTGCATAAAGTATACCTGGCTCATGTCCCTAAAGATGGAAATCACTGAATTATACACTGCTACTTCAGTGATCTCCACTTACTTCCGGGTCCCATGCTGAGCGGCTGGCCTGCTGCATTCTGAACACAGGAGGTCATCCGCTCAGTGCGGTTGCCACTCAGAATGCATAGCGTTCTCTCATTGGATGAGGTGGAGTGCATGATATCGCCCCACCTCTCTACCTCATACAATTAGAAACCACTTTGCATTCATTCAAAAAATGCAAAGCATTCTCGGAGTGGCACTCGCACTGAGCAGATGACCTCCTGTGTTCAGAATGCATCAGGTGAGCCGTGCGTCAACACAGGACCTAGAAGCAAGTGTAGATGACTGGAGTAGTGGTGTCTACTTTAGAGATTTCCAGGGGCATTAGCAAGGTATGTTATATACATAGTTACTGCTAGCTGGTCCAGTATAACTATGTAAACATATACCATGCCTGAAATTCAACTTTAAAAAAAAAGTATGCTGTGTGAATGGGAATAACAAAAGTATTGAAGCTCATATGTAAAATCTTAAAGCGGGATTCCGGCCAGGAAATTTTTTTTTTTTTTAAGTCAGCAGCTACAAACACTGTAGCTGCTGACTTTAAATAAGTACTTACCTGTCCTGGGTGCCCGCGATGTCGCCCCCCGAGGCCGACCTGTCCCTCGGCTCTCGGGTCCCGGCACCGCCATCCTAACTAAGGGAAACAGGCAGTGGAGCTTTGCGGCTTCACTGCCAGTTTTCTACTGAGCACGCGCGAGCGGTGCGGCGCTCTGTGAATGGCCCCGTGGTTTTCTGGGAACACACACAGTTCCCAGAAGGCAACGGGGCCACTCACCGAGGAGCAGGACAGAATAGGAAGAGGCAAATTAGAAAGACTGCCTAGCAACAAGGGTTCAGGTAGGTTTTAAAAAAAAATTTTTTTTTTTAATTTTTTTAATATTTTTCATTCTATTTTTTATTTTAGGGTGGCCCTCCACTTTAAGGCGTGTAAAGAATTTACCTTAAAGTGTGAATGTCATTTCAGAGAAAGGACCAGCCTATGGAAGTGTGATAGGAAGCATAACAAATGTGCTATATACTGTACAGTATGTGCTAGAGAATTTTCACAGCAGAGTTGGAAATGGCTTTGTTAAAATTAGTAATTGCAACACGGGCCAGACATACTGTAGGAACCCTTTCACACTGGGAAGGTGCGGGCGTTAGCAGTAAAGCGCTGCTAGTTTTAGGGGCGCTATTCGCCCACTAGTGGGGCGCTTTTACCCCCCCTAGCGGCCGAGGAAATTGTTAATGGTGCCCGTGTTGCAGTGCTGCCGAATCGCTTTGCAGGTGCTTCAGCAGCGCTTCAGCAACGCTGCCCATTAATTTTAATGGGCAGGGGTGGTGGAGGAGAGGTGTATACAACGCTTCCCGAACCGCCCCAAAGATGCTGCTTGCAAGACTTTTCTTCCTGTCTTGCAAACACCGCCCCAGTGGGAAAGCACTCAGGCTTTCACATTGGGGTGGCTTAAGAGGCGCTTTTCATGAGCTATTTTTAGTGCTAAAACGCCTGAAAAGCGCTCCAGTGTGAAAGGGGCCTAAATGCGGCTGAAATATAAAATTATACTTTGGTACCACAACACTCTTAAAGGGAAAGCACAGTGCATTTTCAGTAAGGAGTTTTGCACTATTAAACTAAAACTGAACTCAAAAAGTGAAGATTTGCAGTGTTATAAGGAGCATTTAGAAATGTTACCTGTCCCTTAGCACTATGCTTGAAAATCTACCTTTTAGTTTGGAATTCCTCTTGAAAAAAAGGCTGTGCACTCTTTAATGTGTGATGGTGCTTAGGCACACATGTTCCTACTGCCTCAGAAGATTTGAGGTGAGATTTATTGATGTTATTACGGTTCTTCTTGCTGTTCTCCTTGCTGGAGTCTCTGACATGAGGAAGGACAGCCCTGCCTCTACTAAGATGGGCGCTTACACTCAGACACAACACAGAACAAGGCATGGTGACTCAGCAATGGGGAAAGATCAGCTGCAGTTAGCTCAGAAGGTGTCCCGTACCTTGGAGATGAGCCTGACATGCAGAGGGAGACCTCTCGTACAGCCCTGGCTCGGGGACCACTGGAGTTGTGACAGTGGCTGCAAGAGCACGGTGAGGTAAGAGAGCCTGCAAGGTTCTCATTGCTGGAAGTGGTAGTAGCTGACGAGAAGCAGAAACAGTCGATGCAGGTGTGCTGCAGATGCGGGTGGAGGTCAGCGGGTGCAGGTGTTCTGCGAATGCAGGTGTGTTGCGTGTGCAGTACAGCGGATGCAGGTGTGTTGCGTGTGCAGTACAGCGGATGCAGGTGTGTGCAGTACAGCGGATGCAGGTGTGTTGCGTGTGCAGGGGAAAAAAAATGCAGCGCTAAGAAATATTGGGAAGTTAGGGTGTAGTGAAACAATTAAGTAAGAGATGCTGTACTGAACAGTAAAGCATATGTGCAAAAACCATAAGTGAAGTGAAATGAACAAACACAGTATAAAGTGTCCACATATGGTAAATGGATGATTCAAACTCAAATTAATAAGAGGAACTGGTATGGACCAAAAAATGGAAATTAAAGTCAATGGTGCACGGTGTGGATCTGTGACTGTGAGTCAACAACGGGGAACAGAACTTCCGTAGCTCTAAACCAACTTCTCGATATGGGGCATCAGAATGAAAACATCAGGAAGTAAGATAAGATGGGTACTCTTACCAGATGACGTGGACTCCACAGTCGTATGACATGGAGTCAATGGTGCATGGAGCCAAACCTAGGCTGGAAAACGATATCCGGAACGGTGGAACCTCTGTCTCACTTCTCGACTTCTCTGGTGGGGTGAAGAAACATCAGGAAGGGCCGCCAACTGGATATCAGCCAATAGACCTCAAGGATGTGTTCCAAGGAGAAGCCGGGGACAGATTTGATCAAGACCCCGTGATGGAAGTAGGGCTACTGGAAGGCCGTTTCTTGCATCGGGATAATATGCAAATAAAAAATAAAAAGCTTCTGCATAGTGCTGCGTGTGCAGTACAGCGGATGCAGGTGTGCTGCTGGTGCAGGTGTGCTGCTGGTGCAGGTGTGCTGCTGGTGCAGGTGTGCTGCTGGTGCAGGTGTGCTGCTGGTGCAGGTGTGCTGTGGGTGCAGGTGTGCTGTGGGTGCAGGTGTGCTGCGGGTGCAGGTGTGCTGCGGGTGCAGGTGTGTTGCGGGTGCAGGTGTGCTGCGGATGCAGGTGTGGTGCAAGTGTGCTTGGAAGCAAAATGCTATAGGTATGAAGTGCAGATTCCTAGGAATGCACATTACTGCAGTAGCCTCCTAAACCCTCTTATAGCCAAATGTGCGCACTGCCCAGTAGCCAATGAGTTTGCCCATCAAAAATGTGGCCAGTTATAATGTACCTGAGCAGGGCTTACCGGTAGCTACAATCCTTAACACTATCTGGAAGTGTTGGAGTTTTGTCTGTCATTGGTCCATGACGGGAGGGTTTGGGACGTTGCTGCAGTTATGTGCATCTCTAGGTGCCTGCACTTCATACCTACAGCAGTTATTACTCCTTTACCCCCAGTGACAGAGTCTCTTTTAGGTAAATATTGCATAATGGCTCAAAATGTAACTGGAAAAATACTATGCATTCCCTTTAAGTTGGTTCCAGTGCAAAGTCATCCTTTTGTCTTCCGCCTAATTGCATTACCACATTTATATGCGGGCCAGGTGTTGCAAATACTAGATGTAATAAGTGAAGCCATCTCCATCTCCTCTGTGAAAATTCCTAAATCTATAAACCATGTGCTTTTTATTATTGAAGTAGAGTGCTCTCCGTTCTTTCACTTAGAGGCTGGAACATAATACCTAAATAAGCCTTGGCTGAAATTCAGTAGCTGCCAACAGCTCGGCTGCACTGTACTCCCCATCAGGGAGATTGTCTGGTGAAGGAGAGGAACTCAATTCCTTAAGGCATTATAGAATGAAAGGACTGGTCAGGTCTGGAGCATGTTTAGATACTGATATTCATTAGCTTTTCAAAAGTTAATAATTAATTTTAGGTGGTACTTGTCCTTATAAGGGTAACTCCATTTTTGTGGGAAAAAATATCATAAAAAAAAAAAAATAGCATACACAATTGCAACTCTTGAAGTGTCAAGAACTTGAGCTATCTGATGGGAAAGAATTAAATATCCAGCCTGCCCATTAGTAGCTATAAGAATCAATTGTGAATCAATTCAAATTCAAAATGCTAACCACAACATACAAGGCCATCCACAACATCGCCCCCAGCTACATCACCAACCTCATCTGCAGATATCGCCCAAATCGTCCCCTCCGCTCCTCCCAGGACCTCCTGCTCTCTAGCTCCCTTGTTACCTCCTCTCGTGCTCGCCTTCAGGACTTATCCAGAGCCTCTCCTATCCTCTGGAACTCCCTGCCCCGGTATATCTGATCTGCCCCTAACCTGTCCACCTTTAGGAGATCCCTGAAAACTCACTTATTCAGGGAAGCCTATCCCACACCCACCTAACTGTCCCCGAGCCACCCCCATCAAATCATTCCCTGCATCTATTACCTTTTGTACCACCTCCCCTCCCTTTAGAATGTAAGCTGTATGAGCAAGGCCCTCCTGTCCCTTCTGTATTGAGCTGTACTGTAATGCCCCGTACACACGGTCAGATTTTCCGACGGAAAATGTGTGATAGGACCTTGTTGTCGGAAATTCCGACCGTGTGTGGGCTCCATCACACATTTTCCATCGGATTTTCCGACACACAAAGTTTGAGAGCAGGCTATAAAATTTTCCGACAACAAAATCCGTTGTCGGAATTTCTGATCGTGTGTACACAAATCCGACACACAAAGTGCCACGCATGCTCAGAATAAATGGATCAAAGCTTTTGGATACTGCCCCATTTAGAGTGCCGAAATACGTGTTTTACGTCACCGTGTTCAGAACGATCGGATTTTCCGACAACTTTGTGTGACCGTGTGTATGCTAGACAAGTTTGAGCCAACATCCGTCGGAAAAAATCCTAGGATTTTGTTGTCGGAATGTCCGATCAATGTCCGACCGTGTGTACGGGGCATTATTGTGCTGTCCCCCTCTACATTGTAAAGTGCTGCGTAAACTGTTGGACTATATAAATCATGTATAATAATAATAATAATTGTGCCCCCTCTTACCTGTGAATCTTGGATGAATAAATTAAATAGGACCCATTTTGGAATTTTAACAATGGTTGATTGAGTCGGTTAAACTAATGGATTCATTAATCATAGCACACCACATTCTATGCTTTGACGTAACAAAGAAATGAGGGACATCATGTATAAATGCTATACATAAAGTGGTTCAAGCCCTTGGTGGAAAAGTAGATTTGCTGGCATTAATTAAAACCGCTATAATGATTATTGAAATCGAGGAGAAAGCTTTCCTCTGCGACAAAGTAGAGTCCATGCTTTTACATTCATGCCTCTAAGACTCATTTGCATTTCATTTTCTAAATTTAAATTGTATTTTTTAAACTGATTTTATCTGGCGATTACAGTATAAAACCTGAACACTGATCCCTTTTATAGTTCAGTGACATGTGTAGGCTGAAGACTTCATCTTACATGTAATCACTGTCATAGCTGGCATAGTGATCACATGTTCTGGAACCACTCTGGGACCGGAGATGTCACCATAAGCCCGGATAGAGAGCCACCAGTGGTTCCATTAAGAAAACAGGGCAGTTTATAACTGTATCCCCAGCACAAGGTATCACGTTGGTAAACGTTACTATACAAATTGGGGACAGGAAAGGGTAACCGTTAATAGTGCATTGTCTGTCTAGTTCAGTAATGCCATTTTTTAATGAAATTATGCATATAGTTCAAGCTGGCTATACCTGTAAGATGGTAGTTGATTATGGTTTTGTTTTCCGATTTTTTTTTTTAATTTTTTTATTTATTTTTTGCTTCAGCTAAGCATACTTTTGTGCATACCATAACACCACCCTTAAATAAAGGGAGCAATACTGCTGGCCACACAATAGCAACATTTAGGTAATTTTAGTCAGCTTTCAGTATCAAAAAAATAACCATATGAATCAGGATAATCTACCACCAGCACTTTCAATTTTCAATTTTCACAATGTCAGTTATTTTTTTATAGTGGAAAATGTCCTTAAAGTGGTTGTAAAGGCAGAAGTTTTTTTTATCCTAATGCATTCTATGCATTAAGATTTAAAGCCTTCTGTGTGCAGCAGCCCCCATCAGCCCCTCTAATACTTACCTGAGCCCCATCTCGATCCAGCGATGTTGCACGAGAGACTCCGCTGTCTGGGACTCTGCTTCTTCATTGGCTTGGACAGTAGTGAAACGCTATTGGCTGCCGCTCCTGTCAATCAGTCAGTGAGCCAATTAGGAGAGAGGGGGGGCAGGGCCGCTGCTCCGTTACTGATTGGACACAGGAAGCTGCGGCTCAGCTCGGTGCCCCATAGCAAGCTGCTTGCTTTGGGGGCACTCAACAGGAGGGAAGGGCCAGGAGCACCGAAGAGGAGGATTGGGGCTGCTCTGTGCAAAACCACTACACAGAGCAGGTAAGTATGACATGTTTGTTATTAATGAAAATAAAACAAGACTTTAGTATCAATAGTTCGGAATGCAGATGCAGCACAAGTGTTTTCCCCGCACCAGTGTGGATCCAAACCAGGTATAAAGTGGATGTTGCTCTCCAGAGATAAGAAGCCCCAGGTGCTGGCTAATGCTGATCCATGCTGTGAGTAAACGAGAAAATCCGGACAGCCACACACCAGGAAAATATAATCCAAAGAAGTTTCTTTATTGTAAAATCAGGATCATATCATGTACAGGACAGCATGGACAAAATGTACAGGCAATCAGTTAACGCGTTTCGCAGTTATGCCAAGTGCTTACTCATATGAGTAAGCACTTGGCATAAGTGCGAAACCCGTTAGCTGATTGCCTGTACATTCTGTCATGGTCCCAGCATGCGCAGGGACTCTGGGGTCACGCCCCCTTATGACGCCAGAGTCCCTGCGCATGCTGGGACCATGACGTCACAAGGGGGCCGGGTCACCGCCTATATAAATGGCTCCGCAGCTCGCACAAAGCATTCCAGCCGGAGAGAGCGTCGTGTCAACATCGGAAGAAGAGAAGAAGCAGGGCGCCCCCCTCCCCCAAGGCACCCACCCCCCTATGTTGAGGGCATGCGGCCTGGTACGTCTCAGGAGGGGGGGGTGCTTGCTCGTCCCCACCCCCTTTCTTGGCCGGCCGGGCTGCGTGCTCGGATAAGGGTCCGGTATGGATCTTGGGGGGACCCCCACGCCAATTTTTCGGCGTAGGGGGTTCCCCTTACAATCCATACCAGACCTAAGGGCCTGGTATGCCCCTGGGGGGGGGGGGGGGAACCCGCACCGGTTTATTCATTTAAGATTTGGCGCGGCGTTCCCCCTCAGGAGTCATACCAGACAGCTGTCAGCACTGCCTGTCACTCATCGGGAAAGGAAAACAAAGTTTTCCTTTCCCGATGAGTGAGCCAGCACGACATCCACAATACCCTGTCGCTGAGAACCAGCGCGATGGTATCGCGCTGGAAACACAATCTCGCGGTCTATGACACCCATAGACCTCTAGATGGAAAAAAGGTTTACTCTGTCTATTGTGTACTTGAGAAAACATTGGTGCTAAATAGTCCAGAATGGAGCCACTCGTAGAATATTATTCATTCAAGTGGGGGAGAAACTGTTTGTCTTTTTTTTTTTAAACGTCTAACATTTGTGGAGCTGAAGACTCATTTTGAACCCTCTAAATCTAAAATTCCATCTCGTGGATTAGTTTGTCAATCTGATGTAAAAAAGGTGTGTGTGCATTGCGATCAGGGAGTCCACCAACCAGGACTGACCTTGAGAACCTTGGGATTTTTAGCAATAGGCACGTATCCATTGTGGCTGGTCTTTGTATAGAATATGGATCTGTCAGCAGCCTGCCTCACCCTGCAAAGCAGGACTCTTCAGGTATGGAGGTACCCATGAGGAAGCTGGCTCTACTGGGCAGCACTGCGTGTTTGTTTTTAAATCAGGTGTGTTTACTTTAAGTACAAGTGGTTAGGTGGTCACAATGTCTTCACCATTGATGAAGGTGATTATTTTGATTAGTGTTTTGTTTGTCTTTGGTGCCTTTGTGTGCCTTCTTCTTTTTCCCGCTGTAGGCTTTTTAGCAGGAGAATGAACGTGGTGATGGAATGTCATGTCCTTTATTAAAGGATTCGTAGAGGACTCTTCAGGGCAGAAACCTAAGAGAGCCTTAAACATGAGATGATCCTTGCCAAATCCAGCCTGTTCCCTAGATGAGCATTCTTGGGATAACTAATGATTGGGAATTTATATTTCTTGCCCAGTTGATGTCTGGTCATGTTTGTCTGCCCTTCCCCTTATAGACTAGATCATTTGTTTTTTGATGATCCAAGTGTGGTGCCCTTGTTCACTGTAACAATTGTTTAGCAGACTTTGAACGTCCAGATGCCATCTAATGTGCATGATGGCTTTAGTAACCGCACAAGCCACTTAGTTCTGTCGCAGAAAAAAGCTATAGCTGTTTAAAGAACACTTTGTAAAATCCTTGTTTTTGAAAGGGTTTTATAGAACTTCTCATGCCACAAAATTCTGTGCCATGCAGTCCTTCTCTGATAGCTGTCATAGGTTGTTGGTGCCATTGGTGGCAAGACCTTCTGCCTACTGGTTGCTTAGGTTGAAAACAAATTCATCAATCTCAACTAATAGAAATAATTCACAAACAAGTACAAACTTAAATATACCCACAGTTAATCCAGAGGAAGGCACAAAATCATTGAAAGCATGGTTCAATTTTCTCAGAGGAAAAACATCCTTCCTGATCCCCTAAACCAATGGGATATTCCCTGAATCAACAATCTTTGATATTATTAAATATAAATGTTAATAGCCAGTATAGTCTGTGCATTTGGGAATGCTTCCACCTTTTTTAAACATACTGTCTAGAACTAGTTCCTTAGGGAGTATATTCCTCATTTTCACAGCTCCTACTGTGAAGCCTTAAAGTGGTTGTAAACCCTAACATACACTATATTGTCAAAATGATTGGGACGCCGGCCTTTACACGCACATGAACTTTAATGACATCCCAGTCTTAGGCCGTAGGGTTCAATATTGAGTTGGCCCATCCTTTGCAGCTATAACAGCTTCAGCTCTACTGGGAAGGCCGTCCACAAGGTTTAGGAGTATCTCTATGGGAATGTTTGACCATCCGTCCAGAAGTGCATTTGCAAGGACAGGCACTGATGGGACGAGAAGACCTGGCTCGCAGTCTCTGCTCTAATTCATCCCAAAGTTGTTCTATCAGGTTGAGGTCAGGACTCTGTGCAGGCCTGTCAAGTTCCTCCACCCCAAACTCTCTCATCTATGTCTTTATGGACCTTGCTTTGTGCACTGGTGTGCAGTCATGTTGGAACAGGAAGAGGCCGTCCCCAAACTGTTCCCACAAAGTTGGGAGCATGAAATTTTCCAAAATGTCTATGCTGATGCCTTAAAAGCTCCCTTCACTGGAACTAAGGGGCCAAACCCAACCCCCTGAAAAACAACCCCACACCATAATCCCCCCTCCACCAAATGATTTGAACCAGCTCACAAAGCAAGGTCCATAAAGACATGGATGAGTGAGTTTGGGGTGGAGGAACTTGACTGGCCTGACCTCAACCTGATAGAACACATTTGGGATGAATTAGAGTGGAGACTGCAAGCCCGGCCTTCTTGTCCAACATCAGTGCCTGACCTCACAAATGCACTTCTGGAAGAATGGTCAAACATTCCCATAGACACATTCCTAAGACTTGTGGACAGCCTTCCCAGAAGAGTTGAAGCTGCTATAGCTGCAAAGGGTGAACCAACTCAATATTGAACCCTAATGCCCTGTACACACAGTCGGACTTTCCAACGGAATATGTGCGATCGGAGCTTGTTGTCGGAAATTCCGACCGTGTGTAGGCTCCATCGGACTTTTTCCATCGGAATTTCCGACACACAAAGTTTGAGAGCTTGCTATAAAATTTTCCGACAACAAAATCCGATCCTTTATATTCTGATCGTGTGTAGACAAATCTGACGGAGGAAGTGCCACGCATGCTCAGAATAAATTAAGAGACGAAAGCTATTGCCCCGTTTATAGTCCCGACGTACGTATTTTACGTCACCGCGTTCGGAACAATCTGATTTTCCGCCAACTTTGTGCGACAGTGTGTATTGCAAGACAAGTTTGAGCCAACATCTGTCGGAAAAAATCCATGGATTTTGTTGTCGGAATGTCCAATCAATGTCCGACCGTGTGTACGGGGCATAAGGCCTAAGACTGGGATGGCAATAAAGTTCATGTGCGTGTAAAGGCAGATGTCCCAATTCTTTTGACAATATAGTGTATACCCAGTAAAGTGACTGGTCTCAGGTGATACACAGAGATTAAATAAATCCTCCTACATAAGTTGTACCTCTCTCTCTCTCTGCAGCCATCTCTTCTCTTCATCTTTTCAAAGTGCTGTGTTTATAAAGTTTGTCTGAGAGTTAAAAAAAAAATAGGGGGCCAAGATCTGAAATTACATTCTGCAGAGCTCAGCGAGGAAAGCTCTGAAAGCTGATTGGAGGGAAGGGACACACACCCTCCACACAGCACACAGGAACAGAGCTTGAGGCTATCAGTCACAGGTTGTGTGCTGGAGCTCACCCCTCTGTCACCATTTTTCTCTTGGTGTCCGGAAAATGTCTCAGAAGCTAAATATGCTAATAGCAGAGGAAGGAGCCAGCAGAAATTACACTTGGTGCTCTTAATTGAGACAAGTACACGCTATAAAAGGAAATGCCTTATTCATATTTCATGTCTGAGGTTTGCAACCTCTTAATGCATTCCTACAGATGCAAAGAGTACCTCTTTTGGCCTTTGCAATGATGTTAAAGTAAATAACTTTGTAACAAGTCACTATATGGACTGGTTATTAGTTTATACATAGTGATCATAATCCCCATTAAACACCTCTTCTGAAGGGAGAATAAAATTTACAGCGTCTGTAGTTTGGCCACGATGTCATCAAGCCAGCAGAGGAGAAGCATGGGGACACAGAGCCTATGCAGCCGTAATTGTTACTGAAAGCTATTGCTAGGAAGCTTTCCAAACTTCACTGATGCCAATGATGGCGCACTGTTCTTCTTCCCACGGACCACCAAATGTGGCCTTTTTCCTAACATTGACCACCAGTACTGGGGCAATTTTTATTCCCAAGGACCACTGGCCATAGTCTGGCCGCTAAACCATTTGAAGGACCATGAACTGGCTCTTTGTCTAAAAAGCTTCAAGACCCCTGCACCACATATGGGTAAACACTGCTTGGGGAACATTTTCCTAGCCTACGTATAATTTATATCACAGTGGCAATCATACATTTCCAGAAGCAGTTTAAATAACTCTTCACATGTAATAAACATCAGGCGCTGTTCTGGTACAGAAGACGGAAGCAGACAATTTTACCGTTCAATCATCCTTTTGTCGCGAACACCAACCCTTCACTGTCTGCAAAAAAATTTGGCTTTTTCATATCTCATTCCTCCAGAGAGGTTTTCTAAATTTCAAAAAATAATTAACATGATTTAATCTGAAGTGTATTAAGTAGCTTGTGGGTTTACCTTGGCAGAAAACACATTTCCCTCGGTAACTGTAGCTCTAATTGTTCTTATAGTGAGTGAAATGGAGAAAAATGTTTAGAAATTTTCTGTGCGCTAAAAAAAATCCCAAAACATTCAAGTGTTCTTTTATATATAAAAAAAAAAAAAAAATGTGTGAAAGTTATCAAATTAAATATTTTTTTTACCGGTTGTACTATTCATATAAAATCTATTTTGTTATCTGTCGTTTTAATGGCATGAAAAAAATGATTTTTGTTTTTCAAGGGTTAGAACCCCAGTCCCATTTTTGCTGCTAGTGAAAATCCATGTTGCAAATCCAAAATGTTCCCAGGTTGTAGGTAATCAAACCCTGAAGAAGCCTAGTAGGCGAAACGTGTCTGTGTGCCTGTTTTTTGCATAACCCTGTTCACGGTCCACCATGCAATTCCCCTCCATCGGCTGCTAAATGCCACTCCGCTTATCAGGAGGAAGCAAGAAAACAGATATCAAACCAGCGAGGCACCGAGGCTCTCACCAGTGTATCCGAGGCTCACACCAGTCTATCCGAGGCTCACATACTTCCACCACTTCCCCTTTGGTAATCCGCCCGCCTGAGAGGATGGCTTATCACAGTGAGCACACAGCGAAGGTATGCAGGATGTATGGACTGACAGTACACATCTCCACATCAAGATCAGCTGGACTGTAAAGCTGGCTTGGTACAGCGTATACCCAGTGGACAGACTGGGATGGACTGGCACTATCTGGAGATATTAACCTGTGCAAGTAGCTCTGAGTACCCCCAGACGGGGTTGATTGTCCCAGTGTGACTAGCCCAACCATTAATATACAATTATGGTAGATGTCACTGAGTGGCAGAGGAGTACCCCCACGAGTCAGTCCAGCGGCATAATTTTGCCCTTCCAAGCCTTGACTAGCCTTGTACTTGGCACATGGAAGACATAATACACTTGTTCCCAATAGCTTGATTAAACAGTGATTGGATGCTTGTTTCATATACACCGCGCTGGTGCTCTTAGCAGACATTGCTTTCTCCCACCTGACAATAGACTTTCAATACCCCCAGGGGGTTGCACCTGCAAGTATATAGACGGCAACTCTGGCAATGCATGGCCATCAGTATTCGGGGCATCTGGACTCAATGCCATCTTAGCCATTTGACCTTTGGTGGAGCTATCAAACATCTACAATATTGAATTTATAATTGTTACCACTGGTGGTTAATCAGTGAAATTAGTGAGTGTAGATGTCAACTGTGTGCTGTATAGCTGAATGTCGGCCGAGACCACTAATGTTTCCTAGCACTCACTCTAACCCAGTGTTTCTCAACTCCAGTCCTCAAGGCGCCCCAACAGGTCATGTTTTCAGGATTTCCCTCAGATGAAACGGCTGTGGTAATTACTAAGGCAGTGAAACTGATCAAATCACCAGTGCAAAAAAATGGGAAGTCTGAAAACTTGACCTGTTGGGGCGCTTTGAGGACTGGAGTTGAGAAACACTGCTCTAACCTGATCCTCAGCATGCATGTGCTTAATTGAAACAAATGATGTTGATGTCCGTGCATGTGTCTCTGACTGTGAACCCGGATGTGTGGTTTTAGCGACAACATTGTCCTATTTTTATGAATTTATGTATAGCCTATTACATGTGATTCCGTTTTTTTCCAATTTTTGATACCCAATAAAGTTTACATTTTAAGGAAAGATTGCTGTTTGCCCCATTCCCCTTCTCCCTCTTTAAAACCCCTGTGGGTTCTTTCCTGTTTGTTTTGTTTGACAGTATCCGTGTGTTCAGGAGTTGAAGGGAGAGGCTCCACCATAATTACTGGTGAATGAGTACCCCGCATTTTGGCTGGCTACAACCACTATCCAACCAGCATCTTGATACTATTGTACTTTCTTTCCTTTTACTAATGCAGGTAATCAAAGTAATCCTTAGTAACCAACCTAAAATGATCAGTCAGACACTGGTTACTTTGACTCATACAAGTCTCTATAGCTTGCAGATATATTGTTGTCTAATAGGCTTTATTGTTGGAGCTGAGTGGAAGAACCTCCTATCCATTTTTAAAACTAGAAGCTATAGATTGTGGTATGGGCGATGGAGAGGCTGGGAAACGACATAAAATGCAGCCAGTTAACATCTGTAATCTTGGAATACAATAAGGTACACACTGGTCGTAGTTGCTGTACTAACTATGCCCCTGCCAGAACACTCCGACATTGGCGGAGAGCGCTGATCGGGAGTCTGTCGCCTGAAGCCAGCCAATTGGCCGGCATCTGTTGGACAGGGTGGCATACCCACAGGCCAAATGTCGACCGTTTTTTCTTGAACTGGCCGATGCCTCCTGACATTTGGCCCGTGTGTATGGGGCTTAAAGTGGTGTTCCGGCCGAAATGATACTTTTTAAATAAAAATACCCCTATAATACACAAGCTTAATGTATTCTAGTAAATTTAGTCTGTAAACTAAGGTCTGTTTTGTTCGTTTATAGCAGTAGTTTGTTATTTTATAAACTTACAGCAGGCCATGGCCATCTTAAGTGTGGGCATCTGAAGCCAGACTGTATTTCTTCCTGGATCTCATCCTTGCAGATCTCGCACATACTCAGTGCTGCACAAGCAGTGTAATAGGTTTCAGGTCAGGTTTCCATAGCAACGGCAGTTTCAGAGGAAGTTGCCGCCCCTTCCCAGAAGGTATTGCAAACAGGAAATGATGCGATGGGCCGCGGCCAGGGAGGAGGAAGTGAAAAATGAATACAGCAGATATACAGTAGGTGCTGAGAAAAAAAATAAAAAAATATCCAACTTGTTTACAGTGCACAGTTTAGTAAGGGATGCTGAAGAGTTGTAAAAGTGGGTGGAACTCCACTTTAAAGTGATATTAAAGTCTTGGGTTTTTTTTTTTCTAAAAATAACAAACTTTTTATACTTACCTGCTCTGTGTAGTGGTTTTGCACAGCGCAGCCCAGATCCTCCTCTTTTTGGGTCCCCCGCCAGAACTCCTGGCCCCTCCTTCCTGCCGGTTGCCCTCACAGCAAACAGCTTGCTAGGGGGGCACCCAAGCAGGCGCGCTCACGACCCGCGGCTCTGTGTGTCCAATCACACATGGCGCAGTGGCTCGGCCCTGCCCTCACCATCTCCTGATTGGCCAATCAGGAGTGCGAGTCTCCAGAGGGGCAAGGCTCTCATGAACATCACTGGATCGACAGGGGGCTCAGGTTAGTTTTAGATGAGGACTGCGGGGGCTGCTGCACAAAGGTTTTTTACCTTCATGCATAGAATGCATGAAGGTAAAAAACCTTGTGCCTTTACAACCACTTTAGGAACACAGAAGTGGAACCAAGATTATTTAATCCCTATTGTCCTCTGTGCTATCATCCTATACATACCAGTGGATACATACCAGTGGCTCTTTCATATCATATAGGCCTGTGGTTTGGCCCACTTCCCTCCCATTGTTGGTCCCTCTCTAAACCTCCCTGCAGCCTGGGAAGATGTGATTACCTCTCTGCACATATTTGGTTGTTGTGTTTTTTTTATATATATATATATAAAAGACTCTATTTTGGATATCTGTCATGTATTCAAATATAATGTCTTGAAAAAGCTTCAATAACTGCGAAACACGTCACTGACTGTATACATTTGACAGGAATTCCTTGTTTTCAGATATATAATGCTTAATTCTATGTACCTTTTGTCTTTAATGTTTGTAATAAAACTTTATATGTCACCTTTTAAGATCTATATTAGTATTCGGTTAATTTTTTTCTAAAACTAGTGGGCCCCCCTAGAACACCATTTTTTCTTCCTCTTGTTGCTGTTTTACCTTTTGTGGGTTGGTGACCCCTCAGTAATAGGGCTGTTTGGCTACAAATCATAAATGCCACAGCTGCCCTAGCAGCCCTGCATTTTTCAAGTCTATTTGTAGTGCTGCTCGAATGCCCCCCCCCCCAAATCTGTATCATTTGGATCAGGATGTGAATAGACTGGTGTAAGACACCGTATCAATTTGTCAGGCTCTAGTAGACGTCAACAAAATGGTGGCCTTCTGTACACAGACAATGACTCCCTGTTGCATAAATGTGAATGAAGTCAGTAAAATATGGCTTCAGCTCCTGCTCTCCACCTGTAGAGAACTCTTCAGAAGTGTTTCGCTCTTTTGGGGGCTTAATCATACATGCCTCTACAATTAAGCCCCGAAAAGGGTGAAACACATATAAGGAGCTCTCTACAGGTGGAGGACAGGAGCTGAAGCCATATTGTATCTACTTCATTCACATCTATCGCCTAGGGAGCTGGTGTCTGCGTGCAGACGGTCATCGTTTTGTTGAAGCACTGAACCTAAGACCGACATAAAATGCACAGGTGTGAACAGGACCTTAAAGAAAGAGGAATAGGCAAAGAATATGATACCTTTTACATATTTTTTTTTTATTAGATTGAATTATATACATTTCTGACTGATATGTAGGTATAATGTAGGTATAATCCCTTTATGGTAGTAATGATGGTCTTGTTGGCCACCTGACTTGCACATATAAGTCGTATACAGGCGGTCACAGCAGTACCCCGGGAGGACATAATATCCCAGACATCAGGCAATCATTATGCAGAATTGTGGAGAATGTCTTGCATTATTAGTGTAAAATACTTGGTTCTGCTTCCTGCAGAGAAGTAGCAGACTCTATCCATCTCATACGATATGTCAATAAGGCAATGGAGAGCCTTTCCATGTGGTTATTGTTAAACTTTGGCTGCTGTTGACAGAGAGCTGTCACTCCAGTTTAAATATCTCCTGAAACGTAACAGAACTGGTGTTCTTGATCAGTTGACTTTAACAGGATTTACCAAATATTTCAGAAAGTGTGGGTAGAAGTGTGTATGTAGAAGTTGGCATACCGTGACTGGGATAGCTTACCCTTCTGAATTGAAAACTGAACTCCAGGCAAACTGCTAAATACACAAATGAAATACACTCATGAGCAGGGCCCTTCTAATGCTTTTGCATTAAATTGTATTGCAACTGTATTGTCTTCCTTCATTTTATAAATTGCTTCACAAATTGCTGTCGTACATAATGGTGTTCACTCAGAAATCATCTCTGTGCCCACCATACCGCTGCATTAACCTTACCCGCTGAATAATGTACGTGAGGAGGATAAAGATGGCTACTGTTGCATTATGGGAAGTTTCTCTTCTTTTATGCTGGGGAGTGACCACACTCTGGGGCTCGTTTAAACTTGCTTCAAATTTTGGCATTGGACATGCTTTTTAAAGCACTCTGAATGCCAATCAATGCCCCTGTCAATAAATAAAATTGGTCACCTTATAGTCCTGTTCACACGTTGTATTTGCTTTGCTTCAAAAATTATACCCCATGTTGCTTTTAGTGCTTCAAAGCATCTACAAATCCTCCATAGAAGTCTATGACAACACTCGCTTATAGCACCTGCGGCTTTTGAGAGGCTTTTATACAGCGTTCGCTTTGTTTTGAGGTATTGCAGGCGTGAGATATTCCAGGATGCACTGGAAAACCAACAAGTGAACCAGAAAGACGTCATCACCAGTCACTTCTGGTACATGTGTATATATTCTGGAAGTGTCTGCTGCAGACATCACATCTGGTGTGCATCACAGAGCAGCAGGAAAGTGAGCAGGGTCTGGACTGGAGTGGAGCAACTAGCAGACTGAACGCATGGTGTGCAACATGGGAACACAGAGGAACTAGCAGATGTCATACATGTTGAGTAGCGTGGGAGCAATAAAGCGGGACGTGAGCCGTGACCAGAGAGAGAGGAGGATCAGCAGGGCTGGGGGGTACTACTGAGCGCGGGATCAGCAGAGCTGGGGGTTACTACAGAGTAGGGTATCAGCAGAGCTGGGGGTTACTACTGAGTAGGGTATCAGCAGAGCTGGGGATTACTACTGAGTAGGGTATCAGCAGAGCTCGGGGTTACTACTGAGTAGGGCATCAGCAGAGCTGGGGGTTACTACAGAGTAGGGTATCAGCAGGGCTGGGGGTTACTACTGAGTAGGGTATCAGCGGAGCTGGGGGTTACTACTGAGCGCGGGATCAGCGGAGCTGGGGGTTACTAATGAGCGCGGGATCAGCAGAGCTGGGGGTTACTAATGAGCGCGGGATCAGCAGAGCTGGGGGTTACTAATGAGCGCGGGATCAGCGGAGCTGGGGGTTACTACTGAGCGCGGGATCAGCGGAGCTGGGGGTTACTACTGAGTAGGGTATCAGCGGAGCTGGGGTTTACTACTGAGCGCGGGATCAGCAGAGCTGGGGGTTACTACTGAGTAGGGAATCAGCGGAGCTGGGGTTTACTACTGAGCACGGGATCAGCAGAGCTGGGGGTTACTACTGAGTAGGGTATCAACAGAGCTGGGGGTTACTACTGAGTAGGGTATCAGCAGAGCTGGGGGTTACTACTGAGTAGGGTATCAACAGAGCTGGGGGTTACTACTGAGTAGGGTATCAGCAGAGCTGGGGGTTAATACAGAGTAGGGTATCAGCGGAGCTGGGGGTTACTACTGAGCGTAGGAACAGCGGAGCTGGGGGTTACTACTGAGCGCGGGATCAGAGGAGCTGGGGGTTACTACTGAGTAGGGTATCAGCAGAGCTGGGGGTTACTACTGAGTAGGGTATCAGCGGAGCTGGGGTTTACTACTGAGCGCGGGATCAGCAGAGCTGGGGGTTACTACTGAGTAGGGTATCAGCAGAGCTGGGGGTTATTACTGAGTAGGGTATCAGCAGAGCTGGGGGTTACTACTGAGCGCGGGATCAGCAGAGCTGGGGGTTACTACTGAGCGCGGGATCAGCAGAGCTGGGGCTTACTACTGAGCGCGGGATCAGCAGAGCTGGGAGTTACTACTGAGCGCGGGATCAGCAGAGCTGGGGGTTACTACTTGGCACGGGATCAGCAGAGCTGGGGGTTACTACTGAGCGCGGGATCAGCGGAGCTGGGGGTTACTACTGAGCGCGGGATCAGCGGAGCTGGGGGTTACTACTGAGTAGGGGATCTGCTAAATGAGGAGGATACTAATAAAGTAGGGGACTTGCTTAACAGGGCTACTAATGAGCTGGGGATTTGCTGAACGGGAGTACTAATGGACTGGGGTTCTACTTGGCCCCTTTAAAACAATTAGAAAATCAACACACACAGGGCATTTGCCAAGCTTCATTAAAAAAAAGCATCATCAAACCATCACCGAAGCATCAAAAATACCTCAAAAAAGCATGTTGAAGCAGTAGGCGCTTTAAAGGATAAGTTCACCTTTTAAGAAAAAATAATAAATGCACATTTTTTTTTTGCAGGTAAAATCATGTGAATTGATTATTTTTTGTTGCAGGAGCCTGTAAAGCATTGCAGCAGCGATTAGAAGATTTCTGATGCCATGCAGGTCTTCTGCAGATCTGTCGGGGTATAGGCTTGCTCGTACCTGACGGTTCATTGAAATCTACAAGCTGACAGCCACAAAGGCTGCCATACCTTGTAGTTTTCCATTCACAGAGCGCTGTGAATGAGTGACACGGCCAGGTGGGCGGAGTTCCACGCGGCCGGCCCTTTTTTTTTTTTTTTTTTTTTTTTTTTTAAATATTGACAGCTAGGCATTGGGGAAGATGCGGGACGCTGGTGCATTCATAACATGTTATATTTTACACCCCGAATATGGGTGTTACATGTTATTAAAGGTGAACGTATCCTTTTAATGTGTGTTAAAGTCAAAGCAAGTGTAACTGAGCCCTTAAGCAATAGTGTTAGGCAGAGTTATTCTTTATTGCATTACTGCCTGTCTGTTGCTCAGTATTTACCTCTTTTATTTACTGAAAATTATCTTCCATTCTTTATTTGCAGGAGTCCCGACTACTTGCCAAAATAGCTTGGACATCACTGCCATCACCATCTTGGATTTATTTCTGTGTAATTGCCATGGCAGAGGTCAATTGGTATAACACAGAGGCCAGGAATGCAAATATATTCTTTTTTATGTTGATATGTCTTTGTTTTCAATAAATACATTTTGTGTATTGTTTTCTCTTCCCGTTTGTGATTCTGGTATATCACAGCATATGATAGTGATGTTCTACCTAGAATTCTACTTTAAAGGAAGCCTGTGCCTAGATCATGCAAAACAATGTAGTCACATATTCTGACCAGGCAGTAAAAGCAATTTTTATCTCTGTAACTAGGCATTGTGGAGAAATTCATCTAAAGGTTCACAATAGAGGCACTAATTGCTTTCTATTGCACCAGTGATCATGATTTGGGAACACTGCTGGAGAGAGAGAGCTTCCTAACACACAGACAGATGCAGCATACAATGGGTAAAGAAAAGAATCACCCCTTTAGAATAATCACATTTTGTTGCTTTGCAGTCTGAAATGAAGACATACACAGTTTTTGTTTTATCCAGCTGTATTTACTCGGTGCAACTTATAACATCCAAGTGAAATATATAACACCAACATGACATAAAAAATAAAAACAGAATCACTGCTTTGGAAAAAGGATCACCCCCTTGTGTCAGTATTGTGTTGGACTACCTTTTGTTTTAATTACAGCATTTATTCTGTTGGAATTTGTCTCTACTAACTTTGCACATCTAGACTTTGCAATATTTGCCCGCTCTTCTTTGCAGAACTGCTCAAGTTCAGTTAAATTTGGTGACTGTTTGTGGACTACAATCTTCAAGTCATTCCACAGATTTTCAATGGGGTTTAAAGTGGTGTTCCGGCCGAAATTATACTTTTTAAATAAAAATAAGTCCTATAATACACAATCTTAATGTATTCTAATAAAGTTAGTCTGTAAACTAAGGTCTGTTTTGTTAGTTTATAGCAGTAGTTTGTTATTTTATAAACTTACAGCAGGCCGTGGCCATCTTAAGTGTGGGCATCTGAAGCCAGACTGTATTTCTTCCTGGATCTCATCCTTGCAGATCTCGCACTTGCTCAGTGTAGCACAAGCAGTGTAATAGGTTTCAGGTCAGGTTTCCATAGCAACAGCAGTGTCAGAGGAAGTTGCCGCCCCTTCCCAGAAGGCATTGCAAACAGGAAATGACATGATGGGCCGCGGCCAGGGAGGAGGAAGTGAAAAATGAATACAGCAGATATACAGTAGGTGCTGAGAAAAAAAATATCCAATTCGTTTACAGTGCACAGTTTAGTGAGGGATGCTGAAGAGTTGTAAAAGTGGGTGGAACTCCACTTTAAGTCTGGGCTCTGACTAGGCCATGCAAGGACATTCACCTTTTTCTCCTTCAACCGCTGTTGATGTCACAGGATGTTTTACTAATGAGTGTTTCCCTATTTCAACCTCCCTATTAAATTGAAACTTTGGATGTAAGCAGCTGGAATGTATTGCGAGCTAGTGAGTGACAGACCAGACAGCAGCAGGCGAGGAAACCATCTTACAGTTTACGGCTTTTAGCCTTCTTGGCTTATGCATGCTCCAGCTCACAATACAGCTCTCAATTTTTTACTATTATATACATTGTGATTGCAAGTAGGGCTGCAACTAACGATTATTTTCATAATCGATTAATCGGCCGATTATTTTTTCGATTAATCGGATAAAATCATAAAAAAAATCGTAATGTGCCATTTTTTTTCTATTCCTCCCGGGGACACCAATGACGGGGCGCTATTCCTCCCGGGGACACCAATGACGGGGCGCTATTCCTCCCGGGGACACCAATGACGGGGCGCTATTCCTCCCGGGGACACCAATGACGGGGCACTATTCCTCCCAGGAACACCAATGATGGGGCACTATCCCCCCACCCCTCCCAGGAACACCAATGGGGCACTATTCCCCCCACCCCTCCCAGGAACACCAATGGGGCACTATTCCCCCCCTCCCAGGAACACCAATGGGGCACTATGTCTATTCTCCTCCCACCCAGGAAAACCAATGATGGGGAACTACTACTCCAGGCAGCCACCCCCCGCAACACCAATGATGGGGAATTATCCCCCCCGCCCCTCCCAGGAACACCAATGAGGCACTATTCCCCCCCTTCCCAGGAACACCAATGAGGCACTATCCCCCCCCCCTTCCCAGGAACACCAATGAGGCACTATCCCCCCCCTTCCCAGGAACACCAATGAGGCACTATTCCCCCCCCCCCTTCCCAGGAACACCAATGAGGCACTATCCCCCCCTTCCCAGGAACACCAATGAGGCACTATTCCCCCCCTTCCCAGGAACACCAATGAGGCACTATTCCCCCCCCCTCCCAGGAACACCAATGAGGCACTATCCCCCCCCCCTTCCCAGGAACACCAATGAGGCACTATTCCCCCCCTTCCCAGGAACACCAATGAGGCACTATCCCCCCCCTTCCCAGGAACACCAATGGGGCACTATTCCCCCCCCCTTCCCAGGAACACCAATGAGGCACTATTCCCCCCCTTCCCAGGAACACCAATGGGGCCCTATTCCCCCCCCTTCCCAGGAACACCAATGGGGCACTATTCCCCCCCCCCTCCCAGGAACACCAATGGGGCACTATTCCCCCCCTCCCAGGAACACCAATGGGGCACTATTCCCCCCCTCCCAGGAACACCAATGGGGCACTATCCCCCCCCTCCCAGGAACACCAATGGGGCACTATCCCCCCCCTCCCAGGAACACCAATGGGGCACTATCCCCCCCCTCCCAGGAACACCAATGGGGCACTATTCCCCCCTCCCAGGAACACCAATGGGGCACTATTCCCCCCCTCCCAGGAACACCAATGGGGCACTATTCCCCCCCTCCCAGGAACACCAATGGGGCACTATTCCCCTCCCAGGAACACCAATGGGGCACTATTCCCCCCTCCCAGGAACACCAATGGGGCACTATTCCCCCCCCTCCCAGGAACACCAATGGGGCACTATGTCTATTCCCCTCCCTCCCAGGAACACCAATGGGGCACTATTCCCCCCCTCCCAGGAACACCAATGGGGCACTATTCCCCCCCCTCCCAGGAACACCAATGGGGCACTATTCCCCCCCTCCCAGGAACACCAATTGGGCACTATTCCCCCCCTCCCAGGAACACCAATGGGGCACTATTCCCCCCCCCTCCCAGGAACACCAATGGGGCACTATTCCCCCCCCCCCCAGGAACACCAATGGGGCACTATGTCTATTCCCCTCCCTCCCAGGAACACCAATGATGGGGCATTCCCCCCCCCTCCCTCCCCAGTAATACTGTTAGGATGGTGCCCGGTCATAAAAATGTGCTGTTTTTACTGTGTTATTAGCTGCTACCTTTCACTATGAATGTGCAGCTCGGCTCTCCTCGCTTCTTGCCCTCGCCTCTCTGTTCCCTCGAGGCAGCGGGCAGGGCTGAGATCAGTGGGGATGACGTCTGCAAAGAGGAGGAGGGGGAGAGGTGCGCCGCGGACGTGCCTGTTCACAAACGGCGGCGCCGAGGACACAGGAGGGAGGATTTTTTTCTCTGTTCCCTCGAGGCAGCGGGCGGGGCTGAGAAGATCAGGGGGGGTGACGTCAGCAAGGAGGAGGAGAGGCGCGCCGTGGACGTGCGGCGGCGCAGACATGCCTGGTCACAAATGGCGGCGCCGAGGACACAGGGAGGGAGGATTTAAAACGGACGGACAGAAGGAAGGTGCGGACCAACTAATCGATAATGAAAATCGTTGTCAACAATTTTCATTATCGATTATTATCGATAATATCGATTAATCGTTTCAGCCCTAATTGCAAGACAGAATTTGTTCGGCCCCATCATTAGTTCATTTCTAGTGGCTATCCACTTGTGCATATACTGTATATAGAATATGACGACCTGCTAAATATGCCTCTTGGTGGGGTTTGAAGATCATGATGAGAAACCATATTATAGGCAATACAGACAGCTTTAGTATTATGGATGGACAGATGGATATAAAGTTTGTTATGATTATGATGTTAGTAGGTGGTTACTGCACTTGACACATTTTTTTTTTTCTTTTTAAATGCACCTGTGCCCTGTCTATGGACAATAGAGTATTTGTTTAGCCCATGGTCCCCTCCAAAAGCCTCTATGCCGGTTGGGTCTGCCACTGGACCATCTGTGGAGGAAGGCACGACCTGTACCTTTTCCCAAGTGACCTATCATGAGCCCTGAGCAGTGTGTTATAGGTAAAGGCGTAGGGGCATACCTATGCAAATGCCAACCTACAGAAAACTTCAGTATTTGCATAGGAACTACTGCAGTTTGCAATTGTGACGGGTGAATCAAGGGACCTAAAGGTACATTCAGCCACCTTTTGATGCCCATATCCTGGTGGTGCAATATACTAGCTTAATGAGAGAAATGTTTAACATGTAAGTGTATGTAAACATCTAAAAGACATATATGAAACACACATATGAGTGAACTTTAAAACTACACTGTAATAGTGAATAAGTGAAAATAATCCACGGATAAAAAACTGAGATGTGATGTTGATCCAGGTAGATGAATATCAACTTCCAGACATCAATAGGAAAACAAATGTGAAGAGAAGATAATGGGAGAAGCCACCACCAACATAAGAGAGGCTTACCAGAGCTAATGGACTCAACAAGGCATAAGCCCAATGAGTCGTCAAGGCTTGTGGTGACAACGCACCAGTACAAAGGGACATCTACGTCTGGGGATGTAGACACAGGAAGCTGATGTTCACACTGTCCCTCAGGGAACTCACAGCAAGGAGGAAAACTCAGAGGCAGGTAGCTCAAATCCTTTTCATATGCTCACAGGATGCAACTAAGGAGACATCTGGGGCCGGGTGCTATATACTCTTTAGGTATGCCATGCATACAACAATCCCGGATTGCTAATACAAAGATGTAAAGTTAGATATTTACTAAATCATAACTGGTGATAATTATTTTCTACCGAGTACGTATTTATATGCACAACTCCATGTAAACACCACAAAAGTTTTTATAAAACACTGAACTGAATAAGTCAATATGTAGTTTTTCACTCCTTGGAAATTTTTATCCGTGACTTCTGTGCTTGTAGTTCAACAGTAGTGACTTGAGGTGCTCTCCCCCCAGTGCTCCCCCACTCACCAGAATTAATCACCCCTGCAGGGGTACCGAGCGATAGAGTGGGTGCCTTGGGATGTTTGTTGGTGTCTCCTGTTGGGTTTACTGTTGCTTTATACGGTGCAGTTCTTTCCAAGCACTCCTGGGTCAACTGTGTATCTGGACGTGACAGACTCACTCCACACCTCCTTGTCTACTAGCCTCTCCAAGATACCGGGGCCAAAAGGAAAAAAGACAAAGGAGCTTCCTTCGTGAAGTATGTCTGAACAATTTTATTATATATAATCCTTCATCCAGTCCAGTAAAAAAGATGATGGTAAAATATGTAGCAATTAAGAGCAAAAGTGTAAAAACGAAACTCCTGTATGCAAGGCTGGAACGGACCACAAGTTATGGGCGTGCGTTCCAACTGTGCGTTCCAGCATCCACTTCCTGGTCTGACGTGTGAGCGTGACTCCGCCTATTTTCACTTATTCACTATTACAGTGTAGTTTTAAAGTTCACTCATATGTGTGTTTCATATATGTCTTTTAGATGTTTACATACACTTACATGTTAAACATTTCTCTCATTAAGCTAGTATATTGCACCACCAGGATATGGGCTCTTTTTTATCTGCTCAAATGTGAGTGTTCCTCAAATTTTAATAAATTCTCCTTGTTATGCAGATTCACACTATGTGGAACTTTTATTTCATTTATGGTTGCATCCTGTGAGCATATGAAAAGGATTTGATCTACCTGCCTCTGAGTTTCCCGCCTTGCTGTGAGTTCCCTGAGAGACCGTGTGAACATCATCTTCCTTTGTCTACAGCCTCAGACGTAGATGTCCCTGTGTACTGGTGTGTTGTCACCACAAGCCTTGACTCATTGGGCTTATGCCTTGTTGAGTCCATTAGCTCTGGTAAGCCTCTCTTATGTTGGTGGTGGCTTCTCCCATTATCTTCTCTTCACATTTGTTTTCCTATTGATGTCTGGAAGTTGATATTCATCTACCTGGATCAACATCACATCTCAGTTTTTTTATCCGTGGATTATTTTCACTTATTCACTATCACAGTGTGGACTTTATTTAGTATATTCATTGATGTTTTCACATGTCTATTGTTTAGAGTGTTTAACAATAATCTTCTGTCTGTATTATATACGGTCTTCTTCATTATGACCGTTCTTATTTAGCGCTGCACATTTACATATTTTCTTCACTTGTGATTGTCATTTGCTGTGTTGGCTGCTGTCTTGTATTTAGGTGACAGCGCGGTATTGTTTACTTTTTCACATGGTTTAAAACTACAGTGAGGAGAGGAGGGGCATGCGCGGAGTCTAACGGAGCAGACATGCATTGTTAGAGCTCCGCACCGCTGAGGAGAGAAGAGAAGGACAAAGCGGAGCCTGCAGGCTCAAAAGGTACCCATTTGAACCTTTTTGCCCCAGGGAACAAACTAGGGCTGCAACTAACGATTATTTTCATAATCGATTAATCGGCCGATTATTTTTTCGATTAATCGATTAATCGGATAAAATAAAATAAAAAAAAGTAATATGCCATTTTTTTTGTTTATTTAAAAGTAATGATGAAAAAACTGAGTGTTACACTCAAACTGCAGAATAACAAACGTTTAACATTAACATTACACGACTTTGCAGTAGTACAAAAACAACAAATATTCTGAAAAGAGGTGAACTATAACTGTTCAAGAAACTTTGCGTTTGAATGTAAAAAAGTTAACATGCTCGGGGCTAAGGCTGGCTCTCTTTTTACAAACGATGTTGCTACTATGGGCACCAGAGGTTTCAGTTTATAAATGTCCTTCACAGAAAAAAACATACTAATAATGAATCCAAGAACATTATTTTTAAATTTTAAATTGTCAGCATTGTAGCCTGTGGTCCAGACCACGTTCAGTTAAATCTTCTCATACACACAGGCATTTATGAACATGGCATTCAACATACAGCTCCCCTCACCGCTGCTTCTCGCCTCTCTGTTCCCTCGAGGCAGCAGCGGGCGGGGCTGAGATCAGTGGGGAGCTGACGTCAGAGGAGAGGCTCAGATGTGCGGCACGGACGTGCCTCGTCATAGGGCAGCGCCTTGTATACAGTCGGACATGCGGCACGGACGTGCCTCGTCATACAGCGGCGCCTTGTACACAGTCAGAACGGACGGAAGGTGCGGATCAACTAATTGATAATGAAAATCGTTGACAGCGATTTTCATTATCGATTATTATTGATAATATCGATTAATTGTTGCAGCCCTAGAACAAACTGTGAAAGTTTGGGCAGGAAATATGGTACTGGGAGGAAGCCGTGGCAGAAATAAAAATCACCTCACAAAGAGCTCACAGGCACTCACCGCAACTAAAGCGGCTCCAGTCACCTCACAATATACAGCATCAGGGCGCTCTCACAGACAGAAAATGTCACAGCAAGACTCTCCATTTGAGTCAGATACAGAACAAATCCTCTCACAAACTTCTCCACAAGCCTCCTCCTCAGCATCCCCAGTAATATTATTACAATTTGAAAAGATGCTTCATAAGGCTTTAAAACAAACCTCAGACCAAATAACAAACAGCCTAACCAAAGAAATAAGAGAGCTGGGAAACCACACCGCAGCCTTAGAAATAAAAATGGATGAAATTGAAATTACAACCCAAGAAAATATAACAGAATTGGAACAATTAAAAGAAGAGAATTTAATACTTCAAACTAAGCTCGAAGATTACGAAAATAGAGCCAGACGTTCAAACTTGCGCATAAGGGGAATACCTGAAACTGTGACAGACCTGCAATCAACTATTACTGTTCTATTACAAGAACTAAAGCCAGATATCCCTATTAAATGTTTAGAACTGGACAGAGTACACAGAGCCCTCACAGCCAAAAAGAAAGATGGACCCCCACGTGATATAATCACAAAATTTCATTATTACAGAACGAAAGAACAAATACTAATTGCTTCAAGAGAAAAAAAGGAACTTCATTTTCAAGGACACAATTATCAAATTTTTGCTGACCTATCCCAACTTACTATTACTAAAAGACGATCCATGAAACCCCAACTAATGGAACTGCAACGCCACAACATTATGTATCAATGGGGCTTCCCCTTTTCAGTCAGATTTAACTACCAAGGTACAATTTACAGAAGCAGATCAGCAGATGAACTACAACATACCCTTTTAAAATTAAATCTGATAGAACCCACAAGCAGCAACTCTCCCACACGCAGAAGAATGGCATCATCTTCACCTTCAGGCAGCACCCAGAAAATATCAGAACAAAATGGGAATCATCATTCTCACAAAAGAGGCTGTTATGCCACATCATCCATGGACCAAGACGATTCAATGGACTGACATCCTATTTCCTGATATCTCTTCATTTATTATACTAAGAGATGGTTCTCTATAAAAAACCTGTATTTATAACTGAATGTAACTGCATTCTGATAGTCACACACTGTGTGGGATCATGTTACATTCCAGTTATATTTCTTATTACTTCTGATTCATATAGCCTTAGAATATATAAGTGAAATAAGGAAATTCTTGTTCAGTTATATATTTTCAGGTAATAACAATAGATTTATTACTTTTTAGGACAAATATGTTCAATAATCCAGAAGTAATGGAAGCTTTTTCTTTCTTTTCTTAAAACAAATATATTATTACCTAACTAGTTCCTAGAACTATGTTTTTGTTTATTCTAATCTGAAGCAATACAACCTCAATTTTATGAGTTAACATATCTAAACAGTTACATATGAATAAAATATGTAATTGTTTACTCTAAAAGGGTTAAAAACCCAAAATAATTCAAACTATCTTCATCAATACCAAAGTTATTAACAGTACCTTTCTAACTGAATTATTTAGCCTAGGGCAAGACTAACCATATACAACCACCCTGGAATAAATAATTTCAACAAAAACTATATTCTGCACTCCAATTAATGAATCATCATTTTGATGTCTTTTGACATAGCACTTCTCTCCTGTAAGCGGAAGATCCGTGTACCCCCATTAGCCCTCCTCATTCTCCCAACCATATTATGTGGGAGTGTGACGAAGGCACTTATTCCCCTGAGAGAGATATTTATTCTCTTTCACGGGTAAATTGTGATTACTTGCAAAAAATAATTTATACAATGTATCATCTAATCTCATATGTTGTTTGTTTACTCTTTACTCCAGAATTCACTGGTTTCTTTTCTATCTTTTCATCTCTTCAGTCCACACAGGTTGATCTGCGCAGTCAGCTCTGCATAACAAACATTAAGTCAAAACTATTTGATCTGCTGCCATGGCACCACTGAATATACTTTCCCTGAATGTTCAGGGAATAAATGTCCCTCAAAAAAGGACCAAAGCCTTCCGTACTTTCCATAACAAGAAGGCTCACATAGTATGCCTCCAAGAAACACACTTCACCAAAGATTCTACTCCAAAATATATTTCTCCTTTTTATCAACAAATTTACACGGCTTCTGCCTGTACCAAACAAAGGGGTACTCTAATTGCATTTCACCGATCCACACCATTCACCTTATCATCAGAAATTAAAGACCCAGAAGGTAGATACCTGATACTCATGGGTTATATAATGGATACAGCAATCACGATGATTTCCTACTACGCTCCTAACAAACAACCTACACCATTCCTCTCACATATATTACAAGTGATTAATACACACAAAATAGGAACAGTGATAATGTGCGGGGATTCGAACCAGGTCCTCCTCCCATTTCTAGATAAATCACCTTTTACACCATCCAAAATAACCTCTAGATTACCTTTTTCTCAACTACTTTCCAAATATTCGTGGAGAGAAAGTAACCCAATGAAAAAGAAATTCACTTATTTCTCGCACCCTCATCAAACCTTCACCAGAATAGATCATATTTTTCTAACAATAGGAATGATACCAGAAATTATTGCATCAGATATAATTCCGATTCCGTGGTCTGACCATAATGCAGTATACACTACTATAGCCTCAGCCATACCAAAAGCGCATGACCCAACGTGGTACTTACCGGACATAATGCTCAAACACCCACTACATCAGATGGCCATTGAACAAGCTTTAAAGGAATACATATCAATTAATAATACAACAGACATTTCCCCAATAACACTGTGGGAAGCTCATAAGCCTGTCTTGCGTGGTACAATACAAAGACAAATGGCACTATTTAAACGGGAACGCAAAAATCTAGCAAAAAAACTAGAACTTAATTTTAATGCAGCCTACATATCATTCCAAGATAATCCATCTCAGAGTACAAAATCTCATCTGGAAAAATCTAGATTGGAATACGATCTATTTCTCACTGAGTCAGTTAATAAATCCCTCAAACGCTCCAAACACAATTTCTACATGAATACAAACAAACCAGGTACATATTTGGCTCGGGCATTAAATTCAACTAACAAATCTTTCAAACCAATACGTTTGAAATTATCAAAAAATGTTTATACTTGTAATCCAGTTAAAATAGTCCGTAAATTTAACTCACATCTCGCAACTTTATACAAGACAAACAATGAATTTAATCCTACAGAGGCTGAATCCTTCTTCTCAAAAATAACCTTACCTGAGTTGTCTCAGAATCAAAAAAGCAGTTTGGATGAGCCTATAACTATAGATGAAGTTGCTAACGCCATAAAAGACCTAAAACGTAACAAAAGACCAGGCCCAGACGGCTACTCGGCTTTATACTATAAAACATTCTCAGAAATACTCTCTCCCATTCTCACTGAAACTTTTAACAAACTTCTAGAAGGACATTCTTTTCGGCAAGAAACACTAATGGCAATTGTTTGTATGATCCCAAAACCCCTTTCTGATGATACTTCCTGTGTGAATTATCGGCCTATCTCTCTGTTAAACCTTGATATTAAATTATTAGCAAAAATAATAGCAAAACGCCTCAATAGCATTATAGGAAAATTAATACATAGAGATCAAGTAGGCTTCGTGCCAAATAGACAGGCAGGCGATAATATACGCAGGGAAGTGTTATTGGCACATATTGCTAAAAAACGGAAAATCCCTTTATGTTTTCTATCTCTCGATATTAAGAGGGCATTTGACACAGTATCCTGGCAATATATGCAATATTCATTACAAAAATGGGGTTTTGGACCCCACTTTTTAACATGGATCAAAGCATTATATAATAAACCCAAAGCCTATATAAAATATGCTGGATACAAATCTGATGCCTTTAATATCGAAAGAGGTACCCGACAGGGTTGCCCATTATCTCCCTTGTTATTTGCCCTTATACTCGAAGCCATGGCCCTATACATCAGAACAAACCAAACTATAACTGGCATTGAAGTAGGAGGTATTACACACAAATTATGTATATTTGCAGACGATATATTACTTTTTCTATCATCACCACAGGTCTCTGGTCCTAACTTAATACCAGCTCTTGATGGATTTGCAGCCCTATCCGGCCTTATGATTAATCCTAAGAAATGCCTAGTGCTTAATATTTCGCTCACAAACATGGAATTGATCCCGGCTAGGGCTGCACTCCCATTCACATGGGCAGAAAAATCAATCCCATATCTTGGAATTCATTTAACAGCATCTCATTCTGACTTATTCTCAACCAATTATCCTCCTGTATTAAGACAGATCACAAATCTAATAAAACAATGGTCGCAACTTCCTTTATCCTGGATAGGGAAGATTAATGCAATCAAAATGACTATTCTACCCAAATTGCTTTATCTATTCAGAGTCCTCTCTATTCCAATTCCTTCCTATTTTTTGAGAATAGTACAAAAAAGAGCAACTTCGTTTATATGGGGCTCTTCTAAACCACGTATACCTATACACACACTACATCTTCCCAAAAATAAAGGAGGCCTGGGATACCCTAATTTTACTAACTACTACAGAGCAGCACATTTGGCCAGTCTGTCCAAATACCATGCAAAACAGGAAATCCCATTATGGGTATTTATAGAGGCTTCAGAAAATGACCCTCTATTAATATCAAACTTGTTATGGCTTGATCCTAAAGACCGCTTTAAAATTCATAATCCCATAACTAAACACTTCTTATCTCTCTGGGATAAACTAAAAACCAAATATCAGTTACAATCTCCACACAATCCTCTCCTTTCTTTTATCAGAAATCCGGCCTTTTATCCGGCATGGATCTACCCAAATTCTTTTAAAGCTTGGACAACATCAGGCATTCCGACACTAAATGACTTCATAGCATCTAAATCATTCCTTTCATTCCCATCGCTTAGAGAAAAATATGATCTACCAAACTCTGAGATATTTAGATATCTCCAAATCAAAAATTTCTATACACCATTCCTAAAGGGGGATACACCATAATCCCAATTATCCATTTTTGAATCAATCTGTACAAAAGATCCATTTGCTAAAGGTACAATTTCATCACTTTATAATAAATTATATGGAGTAGTAAATCTTAATAGACCCTCTTACGTTCAGAGGTGGGAGGAGGACCTGGGACGAACTTTAGAAGACACGGACTGGTCTAACATATGGCTCACATCTAAGTCATCTTCACCCAACATCTTAGCACTGGAGACAAATTATAAAGTCCTAACTCGCTGGTACCTTGTACCCGCTAGAGTGGCAAAATATTCACCTAATACCTCAGCTCTTTGTTTTCGAGGATGCCCAGAAATAGGCACACATTTACACATATGGTGGACGTGCCCAGTAATCCAAACCTTCTGGAAGGAAGTCTTCGTGATTGCATCTAAAATATTTAAAAAAATAATACAACCAGATCCATATTTAACTTTACTTAATCTAAAACCGGAATGGTTAACACTCTCTCAATTCAAACTTATGATCCAACTAATAACGGCTGCAAAACAAACAGTGGCCAAGGCATGGAAATCTCCTACATTGGTACTAGCAGAAACATTTCACAGAATGAATAATACAATGTCCCATGCTAAGATGGTAGCCATCGATCAAAATCAAATTCCAAAATTTGAAAAACTTTGGCATCCTTGGATAAAACAACAGTTCCTGTCAAATTTCAATGACTCTGTCCTGTTGCCATGGTAACAGATTAAATGACTTACAGAGACACCCATTCTAAGGCTTCAAAGAGAACTAAAAAGAATAATAAACTGACGAGCGGGACAACCTTGTGGACCATACCTCTGCCTTTCTACCCTTTTTCTTCTTTCTCTTTCCTTTTCTCCACCTTACGATTAAAGCTCATTATCAGAATTTATTTGACCTATATACACTCTACCTGTAAACAATATGTATAGTAGGTATAAATCATTTAAATACCTACAAAAGTAACTAAGGAAATGATATATATCTTTAATTTAGGTTTACGTGAACCCAATGTTTAATATTTGAAATTTCATGATATTTACCTATATAAACCCTACTGTAAAACAATGAGCTTACTTTATAGATCCTTGTAAACTTACTTTATGTATCTTTATAATATTGTATACTCAATAAACTTCTTTTGACAAGGAAAACTACAGTGAGGAAAAAAAGTATATGATCCCCTGCTGATTTTGTACGTTTTTCCCACTGACAAATGATCAATCTATAATTTAAATGGTAGGTTTTTTTTTTAACAGTGAGAGACAGAATAACAACAAAAATATTAAAAAATGCATTTCAAAAAAGTTATAAATTGATTTGCATTTTAATGAGTGAAATAAGTATTTGATCCCATATCAATCAGCAAGATTTCTGGCTCCCAGGTGTCTTCTATACGGGTAATGAGCTGAGATTCGGAGCACTCTCTTAAAGGTAGTGCTCCTAATCTCAGCTTGTTACCTGTAAAAAGACACCTGTCCACAGAAGCAATCAATCAATCGGATTCCAATCTCTCCACCATGGGCAAGACCAAAGAGCTGTCCAAAGATGTCAAGGACAAGATTGTAGACCTACACAAGGCTGGAATGGGCTACAAGACCATCAGCAAGCAGCTTGGTAGGTGGGTGACAACAGTTGGTGCGATTATTCACAAATGGAAGAAACACAAAATAACTGTCAATCTCCCTCGGTCTGGGGCTCCATGCAAGATCTCATCTTGTGGAGTTTCAATGATGAGAACGGTGAGGAATCAGCCCAGAACTACACGGGAGAATCTTATCAATGATCTCAAGGCAGCTGGGAACCATAGTCACCAAGAAAACAATTGGTAACACACTACTGAAGGACTGAAATCCTGCAGGGCCCACAAGGTCCCCCTACTCAAGAAAGCACATGTACAGGCCCGTCTAAAGTTTGCTAATGAATGTCTGAATGATTCAGAGGAGAACTGGGTGAAAGTGTTGTGGTCAGATGAGAACAAAATCAAGCTCTTTGGCATTGACTCAACTCACCGTGTTTGGAGGAGGAGGAATGCTGCCTATGACCCCAAGAACACCATCCCCACTGTCAAACATGGAGGTGGAAACATTATGCATTGGGGGTGTTTTTCTGCTAAGGGGACAGGACAACTTCACCGCATCAAGGGGACGATGGACGGGGCCATGTACCATCAAATCTTGGGTGAGAACCTCCTTCCCTCATCCAGGGCATTGAAAATGGGTCATGGATGGGTATTCCAGCATGACAATGACCCAAAACACACAGCCAAGGTAACAAAGAAGTGGCTCAAGAAGAAGCACATAAAGGTCCTGGAGTGGCCTAGTACTAATTCATGTTTTGCAAAGGGGTCAAATACCTATTTCACTCATTAAAATGCAAATCATTTTATAACTTTTTTGAAATGCGTTTTTCTGGATTTTTGTTATTCCGTCTCTCAAGGTTAAAATAAACCTACCAGTAAAATTATAATCATTTCACTGTTAAAATAAACCTACCATTAAAATTATTAATAATTTCTTTGTCAGTAGGCAAACATACAAAATCAGCATGGGACCAAATACTTTTTCCCCTCACTGTATCTTAATTAAAAAATACTGAATTATGGCCACTAGATAGTGCTGACAATCATGGGAGATAATATTAAAAACAATACGATGATCATTCCGCTGTGCCTGGGTGAATGCTTAAGACATCCGCATGGCAAATCTTTTATACATAGACTCCTAAGTGTATAGTATAGAAAAAGCTCACCAATGTTAGCAATATGTTCTCTCCACCGATCATCAGGCTTTATTTGTTGCACAGTGCTGGGAATCTAGCAAAGCGAACTGGTTTAGTGTTCCCCGTTTTCTCTCTGTATGTATGGGGGTTACAGGGGGCAAGTACAAGGATAAACAAGGTCCTAATTAAATATATAGTATTCTTAAATAAAAGCATAACTAGATTAAACAGAGGTATTTTATCTCTCTCCACATACACTACACTGTGAATGTATGGTACAGAAGCAAAGTGGTGCTTTTCAAGTCACTAACTTAAATGACAAGACCAGAGAAGGTTTTTATAGCAGTTTAAAGGAATGTTGTCGGAATTATTCTTGCTCTGGGAAAGTATTTTTCCAATTCACGGGTGTATGTGCTAATGATGTGACATTCTTTAGTAGATAGCTTGGCACTTTCAAATAAGTAGTTGAATTACTACTGTGTGAGGGCATCTGGGGTTATGTTTGTAAGCGGCAAAGCTCATGATTCGTGCTGATTGGAGAACTTTAGCTGTGGCTCAGTAGAGGCCATTGCAGAGAGAATTTCTGTTGCTTTTACGCAAACAGCAGTGGTCTTTCTCTGAAGCATGCTAAGTTTTTTTTACTTAGGCTATGGCTGATTTGCAAGGAAAACCAACTGTAAGGTCTCATTCACACAGGGTCCTTAAGCTGAGTTGATTTGCATTAATCAACGGCAGGGACATTTTTTTTCTTTATGGGATTTGTTCAAAGCATTCTCTGATTGGACAAGATGGAGAGATCATGATGTCACCTCCTTGCCCTTCCACTGCATCCAATCCCAAAATGCTTTGCTTTCATTCAGAAACTGCAAGGCATGCGCTGAATGGTGCCAGTGCGGAGTGGCTGTGTTCACAATGCCAGCAAGCTGGCCACTCGGCACAGGACCCAGAAGCAAGTGGAGATTACTGGAGTAGCGGTGTCTACTTCAGTGATTTCCAGCTTCCAAGGGCATTGGCCGGGTATAGTATATAAATAGATGCATTGGTCCAAGCTAGACCAATGCAACTTACCTACTTCAATACCGGGCACTTTTACCCCCTTCCTGCCCAGACCAATTTTCAGCTTTCAGTGCTCTTACACTTTGAATGACAATTACTCAGTCATGCAACACTGTACCCAAACAAAATTTTTATATTTTTTTCACACAAATAGAGTTTTCTTTTGGTGGTATTTAATCAGCACTGTTTTTTTTTATTTTTTGCAAAAAAAAGCGTAAAAATTTTGAACAACCTACTTGTTTTTATTATAAAATTTTGCAAATAAGTAATTTTTCTTCATTAATTTAGGCCAAAATTTATACTGCTACATATCCTTGATAAAAATACCCCAAATTAGTGGATATTATTTAGTCTGTGTGAAAGTTATAGAGTCTACAAGCTATGCTACTGTGTTTCCCCGAAAATAAGACCTAGCCTGATTTTCGGGGAGGGTTGCAATATAAGCCCTACCTTGAAAATAACCCCTATTAAAAATCCATGTAAAAATATATAATCTGTTTTATAAAAATGTTATATAATGTCCACTGCGTCTCCTTTTGTAACTTTATTGTCGAAAATACCTTACAGTGCCGCTGGGTGCCCACGTGACCTGCTGGAGATCTTCTCCTCTCCTCCCGGCTGACGTCAACCACCCTACCCTCTGCAGTGCTTGGAGTGGGGCTGACAGCAGGCATCTCGGCTCTTCCCTCGGCAGTGCTCGGAGCGGGGCTGACGTCAGCAGGCACCTCAGCCCTTCCCCAGGCAGTGCTCGGAGAGGGGCTGATGTCAGCAGGCATCTGGGCCCTTCCCTCTGCAGTGCTCAGAGCGGGGAAGAAGAGCCTTGGCGGATCACTTGAGTGCCCAGCGGTGCTGTAAGTAAGGAATTTTCAACAATAAAGTTACAAAGGAAGACTCCCTGGACATTATATAATTTTTTTACAAAACGGATTACATATTTTTGGGATTAAAGATGTCATAATGATGACGGGGAGAGGAGGGGACAAGACAGGAGACATAGATGAGACATCCCCCTAAAATAAGTCCTAGTGTGTTTTTTGTAGCAGAAATTAATTTAAGACCCGGTCTTATTTTCGGGGAAACACGGTATGTATCGTTGAAAATTTATCAATCCTGATGTACTGACTGTCTTATCTCATTCTTGAGGACATCAAATGTCAGGACAGTGCAAAAATCCCCCAGATGACCCCTTTTAGGAAAGTAGACAGTCCACAATATTTAGTAAGAGGCATGGTGAGTTTTTTGAAGTTGTATTTTTTCCCACAATTCTTGGGAAAAGTAGGAAATTATTATGTTTTATTTTTTTTTTTTTACACAAAATTGTTATTAACAAGTTATTTCTCTCACGGCATATACATACTTGCAATTACACCCCAAAACACATTTTGCTACTCGTCCTGAGTAACAGCGATGCCACATGTATGAGACTTTTACACAGCCTGGCCACATACAGAGGCCCAACATCCAAGTAGAACCTTCAGGCGTTGTAGGAGCATAAATTACACATCTAATTTCCTGACTACCTATCACACTTTTGAAGGGCCCTGGAGCACCAGCACAATGGAAACACCCACAAAATGACCCGATTTTGGAAAGAAAACACCCCAACGTATAGTCATTATGAGTCTTTTGAACATGTCATTTTTTTCCACAAGTTTTTGGAAAATGTGGAAAGAAAATTAAAATGCTTTTTTTTTTTATTACACAAAGTTGTCAATTTTTAAGATCGTTATTAAACACATAGAATAGACTTACACTCCAAAATACATTCTGCTACTCCTCGTGAGTAGGACGATACCACATGTGTGAGACTTTTTCACAGCCTAGCCACATAGAAAGGCCCAACATCCAAGAAGCACCATCAGGTGTTCTTGGGACATTACACATATAGTTTCCTGATAACCTATTGCATTTTTGAAGATCCTTCATATTTCTAACACAGAATGTAACACAGGCTGTTTACCCTGATCGGGATGGGCTGTGTGCTGGGGACAAGGCTCATCACTGATCGCCATACTGCGCGTCCTGAAGGACGTCATATGATGCCCAGTCAGGATGGCAGTGACCCCGCTCAAGTATCAATCTGCTATAGGCGGGGCAGGATCTGGTTAAAGTATTACTAAACTCACAACAGTAAAATTCTGTATATGCAGTAAAGCATGCTTGTTCTACTCACTGCAGAACCTAAGGGGTTAATCCTCTGCATTGTGTAAAAAGGCTGTTTTGATCCTGTCTTCTCTGGTTCTCTCCTTCTTCCACAGTCCCCAATTCATCTCCTGATAGGAACAGAGCCTTGGGGGCGCTCTGCACATGCTCAGTTTGGTGTGTATTGACAGAGTTTTTTTTTTTTTTTCTAATGGGAGAGTGCATGTGATCAGGACAGGGCCAATCAGCACTGTCCAAATAGAGGGTCAGGGGTCATGCAGCCTCATAGGACTGTCAGAGGAAAATGAAAATTCCTACAAGCTTTAACCAGTGCTTGGCCGGACACTGATAGAAGTCTCAAGACTGCTATATACTGCTGATGAGAAAAGCTATTTAGCAGTTTATATTTACTAAAATAATTGCATTTTCATGTTCTTTTACTGTGGGAGACCAGATATAGTGAATGCAGAGTCCTAGGTTTAGTAAATCTTTAAGTTATTAAAGCTTGCAGACCTTCAAGTTGCCTTAGATTTATTCTTCAGGCTACATAAAATTCTAAAAATGGTTCTGAATCTCGAATATTTATACACAGAGTTAAGACCATCATAACTAGCAGACAGAACAAGAGAAACACGTCCATTCCCCCCATCCACACTAACAGCATTGATGGGGAAATCTCAACTGCCTGCCTGCAGCTTCCTAAATACAGTTGTGCTGCCAAACAGACTACATCTGATGGGATGCAGTCACCATTTGCCCACAAATTTTCAACCCTGCCCAGTTGGTTTTTAACTTGACATTTGCTGAGCCAGGTGGTGCCTGCAGGGCCACTGACATGGAAGGCTTTTAAAGCGGTACACTCAGTGCTGTGTCTTAGCCTAGGCCGACAAGGCCCAGGCCTAGGACGGCACTTTGTGGGGGGACCATCCACGCACTAGAAAAGCCCTCCACCGAGTCCCGCTCCCACACACAAACTGTCCCCAACTACAGTCCCCATCTGGTGGCCAGCGGCTTGCTGTAGCCTGTAGTGGTGCTGTTATTGGTGGTGACTTGGCCGGGGGCGTAGACTGACTCCCCATAAGCTGCCGGTGACTGGCCAGACAGCCACACTTAAAGCAACTGGCGGAGGCTCCACTTAACCTCTCCCTGGCATTTATCGCAACTTCCTCCTGGCTCCCGGCTGGGCTCTGTGTTTACGATAGGAGAGAGGAGGATGAGGGCAATCACCACGACAGCCAGGTACAATTCTTATACCTCTTGGGCACTTCTGACCACTTTGATTTCTGTTCGATAGGTTGCACTGATGGGACTGCACTGACGGGACTCTACTAATCGGCACTGATGGGGCTGCACTGATGGGCACTGATAGGGCTACACTGATGGACACCGATAAGGCTGCACTGATGGGCACTGATAAGCTTGCACTGATGGGATTGTACTGATGGACACTGATAAGGCTGCACTGATGGGACTGTACTGATGGGCACTGATAAGGCTGTACTGATGGGCACTGAAAATAATTTGAAATGGTATACAATATATACAAGTAGGCACTTGGTATCCACTTTTAATGTACCGAGAGGAAGAGGTGGAGCTCTGAGAGGAAAAGGTGGAGCCTAAAGAGGAAGGGGTGTGTTCTACAGATAACAGGGTGAGTCTTAAACAGGAAAGGGTGTGGCCTTGCCAGGAATGGGTGGGTCATAATTAAATTAGGGGTGCACGAGTTTGGTCAGGCCTAGGGCAGCACAAAACCTAAATACACCACTGGGTGCACTTCTGTTTTGAGTGCGCTTATTTTGTAAGTGTACATTTTTATTACTTTTAATAAAGGGATTTGTGTTATATGGTAAACACTGTGCTGGTTTTTCTCTTGTGAGCGGAGGAGCCAGTGGAGACTGTGAATGGTGTAGATTCATACAGGAACGAGTGGTGAGATATCCAGGAGGGAGAGATTGGAGGATCCCTGGTAATAGACCCATTAACGAGGAAGGCTCAATTGACCTATTGTTTGCAATAATAGGTCCATATGTTCAGGGAGTACATTATGAATGGTGGTGGATATTGTGATTTGGTGTATGTAAAGGCCTAAGGAAGATGGCATATTCACATTGTTTGAATAAAGCACTATTGAAGTGAATTAGCTGACAGACATTTTTGCATGATTTACACTCATTGATATGGTGTCATGGACAAAAGGGGTTGATTTATTAAATCTGGTGCAGCTGTGCATGGTAGCCATACAGCTTCTAACTTCAGCTTGTTAACCACTTGCCGACCAGCTTACGCAGATACACTGCGGTGGGTTGGCAGTGGTGCGCGAATCGCCGTACCCGTACGGCGGCTCGGGCAGTTGCGGGCCGGTGGCGCACTCTCAATCCCACTGTGGGAGCGGGCCCGCGGGTCAGTGTAATATTGTTTTATTTTAAATAAATTTGTTGTAACACAATATAAGGATCTTTATAGAGCATTTTTATTTATTTGTCTAGTGAATTTATTATCACATAGTCAGACACACGAAGAGGCACTGTAGTGTTGCGCTACACTTTTTATTTGCATTTGACTCACATCTTGAATTCCAGTGGATTCAGTGGGAATCAGCCAACATTTGAACTCTCTATAGGGATCTATACAAGGAGGAGCAATGAAACATAACTGTTTAAAAAAAAAAAAATACAATTAGTTGAGTGGTGAAGGATATTGTAAAAGGTTAGGCTATAAAGATTTAGATCAAAGTTTAGAAGTGTTATTAGTGGAAGGCCCCTTTCATATGGGCAGACCGATCTGGTCCTTCTGTCAGTTTTTCAGGCAAACCCAATCGGACCCTTAACTCTCCTCTATGAAGCCGACATCTGATCCTATCTGCTGGCGGATCGGATGAAAGTCTGGTGTAAATGGACAGGCGGACATTTATATCCGACCGCCCATATGGGAAAGCAGGCTGTGTCTGTGTCCGCTGTGCATGAGCAGACACGGACCAGCCATCTGCCTGCTAACTAGGCGCCTCCAACAGTGCCCGCCCCGTGTGGAAGGGTGCTTAATGAGTCCGAAATAAGAAGTCCAAGAATGTAAACATCCGTTTGATCAACTTCTGTAAAACAGGCACACATTGTTCGAAATTGGGATGGTCCCTGCTGAACCAGCCAAATTTCGATCAGTCTATGGCCAGCTTAAAGCAAAGGGTGGTAGTTTAGATTTAGGGTGCTATAGAGGACAGGTAATTTGTACTTTGGCTAAAAGCCAAAGTGGGAAAAATTTTTTATTCCAGTTATGATAAATGATGGTAATGGAACAGAACACAAGTATCAGCTGGTTATTTCAATGGTGCACAGGTGACAGGCCCTCTTTGAAGGAGACCTGTAAGTTGCAATAAAATACTACTTCCCTAGCTGATCAAACTGCTGAACTGGGCAAACCGCTAAATACACGGATGAAATACATAGGAGACCTTTTTAATTTTTATTTTTTACATAGTTACATAGTAGGTGAAGTTGAAAAAAGACACAAGTTATGTGTGTGTGATTATATGTCAGTATTACATTGTATATCCCTGTATGTTGTGGTCGTTCAGGTGCTTATCTAATAGTTTTTTGAAATGATTGATGCCCCCCTCTGAAACCACCGCCTGTGGAAGGGAATTTCACATCCTTGCCGCTCTTACAGTAAAGAACCCTCTACGCAGTTTAAGTTTCAACCTCTTTTCTTCTAATTTTAATGAGTGGCCACATATCTTATTGAACTCCCTTCCGTGAAAAAGTTTTATCTCCATTGTGGAGTCACCAGTAAGGTATTTGTAAATTGAAATCATATCCCCTCTCAAGCGTCTCCAGAGAGAATAAGTTCAGTGCTCGCAACCTTTCTTCATAACTAATATCCTCCAGACCCTTTATTAGCTGTGTTGCCCTTCTTTGTACTCGCTCCATTTCCAGTACATCCTTCTTGAGGACTGGTGCCCAGAACTGGACAGCATACTCCAGGTGAGGCCGGACCAGAGTCTTGTAGAGTGGGAGAATTATCGTTTTATCTCTGTAGTTAACCCCCTTCTTAATGCATACCAAGATTCTATTTGCTGTGTTAGCGGCAGCTTGGCATTGCATGCCATTGCTGAGCCTATCATCTACTAGGAACACCAGGTCATTTTCCATCCTAGATTTCCCCAGAGGTTCTCCCCCCAGTGTATAGATTGCATTCATATTTTTGCCACCCAAATGCATTATTTTACATTTTTCTACATTAAACCTCATTTGCCATGTAGTTGCCCACCCCATTAATTTGTTCAGATCTTCTTGCAAGGTTTCCACATCCTGCGGAGAAGTTATTGCCCTGCTTAGCTTAGTATCGTCCGCAAATACAGAGTTTGAACTGTTTACCCCATCCTCCAGGTTGTTTATGAACAAATTAAATAGGATTGGTCCCAGCACAGAACCCTGGGGGACCCCACTACCTACCCCTGACTATTCCGAGTACTCCCCATTTATCACCACCCTCTGAACTTGCCCTTGTAGTCAGTTTTCAATCCATGTACTCACCCTATGGTCCATGCCAGCGGACCTTACTTTGTACAGTAAACGTTTATGGGGAACTGTGTCAAATGCTTTTGCAAAATTCAGATACACCACGTCTACAGGCCTTCCTTTATCTAGATGGCAACTCACCTCCTCATAGAAGGTTAATAGATTGGTTTGGCAAGACGATTCTTGATTAATCCATGCTGATTACTGCTAATGATACCGTTTTCATTGCTAAAATCCTGTATATAGTCCCTTATCATCCCCTCCAAGAGCTTGCATACTATTGATGTTAGGCTAATTCCCAGGGATGTATTTTGGCGCTTTTTAAAATATTTGTGCTACATTGGCTTTGCTCCAATCAGCTGGTACCATTCCAGTCAGTAGACTGTCAGTAAAAATTAGGAACAATGGTCTGGCAATTACTTGACTGAGTTCCCTATGTACCTTCGGGTGCAAGCCATCTGGTCCCTGTGATTTATTAAGTATTTGTTAAGTTTCCCAAGTCTATTTCTAATTCTGTCCGTTGTTAGCAATGAGGGTGCTTCCTGTGAAGTGTCATGAGGACAAACACTGCAGTTTTGGTTACTGAAGCCCCCCAATTCCCTCATGAAGACTGAGGAGAAGAATAATTTCAATACCTCTGCCATCTCCCCATCCTTTGTAACCATATTCCCTTCCTCATTCTTTATGGGGCCAATATGGTCTGCCCTCCTCTTTTTTTGTTTATATACTTAAAGAATTTCTTGCGATTATTTTTTATTGCTCTCCTTCGCTTTGTGTCTTTCGTGTTCTAGCCGCCCTAATTGCACAAACATATCTTGTTGCATTCTTTGTAAAGTCTGAATGCTGACGATGATCTCTCTGTCTTGTATTTTTTGAAGGCCTTCTCCTTTGCTTTTATATGCATTTTTACATTGGAGTTAAGCCATCCAGGACTTTTGTTCGCTCTTTTAAATTTATTTCCCAATGGGATGCACTGGTTGCCCTTATTTAATATGCTCTTAAAGCAAACCCATCTCTCCTCCGTGTTCTTTGTTTCTAAGATTTTATCCCAATTTATATCTTCTAGCAAGGTTCGCAGTTTAGGGAAGTTGGCTCTTTTGAAATTCAGTGTCTTTGTGTTCCCCTTGTGTTTCCTATTTGTGCTAATTATACTGAAGCCAATTGACCTGTGATCGCTTTTTCCTAAATTGCCCCGTATTTCCACATCCGTGATCAGGTCTGTATTGTTGGTAATCAGTAGATCTACTAATGCCTTGTTTCTAGTTGGTGCGTCTACCATCTGACCCATGAAATTGTCCTGCAAGACATTTAGGAATTGGCAAGCCTTAGACGAATGCACGCTTCCCTCCGCCCAGTCTATGTCTGGATAATTAAAATCCCCCATTATGATAACACTTCCCATCCTTTCTGCTAATCCAAATTGTGATAGGAGATCTGTCTCCCCCTCCTCCCTCAGGTTAGGGGGCCTATAGCATACTCCCAGTATTATTTTCTCCTTAGCTTCACCCCTTTAAAGCTCTACCCATAAGGATTCCACCTCGTCCCTAGCTTACCTGTCAGGAAATATATGTAGGGGAGAGGGCAAGAAGGAGACCCACAGTGCATCTGGAAAGTATTCACATCGCTTCACTTTTTCCAAAATTTTTTATGTTGCGGCCTTATTCCAAAATGGATTAAATTCATTATTTTCCTCAAAAATCTACAAACAATACCCCGTAATGACAACATGAAAGAGGTTTGTTTAAATTCTTTGCAAATTTATTAAAAATAGAAAATGAAAAAATCACATGTACATAAGTAATAACAGCCTTTGCCATGACACTCAAAATTGAACTCAGGTGCATCCTCTTTACACTGATCATCCTTGAGATGTTTCTACAACTTTATTGGAGTCCACCTGTGGTGAATTCAGTTGATTGGACATGATTTAGAAAGGATCACACCTATCTATATAAGGTAACGCAGTTAACAGTGCATGTCAGAGCACAAACCAAGCCATGAAGTCCAATCAATTGCCTGTAGACCTCAGAGACAGGATTGTATTGAGGCACAGATCTGGGGGAGGGTACAGAAAAATTTCAGCAGCTCTCAATGAGCACAGTGGCCTCCATTATCCGTAAATGGAAGACGTTTGGAAACACCAGGACTCTTCCTAGAGCGGGTTGCCCAGCCAACTGAGGGATCGGGGGAGAAGGGTGCTGACCAAGAACCCAATGGTCACTCTGACAGAGCTCAAGCATTTCTTTGTGGAGAGAGGAGAACCATCCAGAAGAACAACCATCTCTGCAGCACTCCACCAATCAAGCCTGTATGGTAAAGTGGCCAGACGGAAGCCACTCCTCAATAAAAGGCACATGACAGCCCACCTGGAGTTTGCCACAAGGCACCTGAAGGACTCTCACCATGAGAAGCAAAATTCTCTGGTCTGATGAAACAAAGATTGAACTCTTTGGACTGGGGATGTTTTTCAGCGGCAGGAACTGGGAAACTAGTTAGGAATGAGGGAAAGATGAATGCAGCAATGTACAGAGACATACTTGATGAAAACCTGCTCCAGAGGGCTCTGGACCTCAGACTGGGGCAAAGGTTCATCTTCCAACAGGACAACGACCCCAACCACACAGCCAAGATAACAAAGGAGTGGCTATGGGACAACTCTGTAAATGTCCTTGAGTGGCCCAGCCAGAGCCCATACTTGACCCCGATTGAACATCTCTTAAGAGATCTGAAAATGGCTGTGAACCAACACTCCCCATCTAACCTGATGGAGCTTGAGAGGTCCTGCAAAGGAGATTGGGAGAAACTGCACAAAATAGGTGTGCCAAGTTTGTAGCATCATACTTAAAAGACTCAAGGTTTTAATTGGTGCCAAAGGAGCTTCAACAAAGTATTGAGCAAAGGCTGTGAATACTTATGTACATGTGATTTTTTTTTTTTCATTTTTTTTTTAAATAAATTTGCAAAGATTTCAAGCAAACTTCTTTCAAGTTGTCATTATGGGGTATTGTTTGCAGAGTTTTGAGGAAATAATTAATTGATTCCATTTTGGAATATGGCTGTAATATAACAAAATGTGGAAAAGTGAAGCACTGTGAATACTTTCTGGATGCACTGTAATTTTTCCCTGCCAATTCAGTAGTGCCTCCAGGTCTTGTCCCTCCCTCTGCCTTTGACTGGAAGGTGAAAGGAGAAGCAGCAGACTGATAAGCTCGTCTCCCTGTCATTTTGTACTCTCCTCCTATCAGCATGCGCCTTCTTGGATTTTAAGCACTGTAGCACAATTGACTGTCTGCTTGTGCTGATGCTTCTTCTCCTAGTCTAAATTCTGCTGTACAGAGACTGCAAACACCAGGTCAAATTCAAGCCCTTTTACTGCTTGTCTTTTAAAAATACATTTTAAGATGTATTATGGATTATATATAGAGTGGCAATAATGTGTGCTTTTTATATCTGCCCGGAGCTTTAATGCTTTCAAAATCAATGACTCGGAACCAACTATACAGAGTTCTGGCTTTTTTTTGCTTGCTTGCTCCAGGTCAGCATCTCAAGGTGCATATCCATACTGTGTTTGGCTCTGATAAAGAGGATTCAACCTTCTAAATGCGTTAGCATAGATCCTACGAGGACTTCCCACAGCACTGGTTGAGAATTGTGGATTTTGAGGTGGTCTCGTTGGCACCATTACCTATGCTTTTGCTTGCTAATGCCCCGTATACACGGTCGGATTTTCCAACGGAAAATGTGTGATAGGACCTTGTTGTCGGAAATTCCGACCGTGTGTAGGCTCCATCACACATTTTCCATCGGATTTTCCGACACACAAAGTTTGAGAGCAGGATATAAAATTTTCCGACAACAAAATTCGTTGTCGGAAATTCCGATCGTGTGTACACAAATCCGACGGACAAAGTGCCACGCATGCTCAGAATAAATAAAGGGATGAAAGCTATTGGCCACTGCCCCGTTTATAGTCCCGACGTACGTGTTTTACGTCACCGCGTTTAGAACGATCGGATTTTCCGACAACTTTGTGTGAATGTGTGTATGCAAGACAAGTTTGAGCCAACATCCGTCGGAAAAAATCCTAGGATTTTGTTGTCGGAATGTCCGAACAAAGTCCGACCGTGTGTACGGGGCATAAGAGTTTGTAAGTAGATTACTTTTTTATCTTTCAATAAAATGGTTATGTTGGTAATGCACTAGGTCGGTGCGCCCTTTTCTTTGTTATTGTTGTTGCCAAGGTACTGAAGCCAGGCAACTAGCATTTTCAGAAAGAGATCAGCACTAGCAAACTCCATGTTCCTCTCTATATAGGAAGGCTGTATTCTCTCATCTACAAAGTAACAGAGGTGATGCCAAGTTTTATATTGAGTGGGGAAAAAGCATTAACCTAGTTTCTAGAATTTTATATTCTAAACAGCTGTCTTCATACTTGTCTTGGCACATCTGTACATTCTATAAACAGTAATTCAATCACATATATACAGTATATGATGGAGTGATCTCCTCCTCTGCTCTCTACTACCTTTTTGGCTCTCTACAAAATGGAATTTTTACCTTCGTAAAATCTCTGCTATTCCTAGCAGTAAAACTATGTGTTTAGGACTCGAGATTGAGTACAATTTTTATCAGGGTGGCTGTTGAATTGCTAGTTTAGACAAGCATTAATCTGATTTATGCTGAACGTCAGAGGTTAGAAAAATATTGAAGTAAAATGCAATTATGTGTTCCTGTCTGGAAAAGAAACACAATGGTTACCAGCGCTGAGTGTGACTTGGTAAGGGTGCATAGTGTCACCGAGCTCAGAGCACCAATTGTGTCATCAGGGGTGACCGCCATCCAACAAGCACGACAGATATTAGAGCAGCGTAAGACCTCAGACAGATGGTCAGTGCAAACAGCACACAGTAGCAGAGTCAGCAGGCTAACGGTTGGATCAGGAACAATTGGGTTGAGCCTCCAGACGGGTAGACGGAGCAATGACTGACAATAGCAGAAATAACAGCCTGATGATCAAAGTAAAAACACAAGCTGAGTACAAATGCAGTCCAAACAATACACATGAGTAATCTAGTGCATGGACAGTCAGACAGGCTTAAAGTGGTTGTAAACTCCCCTGAGACATTTTTACATATAGGTAAGCCTATAATAAGGCTTGCCTATATGTACTGAAAATATCTCCTAAACATGCGCTGTTTAGGAGATATTTACCTTGTAGTGCGCCGATGAGGTAATCAGCGCATGCGCAGTGAAGAAACGGCCCTCCATGCCATTTCTTCCCCAGCGTGTGGCGTGCCCGGTGGCTCCTGCGCGCATGTGCGGGAATGACGTCACGCGGCTCCGGCCAGTCACAGAGCCGAGAAGGAAGAGGGGCGAGGATAGACGCTTCCACCAGCGGGGACATCGCAGGCTTCGTTTGCAGGTAAGTGCCACATAATGGGCTACTATGCGATGCATTGCAGGGGAATAAAGAGGAAGTAAAACCCGTCAGGTTTGACCTCATATTATATGGTTTTGGTAAATCTAAGGACAAAAATATAATAGTGTGTATGGGGCTTTAGAACTTAGACCTTGCAACAACAGTCTGGGTTTTTAGAGAACCATCTAAATAACTTAGCCTGTGTTTAACAATTAGCCTTGAACCTTAAATATCTGCAGGTTTCTATTCAGCACTGCAGATTAGGTCCCTGAAGTATACGCCTGGCCTAATCAGAAGTGCTTAAGTAGACTGCTGTACATATAACCTCAGTCAATCAACAGTTTAGTCTGTTTGCTCTGTATTTAAAGAGGGAGTAAAACCTTAAGAGTTTTAATTTGTATGCAATCAGGCAGGCCCTCGCACTACATAGTTTTGGTAAATCCGAAGACAAAAATCTATAGAAAATCTAATAGTGTGTATGAGGCTTAAGAGACAAAACAGATCAGGAGCTTAATATGTACAGTCTAGATGAAAGAAGGGAAAGGGGAGACATAACTGAAACCTTTAAATACATCAAGGGGGTGAATAAAGTTCTAGAAGGCAGGATTTTCAATATAAAACCAAAATCAAGAACTTGGAGACATGATCTCAAACTGACTGGAAGAAAGTTCCAAACTATTCTTAGAAAGTATTATTTTACTGAAAGGGTAGTTGATGCTTGGAATAAACTTCCAGCAGAGGTGGTGAGTAAGTCAACAGTAAATGGCTTCGAACATGTTTGGGATGCTTGCATAGATCTATTCAAAAAAGTTAACAAAAAAAATACAAAAACGTGTATAAATTATAAAAAAAACAAGGGCAGACTCGATGGACCACTTGGTCTTTATTTCTGCCTTCACTTTTCTATGTTTCTATAATGATTTTTTATAAGTGCAAAAAATGCCTCTGGAACTAAAAGGGTTAAAGTAGAGTGCACATGGCCAGGAAGGTTACAGAATGCAGGACAAAACATTCCCCAGCAAACTTGTCATCTAGCCAGCAAAAAAAAAAATGGTTAAAAACTGAGGTTTTTGTTGCATGCATTGCACATATACTGTATGTAAAGCTACACTACCTTGTCAAGGTCCCCCTGCAAAGTGTGGCCTCTAATGCCGTGTACACACGGGCGGACTTTTCGACATGAAAGGTCCGACGGACTTTTGACGCACTTCCGACAGACTTTCAAACGAACGGACTTGCCTACACACGATCACACCAAAGTTCGGCGGATTCGTACGTGATGACGTAATACCGGACTAAAATAAGGAAGTTGATCGCCAGTAGCCAATAGCTGCCCTAGAGTCGGTTTTCGTCCGTCGGACTAGCATACAGACGAGCGGATTTTTCGACCGGACTCGTGTCCGTCGGAAAGATTTGAAACATGTTTCAAATCGAAAGTCCGTCTGATTTTCGCCCAAAAAAGTCCGCTGCAGGTCCGATGAAGCACACACACGGACGCATTGCCCGACGGATTAGTCCTGTCGGACCAGTCCCGTCAAAAAGTCCGCCCGTGTGTACACGGCATAACTCCAGTCTAAAGTTGGCCATATATGGATCGAAATTCAATCCACGTATGGGCAGGCTGGTTGTACAGAAGACAATCTACCGGTTGACTTCTGTACAACCACTGTGTCAGATTTTTGCCACTCGAACAGCACTGCCTATTTTAGGGCCCATTCACACCAGAAACTGCACATAACGCCGTTTTTTTGACTGCGTGTACATGCATTTGACGTGCGATTGAATGCGTTTTGCATGCTTTTTGTGCTGCGGTTGCATTGAATTTTTTTAATACTTTTTGGGCTTGGCTTTCTTGGCTTAAAAAGTGCGTTTGAAGCACATTTATAGTGTGTTCCCTGCATTTGTAGTGTGGAAAAATGCAGCATGCTCTACTTTTTTATAACTGCGCTGAGCTTCACTGCAATGATTTGAACTATTCCCATAGGATTACCTTGATTTTGGTCTGTCTATGCAGTTGGAGTGAAGACAAACAAGGCTGACAGCGCTCAGGGGCTGTGAGAGCTTTTGTGAAAAAATCGCCAGCAATTTTATAGGCATACATTGTGGATTATTGCAGCCACCGTTTACTATTGATCATCTCAGCCCCTGAGCGCTGTCATCCTTGTTTGCCTTCAGCCTTCCAGTATCCAATCCTATGCTACTTGACAGCAGCACAGTCGAGCTGTGACCATATGGATCCCACATTGGGTGACCTTTACAGCCAGTAGCGCCTGGAACCCAGTTTATTTTTATGCAGTTGAAGTACAGTTCAAAATGCAGCCAACTGCATCCAACTGTGTTCGGTGTGAAAGGGTCCTTAGTATTCCCTGTTGTCAGAATACACTATCAGCAGGGAGAATTCTCCCATCCACCTAAATGTGTGGATAGGGGAATCGGGTCAGTTTTTTCTATTAATTAATCTGGCTGAATAAAAACGACTAATGTATAGGCTGCTTAAAGCGTTTGTTAGCCTAAAAAAAAATAATATATGGATACTGTTCCTTCAAAGCATGTTATACAGCACAGTGCTTGTGCTGTGTAACTTGGCCCCCTGTATCACCTGAAATACCTGGTTGATCCCTGCCAGTTTCTGCCCTCCCCCCCTCTAAACTGACCCCGGTCAATCATGGCTGCTGAGCCCTGACACCGTGGTCAGTTTACGTGCCTCCGTCATCTGCAGCCCTGTTCTCTGCTCTCCTCTGTCTCCTGTCTCCTTCTCCCCCTCCCTGCCTGTCAGCTAGTCTGTGTGTGAGCCGCCCCACCACTCCGAGCAGTGCACACATTACTACACACAAGCGCTGCCTGCCCCTCTGATAGTATAACCTGTAAATACCTCATTCCTTCTCCTCGATCAGTAGTCACGTGACCACCCATCGCTCTCCAAAGTATACACTAGGGAGGGATGTCACGTGACTGCCCAGCAGACATCAGAGGGAGATCCCGGGCCCTCCCTCCCTAGTACATACAGCAGAGGGAGAGAAAGACGGGCGGTCATGTGACCGCTGATTGGGGAGAAGGAATAAGGTATTTAGAAGAAGAATTTTACAAAAAAGCAGTATATACTACAGGTTATACTAGCAGTGGGGCTGGCAGTGCACTGCCTTAACAACCCTTCTAACAGTACTCTCATCTTTATACTTCTATAACAATGGATACATTGAGAATAGGTACTCCATGTAAGAAGACACGTCTTCCTGAATTGTGCACCAAATCCAACATTCAGTAGTATGCAACAAAAAACTGTTTTTAATGTGAAAGGCTCAATTCACAAAACTTTAATAGCAGACTAAAGTCCCGTACACATGGGCCAAATGTCGGGAGACAACGGCTTGTTAAAAAAAAAAAGGCTGATATTCGGCCCATGTGTATGTTGGTCTGTCCGACGGGGTTTCTGTCGGACGTACATGCTGGAAAACCAGCAGCCGACCGACTCCCGATCAGCGCTTTCAGCCAATGGCAGGGAGCGCTGATCGGAGTGTTCTGGCAGGGGGGTCGCCCCCCCGTCAGAACACAACAGCTCAGCGGGGGAGATCGCTCTACTAACCTCCCATGGTTAGTACAGTGGCTCCGACCGGAGCTGACAGTTTGTTTTTTGTTGAACGAAGAAAAAATAATAGTGTGTACCCAGCTTAAAGGGGTTGTAAAGGTAAATTTTTTTTTTTTTTTAAATAACAAACATGTTATACTTACCTTCACTGTGCAGCTCGTTCTGCACAGAGTGGCCCCGAACCTGGTCTTCTGGGGTCCCTCGGCGGCTGTTTCAGCTCCTCCCCGCAAGCATTAACCACCTTAATGCGAGCTCCCTCGCATGGTGGTTAGTGCTTGCGGGCGCGCTCCCGTGATACAGCCGGCGGTTATAGCCGCTCACTGTATCACTCGGCCCCGCCCCCCAGCGCGCCGCTTCATTGGATGTGATTGACAGCAGCGCGAGCCAATGGCTGCGCTGCTTCCAATCCATCCAATGTAGCCAATCAGCGGCCAGGGTGAGCGGAGGAATAGATGTCGGGAACGCGAAGCTGACTTTCGAGGCGTCAGGTAAGTAAAACGGGGGGGCTGGGGGCGGCGGTATTGTCAGAAGTTTTTTCACCTTAATGCATAGAATGCATTAAGGTGAAAAAATTTTTACCTTTACAACCCCTTTAAGGCACTCTATTTTCAGCCATTCTGCAATTTTCAGATACCATGGGACACAAGTAAAAATAACTGTCACTTTATTTAACCACTTCCCGCCCGGTCAATAGCATATTGACGTCCGGGAAGTGGTTGCGTTATCCTGACTGGGCGTCATATGACGTCCAGCAGGATAACATGCCGGCGCGTGCCCGCGGGAGCGCGCAGCGCGGCGATCGGCGGCGGCGCGTGTCCCTCGGACACAGCGCTTCCCCGATCTAGGTAAACAGCCAATTCTATTGGCTGTTTACCCCGTGATCGGCTGTGTCAAAGTCACAGCCGATCACCTGTCACAATAAACTCGGCGGCGCGCTCCCTGCGCGCCGCCGAAGGCATCCAGCGTAGTGATCGAGGAAGGCGAGTGTCCCTTGGACACAGCGCTTCCCCGATCGGTAAACAGCCAATGAAATTGGCTGTTTACCAGGTGACCGGCTGTGTCCACTCACAGCCTGTCACAAATGTAAACAAAAAAGATGCTGTTACTATCTGATCCCTGCTCTCTCCTCACACACCGATCGTGAGAGGAGAGAGCAGGGATCAGTGAGTGAATCAGTGTCTGTCTGACATAACTGTATTGTTCTGTACTGTGCACAACACGGCCCCCCCCCCCAATAAAGAGGACCTGTCACACAGCCCAGCCAATCAGCCCATCTGTCAATCAGCCCATCTGTCAATCAGCCCATCTGTCAATCAGCCCATCTGTCATTCAGCCCATCTGTCATTCAGCCCATCTGTCACAGGCCCACCGCCATCGGTACCGCCACACAGGCTACCAGTACCGCTATCGGTACCGCCACACAGGCTACCAGTACCGCCATCGGTACCACCACCAGTAACGCCACTAGTACCTCCATCAGGCCCACCATCTATACTGCCACACAGGCCGCTACCAGTATCGCCACTAGTGCCGCCATCGGTACCACCACCACCCGTACCACCGTCAGTACCGCCATCGGTGCCACCACCACCCATACCGCCACCTGTACCGCCATCACCACCTGTACCGCCACCACCACCCGTACCGCCATTGGTACCACCACCACCTGTACCGCCACCGGTACCGCCACCACCACCTGTACCGCCACCACCACCTGTACCGCCACCACCTGTAACGCCACCGGTACCACCACCACCCGTACCGCCACCGGTACTGCCACCACCACCTGTACCGCCACCGGTACCACAATCACCACCTGTACCACCACCACCACCTGTACCGCCATCGGTACCACCACCACCCGTACCGCCACCGGTACCGGCACCGGTACCGCCACCACCACCACCACCCGTACCTCCATCGGTACCACCACCCATACCGCCATCTGTACCACCACACAGGCCCGCCAATAAGAATTGCCATAATGTCACAAAGGGTTTACACACCTGAGGAGGCATATGAGATTCTTGCCATGTCGGATGATGGGAGCAGCGGGGAGCTCACATCATCTGGTTTGGAATACGAGCCAGTGGAGGATAGTGGATCAGAGTCCGAGTCCGCGGAGGAAACCGTCCCTCCCAAAAGATTAAGATCAGGACCAAGATCAGGACCAAGATCAGGAGATCTGCCCACCACCAGCAGCGCCAGACCCCATGAAGAGGAAGAGGAGCCCAGTACAAGCACTGGAATTACCACCAGCAGCGCCAGACCCCAGGAAGAGGAAGAGGAGCCCAGTACAAGCACTGGAATTACCCGCCCAACCCGAAGAACCCAGCCCCAGTCCTACCTTCCCGATGCCCTGGCAAACCCCTTATGGTTGCCTGCCAACTCAGGACCTGCTATCATCCCCCCTTTCACCGCACAGCCAGGTGTGCAGCCCGACACTACGAATTTTTCTGAATTTGATTATTTTTCTTTATTTTTCCCCCAAGATTTTCTGCAGAATATGGTGGATCAAACTAATTTATATGCATCCCAATTTATTGCTGCCAACCCCAATTCTTCCTACGCCCGCATGTTCCAGTGGCGATGTGTCACACTGGATGAATTTAAAATGTTTTTGGGCCTAACTTTTAATATGGGGCTTACAAAAAAGAATGAAGCCCATGCATATTGGTCCACCCACCCCATCCAACACATGCCCATATATTCCGCTGTCATGTCCAGGACAAGATACGACATGATTATGCGTTTTCTCCACTTCAGTGACAATTCCCAGTGCCCTCCCCGAAATCATCCCAACCATGGCAAATTGTTCAAGATACGCCCCCTAATCAATTCCTTTTCCCAGCGATTCAAAGAAGTTTTCATCCCAGACCAAAAAATTTGTGTGGACGAGTCCCTCATACATTTCACTGGCCGACTGCACTTCAAGCAGTATATACCAAGCAAGAGATCCAGGTATGGGGTGAAGTTAAATAAATTATGCGATCGAGCCATTGGATATGTCTTCACATTCCGGATCTACGAAGGCAAAGATTCCCAGCTCCAGCCCCATGATTGCCCCACATATATTGGAACCAGTGGAAAAATTGTCTGGGAGCTGGCATACCCCCTATTCGACAAAGGATACCATTTATATGTCGACAACTACTATACCAGCCTGCCCCTTTTTCATCACCTTTATAATAAAAAAACCCCGGCCTGTGGTACCTTCAAAAAAAAACGTAAGGGATTCCCACAAAATCTGCTAGCAAAAAAATTAAGAAAGGGAGAATCGGCATTCATGAGGAACGAGGAGGTGTTGGCCATGAAGTGGAGGGACAAGAAAGATGTCCACATGCTCTCTACCATCCACAATGACACCGTGGTGGAGATCCAAAGAAGACGCGGCCCCGTTGTAAAGCCCGAATGTGTCCACGACTACAATATGTATATGGGGGGGGTGGATTTAAACGATCAGATGCTACAGCCCTACTTAACCAACAGAAAGTCCCGTTACTGGTACAAGAAAGTTGCCTTTCACCTTTTTCACATGGCCCTTTTTAATTCGTTTGTCTGCTACCAAAAAGCAACTCAAAACCAACAAGTCACCTACCTCAAGTATTTTGAATCGATCGTCACTGCCCTTATTTACCCACAAGGTCCCGCCCCAGGAAGCATTCGCTCGGATGCTGTGAGTAGACTTCACGAGCAACACCTTCCCTATAGCATTCCCCCCACAGAATCTGGAAGAAGACGCCAAAAAAAATGCCGTGTATGCAGCAGAGGAGGAGTAAGAAGAGATTCCAGCTATTATTGTCCCCAATGTCCCTCCCAACCTGGCCTGTGCATCGGAGATTGCTTCAGAAATTATCATGCATTCATCCAATATTAGTTCCCTGTATTATTACCAGACTGCCATTTCCCCATTTGCCTGCTACCATGTTAATTAACTGACCCTGGCCTGTTTACCGACGATGTCTTTGCTTGCCTTTTCTGCACGTTTCTGACTTGCATGTGTACCAACCTCAGCCTGTTTACCGACGATGCCTCTGCCTGCCGATTTAAACCACGTTTCTGACTTGCACGTGTACCAACCTCAGCCTGTTTACCGACGATGCCTCTGCCTGCCGATTTAAACCACGTTTCTGACTTCCACGTGTACCGACCTTGGCCTGTTAATCGACCATGTTTTTGCCTGCCACTTGGACTGATCTTTTGGCCATCTACTTTAGTACACAGGGGTCTCACATATGTGAGGGGCTTCAGAATAGCGTTCTGAGTAGAGAAAACCAGTTTTTTCATTTTCTGTGCTCCCAGAACAGGGTCTGGTTGCCCGGAGGCTTCAAAGCGATTTGGGTGGGAGAAGCCTCTACCCCTGTCCCCCTGGCCCTAAGCTTGATGGTCCTTTCTGCTGCCTGGACCAATACTTTGGCTGTGCTGACCATATTGCTGCCTGTAAAGACCCATGACATTATGGACCATGTCTCTTCCTGCTGTTTGGACCAATACTTTGGCTGTGTTGACCATATATCTGCCTGCTGCCTCTACTGACTTTGGACGGTATTTCTGCCGGGACACCTCTGCCTGCTACCTGGACCTGTGCTCTGGCTGTGCTCTGGCTGTGCTTTGGCTGTGCTCTGGCTGTGCTCTGGCTGTGCTCTGGCTGTGCGAACTATGGACAGTATTCCTGCCTGCTGCCTGGATGATTGCTTTTGCTGTCGCTGACCTCATTCCTGCCTGCTGCCTGGACCGATGCTCTCCTCTGTGGACCACTGCACTTCTAAAACCACAGGTAATCTTTTGTTATTTGGTATGTACCTGCTATGTGTTAGAAATATGAAGGGCCTGCAAAAATGTGATCGGTAGTCAGAAAATGATATGTGTAATTAATGCTGCTAGAATGCCTGGAGGTGCTACTTGGATTCTGGGCCTCTGTATGTGGCCAGGCTGTGTAAAAGTCTCAAACATGTGGTATCGCCATACTCAGGAGGAGTAGCAGAATGTATTTTGGGGTGTCATTTTTGCTATGTACATGCTATGTGTTAGAAATATCTTATAAATGGACAACTTTGTGTAAAAAAAAATGCATTTTCATTTTTTTCCACATTTTCCAAAAACTTCTGGAAAAAAATGAACTGTTCAAAAGACTCATTATGCCTCATAGATTATACGTTGGGGTGTGTGCTTTCCAAAATGGAGTCATTTTGTGGACAATTCAATTGTCCTGGCGCTCCAGCGCCTTCAAAAGTGTAATAGGTGGTTGAGAAAGGATATGTGCAATTTATGCTTGTAGAACGCCTGAAAGTGCTACTTCAGTGTTGGCCCTTTGTATGTGGCCAGGCTGTGTAAAAGTCTCACACATGTGGTATCGCTATACTCAGGAGGAGTAGAGGAATGCATTTTGGGGTGTCATTTTTGCTATGTACATGCTATGTGTTAGAAATATCTTATAAATGGACAACTTTGTGTAAAAAAAATGCATTTTCATTTTTTTTCCACATTTTCCAAAAACTTCTGGAAAAAAATTAACTGTTCAAAAGACTCATTATGCCTCATAGATTATACGTTGGGGTGTGTGCTTTCCAAAATGGTGTCATTTTGTGGACAATTCAATTGTCCTGGCGCTCCAGCGCCTTCAAAAGTGTAATAGGTGGTTGAGAAAGGATATGTGCAATTTATGCTTGTAGAAGGCCTGAAAGTGCTACTTCAGTGTTGGCCCTTTGTATGTGGCCAGGCTGTGTAAAAGTCTCACACATGTGGTATCGCTATACTCAGGAGGAGTAGAGGAATGCATTTTGGGGTGTAATTTTTGCTATGTACATGCTATGTGTTAGAAATATCTTATAAATGGACAACTTTGTGTAAAAAAAATGCATTTTCATTTTTTTTCCACATTTTCCAAAAACTTCTGGAAAAAAATGAACTGTTCAAAAGACTCATTATGCCTCATAGATTATACGTTGGGGTGTGTGCTTTCCAAAATGGGGTCATTTTGTGGACAATTCAATTGTCCTGGCGCTCCAGCGCCTTCAAAAGTGTAATAGGTGGTTGAGAAAGGTTATGTGCAATTTATGCTTGTAGAACGCCTGAAAGTGCTACTTCAGTGTTGGCCCTTTGTATGTGGCCAGGCTGTGTAAAAGTCTCACACATGTGGTATCGCTATACTCAGGAGGAGTAGAGGAATGCATTTTGGGGTGTCATTTTTGCTATGTACATGCTATGTGTTAGAAATATCTTATAAATGGACAACTTTGTGTAAAAAAAATGCATTTTCATTTTTTTTTCACTTTTTTCAAAACCTTCTGGAAAAAAATGAACCCTTCAAAAGACTCATTATGCCTCACAGATTATATGTTGGGGTGTGTGCTTTCCAAAATGGGGTCATTTTGTGGATAATTCCATTGTTCTGGTGCTCCAGGGCCTTCAAAACTGTAATAGGTGGTTGAGAAAGGATATGTGCAATTTATGCTTGTAAAACGCATGAAAGTGCTACTTCAATGTTGGGCCTTTGTATGTGGCCAGGCTGTGTAAAAGCCTCACACATGTGGTATCGCCATACTCAGGAGGAGTAGAGGAATGCATTTTAGGGTGTCATTTTTGCTATGTACATGCTATGTGTTAGAAATATCTTATAAATGGACAACTTTGTGTAAAAAAAATGCATTTTCATTTTTTTTCCACATTTTCCAAAAACTTCTGGAAAAAAATGAACGGTTCAAAAGACTCATTATGCCTCATAGATTATACGTTGGGGTGTGTGCTTTCCAAAATGGGGTCATTTTGTGGACAATTAAATTGTCCTGGTGCTCCAGGGCCTTCAAAAGTGTAATAGGTGGTTGAGAAAGGATATGTGCAATTTATGCTTGTAGAACACCTGAAAGTGCTACTTCAGTGTTGGTCCTTTGTATGTGGCCAGGCTGTGTAAAAGTCTCACACATGTTGTATCGCTATACTCAGGAGGAGTAGCAGAATGTATTTTGGGGTGTAGTTGCAATTATGCATATGCTGTGTGAGAGAAATAACCTGTTAATATGACCAGTTTGTGTAAAAAAAAAAATCTTAATTTTCCCAAGAATTGTGGGAAAAAATTACAGCTTCAAAAAACTCACCATGCCTCTTAGTAAATACATTGGACGGTCTACTTTCCAAAAAGGGGTCATTTGGGGGGTATTTGTACTTTCCTGGCTTGTTAGTGTCTCAAGAAATGAGATAGGCCTTTAGGTGAGATAGTACATCAGTTGTGATCAATTTTCAGTGATTGGCACCATAGTTTGTAGACTCTATAACTTTCACAAAGACCAAATAATATACATTAATTTGGGTTATTTTTACCAAAGATATGTAGCAGTATACATTTTGGCACAAATTTATGAAGAAAAATGACTTGTTTGCAAAATTTTACAATAGAAACTAAAAAAAAGTACGTTTTTTTCAAAATTTTCGCTGTTTTTTTGCTTATATCGCAAAAAATGAAAAACCCAGTGGTGATTAAATACCACCAAAAGAAAGCTCTATTTGTGAGAAGAAAATGATAAACATTTTGTTTGGATACAGTGTAGCATGACTGAGTAATTGTCATTCAAAGTGTGAGAGCGCTGAAAGCTGAAAATTGGTCTGGGCGGGAAGGTGCATAAGTGCCTGGTATTGAAGTGGTTAAATAAAGGATATTTATCCTGGTGGTGGTATCTTTGTGTATTAAGCCTAAATTGTTTAAGTAGTTTAGACTTTGATTTTTTTTTCTGGCTAGCTGGTAAGCTTGCTGGGATTTTTTTTTTTTTGTGAACTGCCTTGCCCATGCGCACTTTACTTTAAAAAGTAGTTATAATCTGATTTGTGTTTTTTACTTGTTGGATCTGGTGCAGAAACACACTTGAAGACTTCAAATTCCATGCTGTTCCGTGCGGCCTTGTTTTTTTTCTGCTTACAAATGGTTTTATTAACGTATTTGAGCAAGTACAAAAATATAAATGCTGGGAGAGAATAACGTGTACATTCAAGAATCAATGTGTGATTGTACAGGTATACAGCTCTCATTGTAACATTGAGTAAAAAAAATAATAAAATAACGTAATTCAAAACGAAGAAAATCTGAGTAAAGTAACAGCGTTGCTTCTGCAAGATTAGAAGAATGACTACATGGAAGACATGCTCTAGACAGAATTTTTTCAAACTAATTGAATCGACAGTACTGGATGTGTCTACTTCGAGAATTACCAGTTCATCTAATAAGCACAAATGGGGGGGGGGGGGGGGGAGTCCCTCCAAACAGATTATATCTGATAAGGTGACCAATTTGCCCACTTATGTTCAAAGATGTGCATGGAATCCATGAGGGTGTGAAGTACCCTTTCCTTCAATCTAATAGATTCCATGCGATGGAGCACCTGTGACCATGGAACAGAGGGACAACGCCAGTTTAGGAAAATTGCCCATTGGATGGCACTAAAAAGTGTGTGTGCCAACTTTTGATGGGGTGGGAGAGAGACCTCCGGGAGCTCCGCAAATAAGATGCATATCTGATACGTCAAGGTCACAGGTACACCTGTTATTTGGAGCACCATTGAAGAGGTTTGTTGCCACATGGGTTTCAACACTGAGCAGCTCCAGAACGTATGAAGAAGAGAACCCCTGTTGTGACAGCCCCTGCAACCTAAAGGGGGTGTAATACCAGCGGATGTGTAGTTTGACAATGGTTTCTTCAATAGTGGTGGAGCATGTGCATATATGCAAATTAGAGACCACGTCATACCAATCCTCCGCCGAGATCTTTTGGTCAGTCTCCGCCTCCCATCCCAGCATAGTCGTTAATTTGGCTGTACTATTGTGGTCGTTAAGGTATTGATATAAGGTTGAGATAGCCCCCTTATCTCTAGAGGTCTCTCCAGAAAGGTTCTCAGATGGTGTAGCCAAATCCGCAGCCTGAGGTAACATACTAGAAGAAAAGTGTCAAATTTGTAGGTATTTATAAAATTCAGAACCGTGCAAGGCATAATTCTGTTGAAGTTGCTCAAATGAGCAAAAAGATGAAACTTGCAACAGAGAGTCACTGTGAGATCCAACTAGAAAACTCTTGATCTCTGTCGAAGGCCCAGGAGAACCGAGGGTCACCTAAGAAGGAGGCAAAGCATGGAGGACTAGAGAGTAATTTAAATTTCGCCCAATAAAGGGACCAAAGGTAAAGGGACTGACCCACTATGCCATTAAGTGGTGCAACATCCTTAGGGGAAACGGAGCTTGACCAAAGGAGACCCAGAAGATAGAAGGGGACAACTGAGATCCTCTCAAACTGCAACCATGGAATAGAGGAGGAAGAGGTATGCCAATGTGCCAATTGTAAGAGGCATGATGCCACAAAGTATTTCCATAGATCAGGGCAGCCAAGGCCACCTCTAGATTGGGCCCTATACATCAACAGTCGGCCCATTCAAGGTTTCTTGTTCTGCCAGATAAATTTGAACAGTTCAGACTGTACTGCCATATCGTGGGACATAAATGGGTAAGGCTCTAAAGAAAAATAATAGCTTAGGGAGAATCAACATTTTTACTGCTTGAATTCTTCCCAGGAATGATATATGGTAAGAGGACCACTGGGTAAGTAATAGTCTAACTTTAGCGAAGGCTTGGGGGTAATTATGTGTATACAACAATTTGATAGAGGGGGCTAAACGTATCCCTAGTATTGTAAGGTGCCTGGCTCCGGCGCTGACCTCAAATGCCAGAAGGGCATTCGTGTACATCCTCCATTCTCACACCGCCTGTGCGCCTCAGGTGACATGCGCATGCCATGCTCTGTGAGTCCTTCAGACTCGGCTAATCACAGAGCAGAGTAAAGGGCCAATCACAGCGAACCCTTTACCATGTGATCAGCTGTCAGCCAGTGACAGCTGATCACGGAAGTACACAGAGCTTGTTACTGGCTTTTTTTATTTCAGTGTGAAGAAATGGATAAAGCCGGTGCGGGCTTCTGTTAGAGGGACATTGGTCCCCTAAGTGCCAACTAGTAATGCTTATTAGTGCCTTCCAGTGCCATGTATCAGTGCCCACCAGTGCTGCCAATCAGTGCTGCCAATCAGTGCCCATCAGTGGCTCATCATCAGTGCCCCCTGTTCAGTGCCCATCAGTGCCCCCTGATCAGTGCCCATCAGTGCAGCCCATCTGTGAAGGAGAACAAGTACCTGCTTTTTTTGTTAGTTTAGCAAAAAATAAAAAAAGCAGTGGTGGTTAAATACCGCCAAAAGAAAGCTCTATTTTTGGAAAAAAGAAAAAATGTAATCTGGGTACAGTGTTGCATGACCACGCAATTGTCATTCAAAGTGTGGAAGCGCTAAAAGCTGGAAATTTGCCTGGACAGGAAGGGGGTTTAAGTGTCCAGGAAGCAAGTGGTTAAAAAACGGCTGGGGACTTTTTCTTGCCTTTCACACAGGTACAGCCCACGCATGCTGCACAACCCGTACAAGTGTGAACCTAACCTTAGGGGGTATGCAGATGGAACATGTCTTATTTAAACCTCAGATATCTAGGCTCCAGTGTTCTCTTTTCTATTGACCTGTATGGTGTCATGCAATCGATCAAGCGAGCTCTCCAAGACCCTTAGAAAGTATGTTCCGGACGCTTATGAGTTTTGAAAGGGGTTTAAAAGATCACCAAATTATATAAAAAGCAACAATCTACTGTAAGGAAAGTAATCTACGCTGCATAGATTTTAAACAAATGCTAATTAGCCCAGGAATGGCTGGCTCAGCAAATTCAACCTAAGAGTTGACCATTTGATGCTAAAAGAAATCTCCAAGAACTCTAAGTTTTCATTGCAGGGAGTTTAGGTAACTTTTTTCACAGATGGGGTCAAAGTGCATGCATCTACAATCAGAAAGAGATTGCACTAATTCAACCAGCATGAAAGGTGTGTTTAGGAAAATCATTTGCTGTCCAAAAATAATATTATAGTAAGGTTGCGGTTTGCCATAGAAGTGAAGACCAAGCCTTGTGGAGCAATGTGTTGAAGATTGATCAATCAAAGATAGAGTTTTTTGGTCACAGAACAGTTGACATGTCTGCAGCAAACTAAAGACAGCATTTCAGGAGATTACCATTTCCACCACCATGTTTCACAGTTGGTATGAGGTTTTAGCTTTGGGTTGCTTTGCAGCTCTACAGGCTGGGAAGCTCACAGTCGTCAATTACACTTTCTCCTTTATTTCAAGTGTACTTGATGGGAATGTGAAGCCATCTGTCTAAAAGTTGAAGTTGAAGTAGGGCTCAAAAGATGAAATGGAGGGTTATGGACTGCCCTAGTCAAAGCCCCAATTTGATTGAGTGGCCACGTGTCTTGTTAAACTCCCTTCTGCAAAAAAGTTTTATCCCTATTGTGGGGTCACCAGTCCGGTATTTGTATATTGAAATCATATCCCCTCTCAAGTGTCTCTTCCCCAGAGTGAATAAGTTCAGTGCTCGCAACCTTTCCTCATAACTAATATCCTCCAGACCCTTTTTTAGCTTTGTTGCCCTTCTTTGTAGTCGCTCCATTTCCAGTACATCCTTCTTGAGGACTGGTGCCCAGAACTGGACAGCATACTCTAGGTGAGGCCGGACCAGAGTCTTGTAGAGTGGGAGAATTATCGTTTTATCTCTGGAGTTAACCCCCTTCTTAATGCATGCCAATATTCTATTGGCTGTGTTAGCGGCAGCTTGGCATTGCATGCCATTGCTGAGCCTATCATCTACTAGGACCCCCAGGTCCTTTTCCACCCTAGATTCCCACAGGTTCTCCCCAGAGGTTCTCCCCCCAGTGTATAGATTGCATTCATATTTTTGCCACCCAAATGCATTATTTTACATTTTTCTACATTGAACCTCATTTGTCATGTAGTTGCCCACCCCATTAATTTGTTCAGATCTTTCTGCAATGTTTCCACATCCTGAGGAGAAGTTATTGCCCTGCTTAGCTTAGTATTGTCCGCAAATACAAGGATTGAACTGTTTACCCCATCCTCCAGGTCGTTTATGAACAAATTAAACAGGATTGGTCCCAGCACAGAACCCTGGGGAACCCCACTACCTACCCCTGACCATTCCGAGTACTCCCCATTTATCACCACCCTCTGAACTCGCCCTTGTAGCCAGTTTTCAATCCATGTACTCACCCTATGGTCCATGCCAACGGACCTTATTTTGTACAGTGAACGTTTATGGGGAACTGTGTCAAATGCTTTTGCAAAATACAGATACACCACGTCTACGGGCCTTCCTTTATCTAGATGGCAACTCACCTCCTCATAGAAGGTTAATAGATTGGTTTGGCAAGAACGATTCTTAATGAATCAAAATAATAAAAATTTTAAGCGGAACTCTGGGCATTTAATGAGCCAGCTGCCTCCTCCCACCCCACCAAAAACTTTCATAAAAAAAAAAAAAAACGCATTCTAACCTTTTCTAACCAGTCTGGTGACTTTACAGCAACTTCTTCTTACTCTGGTGACAGCTGGGTGCAATCATTTTTTTCTGTACTGAGCGGCGCTCAGTACTGAAATATTTACTAATCTAAGCTTGCTAAGCTAAGCCTGCGTGATGATGGAAATGGGCAAAATAGCATGACTGAGTAGGTACAGTAAGTGGAACATGGATATATTTTTTTTTAAGGACAGAGGAAAGAGGGTGTAAAAGTACAAGAATAATGGAATTCCACTTTAAATTTTGAAAAAGAAAATTTACACAACAGAGACAAAGACAGCAATGCAACCCTGAAATGCCAACAGAAGTTCCCACTATACATATCGGAAAAAAAATGTCAAGATTTGGGGGTTAAATAAATGGAGCAACAGACAGTATAAAACATTAAACAATCTTTATTTGTCTTTACAAAAACAGTGGAAATTTGTTTACAATAAATTACCCGCATGTTTAATTCTAATAGTCAATTTTGCTTCTTTTCAAAGATAAAAATAAAATGTACAAATTATATGAGATCACAGAAAATGTCCAGGTCATCAAATAGAAGAGGCACATACTCATTTTGCCTCTTGCACCATTTTTACAAAACGTCATTGCAGCAGAGGGAAGTATACATTTTTTTTTAATTAATACAGAGATTAACTTTTAGATTAAAAAGTTTATTTCTCAATCTAGTCACTATGCTTGATATAGAACTAACTGCCAATAAAATCACTAAAGCTAAACCTGAATTAAACAATGTATTATGTAGGAAGACGCACTTGTGAATTAAAGTAAATGTTGCCTAAGTGGAATATGGGAGCTGCCCACTCTTTCTGAAAATGCTAGTTACCTGTAATTATGTTGATCACTTTGCTTCAGTGCTTTATTTACCTGGAACAAGTATACAGATCAGGAAAAACAGAATTAAGACAAAAGTTATTATATGTACAGTGGGGAAAATTATTATTTGATCCCCTGCAGATTTTGTAAGTTTGCCCACTTACAGAGAAATGAAGGGTCTATCATTTTTATCATAGGTGTATTTTAAATGATAAAGACAGAATATCGACCAAATATAAATTGAGTTGCAGTTCAGTGAGTAAAATAAGTATTCAATCCCCAAGCAAAACATGACTTAGTACTTAGTGAAGAAACCCTTCTGGCAAGCACAGAGGTAAGACATTTCTTGTAGTTGGTTGCCAGGTTTGCACACATCTCAGGAGGGATTATGGTCTACTCTTCTTTACAGATCTTCTCTAATGCCCCGTACACACGGTCGGATTTTCAGATGGAAAATGTGTGATAGGACCTTGTTGTGGGAAATTCCGACCGTGTGTGGGCTCCATCACACATTTTCCATCGGATTTTCCGACACACAAAGTTTGAGAGCAGGCTATAAAATTTTCCGACAACAAAATCCGTTGTTGGAATTTCCGATCGTGTGTACACAAATCCGACGCACAAAGTGCCACACATGCTCAGAATAAATAAAGAGATGAAAGCTATTGGCTACTTCCCCGTTTATAGTCCCGACATACGTGTTTTACGTCACCGCGTTCAGAATGATCGGATTTTCCGACAACTTTGTGTGACCGTGTGTATGCAAGGCAAGTCTGAGCCAACATCCGTCGGAAAAAATCCTAGGATTTTGTTGTCGGAATGTCCGATCAATGTCCGACCGTGTATACGGGGCATAAATCCTTAAGATTTCTGTGCTTGCCAACAAAGGTTTCTCCACCAAACACTAAGTCATGTTTTGCTTGGGGATCAAATACGTATTTTACTCACTGAACTGCAACCTAATTTATAGCATTTGTTTTTCTGGATTTTTTGTTGATATTCTGTCTCTATCATGTAAAATACACCTATGATAAAAAATTATAGACCCTTCATTTCTTTGTAAGTGGGCAAACTTACAAAATCTGCAGGGGATCAAATAATAATTTTCCCCAATGTATACTTGTTCCAGGTTAGTGACTCAAAGTTCTGATGTAAGATGGTCAGCATGTCAAACAGGCAACTAGCAACCAGGTTTGTCTCAGGAAAGGTTTCCCTTAAAGAAAGTCTTCACTTTAACCTATATATTTTGGATGAAGGGAGTAGTCTAGCTGTCAAAGTATGCTCATCTTTGTAATCAAGATCCACATGATCCTGTCAAAAGGGAGAGACAAACACTGCTATCTTCTTTTAGCTTTCACTAGCTCCTAGCCCTCATGAACATTATTTACTGATGCCTTAGACCATTAATGAGCCAAGACAGCATGCAGGTCTAAAGTTGCAAAAGCTTGCAAGCATGCATTGGAGACTCAGGATAAGTATGACAATGTAGCAACCTCTGAAAGAGGTTGGCATTGGCAGTTCCTGTGACCTTCTAGTGATCTCCTCCTCTAGCTGATTGGTACAACTGCTGCATCTCAAAGATTGCAGTTAGGCACATTGTCAGTGCTGCTTCAAGTTGACAACCATTTTATACTCCGTGAAGGTGAAGTAGGGTAGAGCAATTAAAAGTATCTAGAGGTAATTGGACTTTTTATGTAAGACATCATGATTTTTCTTATAAATTATGATTCTGATTTTGACGTTATGGTGTTTATCTTTACTCTTTATTAATCATCTAATTTTAAATTAAACTTATATGTTAAAAAACTGATACAGAAAACGCCATTTGGCAGATGTGGTCTATGGCTCTGTACCATTAGAGGCAGAATTTGTCTAAAGACGCAACCAAATTCTCGTTAGCAATAATTGTGAACCAGTCCTTAAAGATCTACAGGGCTCATGCGAAACCCAAACTGAATCAGCATCTATTCTGTCCACACAGTACATGTTTTTGAAGATATATATATTTACTTTGAGACTCTAATTTATGTAAACAATTTCCAAAAACATAAAAAAAGTTACTTATGTACAATGTACTGTATACAATGCATGGTGGCAGTCCCACAAAGGAAGGAAGTGTAGCTACTTTAAAGAGTCCATTCATCCCTCTTAAGCTTGTTCCAGAGACTTGGATGATCTTTTTCCAATGCTACGGGACATTCGACTGATTCCAGGTGACCTCACCTCCATAGAGTCCTCCTCCTCCTGTACTGGGGTGAACTCTGGTTGGATGTAACCACCATGTCCATAGGACTCTGGGTAGGCGCCATGGTATTGTCCATAGGGATCTGGTTCTTCGTCATCATCATCATCATAAGGGCTTGCCGGGCCATAGTTTTCAGGAGAACCTTGACCAGGTTGTCCCCCATATCCACCTTCACCCCCACCACCACATACAAAGGATTAAATACATACATGGCAGAGCATATAAAAAATACTAAAACATGAAAACAACTTCTAAATAATGTACATATTTTTAAATAATGTACTTTAATTTACAACACTCAACGATTAATACAAATAAGACAGGTCAACAGAAACATAGTCGAAGACTAGACAACCGTCACCAGGACATGAAATTTAAGGACATTTACATCGGAAAATCACTGATCGGTCACAATGTCTTGGTTTCTCTCAGTTCTACACCAACCTGCCAAGTTAAGTTAATCAGGTTGCCCCCCAATAAATGGTCTTTGGCTTAGATACTTATGTGTCTTTCCATATCTTTCCACGATATACTGTATAATGTTCTCTGTTTAAAAATGAACTCGAAATTGCTATGGTAATTACATTTTGACATTTATAATCACCTCAAGTAATGGCCCTTGAGTTAGGAGAAGAGATTGTGAGCAGATGTGGATGACAAAATTACTGACTCGATACAATAAAAGCAACCACGGCTTCCGCCATCTGCAGCTATTTTAGGCACTGAGCAAGTTGGGGGCGTGTCAGGCTGTAGAACCATGATGAGTAATAACTGCCTGCCAAGAAAACTGGTTGTACTCTTTAGAGTAAAGCAGCCATGGGGGACATTAAGAGAACCAAAGACTAGCTGCACCAAAAAAAGGAAAATATGCTACATGTAAGTAGTGATTGTTATAAATGCTTAACAATATACATTTTGGAGTCGTCCTTAAAGTTACCTCCCCCTTTACTTAGAAGGGAAAAATCCCATTGCTATACCTCGCTGTTGCATCATTCACCCCCTTGCCAATCAACCACTTAAGAAGCACCACTGAGCAATTCTGAAGTGGAAAACCCATTGGCACCGCTTTCTGTTGACTAATGGGGGTTGTCTTCTTCATATCTCCATTAACTGTTTAAAAGGCATCGTTAAACTATTTACAGTATACAATTGTAGCCACTTGGCTTTTTCCAAAGGGCTGGTCTCAGAAACTCATTGACTTTCAGTTTGTTTCCATGGCCAACATCATTGTGTTGGAACAAACCAAGAAGGTCGTGGAGGTCAGTCACACCTCCTCGACCTTCTTGGTTTGTTCCAACACAATGAGGCTTGGCCATGGAAACAAACTGAAAGTCAATGAGTTTCTGAGACCAGCCCTTTGGAAAAGCCAAGTGGCTACAATTGTATACTCAAAATTGTTTAGCGATACCTTTTAAACAGTTGATGGAGATATGAAGAAGACAACCCCCATTAGTCAACAGAAAGGGGTGCCAATGGGTTTTCCACTTTCTAAGTGAAAATGATCAGCTTGTTTCAATATACAGAATAATGGGAGTAGTGGAAAACAAGATTCTTCCATTGAAAATCCTCAACTAAAGTCACATAGCAAAGTCTCTGTACAGTCTTTCATGTTTTGGTCAACCTATTTTCCATTGGTGGGTTTGAGCCAATAAGGCAAAGCAGATTGTATCACAACTGGTCTTGCTCTTCAACGTTCGTAGTCATTGTAAGGTATTAAGCCTTCTCATTGGAAATGAACAGAAAGTGAATGGGATGAGACGATCAGAAGGATGATGGACGAGAAAGAAAAAACACAAAAATCAGTACAAAAATACCATAGCACCAACATAAATATAAAAACACAAAACTTACAGAAATTGTACGCTAGAATAACAATCTATATATTTATGAAAGCTGGTGCAGAAGTAACTGTCCGTGATATGTTGCTGTATACCACAAAATAAAATTCAGAACATTTTATTTTCAGAAAAGAACCTTTGCACAGTTACCTGGGCAGCGCTTTTCATAAATATTCAACATTAATGTGTCTTCAGGTTGCAACACATTATATAGTTGAGCACACACAAACTAACAACCAAATGAAAGACTTTGCTACAACCAATGCCAGATGTCAATCTTAGAGTGCCTTTTACTAGTTTTCAAATCAAAATTCCTGTTTAGGTGCACCTGTAGTGAGGGAGCAAACAATATGCTCTACAGTAAGGGGAGATGGCCTTGAATATTTATGTTTTAGGATGTTTTCAAAAATAATTATGTTTTAAGCAACCCTCTTAATTGCTTGAAAGAAAAGGTAATATACTCACCTCTCCAGCAGCCCATGTATGCCACCAATGGCCCATTCCAGCTCTGCAGCTTCAGTCGCTCTCTTCAGCACTTCCGGGAGGGTTGAGTGCCTGTGTCCCAGGTCATGCACTGTGACTCCATCCTCCAAACTCCACATCCTTGCTGTGTCCAGTAGTGAAGTAGGCATCAGGGGCTAAAACCAGAGCAAGCAGTAGGGGACACAGGCATCCCACACTCCTGGAAGTGTTGAATGCACAAGAGAGTGATAAAGGCTAAAGCATTGAAAAGGAGCAATGGTAGGAAACACTGGCCTCAAGAGGTAAATCTAATAATTTCAGATTTTCTCAAGTGACCAATGGGGTCCCTTTAAAGAAAGTTTGGGTGGGCTGAAATATCAGGGCTGCCACTGCTGACTTATTTTTAAAGGTTCCAGGGTTGACATGCTGCATCTACCTAATGGGTCACTATCCCAAATCTAAACATGTGGTTCAGAAGCTTGGACCTTAGAGTCTGTTACCAACAAAATTGTTGAAATCAGAAAGGTTGATAACCTTGGAATTATTTTGCACCTGTTAAAACAAGTCAGCCCAAATATTTTTTTCCTGACAGATCCATTTTCAGCCCCATCTTTTATACGATCAGTGTCTGCCCACTATTTGTATAGTGCAATAGATTTGTTCCCCCTGTAGTGATATTCTCAGATGTTGATGGAAAGTTTAGAATGTTCCTTATTCTCTTGCTTAGTTTCCTTAGTAAGAAGAGGTAATCAATATAGAAACATCCAGGAAAGAATTCAGTAACCTTTAGGCTGGGTTCACACTATTGCGAATTGGATGCAGCTTACACCCAATCCATCCAATTCGCAGGACATTTTAAAACATGTTATTTTCAATGGGAATAGTTCACATATGTGCGTTGCATCCGCACTCCGCATTGCAAAAAAAGCGTGTGTGTTTTCTAGGCAGTGCGGTGCAAATTGCAGGCACATAATCTTCAATGGGAACTCATCTGATTCGCAGATGTGTTCCGTTCTGAACAGGAATGCTCTCCCCCTCCTCCTACACCTCCCCCCCTCCCAGGTCAGCTGATCCGCAGCTACAATGAGAGGAACCGCGGAATGAATAATTTTTATCTTCACAGGGAAACGGGCTGCAATTCACACCAGACTAGTGTCAATCCAGCCTTAAAGAGGGAGTCCACCCAAACCGCAAAAAAAAAAAAATATTAAAAGCCAGCAGCTACAAATACTGCAGCTGCTGACTTTTAATACATGGCCACTTACCTGTCCCAGGGTCCAGCGATGTCGGCAGGGGACGCAGAGAACCGGCAGCTGCCGCCGCCATCCTAGGTGAGGGAACCAGGAAGTGAAGCGTTGCGGCTTCACTTCCTGGTTCCCTACTGCGCATGCGCGAGTCGCGCTGCGCGATCTGGATGGTCCCCGCTCTCTCCTGGGAGCTGTGTGTTTCCCAGGAGACAGCGCGGAGGGACAGGAAGAGGCATGCCGGAAGTGGGTGCAAATACCTGTCTTAGACAGGTATCTGCACCCCCCTCCCCCCTGAAAGGTGCCAAATGTGACACCGGAGGGGGGGGAGGGTTCTGAAAAGCGGAAAGTTCAATTTTTGTGTGGAACTCCGCTTTAAAGAAGAATTCTAGGTATGGCTCTAGCTTGGACCAATGTTACCATGTATAAACTATACCTGGCCAATTCCCCTGGAAGCTGGAAATCACCGAAGTAGACCCTGCTACTCCAGTGATCTCCACTTGCTTGCGGGTCCCGTGCTGAGGCTGGGTTCACACTATTGCAAATTGGATGTGGGTTTCCCGCATCCAATTCGCAATAGCAGGAGATTATGACCGGCTCTCTATGGAGCCGGTTCACACATCTCCGGAGAGGCTCTGGTGCAAATTTGCACAGGGGTCCTGTGCATCTGTTGGTCCGTTACAGGTCCGAATTCAACCAAAAATTTGGGCTGAAATCGGACCTGGAACGGTAAAAGGGGACGCACCGGACCCCCTGCTGTGAGCCGCATGAGGCAATAGTGTGAATCCAGCCTAAGTGGCTGCCCTGATGCATTCTGAACACAGAAGGTCAGCCACTAGGCATGGGTGCCATTCAGAGAAGGCTTTGAATGCAAAGCCTTCTCTGATTGGATAATGTAAAAAGCAAGATGCCACAGCCCCACTTCTCCACCTCGTCCTATGTAACTTTGTATAAAATACCTATACCTGGAATTCTTCCTGAAAATAAACACTAACAATTATTGGCTCTTATTTGCTTTCTTTTGGTCTGTTAAATATACCATTGAAAGCATTTTGTAGAAAAACAGGCAAATGTCACTGCTCCAAACTCTATTTTAAAAATTAGGAATCTTACTGATGTGGAAAAACAGCAAAACATGTTCACCAACATTGCAAACCATGCAGACAAAACACACACAAACACACCGACATGCAAACCATGTTTGCAGTGTCCTACATGGTTAATATGTCACAGGTGAACATCAATAGAAAATGTGAGGGTTTTAAGCCAAAGTCTAAGCCAAAAAGTTGAGGTTCAAACTTAGAATTCATCAACAAGAAATGGCAAGAAGTCACATCAGTTAATGTTAAATGAGAGCATGTAACAAAGTAGTATGTGATGACTTTGACAATCAGGGATGGACATGCTATTTGTGAAGACTGTGCAGCTGCACAAGGGCCCAGTGGGACTAATGGGCCTGTTAATATTAGATGCGGGTCAGGCTGGTGTTGGTATCTCCGCCTGCTGTAGTGTAGACAATGATAAATTCTACAGCAGATGAGAAGCAGAAAGTATTCTTCTTGATACCCTAAAGTATATCTAAAGCCAAACATTTTGTTTTAGTTTTGGATTGAGTAAGGAGGCTTCTGGGCAGGGAAATACACATTTTACAGTCATACAGCAGGAGGCCTAAAGGGATAAAAGCCCTTTCTATCTTCTTGTTGTACATGTCCAATTGGGCAGATTTTCCTCCACTTCTTGTACCCTTTGGATGTGAGGGGAGATCTTTCCAAAATGAAGGATTAGAGTTCTTGCTTATTGGAAGATTTTCTCTCTTTTCCTGTTCTAGTGACAACTCAAAAATGTGGATTTTTCCTTAACCCCTTCACGCAGACTGAACTGGGCTTTTTTCCATGGGGTTGCATATTTGCATATCTCCATTTGTGCTGGGAGCATGTCTCACCGAGTCTCACCGAGAGCCCCGTTCTAACGATCGGGACCCGGAACATCCGATTTCGGGTCACCTGATCGTTGTGATAGCCTCTGATTGGCTATCACAGTAATCAGTCACTGTGAAGCCCGCTACCGTGTTTTATAAATTCACAAATTATGCGCTGTGCTTGGGTGACCCCAAAAACAAAATTAATAATAACCAACTCTGTGCTTACTAGTGCGATAATATTAAATACAAATAATATGAATGTTGAATAAATAAACCCGTTTTCCCCGTGTTTTATGTCTCTGTGAATGGACGAGACAGATACATTGTTGAGAAGAAAAAAAATAATAATTAAATAATAAGAAAAAAAAAATACCTAGATCAAGGTTTGATCTAGGTCAGCCCAAGGGTTAGTATTTGGGTTAAGGTCAGTAATTTTTTTGGACAGGATTTTTTGTAATTTTTTTTTTTAATTTGTACCAGTGTCAGACAGTGTCGGTGTGTTTTAGGTAGGATAAAAAAAGCAAAATGCACACTATTCTTTCTGGGCTGTACTACGGGTACAAACAACAACTAACATACACATATGTGTTATCACTGCGATCGTCAGGAGCAGAAGAATTTATTTCGGGTTGTTTTTTTGTGGTAGGTTATGGTAGTAGCAAGAAATATACAGTTAAAAGTTAAAAAATATATATATATTTTCTTTTACTTTTTTGGGCCAGTTTTCCTTAGATAATTAAAAAAAAAATCAGGAAATATCCATTACCATTTACCACCAAATGAAAACCCAATTTGTTCTGACAAAAACAAGGTATAATCCCCCTGGATGCACAGTAGTTTTGATGTTATATACAGTTTTACTAACACATGTCAAAGTTGCAAGATTGGGCAAAGGCATTAAGATTTGTTTTACCCTTAGGTGGGAAGGGGTTAATTTTCATTCCCGGAGACCATGGTCACACGGAAAAATAAAGAAAAATTCAGGGGCCCAAAAATTGTTCTTCCACAGGGGCTCTTTGGTTGTTCTTTTGGTTGCCTCGTGCACACGGACGTCTACACACTTCTGATGCCGCGTACACACGAGCCGGACTTCCGGCGGACTACCGCCAGACTTTCTGAACGGACGGACTTGCCTACACACGACCGGACTTTCCGGCAGGCTAGGTCCGCCCGTCTTTCCGACGGACTTTCGCCGGAGTTACGGCGGACTTTCAAAATGAACGGACTTGTCCGTGTGTGTTGAACGTGACTCGGGTACGACGGGACTAGAAAAGGAAGTCAATCTTGCCGCTTTTTTTGGCGAGATTCACACCTTGCAAGCCCCGTCGTGGGGCATACCAGGCCCTTAGGTCTGGCATGGATTTTAAGGGGAACCCCCTACGCCGAAAAATCGGCGTGGGGTCCCCCCCAAAATCCATACCAGACCCCGATCCGAGCACGCAGCCCGGCCGGCACACAGTCCAGGCTGGGACTGTCACGTTTTAGGGGGCGTGGTCACTGGGTGATGTTGACCACGCCCCTTTATGACGGCACAGTCCCAGCATGCCCAGGGACTGTGACGGCATAAGGGGGTGGGGTTTCCGCCTATATAAGTCACATCAGAGCGCTCAGAGACCAGTTTAGCCGGAGAGACCGTCGTGTCAACATCTGGAGAAGAAAAGAGGGAAGAAGCCAAGAAGACAAGAAGCCAGAAGTCCGGACCTCCACTGGCAAGAGAGCGGCATGAAGATAGCGGAGGAGCCGGCCGAAGAACTGGAACACCGGGAGAAGAGGAACCGGAGGGACCCCCAAAGCCGGAAGAAGACCCTCCCGGAGCTGTCTAATAAATTACTTCAAAAACCTGTGTAGTGTGTTTTATTATTGACACTTTTTCCCTAGGTGAATGGGTAGGGATACCATGTACCCCATACTCATTCACATAGGGTGGGGGGCCGGGATCTGGGGGCCCTCTTATTATAGGGGGCTCCCGGATTCCGATAAGCCCCCCGCCCGCAGACCCCAACAACCAACGGCCAGGGTTGTCGGGAAGAGGCCCTTGTCCTCATCAACATGGGGACAAGGTGCTTTGGGGTGGGGGGGCCCCGCAGGGCGCCCCCCCTCCCCCAAAGCACTCCCCCCATGTTGAGGGCATGCGGCCTGGTACGGTTCAGGAGGGGGGGTGCTCGCTCGTCCCCACCCCCTTTCCTGACCGGCCGGGCTGCGTGCTCAGATCGGGGTCTGGTATGGATTTTGGGGGGGACCCCACGCCGATTTTTCGGCGTAGGGGGTTCCCCTTAAGATCCATACCAGACCTAAGGGCCTGGGATGCCCCGCACTTGCCGCAATAGGAAAATTTGTTTTTCCTATTGCAGCGAGTGCGAGATGCAGTACTCTGCCCTTGCGTCGTATCTGTTCCGTCGGACCAGCATACAGACGCATGCAAACGAAGGGGCTTTCCGTCAGGAACTGAGTCCGGCGGACTAAGATTTAAAGCATGCTTTAAATCTAGGTACGGCGGACTTTTGGGAAAAAAAAGTCCGCCGGAGCCTACACACGGTCGGATTGTGCAGCGGACTCTGGTCCGCCGGACCAAGTATGCCAGAAAGTCCGACCGTGTGTACGCGGCATGAGTCTTGTAGCATAAATTGTCCCACACAGTCCTGCACCTAGGGAGCCAAGGAGATGCATAGAGCTGCCAGTACAAGCCAAAAGCTGTGCATGGCTGTTTGCTTGTAAACACTGATGGCTTCTGTATAAGCCATTAACCACATATGTGCGTATGGCCCCGAACTCAAAAGTGGCTCATCCAGGGAAGTACAACAGGTAAAAAGCGATTCAGAAGCCATTGCATCTACATGCAGTCAGCCCTGTACAGCCCCATTCACTTGTATTAGTGGCTATATGCATCACTGTGGCTCCCCGGGTGCAGAAAAGCGCCGGACCTTTTGCGGTACAACACCCAAGAGCTTGTAAACATCCATGCGCATAGGGCCCTAACATGCGCTCAATAAATAAACTGAAAGCCCTCAATAAAAGAGGTTGTAACATTGCACACACCTTGGAAAGTGCACTTTATAGCAGACAGGGTGCTGTAGGGAATGAATGTGAAAAGGCATATACAATTAACCCCTTGCTAACCGTGCATTGCAAATATGAGGCGGCAGGAAAAACAGGCTTTAACGTCCAGCTGCCACACATATCCATCAATGGTGGCTTCAGGCTGTGTGCCAACAGCACACTGACCAAGCTGTGCCTGACAGCTCTTGGAGGTCGTGAGCCAGCAGGACAGGCTCCTGTCCTGATCATGCGAACACTTTGAGATCCAATCGCAGTGGTCACTAGACATGTGCACAGCCAAAAAATCCATTCATTTTCATTTTCGTTTCATTAGTTTATTATTTTTTTTCGTTTTTCGGGTCATTCGTTATGATCGCGATTCGTAAATTCGTTCATTCGTAAATTCGTAAATGCGTTCATTCGTACATTCGTAAATTCGAACATTCGTTCATTCGTACATTCATTCATTCGTAAATTCGTACATTTTTACATTTGTACATTCGTAAATTTGTACATTTGTAAAATCGTACATTTGTAAATTAGAAAATTCGGAAATTTGTAAATTCGAAGTTTGAAAATCCAAAAACCCGAAAATTCAAAAATCTGAAATAGTAACTAACTATTAAATTATAGGTATTGTAATTTCCTTTCAAATTTGACTGTCAGTGAACGTAACAAATACGAATTTATCCAAAGTTACGAATTATCCAAAATGAATGCTGCATCTAAACAAATGGAACGGAACAAATTAATAACAAATAATAATAATAAAACGTTGTTATTATTATTATTGTTATTTATTATTATTAATTCATTACGCTCCATTACGTTTTTTTGGATCATTCATAACTTCAGATAAATTTGTATGTGTTACGTTCACTAACAGCCAAATTTGAAAGGAAATTACAATACCTATAATTTAAAAGTTACTAGTAATTACTAATAGTTAAGTTATTATTAGTTAACTATTATTTCAGATTTCCGAATTTTCGAATTTACAAATTTACAAATTCACTAATTTACTAATGTGCGAATGTACGAATGTACATTCGTAAATTGCGAATGTACGAATGCCCGAATTTACGAATGTCCAAATTTATTAAATTTACGAATATTCGAAAAAAAATCGTTAAACGGGTTTTTGTTAATTCGGATATTCCTGAATTAACACATTTTTCGAAATTCATTAAAAAACTAATTCGGAATGAAACGATTTGCACATGCCTAGTGGTCACATGATAGAGAAGCCATGCTGGAGGTGGTTTGAAGGAGTCAATGAAGATGAAGGATGTGTGCCATAAATAGGCAGAAAAAAAGCAGGTACAATAACTCAATATAAAGATGTGTGATAAGTGAATGTGAGAAAATACGAATGTTAAAATACAAAAATGTCAGCATGAGAAATAAAGTGTGATGACTGAATACACACAAGATATGATTATGATTATGGAATATCAGAAGTGATAAGTAAATGTGTGCAATTACAGCAAAGCTGAGCTACTATCACAGTCAATCTGTGGCTACATCGGGAGCTAAGAAACAATCAATTTTAATATCAAAAGACCGGCACTCACCATATCCAGCACATGAGGCAGCGTCACAATACCCTTGAGGACCAGGAGGCCCCATAGAACCAGTATTTCCTGGAGGACCTGGGATTCCACGCTGGCCAGGAACACCAACTGGACCTTGGCTTCCAGTACGACCTTCACCTGGGGATCCTGAACATAAAAACATGTTAAAGCTTATCTAAAGCCAAACAGAGAGGAGAGTTAAAACCACTGTCAGTTTTTTTCTGGCCATCTGTCTCATTGGGGAGACTTACCTTCACTTCCTGTCCTGTGGACTCAACAAGAAGTGAGAGGGTATTTTCCAATGGGGGGGGGGGGGGGGGGAGAGAGAGAATACTCCTCTTAGTTGTCAGAAAAAAATTCCCCATTGAAAGATTTCCCCTCTAGTCCTGTTTTGGTAACAATTCAAAATTTTTAATTTACGCTCACGTCACTTTACATTTCAAGTGACACTGGTGATCAGGTCAATTTGAGAGAATAAATTTCCCTAACAGGGACACAAACATAAATAAAAGCTTGACAGTTCTAACTTCTCACCGCTTTATTTACATCTACAAAAAAGGACATGTCAATTACTTTATTAGAAATTGCATCCAGCAAGAATGCTGATTGCTTTGTCTGACATACATCTTGCCACTAGAGGAAGCAAATTTAAATCTGATATACTGTATGTAATACAATAACAGAAATATGGTACAGGATGCTAAAATGTGAAAACCTCACATTGCAGTAACTACTAAAAATGTGCAATCACTGACTATATCTTTTTAAATTTTAAAATAAAATATATTTTTTTTATTACTGATAATTTTATTCGGCTCTTTGATGTGCCATTTTTATTTTTTAATTTGTTGTATTGTGGTTTATGATGTATGTAATTTTATTTAAAAAACCCTTGTTTAAAGATGACATTCCAAAAAAAAATAAAATAATTAATTGTAAGCTGTTTTTATATCTTTTGGTCTTTTGAAGGCTCAGAGGTCTAAAGAAAACAAAGGGGATTTTTATCCTCTCTTCTGGGATCAGTTAAATGGAACCTGTATATTGTATTGCCCCTGGCTTTATGAGAATTTGGCATCACCTGAATGTATTCATGTTCCCCGTATAAGGTGTTTGTTCCATTTTGTTTTCTTACCTGGAGGTCCCGGGGGACCCCTGGGTCCTTGTGTTCCTACTCCAGAGTTTCCTCTCTCTCCCTTTTCACCAGTTAGACCTGTTATATAAGAAGATGTTATTTAACCAATTGACCAGTCATTTATTATTGGTTCATTCAGCCAATTATTGGTTCATTTATTCAATTATTGGCTCAGTCATTCCAATTATTGAGTCATTCGTGCATTGAGTCAGATTTATTTCCTTGCAGAGCAGCCGGGGTGGTAGTGCTTTATATGACCACCCGGACTCTTCTTACTGCTTTTTCATGTCATTGGCCAACAATTCTCTAGTTGTCAAACGTGTCACTGCAGCACAAGTGATACGTTACCCACCACCCACATATTTGCCCACAGCCTATATCGAAGAAACAATGGCATCAGAATAGGATGAAGACCCTGACAAAATGGCCACCAGGATTGGTATCTGCAGACATCTTTCAATACACTGTCCACAATTTGGGTTGCCCATTTTCTAAGAGAGAATATTGACATCTACACATGCCCCTCATAACCTTCTTTAGAGCAACAGAGCTGACAGTCAGTAGGCAACATGACAGTCCCCCATTTAAAGAGACACTGTCACCTTTCCCACCCCCGGATTTATAATCACTTTCATAGCATTTCCCTGCCTATTGGTGCATATAAAGAGCAGTGATGTCACTTCCTGCATCATGTGACATGCTCAGGTCCAGCCTTTGGCTGCTAGACCAAGTGCTGTATCAAAAAAGAAGGTCACACGCTCCCCAATAGCCATAAGCAGTGAGTATTTTATAGTGATAGAGGAAGCAGTGGGGGAGTGTTATGATGGTGAGCTAAGGTGTTTAGATGGTAGGCCTTGAACAGGCTCTGTCACTTTGAGACAAAGTGATTGGGTCTCTGTAGGCCATTTTTGGCGAGTCCAGGTAGATGCCCACTAGCTGATAGATTGCAGCAGTAACACTGATCAGCCATGTATAGAAAACCCAAGATAAGTTTGCACCTCTCTGTTTCTTCTTCCTCCGCTCTACAATATAATAAATTGGTCAACAGAGATGACCTTGCAAGTTTATGGGGGAATCTGCAATGCTCAACATGAAGTCAAATGGTGCCGTTGTGTACAACCTTCTAATGCCTATAGGAACACTTGGAGTCAGAGGATGCTATAAACAGTACTTTATTTTTTACAGGAAGCGATGTAATTTACCTAACACTGGAGTGTAGTTACAGTCAGGTCCATAAATATTGGGACATCAACACAATTCTAATATTTTTGGCTCTATACACCACCACAATGGATTTGAAATGAAATGAACAAGATGCGCTTTAACTGCAGACTTTCAGCTTTAATTTGAGGGTATTTACATCCAAATCATGTGAACGGTGTAGGAATTACAACTGTTTGTATATGTGCCTCCCACTTTTTAAGGGACCAAAAGTAATGGGACAGATTAACAATCATCCATCAAACTTTCACTTTTTAATACTTGGTTGCAAATCCTTTGCAGTCAATTACAGCCTGAAGTCTGGAACGCATAGACATCACCAGACACTGGGTTTCATCCCTGGTGATGCTCTGCCAGGCCTCTACTGCAACTGTCTTCAGTTCCTGCTTGTTCTTGGGGCATTTTCCTTCAGTTTTGTCTTCAGCAAGTGAAATGCATGCTCAATCGGATTCAGGTCAGGTGATTGACTTGGCCATTGCATAACATTCCACTTCTTTCCCTTGAAAAAGTCTTTGGTTGCTTTTGCAGTATGCTTCGGGTCATTGTCCATCTGCACTATGAAGCGCCGTCCAATGAGTTCTGAAGCATTTTGCTGAATATGAGCAGATAATATTGCCTGAAACACTTCAGAATTCATGCTGCTGCTTTTGACAGCAGTCACATCATCAATAAATACAAGAGAACCAGTTCCATTGGCAGCCATACATGCCCACGCCATGACACTACCACCACCATGCTTCACTGATGAGGTGGTATGCTTTGGATCATGAGCAGTTCCTTTCCTTCTCCATACTCTTCTCTTCCCATCACTCTGGTACAAGTTGATCTTGGTCTCATTTGTCCATAGGATGTTGTTCCAGAACTGTGAAGGCTTTTTTAGATGTTGTTTGGCAAACTCTAATCTGGCCTTCCTGTTTTTGAGGCTCACCAATGGTTTAAATCTTGTGGTGAACCCTCTGTATTCACGCTGGTGAAGTCTTCTGTTGATTGTTGACTTTGACACACATACACCTACCTCCTGGAGAGTGTTCTTGATCTGGCCAACTGTTGTGAAGGGTGTTTTCTTCACCAGGGAAAGAATTCTTCGGTCATCCACCACAGTTGTTTTTCCGTGGTCTTCCGGGTCTTTTGGTGTTGCTGAGCTCACCGGTGTGTTCTTTCTCTTTAAGGATGTTCCAAACAGTTGATTTGGCCACACCTAATGTTTTTGCTATGATGGGTTTGTTTTGTTTTTTCAGCCTAATGATGGCTTGCTTCACTGATAGTGACAGCTCTTTGGATCTCATATTGAGAGTTGTCAGCAACAGATTGCAAATGCAAATAACACACTTGAAATGAACTCTGGACCTTTTATCTGCTCCTTGTAAATGCGATAATGAGGGAATAATACACACCTGTCCATGGAACAGCTGAGTAGCCAATTAGCCAATTGTCCCATTACTTTTGGTCCCTTAAAAAGTGGAAGGCACATATACAAACTCTTGTAATTCCTACACCGTTCACCTGATTCGGATGTAAATACCCTCAAATTAAAGTTGAAAGTCTGCAGTTAAAGCACATCTTGCTCGTTTCATTTCAAATCCATTGTGGTGGTGTATAGCGCCAAAAAGATTAGAATTGTGTCGATGTCCCAATTTTTATGGACCTGACTGTATCTGTCCACTTGACAAAAAAAAAGTTAGATTATCACTTACCTCTTTCTCCAGGTGCTCCTGGTGAGCCAGGGCTGCCAGGGAATCCTGGTCTTCCAGAAGATCCTTGTTCTCCAGGTGGACCTTGTGGGCCCTGATTACCTGGCTGTCCTGGGGGCCCAGGGATACTTCTGACTGATACAGACTGACTTGGTACTTGGTTCAGGAGTGAATTAAACCTGGCCATATGACCTAGAAAAAAAAACAATGACATTAAGTTTAATGACATCAAAAACAATCAGACTTGATAAAAAAAAAATATCTAAAAGTCAGCTATGGATTGCAAGAATGTGAGCAAGCTTTGCTGCACAATTATACCACTTTGTGTTCTTCACATACTGAGCATGGACCTATGCCTTTAAATTAAATCTTTCAAACATGGGTTCATGAGTTTTTCATAAACCAATGTTAAGTGCTAGAGATCTATGAAATACTGCAGTACCAACATCCATTTAAAAAACAGTCATACAAAATATATAAGCTGCCACTGCTAACTACAATGTTATTCATGAACAAGCTTGATCCACCAATCAAATGTATCCCTATTTTAGGAATTTAAAAGGTTGATATGGCTTGGAAAGTTTTCTACAGATAAAGAGGATCTAAAGCAGTGGTTCTCAACTCCTGTCCTCGGGACCCACTAACAGGCCAGATTTTAAGTATTACCTTAGGTTGATAGAGACTTGAATACTGCAATCACTGAGCTGCAAATAATATCACCTGTAGTGTATTTCGGTTATCTTGCAAACCTGGCCTGTTGGTGGGTCCTGAGAACAGGAGTTGAGAACCACTGATCTAAAGACTGTGCTCCCGCTTTCCTACTGTGTTACATTAAAAAGGTCATTTTTATTTTTCAGTAAAGGATACTATTATGTGTGATATACTTACTCTGTATGATTTGTTCACACACTTGGCGAGCGATTGCACGCACCATGTTCTGTGACTGGGTGTCTCCCTGCAATAAAAGTGAACAAAATAAATATCCGAAAAAAATTCTTTTTGCTGCCGGGTTGTACTTTCCAATCAAGTATGGTCTTGCTCATTCGATTTTTAATACGAATACTGTACCAATTTTACAATATGTACAAGACTTAAAGAGGAACTGCAGTCTGCTCACATAATTTGTAATAAAAACATCTTTGCCATTCTGAAGCTTCCCTCCAACCACTTTGCATATTATTTTATATATATGGTACTGTTTATCTGTACTTGTCAAATATGCTGCAGAAATCTCCCTCCACTGAGTCTGGCTGAAACCATTTTAACTATGGGCAGCTGAAGCTGCTGCCTGTTCACTTCCTGGATTTACACACAGAGGCACACCTCCAGCTCTGCAGCCGTCAGCTGTCATTTGCCCTTTTATGACTCATTCCACCTCCCTTCCTGGCAAACTCTCATGAGAGTGAGAGAGAGAGCTGTGCATGATGTCATAAGCCTAGACTAATGACCAGACAAGAACAGGAAGTGGGCTGTATAAGGTATTTACTGGCAGAAAAATGTTTTACTATCCAAAGCTAATACAACAAGGGCAGAGGATTTAATAGATGGAAAGATGAAAAAATGACTGAAGTTCCACTTAAGGTTGGTCACTGGAGTTCAGGATTGGAGAGAGATTCCACCTCCTAGGCTGAAAGTGGAACATCACCTTAATTCTGTACATTATTCATTGTAAGATTAATCAGTGATATTCCAACCTGGGAAATATGGAAGACATTTCTTATTTTCATTAAGGTAAAAAAAAAAAGTTGTTTTACATTGTTCTAGAATTATTATTATTAATATAACTTCCTATACAAATAAGACAATCTGGAAGCCCTAAAAACAAGTTGTGATCTCCAGCAGAGCAGTGTTGCCCAAGCTCGTAGGTCTTAACACCTCTCCTCCTGTAGATGTGTCTACAGGTTCTAAAGTCACATCTAAACCAGAAAGGTTTGTTAAAAGCCTTGTGGCTCCTTTGCAAAACCAAGCAAGCTACAGCTTTTTTCCAGTTTGCTTATAAGCATATCATTGGGTCATTCAAGTTGATTCTGCATATAACATAATCTGAACACATGGCTGGTAAATAAAGGGGAGAAGCAGTGGTCTAGCCCCCTGACTCTTACAGGACCAGTACAGTCACCTCATCTGCACCCTTTGTGCTTATATCCTACATCTGACCTTTGGCAGTGTATTACTTTAAAGGGGATCTACAAACTTTTTAGTGGTTTTAGACATACACCATTGGCTAATGGTGTAACCTGGCTGACCAAAACAATCTTTTTAATCTGGGTTAATGTTTTAAAGCTAAACTCAGGGATTTGTGGGAAAAAAAACACCCTTACAATAAGGTCCCCCCCCCCTCACATTGCAAGTGTGAAGTACTCATGTCTAGCAGTAGATTAGAGGTAATACTTACCTTAGTGATGCGTTGGGTTGTGGATGGACCCTCAGCACCCTCATGTACAGTGCAGAACTGTTGCTCCTGCATTGTACTTGATGATATAAGAGTCTACGCCACAGTGAGGAATAGGGTAAGAAGGGGCCAGGGGTCTCCACATTTTCCAGACAAAGGGCCAGTGTGCTTTCCCTCAGTCTTTAGGGGGGCCGGGTTGTGGCTAGTGGGGGTCGAAAATGTCCCGTATTTAGTGGGAAAAAACAATGCCTCAGACTTGGAGTGGGGCTTTAAAAAAAACTAGTTTCAATGTATAGTTTTAATGGTCAATGTACATTGAGGCAACCCTTTTAAATCCATTGTAAACAACAAAATCTTGACAGTAATGATTGGTAATCAGAGGCTATGGGTTCTTTACCACATAGGCTAGGTATTTTTTTCATTTGGAACAAGAGAGAGGTAATATTTCATACAATGACAACACATCAAGGTAAGGTAGAGTTTTTCTTGGATATCATTTAAAAAAATACTTACTCTTTCTCCTCTTTCTCCTTTTACACCAGGAGACCCCTGGGAGGATAAAGACACATTATTATAATCATCAGAATCATCATTATCACAGACATTATCCGCCAACTTTTCTCAATCTTTTTACCCCAAAGTAATCCTTGAAATAATTCTCAGATCTCGGGGAACCCCCTTCTGAGCTTAGTCCACCGGGGGTCATTGGGAAAACATTAGGAAACCCATTACAGTGATGTTCAAAATGCCACCCTTACAGTCAGCTCAAAGGATCATTGGTGGAGACAACACCACTTGGCTGGCTCTACCAAGTGGCATTGAACCTGAAACTATACAGGTACCATCAGATGGGAGGTTGATCCAAAGCTCAAGGAACCCCTAGCAACCTCTGGGGGAACCCTTGAGAATGGCAGTTATACAGCAACAATAAGTTAATGATCTGATTAACTTTTTACTTTTAACTTTTTACTACTAGTAGTAATACTACTACTACTGCGATGATATGCTTTTTGGAAATCTGCAAATGTGCACGTGGTCAGTGTTGGAGCATACATGGGGTTTCTTCCCTCCCCCATATGGCAGTGTTTGGGCACTCATGACTAAGCACTGCATCCTGGGATGAAGAAGAGATGGTCACATGTTCCACCATACTTAGTAGTAGTGGGCATTTCCAAGGTATTTGGCTGATGAACGTGAAGTGCAATCATGGCCAAGATGAGTATCACCCTTCCGGGTGTCACTTTGCCCTTTTAAACATACCTTCAAAACCCATCTTCAGAGAAAGGTGTATAACCTTGATCCACGCCACATCAGTTTATTTTATATCGTAAGCTCTTTTGATCATGAGTGTTAATTCTTGTATTTGCTCTTTGCATTATTATTATTATTATACAGGATTTATATAGTACCAACAGTTTGGGCAGCGCTTAACAAAATGAAGGCAGACATTACAGTTACATTACAATTTGGTACAAGAGGAATCAGAGGACCCCGTTAGAGCTTACAATCGAGGAGGGAGGGTCAATTGATACAAAAGGTAATAGCTGTGGGGGATGAGCTGATTTTTTTTTACTTTCTGCTATAAAACATCTAATAAAAAAAATTAAAAAAAATCTAATTTCATAAATTTAGGCCAATATGTACTCTGCTACATGTTTTTTGGTAAAAACAAATCCCAATTTTTTTGTGAATAGCTTGAGTTGGGGGGGGGATCAGCCCCTATGGAAGGGTCGCCACTGCCAGGGACACACCACTTCATTCCAGGGACACTCCACTTCATTCCATTGACACTCCACTTCATTCCAGGGACACAACACTTCAGGTGTGAATGGGCGTGTCGCGGTAAAAATGCGCTTTCTGACATGCTTTTCATGCGACAAACGTGCCCAAAAAATCAGGGTATCAGGGAGCAGTGACAGCCCAGGCTGGAGGCTCCGTTTGCAGGTAAGGACCTGGAGAGGTTTGTTTGCGCCCCCCAAAAAAATTTTTTATCACCAGCCGCCACTGAAGCAGGATAAGCTTCCTTAAAGAGAAGGCTTTTCAGGTATTGTCTAAAGATGGATAGATTAGGGGACAGTCAGACAGATTAGGGTGTGGAGTTCCAAAGGATGGGAGAAGCTCTGGAGAAATCCTGGAGGCAAAGAGGTGACAAGGGAGCTAGAGAGCAGGAGGCCTTTTGAGGACTGGTATTTTGGGACTAGGCTAGTGATGTAGCTGGAGGCAGAGTTGTGGACGGCTTTGTAAATTATGGTTAGTACTTTGAATTTTATTCATTGGCGAGTGGAAGCCAGTGGAGGGATTGGCAGAGAGAGGGGTGGAGGACACTGAACGGTTGGTAAGGTGGATGAGATTTGCAGCAGCATTCATTATGGACTGAAGGGGGGATGGTGTATGTAAAGGTAATCCAATGAGGAGGGAGTTGCAGTAGTCAAGGCGAGAGATGACCAGGGAGTGAATTAGAAGCTTGGTGATGCCATTGGTTAAAAAGGGATGTTGCGGAGGCTAAGGCGGCATGATTTGGATGTGGGCCTGAAAGAACAGTTCAGAGTCTAGGGTTACCCCTAGCACCCTGGCATGTGGGGACGGACTGATAGTTGTGCCATTGATCTTGACAGAGAAGTCAGGGGAAGGGGCACGTTGGGGAGGAAATATTATGAATAGCATTATAATAGTGTTGCACTGTAGGTTGTCACTTTGCAGTGTTACCTAATATGCTAGCGCCATATATGTAACAATCACAATACCAGAAAAAATAAATAAAACTATATTATTCCTGTATATGTCTTTTAATATGAAGTAAAACTAGTTTTGAATTTATTAATGATACTCGGTGACGGCATCCTCAAAGGATTCTCCTAAAATACCAGTGTTGCCAACGATGATTAATCAGGACCGGGGTATGTGTCTTCTCAATCTTGAAATATGTCTTTGTCTCAATTTTATATCCAAACATCATGGCTCCCCCAGCAGTTGCTTCACGTCACGGTTATCATTTTCTGGAATGTTTGCATTAGAATAAATTACTCTGACAAGATGTTATTGGAAAGACCAATGGAGTTTTCCATTTGCCACAAATAACACAAGTAGGGGCAGCTGGTTTTTCTCAAGTCTGTTATGGCAAATATGTATTTAATGTGAAGTACACAGGAATATCTGAGGTCATCTCATCATATCATAAAGAGCTAGTGTTTGTACTACACAGGGTAATCGGGGTAAACCATGCAGGTTAGAAAGGATCAATCATCAGATTTTTTTTTATACAATGATGTAGAGAGGTAAGCAATAGTGCTTCAATTTATTTAATTACTATGTTTTAAATGTACATTTGCCCCCTTTCCTAGCTCCCAAAGCTATCCTAGGTCTCAATTCCCCCACCCAGGTGTTGACTGCATTGACCAACAAATTCAGTATGGTGCTTAGACTTTAAATGGGACTCTGTTTCAGCAATACAGGTATGCTGCATTCTGGTCTATGAAGTGTTTGAAAACCCATAAAAAAGCAACCCCGTTTGGTGATCAACCCAACGCTGTATCATGACCTAGGCCAACAAGGCCCAGGCCTAGGGCAGCACTTTGCAGGGGGGCAGCACAGAAAGAGTCCCTGCCAGCTTGCGCTACACTGTTATGCCCCGTACACACGGTCGGATTGTCCGATGGAAAATGTCTGATCGGAGCGTGTTGTCGGAAATTCCGACCGTGTGTGGGCTCCATCGGACATTTTCCACCAGATTTTCCGACACACAAAGTTGGAGAGCAGGAGATAAAATTTTCCGACAACAAAATCCGTTGTCGGAAATTCCGATCGTGTGTACACAAATCCGACGGACAAAGTGCCACGCATGCTCAGAATAAATAAAGAGATGAAAGCTATTGGCCACTGCCCCGTTTATAGTCCCGACGTACGTGTTTTACATCACCGCGTTCAGAACGATCGGATTTTCCGACAACTTTGTGTGACCGTGTGTATGCAAGACAAGTTTGAGCCAACGTCCGTCGGAAAAAATCCTAGGATTTTGTTGTCGGAATGTCCGAACCAAGTCCGTGTGTACAGGGCATAAGTGTAGCACCAGTCCTATGGAGTGGACTGGGCTGAGAGGCAAATTAGTCTAGCGCCCCCATAAAGCGGCCTCACTGCTTCCGGTATGTGGGCGGCCGGCATTCCGCAAATGTGGGGGGGGGGGCGCCGCTTCTAATTTTGACTGTCCTACCATCCTGGACCACAAACCTTCCTCACTGTGCTATATGTTTTCTGCTGCACCATTGGCATGGTTATATCTTCTTAGTCCTCTCCATAAAATTATCAGAAATTTGTGCTTAAAGTAGGCAACACTTTTTTTTTCTTTATTTTGGATAGAGTAAGGGAGGGTTATAACCCCTGTCAGTTTATTTTTTACCATCCCTGTCCCATTGCAGAGATTTCCCTTCACTTCCTGCCTCATAGCCAAACAGGAAGTGAGAGGAAATCTATGCAAATTAAGGGAATCCATTGCCTACCCCCCCCCCCCCCAGGCCCTCAGAACTAGTGTCCCCGCTCGAAAATTTCAGGACGGGTCTTAAACAGCAAGGGGTGTGGCCTTGACAGGAAGGGGTGGATCATATTTAAATTAGGGGGTGCACGAGTTTAATCAAGCCTCGGGCAGCACAAAACCTAAATACACTACTGGATCAACCTGTAAACTTGGGAACCACAAATACAGGAGAGTATGTGGTCACTTACTGTATATTATTCAGTAGGCAGTGCAAAGACAGGCAGAAAGTGTCATAGACCACAGCAAAGGCCAACTAACATCTATGTGTAGAATTGCTTGAATCATGGTAAGTATGAATGAACCCAAAACATTTCCCTTTACAAAGACACTTATTTGAAGCATATACTTGGAGGCAGTTGCAGTCTACTTTCTCCACTGCAGGTGGCACTCAAATGCAGCGACATTGCAGGGGGGAGAGAAAGTCAAGAGGAACATGGTTCCCCTATAAATTCCAGGGTCACTGGGGAAGCTATCTGATTAGATGCTGCTGCCCCGTGTGAGTCTAGCAGCCATCTTGGTTCAGGCACAACCTATTTAAGATCCTGGCTCCCAGTCTTAGCACGTATTAGTGGCAGGGAGAGGTTCCAGATGAGTAGAGAAAGGATAGGGACACGCCATCCTTCTGGAGACCTTCCCATTTGGAGTCTGAACCGCCCAGGCCGCATTCCGCCCCTCAAGACAGTCGCTGTCAGGACATCTAAGACATGCTTTGCTACACATTGTTGGTACATGGCATAAGTGTTTCCAGTTGGGTGCCTTCCCACCAGGTTTGTTATGAGTTATTGGATTCTGCATTAATACAAGTTCTGTTCTCTGCAATCGGACTCTGTGTGTTTACTGCTGCTGCACCTCCCCACATACTGTAGATGTGAACCACCCAAATAGGAAATAAATGACTAGAACTTTCTGCTGGGAGGTACTAAAGCCAGGCTGGGGAGGTGAGATGCGAGGAAGCTTTTTTTTTGGGGGGGGGGGGGGGGGGGCTGTGAAGGGAGATGTGTGCAGTGGTGGGGGATGGGGAAAATGGTGCAGAGGTCAGAGCCAAGGAGGGGGTGGAAGTGAGATGTGGACAGCTTGTACTCTGTATTAAGCAAACTCCTCAACCCTGCACCCTGTACACAGGGCGCCCCTGAAATTTGCACTCTGTATGTACCGCACCCCTCAAATTTGCACTCTGTGCATAGAGCACTCCTCAACTCTGCACTCTGAACACAGCGCACTCCTCAACTCTGTGCATAGTGCACCCCTGAACCCTGCACTCTGTACATACTTCAACCCTGAACCTGGCACTCAGTATGTAGCGCATCCCTGAACTCTGCACTCTGTGTGTAGTGCACCCCTGAACTCCACACACCTGATATTTATTGCCCCTTTAAGATCCTCCCACCGTTAGTGCAATTTGGCCACACCCACCATTCAATGTGGTTCATCGGGAGGGGGGGCGTGGTTGGGTTATTTCCTGCACCTATTCTCTAAGAAAAGTAATCCTGGATACATTTATATAGTCTACAGATACAGCCGGCCCTTTTAGGGCAACAATACTGCTGATGCGGCCCACAATGAAATTGAGTTTGAGACCCCTGCTATAGATGATTGTTTTTTTGTTTTCATTCAGCCTGAAAGAAACAACTGAGGTCTCTATCCACACAAGCAAGGCGGGATAGAGGAATGATCCTCACTGGGACATTATACTCTCACAGAGAGAGTCTCCGCTGTTAGAAAACACTGATCAGTGGCGGATGACTTCTGTTGAGGCATGGCCACACATGGACTGAAATTCAGCTGATCCCTACTGAGCTGGCCAAATTTTGATCCATCTATGGCCAGTTTTACAACAGATTCCTGTTTTCAGGCAGTTATGTATAGCAGTCTGCCAGCCCCATCCTCCAACTATTGTCTGCCTGCATTGCATAGAAATGTACAGAGACCTAGTGATGGTTTAAAATAAAGTATGTAAAGGACATGGGAAGGTTTTATTTAAAAATGTCATTAGCATGTTGATGAGGGGGGAATAGAGGAACCAGAGAAAATAAAATATAAGCAGATGACATTTGTCACATAATCAAATGTACCGATGAGAATTTTGCCGGGTCTCCCTGATGGACTGAAAAAGGAAGGACACAGTCACAGAGGAACGCCTGTATGCAAGGTACATTGCACTATAAGGGCCGGATCTCTAAATCTGCATTTGATTCTCAATAGGAGGCGGATCTGAAAATTCGCTTCACAGACGTTTCTCTACTGAGCATGAGCGAAGCGCGCTGCGCTTTCTCATTGGTCTGGCGGCGGAGGAAGGAGGAGGGGGGCTGAACTTCTGAGGAACGGTTCCGTGCCGCCGTCTCTCCGAAGTGGGGACAGAGACTTGTCAAAAACAGGTACCCGTTTCCCCCCTCCCCCCTGAAAGGTGCCAAATGTGACACCTGAGCAGGGGAGTAGGCAAATAAGCGGAAGTTCTACTTTTGGGTGGAAATCCGCTTTAACCGCTTGTGATCAGCCGCCGTCATTATACTGCGGCAGGTCGGCGTGATCCCGCGAACCGTTGTAGCTATACGTCGGCTCGCGGGATCAGGATAGCAGGCGCGTGCGCGCACGCGCCCGCAGCACTGCGGGGGTGCCGATGCTCGTGGCCGACGGTCGCGATGACCGCCGGCCACGAGCGATCGCGAGCACGAGGGACAGAACAGGGAAGTGTGTGTGTCTAAACACATACTTCCCTGTTCCGTTCTGTGTGGCGTGACAGATTGTGTGTTCCTATTAGCTAGGAACCACAATCCATCACTTCCTCCTTTTAGTCCCCTCCCCCTTCAGTTAGAATCACCCCCCAGGGAACACAATTAACCCCTTCACCGCCCCCTAGTGTTAACCCCTTCGCTGCCAGTGACATTTTTACAGTAATCAATGCATTTTTATAGCACCGATTGCTGTATTAATGCCAATGGTCCCAAAAATGTGTCAAAATTGTCCGATGTGTCCGCCATAATGTCGCAGTCCCAATAAAAATCGCAGATCGCCACCGTTACTAGTAAAAAATAATAATAATAAAAATACTATAAATCTATCCCCTATTTTGAAAACGCTATAACTTTTGCGCAAACCCATCAATATACGCTTATTGCGATTTTTTTTACCAAAAATATGTAGAATACATATCGGCCTAAACTGAGGAAAAAATGTGTTTGTTTTTTTAAAAAATTGGGCTATTTATTATAGCAAAAAGTAAAAAAATATTGTAGTTGCGCTGTGATGAAGGGGGGAGGGGGGGGGGATGGAAGCTACAAAGATGACTAAAGTGGCAAAGTGAACTAAAAAAGCAGAAACGGGCCAATGCATGAATGGATCCTACAGGCTAAAAGAACATGGTGGGAAAGCAGTGCAGTGCAACGTAGCTGATCAACATGACTATAATGTTCTGGGCAGACAAAGCCTAATATATAAAGGTAATTGTGAAAAAGTGACTGCTTGAATATAGCAAAGCAAAAATGTATATACTAACACAAATAGGATGAATAATGACACAATGCAAAAAAAAAATATATAATGCAAGAAAAATATATATGGGCTAGTGCCCCATTAGCAAAAACTTGCCAAATCCTGGTGAACTACAAGTGACAAATCCCTAGGGCAAACATGAATATTAGTTCTATCATCCAGTCCAAAAAACAAAAACTCGTGATGAGAAACACAAAACAATTCCAATCGTGAAGGGAGGGGGGATCTTCAGTGAGGACACCTCCGTGTTTGCAAGCCGCTTACCTTACAGCTGTAAGGTGTACAGCCTGTGTTGCAAATGACCCGCAGGTGTAGACATTCCGTGTATACAGGCAGTGACAATGATGAACATGCCAAGCGAAATATAAAAAATAAAAAGTATACAGCATGTAAAATAACTCTGCAACGACCACAGTGGAGGGGGGGCAAGACACACACGGGGGGAGGTTGCACTCACTTTCATGAAGTGAGTGTGGGCATCAATCCACGAGCGCCGAGCTCGTATGCCTCCAGGAGTGTCACCAATCTGGAATCTGTCCCCGTGCCTGGAAACTGGAATATGTCCCCGTGCCTCTCTCCTCAGTGTTCGTCAGGTAGAGTAGTGATGTACAATCCTAGGATTGGAGCACGGGACGCTGCCACAGACAAACAACAGGAGACGAGCTCGATGCTCGTAGTTACTACACACTGCAGCATTGTTTTAAATGTAAGTTGATTGGACTTGTTTTATGAAATAAATATACCTTTTATATGGGATCACGCTATGTGCGTCTCTTTCCCCCTCACACTGTACATCACTACTCTACCGTGAGAGATCGACATGAAAAAAAACTGCATCCTGCAGGGTATGGAAATGTTATCTTTTAATTGTTAAAGATTTAAGAAGAGATTGTATAACTGTAAAGTCAGACAGCATCCATTCAAGTTTTAATGACAGGTCACTTCCTTTCCTGTTTTAATTGGGATAAAGAGAGAATCTATAAACTCTGAACACTCTTTGCACATGACTTATTTTATGGTTCTGACAAAGTCATTGTCAAATAATTAATCATTGGCTGTTATTACTGAAACAAATCCACTTCAAATAATAATAACCAACAAACAGGATGCCATAAAATTCTACATTATGTTAGTTCACCTTGAAAAAAGTATTGTGGTGTAATTATCCCGCAAGCCACCAATGACAGGCGCTGCCCCCAGGTGCCGCTGAGACAATGGAATATTGTGAGGACAATCTGACAGCTGAGCGGTGGGACAATGTACAGATCTCCCCTGTATGGGATCCCCTCTACATACCCCGGCTTGCCAGTCTGGGGCCACTTCCTGCCCCCTTGCATTGCTCCGGGCATTTCATATTTTTACAGGCTTTACTAAGTCCCGGGAAAGCTGGTAAAACACACTTCTATTTATTTATCTTTTTTTTTCCTGTAAGGTCTAGAATGAAATAATATAAAGGGGATTCTGTGTCCATACCACAGCTGTGCCTGTTATTAAAAAAATGATTCTAATAAAGGTAAAGAGGTAACAAATAAGAATAACCTATATAACTTATCTATATGAATCATATAAGAGACTTGAAGGGTCGGTTCACACAGGGGCAACGCGACTTCAGCGCGACTTTGCACGGCGACTTCAACGCGGCTTCGACGCGACTTCAGCGCGACTTCAGTGCGACTTCAGCAAATTACAAGGCGACTTGAAGTCGCCTCCATGACAGGCGACTTCGCCTGTGGCCAATCACAGGGCAATCAGCTCTCTGGGAGGGAGGGGGGGAGGGAGGGGTTTTCCCTGCAAAAGTCGCTTGACTTTACAGAGAGATCCGACTTGGAGGCGACTTCCATTGATTTCTATGGTACAGGTTGCCTACCAAGTCGGATCAAAGTAGTACAGGGAGTACGCTCTGAAGTCGGAGCGACTTCAGTAGTGTCTATTAAGACGCTAGCGTTCACTCCCATTGAATCTATTTCTGGGGCGACTTGGGGCGACTTGAGGGCGTACAAGTCGGATCCCAAGTCGCCCCAGTGTGAACCGACCCGAAGGGAAACTCCACTTTGGTTGAAAAAATAAAATAGCATGTAAAATTGCTACAAACGCCATTTGCTGAACTAGAGCAATTTTTTTTTTCATTTTTTGCACACATGAAAAAATCTGTATTTTTAGCTATACAATTATTTAAAACCCCTAGAATTGTATATATATATATTCTGAAAGCAGAGGACCTGTAGGATAAAAAAGATACAATATATTACCAAAAGTAAAGTGCCTTTACACACACATGAACTTTAATGGCTGCCCAAATATCATGTGATATAAAAACTTTCAACAACTACACTAAGCCCCCTTTCACACGATCGGACCGTTCAGGTCCGCCTGTCAGTTTTGATGGCGGACCTGAACGGGCGCTCCATGTTAGCCTATGGAGCGTCGGATGTCAGCGGAGACATGTCCGCTGACATCCGACCCCGTCCGATCCGCTAAAAGCAGACAGGTGGCCCTACGTCCAGGTCCGTCGCTATCGGATCGGGTGAGATCTGATGAAAACGGACATGCTGTCCGTTTTCATCCGATCCCTCTATAGGCGGCAGCGGCGCCTGACAAGCCCCTCCCCGCTCAGTGAACAGAGAGGGACCTGTCATCCGCAGGCTCAGTGGAGATCAATGGACATATCTCCTCGTGTGAAAGGGGCCTAACACTACACAATACCAAAAGTATCGGGACGCCTGCCTTTACACAAACTTGAACTTTAATGACATCCCAGTCTTATGCCCCCTACACACAGTCGGACATTGATCGGACATTCCGACAACAAAATTCTAGGATTTTTTCCGAAGGATGTTGGCTCAAACTTGTCTTGCATACACACGGTCACACAAAGTTGTCGGAAAATCCGATCGTTCTAAACGCGGTGAGGTAAAACACGTACGTCGAGACTATAAACGGGGCAGTGGCCAATAGCTTTCATCTCTTTATTTATTCTGAGCATGCGTGGCACTTTGTGCTTCGGATTTGTGTACAAACGATCGGAATTTCCGACAACGGATTTTGTTGTCGGAAAATTTCATAGCCTGCTCTCAAACTTTGTGTGTCGGAAAATCCGATGGAGAATGTCCGATGGAGCCCACACACGGTCGGAATTTCCGACAACAAGGTCCTATCACACATTTTCCATCGGAAAATCCGACCGTGTGTACGGGGCATTAGTCCGTAGGGTTCAATATTGAGTCGGCCCACCCTTTTTAGATATAACAGCTTCAACTCTTCTGGGAAGGCTGTCCACAATGTTTAGGAGTGTGTCTTTGGGAGTGTTTGGCCGTTCTTCCAGAAGCACATTTGTGAGGTCAGGCACTGATGTTGGACGAAACGGCCTGGCTCGCAGTCTCCACTCTAAGTCATCCCAAAGGTGTTCTATCGGGTTAAAGTCAGGACTCTGTGCAGGCCAATCAAGTTCCTCCACCCCAAACTCGCTCTTCCATGTCTTTATGGACCTTGCTTTGTGCACTGGTGCACAGTCATGTTGGAACAGGAAGGGGCCATCTCCAAACTGTTCCCACAAAATTGGGAGCATGAAATTGTCCAAAATGTCTTGGTATGCTGACGCCTTCACTGGAACTAAGGGGCCAAGCAGAACCCCTTAAAAATAACGTCACACCATAATCCCCCCTCCACCAAATGATTTGGACCAGCGCACAAAGCAAGACATGGATGAGTAAGTTTGGGGTGGAGGAACTTGACTGGCCTGCACAGAGTCTTAACCTCAACCCGACAGAACACCTTTGGGATGAATTAGAGCGGAGACTGGGAGCCAGGCCTTCTCGTCCAACATCAGTGCCTGACCACACAAATGCACTTCTGGAAGAATGGTCAAACATTCCCATAGACACACTCCTAAACCTTGTGGACGGCCTTCCCAGAAGAGTTGAAGCTGTTATAGCTGCAAAGGGTGGGCCAACTTCATATTGAACACTACGGGCTAAGACTGGGATGCCATTAAAGTTCATGTGTGTGTAAAGACAGGCGTCCCAATACTTTGGGTATTGTGTAGTGTAATGCCCTGTACACACGGTCGGACATTGATCGGACATTCCGACAACAAAATCCATCGGATTTTTTCAGATGGATTTTGGGCCAAACTTGTCTTGCATACACACGGCCGCACAAAGTTGTCGGAAAATCCGATCGTTCTGAACGCGGTGACGTAAAACACGTACGTCGGGACTATAAACGGGGTAGTAGCCAATAGCTTTCGTCTCTTAATTTATTCTGAGCATGCGTGGCACTTTGTGCGTTGGATTTGAGTACACACGATCGGAATTTAAACGATCGGATTTTGTTGTCGGAAAATTTTATATCCTGCTCTCAAATTCCGACGGAAAAAGTCCGATGGAGCCCACATACGATCGGAATTTCCGACAACACAATCCGATCGCACTTTTTCCAGCGGAAAATCCGACCGTGTGTAGTTGTTGAAAGTTTTTATGTCACATGATATTTGGGCAGCTTTAAAGTGGTTCTAAAGGTTTGATTTTGTTTTCTGTAAAATAATAAATCAGTGTCTACTTCAGTGATTTCCAGCTTCCAGGGGAATTGACAGGGTATGGTATATACATAGTTACAACCATGACCAATGTTAACCACTTAAGGACCGAGCCTTTTTTTGAGATTTGTTGTTTACAAGTTAAAAACTGTTTTTTTTTTGCTAGAAAAATACTTAGAACCCCCAAACATTATACTTTTTTTTCTAACACCCCAGAGAATAAAATGGCGGTTGTTGCAATACTTTCTGTCACACCGAATTTGCGCAGCGGTCTTACAAGCGCACTTTTTTTTGGAAAAAATACACTTTTTGAATTAAAAAATAAGACCACAGTAAAGTTAGCCCAATTTTTTTTATATTGTGAAAGATAATGTTACGCCGAGTAAATTGATACCCACGCTACAAAATTGCGCCCGCTCATGGAATGGCGACAAACTTTTAACTTTGAAAATCTCCATAGGCAGGGTTTCAAAAATTCTAGAATTATTAGAATTATTGCTCTCGCTTTACCGATCGCGGCGATACCTCACATGTGTGGTTTGAACACCGTTTTCATATGCGGGCGCTACTCGCGTATGCGTTCGCTTCTGCGCGCGAGCTCAACGAGACGGGGTGCGTTTAAAAAATTTTTTTTTTTAATTTATTTTACCTTTTATTTTTTATTTTTACACTGTTCTTTTAAAAAAAAAATTCTGTCACTTTTATTCCTATTACAAGGAATGAAAACATCCCTTGTAATAGAAAAAAAGCATGACAGGAGCTCTTAAATGTGAGATCTGGGGTCAAAAAGACCTCACATCTCATATTTACACAAAAAAATAAATAAATTGTCATTTAAAAAAAAATTTTTTTTAAATGTCCCTGTAAGAGCTATGGGCGGAAGTGATGTTTTGACGTTGCTTCCGCTCCGGACAATGGTATGGAGACGGGTGGGGGCCATCTTCCCCTCACTTGTCTCCATGACAAGGAATGAGGAAAATCCGATCGCCTCCGCTGCTGCCGACGGCTCTGGTAAGCGGCGGAGGGCACCGGAGCGCAGCAGGAGGGGAGGCCCTCTCACGCCGCTGATAAAAGTGATCTCTCGGTGAATCCACCGCAGAGATCACTTTTATCTGAAAGCGGACCGCTGGCTGAAGAAGAGGAAACCGGGGTTATGACAGCTAGCTGCTGCCATAACAGCGATATTCCTCTTCAAAGTCAGGACGTATATCGGTGTGCGGGGCGGTCCGTAAGTGGTTAATATGTATAAAATATCCATACCTGGAATTCTTCTTTTTAAAAATTACCTTTACATTTCAGTCTGTAGTCGTTGTAATTTTCCAAAATTGTTTTAAAAAAAATCAATGCAATATGGCATCCTGGAGCCATTCTGTATACAGTTAGCATACAGAATTATCTTAGAAATGTAATTTCCGGCTTGTGAGATTGGTTCACTGATTGTCTGCACTGAAAGACCTACAACATTGTAGACAACCCCATGAAATAGCAGTTTACATTTTTAGTAAAATACATCCTAGGAGGTTTTAAAGCCTCAATGCATTTAGGTGAAAAACCTTCTGTGCTGCAGCTGCACCCCAGACCCCCCCTTTTTCTTACCTGAGCCCGATCCGATCCAGAGATGTGCACAAGCGCAGCTGCCCCAGTCGCTGTCTCTCTCCTCATTGGACAGATTAATAGCAGCAGGAGCCATTGGCTGTCAATCAAATCCAGTGTCACAGGAGTGGGGGGCGGGGCTGAGTCCTGCTATCTGTGTCAATGGACGCAGCAGAGGGACTTGGGAGCAAGCCCGTGCCCTCAGGGAAAGTGGCTATTCGTGGGGGCACCTGATGAAGAGGAGGGGCCTGGAGCGCCGGTGGGGCACCCCAGAAGAAGAGGATCGGGGCAAGTAAGTAAAGGCATGTTTGTTATTTTTATCTAACTACCTCAATACCAGACCAATTCTGGCATTTTTCATATACATGTAAAAATCAACTTTTTTTTACTAGAAAATTACTCAGAACCCCCAAATATTTTTTTAACCAGAGACCCTAGAGAATAAAATGGCGGTTATTCAAATATTTTATGTCACACGGTATTTGTGCAGCGGTCTTTCAGACGCATTTTTTGGGGAAAAAAATAGACTTTAATGGATTCAAAAAAAACTGTTAAGTTAGCCCAATTGTTTTGGATAATGTGAAAGATAATGTTATGAGTAAATAGATACCCAACATGTCACGCTTTAAAATTGCACACGCTCATAGAATGGTGACAAACTAACGTAATTTCAATGATCCATAAGTGACACTTTAAAAGCCTATGCAGGTTACCAGTTTAGAGTTACAGAGGAGGTCTGGTGCTAGAATAATTGCTCTCGCTCTGATGATCGCGGTGATACCTCAACATGTGTGTTGCAAATACTGTTTACACATGTGTGCGGGACCAACGTGTGTGTGAGCACGGGGTGGCGGGGGTGCTTTAAAAAAAATATTTTTTTTTTATTTATTTTGTTTTATTTTATTTATTTTTGCAGTGTTTCTAAAAAAAAATATGTTTGTGATTGCTTTTATTGATGGATGCTACTGGTCGGATCGCTCCTGGGCTTCCTGATCGCTTGGAAAAGCCGGTAATGGCGGCGGTGGGAGGGGGGTGGGACCCCCTTCCGCCCTTTGTAAAAGTATTCCAGCGGCTGCCCAGCCACTTGGGAATACTTTTACCTGAAAGAGAATCGCCAGGGCTAAAAAAATGACACCGTGATCGTGGTTGTAACCTCAACCATGATCCCGGTATAACCACCTCCCTACGAGGACCTATATATACAGTGGCCGGTAGGGAGGTGGTTAAAAAAAAAATGAGGGTTTACAGCCCCTTTAACCAATTCTAAAATATGCAGACCCTCTAACTTTCCTCATAAGAACACGGAGAGTGCACCAGGTGGGTATAGCAAACAAAGACCCTCCTATTCAAGAATCAGACTGGAAAGGAAATGGTGAAACAAATGTTTTGTTTCATAAGAACAGAAAAAGCTAGGAATCTGCCACAACGTTTATTAAAATCGTTGCAATGAACACAGAACACTCAGAGGAAAAAGTTAGTTTTTTTCTCATCAAACATGAAGTTACATTTTAAAAACCATTGACATAAGGGAGTGGCGCTTGCTGAGCTGCCATTGTTCTCTTGACTTTGAGGTCCAGGGCTGCCTGGTAAGTCCCTGAACTGATGGTCCCAAACTCAAGAATCACGTTCTATAAATGGGTCAAATTGCGTTATTGCTTCCTGACGCACCAGTCCGATATCAGCTTTCATTCACAAAGACTATACAGGCAAATCTAAGCCTCTAATTAGTAAAATTTGAAAAATTTAAATTTTTAATTGGTGCTTTTAACTGGCCCATACCAATGTTCTTTGGGCAGTGGGGCTAATATAAAAACATGGAGTAAAGGAAGTTCTGCATTTCATAACAGTAGTTACATTCCAAGTGCCCTTTTTCTAATACAGAGTAGAAATTGAATAAAAAAGGAATGTGAGAGGCTCCTAAAGGGAAAAAGTCATTTTGCTATAATCCAGTTTTTATAAATCAGTATAATGTTAATAAAAATTGTGAAATGTATGAATCACAATTTGAAAACTTTTTTGTCTTTTTCTACCTTTGAAAAGTGATATGTTAACTGAATGTCTGTATATATTTATAGTGTAGCACAATACAGCCTTCTTAGAACAGAATGTATTCACATATCTCATTCCACATCCCAAAAGTAAGAAGATCATTCCTCATTTTAGGACAGTGGATGGAGCCAAGCAAATCATTCTTTGACGCCCTCATGGGCAAATACATAGCAAGAACTGCTACTGTATAGTACAAACATAGTCTAATAATATAATGCGATTTATTTCAGACTGCATATCCTTCTGCAGATTTCTTGAGAAAATATTTTTTGAGAATCTGTTGCAGTTTCTTTTTTTTTTATATAATCAAATTTCTATTGAGTTTTGCAAAAAAGACACTGTAAATGCAGAATAACCCAAATCTACAGATAAACATGGTGCTCACATTTGGTTCATACATCAGGAACAGCCAAACTACAGGCAGTATACACAAGCCAGATACGTAGCAATCCATGAAAAGCACATAGATCCATACTACTCTTGTCCTCACACCTTCGTCAACTCTGGCGTGGGTGACTAGGGGGAAATGGACCCAGATACAGTATATTTCACTCCTTCATCAACATACCTGGGCAGACCTGAAGTGTATAAGGTATATACAATGTACTGATGCACATCAGACGAGGCACCATAGCCATGAGAGAAAATAATATGGGGAAAGGAGAGGAGGGACTAAGAAAAAAAGGAAAAAAAAAACAGAACAGAAAACAACTCAAGCTATCTAGTGTCAGGTACTTCGATGACGGGGTCGTGTATCGGTGGCGGACTTGTCAGGGGTCACTGTATGGGGATATCATTTTGTTTTTTGGGATCTCTGAGGAGTAATACATCCAACCTGAATGTTGCAGTTTCTTACCCGAAAATCCTGACACTAATAGTCCTTGCCGTTGCAGGTTGATAATGCTAAGCCTTCGGCTCACAATTAGCAGCAGCATTGTCAGCCAGACCCGCATTCTCCATCAGTTGCCCATTGGGCTACCTATAAGGTCCATCAGATAGGCAACCCAACAGCGATCTGAAGAAGCTCTCACACAGGCCAACAAAGCTACCGCCAATTGTGAGGCAATGGCTTATCGTGGTTGACCTACAACAAGAAATGTGGTTACTGACAGGATTTTCAGATTAAAAGCATCAGATTCACTCTAATCTAGGGCTATTGATGGGACGGTCTTGGAGAAGCTGATGTTGGACTACATTCATTGAGACCACTATCTCACTAAATCGGTCTATGGCATTCTGTGCTCTCCACGTCCCCACCAACCTGTCTGCCTGTAATCAATGCCACTGCTCCGCTTAGATTCTCCGTTTGTTGGGCCTCAGTACATGTTGCTTTTGTTGTATCTGGGTTTCTAGATTTCAACTCCATTTGGTGTGATTGGGCCTGCTATCCCCACATAACACTTGGCTATTCCCCCATCCAAATCCATCTTAAATTGAAGCAACACCTATGTGGACGGGATGTGCAGTGGACTCCACGTGACAGTGTCATTAATGTTTAATTAATGTGGATACTCCTATGTATATGAAAATGACTATGATATATTATATTTTCTGTGAAAAGCCCTGATGAAGGAGACAGCATCCATCTCTGAAACGCGTCGGTTCCTGGAAGTTTTATCTTTCTTTGCATTTTTTTGTATACACTGTATCCACGATAATGTGCAATATTCCATATATGTTGTTTAACCACTTGACGACCGCCTCACGCCGATGTACGTCGGCAAAGTGGCACGGACAGGCAAAATCACGTACAGGGTACGTGATTTGCCTTCCGCGGGTGGGGGGTCCGATCGGACCCCCCCCGGTGCCCGAGGCGGTCGCCGTTTGTCCAGCGGCGATCGGTGGTGAGGGGGAGACCATCCGTTCGTGGCCCCCCCCTCGCGATCGCCGCCGGCCAATCGAATCATTCCTTTGCTGCTGTATGCTAAACAGCAGCAAAGGAAATGATGTCATCTCTCCTCGGCTCGGTAATTTCCGTTCCGGCCCGAGGAGAGAAGACATCAATGTGAGTGCACCAACACACACACAGTAGAACATGCCAGGCACACAAAACACCCCGATCCCCCCCCCCCGATCACCCCCCGATCCCCCCCCAATCACACCCCCCCCCCCGTCACAAACTGACACCAGCAGTTTTTTTTTTTTTTTTTTTTTCTGATTACTGCATAGTGTCAGTTTGTGACAGTTACAGTGTTGGGACAGATACTGTTACCCCCCTTTAGGTCTAGGGTACCCCCCTAACCCCCCCTAATAAAGTTTTAACCCCTTGATCACCCCCTGTCACCAGTGTCACTAAGCGATCATTTTTCTGATCGCTGTATTAGTGTCGCTGGTGACGCTAGTTATGGACATAAATATTTAGGTTCGCCGTCAGCGTTTTATAGCGTCAGGGACCCCCATATACTACCGAATAAATGTTTTAACCCCTTGATTGCCCCCTAGTTAACCCTTTCACCACTGATCACCGTATAACCGTTACGGTTGACGCTGGTTAGTTTGTTTATTTTTTATAGTGTCAGGGCACCCGCCGTTTATTACCGAATAAAGGTTTAGCCCCCTGATCGCCCGGCGGTGATATGCGTCGCCCCAGGCAGCGTCAGATTAGCGCCGGTACCGCTAACACCCACGCACGCAGCATACACCTCCCTTAGTGGTATAGTATCTGAACGCATCAATATCTGATCCGATCAGATCTATACTAGCGTCCCCAGCAGTTTAGGGTTCCCAAAAACGCAGTGTTAGCGGGATCAGCCCAGATACCTGCTAGCACCTGCGTTTTGCCCCTCCGCCCGGCCCAGCCCAGCCCACCCAAGTGCAGTATCGATCGATCACTGTCACTTACAAAAGACTAAACGCATAACTGCAGCGTTCGCAGAGTCAGGCCTGATCCCTGCGATCGCTAACAGTTTTTTTGGTAGTATTTTGGTGAACTGGCAAGCACCAGCCCCAGGCAGGGTCAGGTTAGCGCCAGTACCGCTAACACCCACGCACGCAGCATACGCCTCCCTTAGTGGTATAGTATCTGAACGGATCAATATCTGATCCGATCAGATCTATACTAGTGTCCCCAGCAGTTTAGGGTTCCCAAAAACGCAGTGTTAGCGGAATCAGCCCAGATACCTGCTAGCACCTGCGTTTTGCCCCTCCGCCCGGCCCAGCCCACCCAAGTGCAGTATCGATCGATCACTGACACTTACAGAACACTAAATGCATAACTGCAGCGTTCGCAGAGTCACGCCTGATCCCTGCGATCGCTAACAGTTTTTTTGGTAGTATTTTGGTGAACTGGCAAGCACCAGCCCCAGGCAGCGTCAGGTTAGCGCCAGTACCGCTAACACCCACACACGCACTGTACACCACCCTTAGTGGTATAGTATCTGAATGGATCAATATCTGATCCGATCAGATCTATACTAGCATCCCCAGCAGTTTAGGGTTCTCACAAACGCAGTGTTAGCGGGATCAGCCCAGATACCTGCTAGCACCTGCGTTTTTCCCCTCCGCCCGGCCCAGCCCAGCCCACCCAAGTGCAGTATCGATCGATCACTGTCACTTACAAAAGACTAAAACGCATAACTGCAGCGTTCGCAGAGTCAGGCCTGATCCCTGCGATCGCCAACAGATTTTTTGGTAGCGTTTTGGTGAACTGGCAAGCGCCAGCGGCCTAGTACACCCCGGTCGTAGTCAAACCAGCACTGCAGTAACACTTGGTGACGTGGCGAGTCCCATAAGTGCAGTTCAAGCTGGTGAGGTGGCAAGCACAAGTAGTGTCCCGCTGCCACCAAAAAGACAAACACAGGCCCGTCGTGCCCATAGTGCCCTTCCTGCTGCATTCGCCAATCCCAATTGGGAACCCACCGCTTCTGCAGCGCCCGTACTTCCCCCATTCACATCCCCAACCAAATGCAGTCGGCTGCATGAGAGGCATTTTCTTTATGTCCTCCCGAGTACCCCTACCCAGCGAACGCCCCCAAAAAAGATATTGTGTCTGCAGCTAGCGCGGATATAGGCGTGACACCCGCTATTATTGTCCCTCCTGTCCTGACAATCCTGGTCTTTGCATTGGTGAATGTTTTGAACGCTACCATGCACTAGTTGAGTATTAGCGTAGGGTACAGCATTGCACAGACTAGGCACACTTTCACAGGGTCTCCCAAGATGCCATCGCATTTTGAGAGACCCGAATCTGGAACCGGTTACAGTTATAAAAGTTAGTTACAAAAAAAGTGTAAAAAAAAAATATATATATATATATATAAAATAAAAAAAAATAGTTGTCGTTTTATTGTTCTCTCTCTCTCTATTCTCTCTATTGTTCTGCTCTTTTTTTACTGTATTCTATTCTGCAATGTTTTATTGTTATTATGTTTTATCATGTTTGCTTTTCAGGTATGCAATTTTTTATACTTTACCGTTTACTGTGCTTTATTGTTAACCATTTTTTTGTCTTCAGGTACGCCATTCACAACTTTGAGTGGTTATACCAGAATGATGCCTGCAGGTTTAGGTATCATCTTGGTATCATTCTTTTCAGCCAGCGGTCGGCTTTCATGTAAAAGCAATCCTAGCGGCTAATTAGCCTCTAGACTGCTTTTACAAGCCGTGGGAGGGAATGCCCCCCCCCACCGTCTTCCGTGTTTTTCTCTGGCTCTCCTGTCTCAACAGGGAACCTGAAAATGCAGCCGGTGATTCAGCCAGCTGACCATAGAGCAGATCAGAGACCAGAGTGGCTCCAAACATCTCTATGGCCTAAGAAACCGGAAGCTACGAGCATTTTATGACTTAGATTTCGCTGGATGTAAATAGCGCCATTGGGAAATTGGGGAAGCATTTTATCACACCGATCTTGGTGTGGTCAGATGCTTTGAGGGCAGAGGAGAGATCTAGGGTCTAATAGACCCCAATTTTTTCAAAAAAGAGTACCTGTCACTACCTATTGCTATCATAGGGGATATTTACATTCCCCGAGATAACAATAAAAATGATTAAAAAAAAATAAAAATGAAAGGAACAGTTTAAAAATAAGATAAAAAAGCAAAAAAATAATAAAGAAAAAAAAAAAAAAAAAAAAAGCACCCCTGTCGCCCCCTGTTCTCGCACTAAGGCGAACGCAAGCGGCGGTCTGTCGTCAAATGTAAACAGCAATTTCACCATGCATGTGAGGTATCACCGCGAAGGTTAGATCGAGGGCAGTAATTTTTGCAGTAGACCTCCTCTGTAAATCTAAAGTGGTAACCTGTAAAGGCTTTTAAAGGCTTTTAAAAATGTATTTATTTTGTTGCCACTGCACGTTTGTGCGCAATTGTAAAGCATGTCATGTTTGGTATCCATGTACTCGGCCTAAGATCATCTTTTTTATTTCATCAAACATTTGGGCAATATAGTGTGTTTTAGTGCATTAAAATTTAAAAAAGTGTGTTTTTTCCCCAAAAAATGCGTTTGAAAAATCGCTGCGCAAATACTGTGTGAAAAAAAAAAATGAAACACCCACCATTTTAATCTGTAGGGCATTTGCTTTAAAAAAATATATAATATTTGGGGGTTCAAAGTAATTTTCTTGCAAAAAAAAAAAACTTTTTCATGTAAACAATAAGTGTCAGAAAGGGCTTTGTCTTCAAGTGGTTAGAAGAGTGGGTGATGTGTGACATAAGCTTCTAAATGTTGTGCATAAAATGCCAGGACAGTTCACAACCCCCCCAAATGACCCCATTTTGGAAAGTAGACACCCCAAGCTATTTGCTGAGAGGCATGTCGAGTCCATGGAATATTTTATATTGCGACACAAGTTGCGGGAAAGAGACAATTTTTTTTTTTTTTGCACAAAATTGTCACTAAATGATATATTGCTCAAACATGCCATGGGAATATGTGAAATTATACCCCAAAATACATTCTGCTGCTTCTCCTGAGTACGGGGATACCACATGTGTGAGACTTTTTGGGAGCCTAGCCGCGTACGGAACCCCGAAAACCAAGCACCGCCTTCAGGCTTTCTAAGGGCGTGAATTTTTGATTTCTCTCTTGACTGCTTATCACAGTTTCGGAGACCATGGAATGCCCAGGTGGCACAAACCCCCCCCCCAAATGACCCCATTTTGGAAAGTAGACACCCCAAGCTATTTGATGAGAGGTATAGTGAGTATTTTGCAGACCTCACTTTTTGTCACAAAGTTTTGAAAATTGAAAAAAGAAAAAAAAAAAAGTTTTTTCTTGTCTTTCTTCATTTTCAAAAACAAATGAGAGCTGCAAAATACTCACCATGCCTCTCAGCAAATAGCTTGGGGTGTCTACTTTCCAAAATGGGGTCATTTGGGGGGGTTTTGTGCCACCTGGGCATTCCATGGCCTCCGAAACTGTGATAGGCAGTGAAGAGTGAAATCAAAAATTTTCACCCTTAGAAATCCTGAAGGCGGTGATTGGTTTTCGGGGTCCCGTACACGGCTAGGCTCCCAAAAAGCCCCACACATGTGGTATCCCCGTACTCAGGAGAAGTAGCTAAATGTATTTTGGGGTGCAATTCCACATATGCCCATGGCCTGTGTGAGCAATATATCATTTAGTGACAACTTTGTGCAAAAAAAAAAAAAAAATGTGTCACTTTCCCGCAACTTGTGTCAAAATATAAAATATTCCATGGACTCAATATGCCTCTCTGGAAATAGCTTGGGGTGTCTACTTTCCAAAATGGGGTCATTTGGGGGGGTTTTGTGCCACCTGGGCATTCCATGGCCTCCGAAACTGTGATAGGCAGTAAAGAGTGAAATCATAAATTTACGCCCTTAGAAATCCTGAAGGCGGTGATTGGATTTCGGGGCCCCGTACGCGGCTAGGCTCCCAAAAAGTCCCACACATGTGGTATCCCCATATTCAGGAGAAGCAGCAGAATGTATTTTGGGGTGCAATTCCACATAGGCCCATGGCCTGTGTGAGCAATATATCATTTAGTGACAACTTTTTGTAAATATTTTTTTTTTTTTTTTTTTTTGTCATTATTCAATCACTTGGGACAAAAAAAATAAATATTCAATGGGTTCAACATGCCTCTCAGCAATTTCCTTGGGGTGTCTACTTTCCACAATGGGGTCATTTGGGGGGGTTTTGTACTGCCCTGCCATTTTAGCACCTCAAGAAATGACATAGGCAGTCATAAACTAAAAGCTGTGTAAATTACAGAAAATGTACCCTAGTTTGTAGACGCTATAACTTTTGCGCAAACCAATAAATATATGCTTATTGACATTTTTTTTACCAAAAGCATGTGGCCGAATACATTTTGGCCTAAATGTATGACTAAAATTGAGTTTATTGGATTTTTTTTATAACAAAAAGTAGAAAATATCATTTTTTTTCAAAATTTTCGGTCTTTTTCCATTTATAGCGCAAAAAATAAAAACCGCAGAGGTGATCAAATACCATCAAAAGAAAGCTCTATTTGTGGGAAGAAAAGGACGCAAATTTTCGTTTGGGTACAGCATTGCATGACCGCGCAATTAGCAGTTAAAGCGACGCAGTGCCAAATTGGAAAAAGACCTCTGGTCCTTAGGCAGCATAATGGTCCGGGGCTCAAGTGGTTAATAAATGTTTAATATTTTTCTACTACTTTTCATTGTTTATGTGGTAGTGCCTTTAAATTTCCACCCTTAGGGTTTTTTTTCTCTTTCCAGATTCACTCTAATAGTTTTTCTTACACTCAGACGTAAAGATTACATATACAGGTAGCTTAGATATACTTTAATGCTACATCTTGCCATCACTAATATTTTCTAAGATAAAAATTCCAGAAAGCTTCAGTAGGAGATTTATGTTCTCTTTCATCTGCATAAGTCAACATATTTCAGCCACATAATTTACAGTATCTGGATTTTTACACTGATATGTGTTACTTAGAAGAGCACATGTAATCCCGCATAACCAATAAGTTGAGCTGCAAAGGTCATGGGCTGTGTCTCCTACACACTGAATAAATAGTTCTGTACCTTATCAATACTACATATATCATCACATGAATCAGTTCGCTGATTACTCTACTTACCTGTGGTCCGCTATCACCCTGACGTCCTGTGCTTCCTGGAGAACCTGGAGACCCCGGATTACCTGGTGCACCCTGTGATAGGAGACAATGCTAGTTATATACAAAAAGGGGGATTTCAACTTCCCTGCTTCCAAATAAATCATTTGTATACTTATATGTACACACATATTAAGTAAATACTACATCATCCAAGTATAAAGGATGTTACACATTTTTTAATGGAAGAATTAGAGAACTGAAAATAAGAAAACAAAGTGGAACCTCTTTGGGGTTAAATGTAAAAGGGTGAAGTAGAGTACAGCATGGCAGTTTCAGAAAATATATTTTGGATTTAGCTGAGGGACAAATATGGCCCGATCCAGAGTATCGCATTGCAAACATAACATAATTCACTTTGTAAAATGAAATTCCTGAGTATTGGAATAGGGTAAATGTTACCATTGGCCCAGGGGGTCCGGAGGGTCCGGGCGAGCCATCTTTTCCTGGCACTCCCTGCAAAAGAAAAGTAGGTTGGAGGATTAACAATACCAGTTCTTTCACCACCACATAAGCTAAGTAATAAAACGTTCAATTAAATTATGTTTTCTTTGAGTCTGAATGAAATTACACAACTACTAAGAGCTCATTTACAGAGTTACCGAACACATTTTCCAAACCAGTGGTGGCCAACTTACTCAATATAAGGGCCTCAATTGAAGCCCCTTATATCCTCAGGGGTGCATATATCATTTTTATATGAAACGCTGAAAGAGACAGTCAAAGTTTGGGGACATTCTAGAGGTGGAGACCAGCAGCATTGTGCAGGAGATATTTAGAGACTGGGGACATGTTGCATGAAATTGCTAGAGACAGCAGCTATTACATTCCTTTTACATATCAATGCTACTATTCCCAATACAGTGGAACCTCGGAGTAACGCGGTTAACAAGCGTTTCACAATACGAGAACTGTATTTTTAAAAATCGTAAATCAGTTTGCGAGTCTTAACTCGCCTAACAAGCATGATTCAGGTCAAAGCGTGTGCAGTACCATGTTTGGCCTGAGGTGGGGGGGGTGTCGGAGCCGAGCGGCGCCGAGCGGCGCTGTTCGGAAATGCACGGAAAGGCCTGAGGACAGCTTGGCTGACCTCAGCAAACCTCGGGAATGGAGTCTTTCTGAGGTTTGCCAAGGTCAGCCGAGGTGTCCTCGGGCCTTTCCGAGGCTCTCCGGCGCCCCCCACCTCTGGCCGCATGCGGTATTGCATGCCATTGAAGTCAATGCGGAACTAAATATTTTCGTTTCCATTGACTTCAATGGGGAAACTCGCGTTGATATGCGAGTACTTTGGATTGCGAGCATTCTCCTGGAACGGATTATGCTCGTAATCCGAGGTTCCACTGTATTCAGAAAATTGGACTGGGACTGGTGCTGGATCTGAAACAACTTCAATGTCAGTTCTGCCTGTGGAGCTGTTATTAGACTGATCCTTGGACCATAGGTACCTGCCAACTACTGGGGGACCCTGAATGAAAATGACGTTCAAAAGGCAATGGAGCACCAACACAATATATACGAGGGCTGTACCGAAAGTAGCCAAAAGTGGGCATAACTTTTTTGATAACTTACATAGGTCATTCAAATGTCATATGTTGATAGAGCAACTCTTTCTCTATAGTAACTGTTCTTTTTCATTGCAGGTAAAGAATGGATTCCAAGCAGAAGCAACATGCCGTCATTTAGTTCTTGACAAAGAAAGGTACAGAGACTGTCTGAGATCCACAGAAGGCTACAGAACGTTTATGGAGATTACACCACTGACACCATTAATCTTGTCAATGATGTCATCTCAGTAAACATTACAGTATGTAGTTTTCTGTGGATGCCAGACAGCCTGCACCCCTTCTCTGTCAATACCTCATTGACGCACATTGCTTCTGCTTGGAATCCAATATTTACCGGCAATGAAAAAGAAGAAGAGTTACTATAGAGGAAAATTTACTCTACCAACATGTGAAATTTTAATGATCTAAGTTAATAAAAAAGCTTTGCCCATATTTTCATTATTTTCTGTACAGCCTGTAGCTCTTTAATTTGATAATTTGATTTGATAAAAAAGCCAATGCGTTTTGGGGTCCCCCCTTCTTATATTAGACTTGCTTTAAAAGAGATCTCTTTGTAAAAGTACCATGGAAAGGAAAACTCCTATTTTCACTTTTTGGTGAAAAAAATACCCAAAAGTAATATAAAAGGTCATATACATATAGTTCCGTAATAGCTATACCATACATTGCAAATTATCATTCCCAGTATTGTAACATATGTGTGATGTGACATATTTTCATAGAATGTCAAAGTCTGGAATAATGTGGGAACGTAAACCTAGATTCACTATAGTCGCAGCCACATCAACTAATTATCTGCAGTAGAGAATTTTAAGGTATCACCACAAAGTGGTACTGTGGACACCAAGAAAAATACATATGTGCCACATCCTGTTAATTTGAAGATACTATTGGAGGAATTGGTACTGGACTTTATAGGCACTGATACAAGGTTTAAACAAAAATATATTTTTATTTATTACTGCACATTTTGATCTACTCGTACCAAGCCTGCTAGAACAATTATTATTGTCTCAACAAGGACATCGTTATGATTATTCAGGATTAATTCTTGGTGTATGGGTTATGTGCTGAAATAGTATACATTGGTACCTTGGATTACGAGCATAATTCGTTCCAGGATAATGCTTGTAATCCAAAGCACTCGTATATCAAAGCGAGTTTCCCCATAGGAGTCAATGGAAACTCAGATAATTTGTTCCACGGTGACTGCTATTGTATGCAGGTACCGCATGTGGCCAGAGGTGGGGGGGCGCCACAGACACTCAGAGACCGCTGCTCGGATGCACTTGGAGACACTCAGGAACAGAGTGTTTCCGAGTATCTCCGAGCGGCTCCGAGTGCATTCGAGTGGCTCCGAGTCTCACCGGCGTCCCTGCATCTCTGGCCAAATGCGGTACTTCACACCCCATTGGCTTGAATACTACTCGTCTTGCGAGACAACGCTCGCAAACCGAGTCAGGATTTTTAAAAAATAAAAAAATAGCTCATAAACCGCGTTACTCGCAATCCGAGGTATTACTGTATAGCCAATTCCTACTTTGCAAAATTTTTAAATCACTGTTTGTCTGGTTGTACTTTTTTAATCAGTTTGTAATAAAAATATTTTTTTCTTTAATACCTTGCATCTTGTGCCTATATAGTCCAGTACCAATTCCTCTAATTATCTGCAGTGTCCAGGCAGTGAGCAGTGCTGAGGAATCTTGTCTTCATACAGCTTCAGGTATAAATGAAGATTATAAAAAAAAAAAAATCACCAAATCCACTGGATTTTAACCAATAGGTACTGGCAATTAATTTTGAAAATAAAAAAGAGATGCCATAAATGTTTCAGTCTGCTACACAATTATCACTATTAAGCCTCGTACGTACGATCTGATTTTCTGACGGGAAATGTGTGATGACAGGCTCTTGGCGGAAAATCCGACTGTGTGTACGCTCCATTGGACAATTGTTGTCGGATTTTCCGCGGATAAATGGTTTTAAAATTTTCCGCTGAAAAATGTCTGTTGTCGGATTTTCCGAGCTGGAAGCGGTCGCTCTTGTAAACCAGCGTTCGTAATGGAGAATTAACATTCGTGATGTGGCAAATTATGAAATCTCGGAATGCAGTGCACAATTCTCTTCTTCTTTAATGGGATAATAATGAAGCTGCTTTGCTGGTGATACTGATGAAGTTATTGCAAACTAATTTTCAAAGGCTTTTTTTTCCCTAGTGATATCAAAAATAATATTATTATGTTTTTTTATTTTTTTTATTTTGGCAAGTTACCACAACACCATTATCCCGTAGTTTTGCAGATCAAATATACAACTATGTTGGTGTTTCTTGTTAATTTTACATTGTATTTTTTTTAAATGTAACTGCCTACTCCCAAACTGTCATTTGAAGTAAAACACATAGCCAAGTATTATTCTACACTATTTTTTTATTGTGCATTAAAACAAGAAAACAAATAAAATTAGACATGTTATCTGCCAATAGAACTTAACCAAAAAGTGCATTCTATGCATCCAAATATATAGAAAATATACCAAATCAAATCATTATTCAATCAAAAAAATAACGTCAAAGCAATAACTCCAAGGCCAATAATAAATAACACGTTATCTCCTCCGATTCCGCAACATGTCTGGTTGACGAACGGCCGTTCAAAAACGAACTGAAAAGTGCGAAATGAAAAGCGCAAATCAACACTCACCAAACTTCTACTAACACGAAATTAGCAGAAGGAGCCCAAAGGGTGGCGCTAAAGAGCCGAGAAACAACGTAGTACGTCACTACGTTCGTATTGGTTGGCCGACAATTCCTTGCCGTTTGTATGCAAGACAAGTTTGGGCCAACGCCCTTCAGACAAAAGTCCACGGTTTTGTTGGCCAACAATCCGATCGTGTGTACGAGGCTTTAGACTTGCTTTAAAAGAGATCCCTTTGCAAAGTACCATGGAAAGGTAAACTCCTATTTTCCAAGGAGACCACAAGTGTTGTCACAGATCTCACCTGTGTTGCCTCCTAGTGGTAAAATCCCAAATTCCAGGGTGACCATAATATGTACTGATCTTTTTTTTTTTTTGCACTTGATTTTTCCAGAAGTTCTTTTTTCAGAATTTGCATTTTGGGACCGTCTTCCAGTAAACAAGAAATCACTGGGATATGGTTTCTGATTTTGTTTTTCTAAGAAGCAGGTTTGCATTGAGGTGGATTGAGGACATATGCAATTCATTAAACATGATAATTCATGTTCTTATTCTTATTAAATCATTCTGTTTAATCACAGACATATGTGAATCTCAACTGGATGCAGATCACAAGTGTTGTACTAAACTGGCTAATGTAATCCTATTTAAGGAGAACCAGGGCTATTGCAGATATCTGACTATTCTATCTTCAATGATATCACTGCAAGCTCACTTCTGAAAGACTCTGATGCTTCAGCTTGTGTCAAGGGGTAAAAAGTCACTGGAAGTCTGACAGCTGCTGTCTGTCAACTGTCTTACCTTACATACTGTCTTATAGCCTCCGAGTGTGCATAGGTGTGCCGGGTGTGCCTGGACACACCCTAAGGACCCCATGGAGGGCAGATCTCTACCCCCCATGTCCCCCCCTTACAGGGCTGCCAACTTCCCTCCTCTCTTTTCCCACTGACTGCTCCTGGGGGATGTTTCAGGATGGCAAATGGGAGAAGGGACCGGTAAATATGTCAATTAATGGCCCATTCCTTTTCTAAATAAACACAGTGAGTGATTGGCACCGATCACTCACGATGTTCATTCATAACTAAAGCATAGTAAACTGTCTTTTCTATTCTTTAGTTTGCGAGTGAAAAGGAAAACGCTTAGCACAAAGCACTCCGCATTCATTCACTGTCCAGTGCAACTGAGGCTACAGAGAAAGGGACTGGGGAATTTCTGTCTCAAAAATAAAACATCAGGGGTCTGTTTAGACCCCTGATTTTTTGCCAAATGCCTCCAACGGGGCTCCTAAAAAATTGTAAAAAAATAAACGCAAAACTAATATTGGAAAAAATAATTTAAAAATAAGATAGTAGAAAAAAAAATTCACCATCCACTATCCTACTGACACCAATCTCTGCCCTACAGATATTGTTCACTGCTCTACTGACACTATCCTCTACCCATACTGACAAAGTCCATTGCCCCACTGACACTGTCTACTGCTCTACTGACTGACACCATCCACTGTCCTACTGACACTAACCTCTGCCTTACTGATACATCCCCTGCTCTAATAACTGACACCTGTCTCTGCCCTACCGACACCATCCACTGCTCTACTGACACCATCCACTGCTCTACTGACACCATCCACTGCTCTACTGACACCATCCACTGCTCTACTGACACCAATCTCTGCCCTACTGACACTGTCCACTGCTCTACTGACACCATCCACTGCTCTACTGACACCAATCTCTGCCCTACCGACACCATCCACTGCTCTACCGACACCATCCACTGCTCTACTGACACCAATCTCTGCCCTACTGACACTGTCCACTGCTCTACTGACACCATCCACTGCTCTACTGACACCATCCACTGCCCTACTGACACTGTCCACTGCTCTACTGACACCATCCACTGCTCTACTGACACCATCCACTGCCCTACCGACACCATCCACTGCTCTACTGACACCATCCACTGCCCTACCGACACCATCCACTGCTCTACTGACACCATCCACTGCTCTACTGACACCATCCACTGCCCTACCAACACCATCCACTGCCCTACCGACACCATCCACTGCTCTACTGACACCATCCACTGCCCTACCAACACCATCCACTGCCCTACCGACACCATCCACTGCTCTACTGACACCATCCACTGCCCTACCGACACCATCCACTGCCCTACCGACACCATCCACTGCTCTACTGATACCATCCACTGCTCTACTGACACCGTCCACTGCTCTACTGATACCATCCACTGCTCTACTGACACAAATCTCTGCCCTACTGCCACTGTCCATGTTTTAATACTTTTAAAAATGTTTGCATTTATTTATAAGAGTGTGTATGCGTCTGTGTGTGTATATATATATATATATATATATATATATATATATATATACACTGTATATATATATATATATATATATATATATATATATATACATATTTTTTAATATATATATATATATATATTAGGGGTGCAACGGATCGTCATCGATCCGTGATCCGATCCGCGGAGGTTGATCCGTACGGGACACCCGCGATCCGCGGAGCGCTCTGTGGCCTCGGCCATAGGAAAGGCCGCGGCTTTGGCCTAGCTCCGGAGCGGCGGCCATCTTGGTACACCCCACGGTCGTTTAGCACGTGATCGCTCCGTCATGACTCCGGTTTCTCTCTCCCCTCTGTGTACTGATCTGTACAGTGGAGGGGAGAGATCGGATGGCAGCAGTGCCAATACTCTGCAATGCCCTGCCAATACTCTGCAATGCCCTGCCAATACTCTGCAATACCCTGCCAATACTCTGCAATACCCTGCCAATACTCTGCAATACCCTGCTGCAATGCCCTGCCAATACTCTGCAATGCCCTGACAATACTCTGCAATGCCCTGACAATACTCTGCAATGCCCTGACAATACTCTGCCATACCCTGACAATACTCTGCCATACCCTGCCAATACTCTGCCATACCCTGCCAATACCCTGCCAATACCCTGCCAATAGTCTGCCAATACCCTGCCAAAAGTCTGCCATACCCTGCCAATACTCTGCCAATACTCTGCCAATACTCTGCCAATATACCCGCCAATACTCTGCCAATATACCCAATACCCCGCCAATACCCTGCAATACTCTGCCAATACTCTGCCAATAGGGAGATTGTGGATATTACAGTGGGGGAGATTTTTTTTTTGTTGATCCGAAAATGATCCGAACCGTGACTCCTGATCCGAGGAATGATCCGAACCGTGAGTTTTTTTATCCGTTGCACCCCTAATATATATATATATATATATACAGTGGCTTGCGAAAGTATTCGGCCCCCTTGAACTTTTCAACCTTTTGCCACATTTCAGGCTTCAAACATAAAGAAATAAAATTTTTATTTTTTGTGAAGAATCACCAACAAGTGGGACACAATTGTGAAGTGGAACGAAATCTTTTGGATTTTTGAAACTTTTTTAACTAATAAAAAAAATGAAAAGTGGGGCGTGCAAAAGTATTCGGCCCCCTTGCGTTAATACTTTGTAGAGCCACCTTTTGCTGCGATTACAGCTGCAAGTCGCTTGGGGTATGTCTCTATCAGTTTTGCACATCGAGAGACTGAAATTCTTGCCCATTCTTCCTTGCAAAACAGCTCGAGCTCAGTGAGGTTGGATGGAGAGCGTTTGTGAACAGCAGTTTTCAGCTCTTTCCACAGATTCTCGATTGGATTCAGGTCTGGACTTTGACTTGGCCTTTCTAACACCTGGATACGTTTATTTGTGAACCATTCCTTTGTAGATTTTGCTGTATGTTTGGGATCATTGTCTTGTTGGAAGATAAATCTCCATCCCAGTTTCAGGTCTTTTGCAGACTCCAACAGGTTTTCATCCAGAATGGTCCTGTATTTGGCTGCATCCATCTTCCCCTCAATTTTAACCATCTTCCCTGTCCCTGCTGAAGAAAAGCAGGCCCAAACCATGATGCTGCCACCGCCATGTTTGACAGTGGGGATGGTGTGTTGAGTGTGATGAGCTGTGTTGCTTTTACGCCAAACATATCGTTTTGCATTGTGGCCAAAAAGTTTGATTTTGGTTTCATCGGACCAGAGCACCTTCTTCCACATGTTTGGCGTGTCTCCCAGGTGGCTTGTGGCAAACTTTAGACGAGACTTTTTATGGATATCTTTGAGAAATGGCTTTCTTCTTGCCACTCTTCCATAAAGGCCAGATTTGTGCAGTGTACGACTGATTGTTGTCCTATGGACAGACTCTCCCACCTCAGCTGTAGTTCTCTGCAGTTCATCCAGAGTGATCATGGGCCTCTTGGCTGCATCTCTGATCAGTCTTCTCCTTGTCTGAGCTGAAAGTTTAGAGGGACAGCCAGGTCTTGGTAGATTTGCAGTGGTCTGATACTCCTTCCATTTCAAAATGATCGCTTGCACAGTGCTCCTTGGGATGTTTAAAGCTTGGGAAATATTTTTGTATCCAAATCCGGCTTTAAACTTCTCCACAACAGTATTACGGACCTGCCTGGTGTGTTCCTTGGTCTTCATGATGCTCTCTGCACTTTCAACAGAACCCTGAGACTATCACAGAGCAGGTGCATTTATACAGAGACTTGATTACACACAGGTGGATTCTATTTATCACCATCAGTCATTTAGGACAACATTGGATCATTCAGAGATCCTCGCTGAACTTCTGGAGTCAGTTTACTGCACTGAAAGTAAAGGGGCCGAATAATTTTGCACGCACCACTTTTCAGTTTTTTAATTGCTAAAAAAGTTTAAAATATCCAATAGATTTCGTTCCACTTCACAATTGTGTCCCACTTGTTGGTGATTCTTCACAAAAAATTAAAATTTGATATCTTTATGTTTGAAGCCTGAAATGTGGCAAAAGGTTGAAAAGTTCAAGGGGGCCGAATACTTTCGCAAGCCACTGTATATACACATATATACACACACACCAATGTGTGTTTGAGCTTTGGTGGGTGCACACCCTAATACACACCTATGGCAGTGTGTTAGGTCAGGCATATGGTCAGGCAGCAATTGCTAGACTTCAGATGGTCTCTGATCCTCCGAAACCAAGAGTCAGGCTAAACAAAGGGGCGTTATTCATGAGTGTCAACAATTATAATCACTGAATAAAGTTTATATAGATGTGTGTCTACACTCAGTTGTGACTGGTTCTCTTTAAATGTAAACTCCACTGAAAGCTAATGCAGTAAACAGATGGTATTGATCAACCATTTAAGACTTGTGTAATTCCAGTAAAGATATTTTTTGTAATATGTGTTGCTATTTTTGTCTCACTTCTGTAACTGGTTCTGTCAATGATTTGTGTATTCTGCATTATGCTGACTCCATCGCCATAGCGTCAATGGCGACCCTAGGGGGGGGCCAGAGGGGGCCCTGACCCCCCCAACATTATGCTGTGCCCCACCATGTGCCCCCCCAAAAAAAAAAATTTTTTTTTTTTTTTTTTTTTTTTTTTTTTTTTTACAAAAAATCAATGTCTAAGAGGGAGAGAGTCCCCAGTCAGCTCCTGCGGGTGATTCCTCCCCCCTCCCTCTGCTTGCTGGCACTGCATAATGCGAGCGCTCATACAACCACGGCCGCCCGATCTGCTCCTTCACCTGCATCCTCATTGGCAGGGAGAAGAGCGAGTTGCAGGAAGGACTCCACCAGGACTCTCAGTTACTGAAAAAACAGACTGATTTCTCCCATCCTTAGGACAGGACAACCAGCCTGAAAATTCCAAGAGATGCCAGACCAGCGCTGTCAATAGCAGGGGCAGGACAGTAAGAGGAGGCTGGGGAACCCCACAGTGGTGGAACACCAGGGCCCGGAGGCAAGACAACCTTTGCAACCCTGATAGTTCTCCCACTGCTTTGGATCCTTATATTTTCTTGGTATGCTGGTGACATATATATCTCTTGTTTTCTGCCACCCTGGGGGGCCCCAATACAGTAGGAAGGGAGCTCACTGCAGAACATGTGAAAGGGCCGTTGTGGGATCGTAGTAAAGGGCCCCAGTGTGTATATATATATATATATATATATATATATATATATATATATATATATATATATATGCATTTTATAGTTGCCCCCCTACTTTTGTCCCTGTCCCCCCATGTGCCCCCCCTAAATTTGAAAGCTGGAGACGCCACTGCATAGCGTGACGCCATCATTTGACTTTGTAGTGGTTCTAGCAGTTGGACTCTCTCTCTTCTATTAGTATGTTCCATATTAGAACATGAGCAACATATGACAACTGATTCCACCTCTCTGAGCTCTGCTGTACAAAAAGCTGATGCCAAATACATCATTGATTTTTTTTTTTTTAAGTGAACAGGTTAAAGAGGAAGAAAACACTGTCTCTTTTTTTTTTTTTGGGTGACCTGCAAAGTAAAGGCATAATGTGCTAGTACGCATCACATACTAGCACATTATGTAAAACTTACCTGCAAGCAAAGCCCTCATCGTCCCCGCTGGAGGCCACATCCATCTTTGCCCGTTTTCCTTCCGGGTCCGTGGACTCCGGCTCTGTAACTGTCCAGAGCCGCGTGACGTCACTCCCGCGCATGCACACGGGAGCCGGCGGTCACAGGTAGCCTTTCCTTCAGAGCACATGCGCCGATGGCATCATCGGTGGCGTATACAGTAAATATCTCCTGAACTGAGATATTTACAGTACCTATAGGTAAGCCTTATTATAGGCTTACCTATAGGTACATACAATCAAGGGAAGTTTACTTTCTTTTTAAAGTGTAAGTAAACTCCCATATTTCTATCAGCCAAGGAAGCTGCCATCTTTACCTCTGTTTAAGCTACAACTGCCATGATGCTGCACATGTGATCAGTAATGACACCAGCCATTGGATGGTTTGACAGTTTGAGAGCACAACCAATGGGAGTGTTACATTTCTGGCACATGCCGGAAATGAAACTGTTTTATGGATGGGTTTACTTCCGCTTTAAGTACCAGAATTTGACTTCATATCCCCACGATGTAATAATGTATTAGAGCTGCATTAGTTTGTGTCTTTTATATCTACCGGGAGTTCAGCTTTAAGTCTGTTTTCTTATCACAGCGTTCATAATGTACAAAGTAACATTTACATTATGAATACACATTCTGCCCTGGCCCCGATGTCAGCTTGGCACAGGTTTAGTAATTTGAAAGGCTGAGCTAGAAGTGTTTAGAAAACTCCCTAAACAAAATTGTTGAGCAATTCCTAAGGCTTTGCAGTTATTTTAACGAAACAAATTAACCCCCTGATATTTTATATATATATATATATATATATATATATGGCTTTTTCTCAGCGGGAACGTGGGGGAACGCAGTTCTGACACCTCCAGCACTGAATATATGTGATAGCAAGGAGTGCTGGGGTGTACTATAAGGTCTATTGATGCTGGCTGCTGGGGGATCTATTGCCACTGGTTGTTGCTACTGGGTGGGAGGGGGGAGGGGTTTGATGTTGCTGGGGTGGATCTTTTGTTTCTGGGGGTGGTATTTTCTTTTGGGTGGGTGAGAGGTGGGTAGGGGGTGGAATCAAGGGACGATGCTCAGAGGTGGGTAGGGGGCAGAGACAAGGAGTGACTCCGAACGGAGGGAGTTCCTGCACCTATTCTTTGAGAAAAAAAGTCCTGTATATATATATATATATATATATATATATACATACACACACATAACAGCACTGAATCATAGAAGAAAGGTGGGTAGAACCTAGAACCTAGATGTAACAAGTATTTCAAGGGACTCAAAAGGCAAATAGGTTCTATGGTGGAGAGTATTAAGCACGTCTGTTAATTTGAGCAGAATTAGGGTAACAATGCAATTTTTTTATTTCAGCCAAAGCTTTATTTGTTTTGGACAAAGTGGGGTAACATGAAAATGTCTAAAAAGAATTTACTGGAGTGTATACCTTGTTGGGCAGATTTCTCATTACCAGCACAGAGAGTGAAACTCTTCTCCTCCATCGTGGATTGCTCCATACCCTGTGAGTATCTATGCACTGGAATATTGTATTTAATTGGAAATCTACGACAGTGCCTTCATCTCTAGAATGGATGCCATTATGCTTATGGAACAGATATTTCACACAATTTATGACTCTAAAACCTGCTTTTCTGCCTTATGGGATCCTTGGTTTTTATATTGCCTATCTTAGCCTTCCTAAGATCAATAGCCTACATGGATCCAACAACCTTGGCTATTTATAATAGAGTTTACTGAGTGTTTATTGAGTGCAGATTTTATTTAGTCTGAATGTACTTTGATATACTGAAAATGCTTCATAATAACTTTTATTCATACCGTAAAAGTGCCTTGTCTCTTTGCTTCATTTTCTTTTTTCTTTGTTTTGTTCATTTTCTTGCTTATATGATGGATACCTTTACAGTATCTCACAAAAGTGAGTACACCCTTGACATTTTTGTAAATGTTTTATTATATCTTTTCATTTGACAACAATGAAGAAATGCCACTTTGCTACAATGTAAAGTAGTGAGTGTACAGCTCACTGTACAATGTAGATTTGCTATCCCCTCAAAATAACTCAACACACAGCCATTAAAGAGGAAGTAAACCCTTGTTTCCCTGCAAAGGTAAAGCATAAAGGCCTACTATGCATCAGATCCTCAGAGAGTTCTTTGACATGAGGTGCCATGTTGAACTTCCAGTGACCAGTATGAGAGAGTGAGAGCGATAACACCAACTTTAACACACCTGCTCCACATTCACACCTGAGACCTTGTAACACTAATGAGTCACATGACACTGGGGAGGGAAAATGGCTAATTGGACCTAATTTGGACATTTTCACTTAGGGGTGTACTCACTTTTGTTGCCAGCGGTTTAGAACTAATGGCTGTGTGTTGAGTTATTTTGAGGGGACAGCAAATTTACACTGTTATACAAGCTGTACCCTCACTACTTTACATTGTAGCAAAGTGTCATTTCTTCAGTGTTGTCACATGAAAAGATGGAATAAAATATTTACAAAAATGTGAGGGGTGTACTCACTTTTGTGAGATACTGTATGTCCTATACATTTATACTGTGATTTTCAATGTTTTTTTTTTTTTTTTATGGATCCGTTTTGAATCTTTATTTTGCTACAGATGTTATCTATTATACTTGTGATAAATTTTGTATCTCACCTTTGCCTTAATAAAAGATTGTAAACAGAAAGTAAGTAAAAATCTCCAATGTGGACAGTTATAAAAAGCTAATGGAGCTGTTTCTACTGCCATCTGTGTCCCTGTTGGGAAATTTTCCTTGACTTCCTGACAAAGGTGACAATGTTAACAAGGAAATAAAGGAAAATAAAATAGGGCGTTCTCTGGAACAGGCCCACAAAGTGCACTTTGCAGGCAGTCCCATTCATGGTTTAATCTCAGTGTCAAGTGGGGCAAATGAGGTTTAATCAGCTCGCTGTCTGCTGGTCTGGCACTTACCCATACGCGTGCGCACAGGGTGTGCCGGGTGTGCGCAGGCACACCCTAATCACCCCGTGCACATTAGTGTTACCGCTCTGTGTAGCAGCAGAAACAGGGGAAAGAGATCCTTCTTACCGGCTCTGCCATAAGAGAAGTGTTTATGCTCTTCTCTTTCACTATGCCTGCCGGCAGGGAGATCTGTGTGCCGGGGTCATATATATGATTATGTAGACACCCGCACACGCATGGGTGTTTGAGCTTAAGGGTGCACACCCTAATGCAATAGGCTGCGCACACCTATGCACTTACCCCATCTAGGTGACAGGTAGCGGGCATAAGCAGCGGACATCGGCAGCGGACAGCAGGCATCGGGCTGTGGCTCGCGTGTCCTTTCTTTAATCATGGCGGCCGTGCGTCTCAATAGTTATGTCAATGCAGCTGCTGAATTCCAATAGATATGAATGGGACTGCCTGCATGTGGATGCATGGAACACCTGTACATCCCGTGTGGGCAATGACAGACCTTTGTACTGGTGTACAGATAGGTAAGCCCATGTGATTGGGGCCTAAAAACGGATTTTCCTGAAACCCTTTCCCACTCTATGCAAGGCAAAAAAAGTTTGGGCTGGAGATACTCTTTATCTTGGCATACAGTAACAGAACAGAGTTCAAAAATCAGGACGGCAGATTTAAATAGAAGGTGTCGAAACTGCTAGTTTGCTCTGCAACATCATCATAAATTTACAAAGTAAAACAGTATCTACATTGTCTCCTTTTTACAATTTTGCATCTATAATATTACTTTACATGTGATAAACTCACTACACTGTATTTAATAAAGTGTTCATGTTTGTTCATGCAATAGCTCACCCTTTGCCCTGCAGGTCCTTCCATTCCAGGAGACCCTGTTGTGCCAGGAACTCCCTACAAAAAAACAAAAAAAACATATGTTTTGACATTTATACATACAACCGATATCAGTGAATGCTTAGAGAATCCAAACAGCAAGCCCTAACAGCACCCCAGCTTGTCACAGTTACAATAACAAGATTACTTCATACTAAGTCACTATCACTTACGTATTGAGCAAATGTTACATCTCCTTCAGTGTGACTACTGTATCACTATGCGGCATTGTTAAACAGCCCTACGTTCAGCCTTAGCAAAACTAAAAGTGGCCAGCAAGCCTTGACAGATTCTGTTAAGTGCACGGGGCAGAGAAGGAGTAATCTCTTATTACTTATGCTATATGGACAACAGTTTGCAGACGACTAACCATCACATCTACATGAGCTTGCTGGACACCTCATTCCAAAACCATAGGCATTAATGTGGAGTTGCCCCAATCTCCTCCTTATTGCACTATTTTAGCGTGCACACTTCCGGGGAGGTTTTCCACAAAATTTTGGAGTGTGTCTATGGGAATTTGTGAGGTCAAATACTGACGTTGGATTAAAAGACCTAGTTCTCAATCAGCCTACCAGTTCTTACCAAAGGAGTTCATTGGGGTTGAGGCCACGGCTCTGGGTAGGCCACTTGAGTTCCTCCACACCAAACTCACCAAACCATGTCTGCACAGAGCTTGTTTGGTACACAGGGGCACATTGGAACAGAAAAGGGCTTTCTCCAAACTGTTGCCACAAGTGTGGAAAAGCATGATTGTCTAAATTGTTTATCTATATTGTGGCATTAACAGTACGATTTACTGGAACCAAAAGAATTCAATCATTTGGAGAGAAGTCAACATACTTTTGGCCATACAGTGTAAAAGGGACGGTCAGGTGTCCACAATCTTTTGTCTATATAGTTTTTACAGTTTGGACATTATATCTCCCAGCAGAGTAATAATGCATTTATAATATAAATGATCACAGCAGGTAACCTGATTTCCTTGCATTCCAGCTTCTCCTTTATCTCCTTTTGAACCAGGAGAACCCTAAAAAAAAAAATAGAGAAAATTTTGTTAATAGCTATACAAATTCATAGGGTTATAACAGTATGGTAAACCTCTAACTTCATTGGTGACACTGTGCTGAAAAACTTTAGTGATCCAGCACATCTAAGTAGAGATTTGTTTTCTTATGAACTGAACTCACATTCTGCATAAAGAAATGATTGGCCTGGCTCTACTCACTATCCTGAAATGGAATTTTTTCATTTTTTTTGAAATATGCAAAGAAATGAGCCCTGTAAATATCATTTGTTCTAAGAAGACTACTGAGCTACACAATTATTCAATTTCTATTTTATTTCTTTAGTCCCTTCCTACCATAGGGTTATACTTTCCCAGTCCTGCTCCATAGACGACATGATTTCCATGAACTATACTGATGATGGCCAAAAAGACATGAAATATGCAGTTTGGAACAAATGGCTCTATAATAGGCTGTATCCTTGCTTCATGCCAGCAGTTCTGGATATGCAATTGACTACTGGGACATACAGGTATGATTTACAAGACATAGCTCACTGTCCTGAAATTAGGAATAATCCTCTTATTTTTGGGATATGTTATATAATTAGATATGTGAATACCTTCTGTTGTAAGAAGGCTTTACCATGCTACACTCTTTTCAGTCTTAGGTTAGAAATACTTCATCCTAGGCTACATATATAACAGTGGAGATTATACAAAATGCCTTCCACTTTCCTAATGCTGCAATACAACGTAAAACACAGAATTTCGTCCTCATACTTCATCCCATCTAGGATATTACTGAATGCTTTAGTAAGGGTAAATATCACACACCTATACTGAACATGTATCTAAAGTTAAAACTTTTTTTTTTATTTTGGATACAATTGTAAGAGATAGAATACCTGTCAAATTGTATTGCTATCTGTGCGCCCACTAGGGAGAGTCACTCTATTTGTCCTGGTAACCACTGTCACTTGGGCAGAAAGTGACATGAAATCTAGCATTTTGAGTTGTCTTCAGAATAGGAAGGGAAATCCTCTAGTGCAGGGGTCTCCAAACATTCTAAACAAAGGGCCAGTTTATTGTCCTTCAGACTCTAGGAGGGCCGGACTTTGGCCAGGGGGAGTGGAAATTTTCTTGGTATCCGTGGGAGGAATAGTGCCCCATCATTGATATCATAGGGAGGAATAGTGCTCCATTAGTGGTGTCATTGGGAGAAATGGTGCTCCCTTGTCAGTGTCAGATGGCAGAATAGTGTCTCGTATCAGTGGGAGGGATAGTACACCAAGGGCCGGATAAAGGCAAGCAAGGGGCCGCATCCGGCCCTTGGGCCGCAGATTGGAGACCTCTGCTCTAGTGGAACAGTAACATGACGGGAAATCTCCCCAGTTGGACATAGATGGCGCAAAGGGAGAAAAAACTGACAGGCAGGAACCTAGGGCTCGGTGGATGTCCAGAGGGCCCAGCTACAACTTTGACATTACTTTCCTAAATCAAGGTATTATTGGACTTCCTAAAGCACCCCTGTTTTTATAGAACAGATTTTAAATTAAGGAGTACTTGTTAAAAAAAGCCAGAAAATACTCACCTTTTTCTACTGCTCTCATCACTAAACTCTACTTTAATGCAGAGAAATCTTCACTTTTGGCAGTATTCTGGGTCCCCTAGTTTCCCAGTTCTTCCTAGTTAGTCCTTTTGACCACTACAGTATTCAACAGTGATGTGGAGGTCAGAAGGAGGAACCAGTGAGAGGTGAGAGCTGGTGGGGGCACCTGGGAGATCAATGCCCCTGGAAGTGTCAGTTTACCTGCAGCACAGGCAGCAGAAAAGGTAGTACTTACTGACTTCTTTTACAGGCATGTCTTCATTTAAAATATATACTTTAGTGAAAGGGCCACTTTTAGAAGGCCAGTAACACATCATTTTAGGAAAATAATCGTCCTTGACTGGTGTCTGCTCCATTCTGTAATTAACCCAACTACTAGACTCTGTCCTCTGTGGCACAGGACTTCTCTGGTTCTTTGTGCACATACATTCTCCAGAAGCTTAGTTCAATAAAGAAGACAGAAATAATCTTACTGGTGGTCCTTGAATGGAATGTCCACTTGGTCCCTGTGGTCCGGGTTGTCCCTGAACTCCTGGTGGGCCTGATGGGCCTGGCGGGCCGTCTGACCCCTATAAAAATTGAATAAATATGAAAAAAAATTGTAATTTTGAATACCTGGGCAGCATAGTGGCTAAGTGGTTAGCACATCCGTCTAGCAGCACTAGGGTCGTTGGTTCAAATCCCAATCATGACACTACCTGCCTGGAGTTTGCATGTTCTCCCTGTGCCTGTGTGGGTTTCCTACCACACACCAAAGACGTGTTGGCAGGTTAATTAGCTCCTGTCTAAGTTGGTCCTATTATGTGTATGTATGAATGCGTTTTAGGGGCCTAAGATTGTAACTTTCTTGAGGGCAGGGACTGATGTAAATGTACAAAATATATATATATGTGTAAAGTGCTGCATAAATTGATGGCGCTATCTAAGTACCTGTAAGAAATAGATAAGAAAAATAATCATAGAAATCTGAATTACTGTCATCATAAAACGTTAAAAAAAAAAAAAGAAAAACACTTACCGGTGGCCCTGTTTCTCCCTGTGATCCTTTTTGTCCCCTCATACCACCACCACCCTAAAAAGAGTTAGAAACATAATAAGAGAGTTACCAGAAAAAACAGATAAAGGTGAAATATCATTAAGATCATCCACTGGATTCTCTAATTGGAGAACTCTACCCATTCCAACACTGTAAAAGTCAAACTGTCAATCTTTAAATTAATATTTTTTTTTTTGGGAGATCTTATGGAACGGTTAAAATCCTTGCCAAATTTTTTATTTTTTTTTGCTTTCTGATTGTGTATTTTCTTTCACTTCCTGTCTCATAAGCAAAACAAGTGTGAATAAACCTATGCATAGTAAGGGAAATCTTTCCAGCATTGCTGTCACCAGAACAAGTGTCTTTAAAGTTAAAAGTTTTCCCCTCTATTATGGATCTGGTGGCAAGATTTTGGAGAAAGGGTGAATCTCCCCATTGGCAGCACAGAAAGCAAGAAAAACCTGATAAAGCTTCAAACTCTTCCCCACTCAATTGAAAATGTAAAAAAACAAGGCTTTAGATGCACTTTAAGGCCTTCCTCAACCCTTTTAAAGACTATCCTGAGCTTCCCGATCATAGCCTTCCCTTAGCAAACCCTCGCCTCAAAGACCAGTCCTGTCTATTTTTTTGGATCCATGAATCAAGGCTGCCACACCAAAACCAACTGATGGTATAAAACAGCGGTTCTCAACCCTGTCCTCGAGTACCCCCAACGGGCCATGTTTTGGGAATTTCTCTTAGATAAAATAGCTGTCCAAAATACCAAGCCATTGACTCTGATTTAAAGCACCTGTGCAAGATAAAGAAAAACCTGCAAACATGGCCTGTTGGGGGTACTTGAGGACAGGGTTGAGAACCACTGGTATAGAAGACCCTTACAGTGTATGTCCTGCCCTGGAAAGCAGTAAAACCCAAAAAAGGAATTCTAATTCTTTTCCACTAATGAAAATAGTAAAAAAAATGTTTTTGGGTAGACATACACTGTCCTCAGCAACCTCATTACTGTCCTCAGCTCCTCATTACTGTCTTTAGCCCCGCATTACTGTCCTTAGCCACCCATTACTGTCCTTAGCGACCTTATTACTGTCCTTAGTGACCTCATTACTGTCCTCAGCAACCCCATTATTGTCCTTAGCCCCCCCATTACTATATTCAGCTGGCCAATTACTGTTCTTAACGACCCCATTATTGTCCTCAGCCCCCCATTACTATCCTAAGCCCCCCATTACTGTCCAGAGCCTCCCCGTTAGCTGTCATCAGCCCCCTTACTGTCCTCAGCAACCCCATTAATGTCCCCCCCCCCCGCACATCATCATCATTCCTGTCCTACCTTCCACAGACAGGGAGAAAGACAGAAGGCACAGCAGGTTTGAACAGAGGGGGTGGGAGCTGCAAGCTGGTGACTGGTTGCTAGGACTGTCCTGCATCCTAGCAACCAATCCTGCTTGATAACTTGGCAGCCCCTGCCCTCTATCCAAAGCTGCCCCACCTTCCGCTGTTGGCTCTGTGAAAATGACAGCAGCAGTGGTGATGGCTGCTGGAAAGAACAGCTCCTAAATGGCGGGGCTGTGGTGGCCCAGATGGGATCTGGACCATTGTCCAACATTTAGTAATGCCTGGCATAGGCCATAACCAGGGTGCTTAAATTACCAATTCTAGGAACAAACAAAATGTACCCTTGTAGGGGACCCCCATCTGCATTGCAATAGTTTTGTCTAGGGGTAGAGGAACAGGCAGTATTACTTACCCTAACCCCCACTCTGGTAGTCTCTGGCACTGTCTTCTTCTCTCCAAAACTCCAGTCTGTGGGCAGTCTCTTGGCATCATTATATACAATGCATGCTATTGACAGTGTAGATAGTCCAATGGTGGGCACCACACTCTCATAAGAGCAAGGACTGCCCAAATGCACTAAAAAGTAAATACTAACAGTTCAGTGGTCGACTAGTGGTCGACTCGTTTTTTGCTCAACGCTTCGAAAAGTCTGCATTGTATATAAAAGAGGAAGGAATGTGACCATGACTGGAAGCACTAACAGAGGAGGCTTTGCATGACCCTTCACAAAGCTGAAGGGCCCTGCCGGAGGGAGGAATAAGGTAAGTATTCCACCTTATTCATTCACCCTAAAACTCAATGAAAGCATCACCCTTGCAGTGAGCTCCCCCTGCTCTTGAAAGGATGTATGCTCATTAAAATGATTGTAACGGCTCTTTTTTCCATTCAAATAAGTTGTGGAGGGTGTTTTACCTTAATGCAGGGAATCAAGGTAAAAAACACTTAGACCACTTTAAGTGATTTTTGTTTTAGTTGCTTTATTTACTTTATTTTTGAATACAAGCATACCCCACTTTTAAGTACACAATGGGACCAGAGGATGTATGTAAAACAAAAATGTACTTAAAGTGAAGCAATACCTTTTTTTTTACTTGGGGGGGGGGGGGAGTCAGGGGCTGTGGGGGGTCAGGGGTTGTAGTGGAGATGTCAGGGGCTGTAGAGGGGGGGGTCAGGGGCTGTAGTGGGGGGGGGGATCAGGGCTTACAGTGGAGGGAAATGGGCTTGTCAGGAAATGTTCCATCCGCTGGTAAGACCTGTTATTTGGCATGCAGTACTGAGGTCCACCAGCAGGTGTCTCCTGGCAGTTTGGAACTGTCAGGAGAGCTTTTCCCTGTTAATAGTATATCATCTTTGGGCCGCAGTACTGGCGTCCACCAGCGGATGGATCCTGGCAGTGTGGAGCAGACAGTACCTCCTACAATCAGGTGTCACTTGAGGCCAATCACAGGCCTATAAATACCTGGCAAACATTCACATGTTTGCCTTGATTTCTTCATTGCCTCCTGACCTGCTTGCTATCTGATCCTGTGCCCTAAACCTGATCCTGTCTCGGACCCTTTCCTGTCCCACCTGTTACCTTGCATCCCTGCCTGCAGTCTGACCCATCCATCCCTCTCCCTGTCCTGTGTTCCATACCCCATCTGCTGACTTCCCTGTGTATGACCTTGGCCTGGCTTACGTTTTTGTCTCTGGAACATCCCCTGTCCATCTGCTGATCTGCTGTGTATGACCCTGGTCTGGCTATTGTTTATGAACCTGGTATTTCCCATTTATTGCACTTTTCTGTCTGTTGTTATTTGTGGGTCTCTGTCTGTGGTTGGTTATTGCACTGTGTCATATTGGAGTTGGTTGTTATTTATTACTCACTTTCCTTAATAAATATATATATTTTCACTTATATACGTTTGGTGTCCTCTGTCGCAGATCACACGGTTCTGGTCACACCTGCTCATGACAGTAAATCAAGGCCATCCCTGACCAGAAGTGGCTGCACAGGGGAACCATTTTGATTCAGTTGGTTGCAAACATGAATACCGATGAGGTTATTTATCTTTCTCTGCTGGCATCTGAAAGTGGTGATTATTGCCGCCAGGCTTTGAAAGGATGGTCTAGTGATCAGTTGTTTGCCACTATACGTTTGGCTCACTCCCTGGTCGATCAGGGTTATATTTTGTTTGGGGAAGTGCAGCCTTTGATCAAGCTATGTACTGAGCTGGCCCTGCCCTGTATTCCTGAGGGCCGTGATGATTTCACTCCTCCTTTTGATATAAATCAGGTTGTATCACTAGTTTGGCTTTTTGAAGATGATCCAGACGATTTTTGTGAGCACTATTCAGCCTGTTCCCCACAGGTGATTGCTGAGTGCATTGTGTCTGCTCAGTCTTTTGTTAGACAGGGAGGTTTAGAAGCACAGTTTGTACAACCTATACTTTCAGCATGGTCTGACATGATGCAAGCAGCTCCAGTCAAACAAACCACCTCTGCCACCAAACACCAGCCTACCCAAATGTATGTTTCTCCATCACCCATGTCAACCGCAGTTGCAGCTCAGTATACGCTGCTGCCAACCAAATACTCATATTCAGTCTCTGCTCCCTGTACCTATCCTGCATTCAACCCACCTGTCTCTTCCCTGCTGCCTGCAAACCCACACGAACTTCCTCCAGCCACTGTTACCTCTTCCCTACCATATCCCAATCCTCCTCTCCAGTCTGCTGCACCCCTCACCTACAGATCTTCAGTAGTTAAGCCCAAGAAGAAACAGAAGTTCTTCCCCACTCACACAATCCTGCCAGTAACCCAACCTGCTCCCAATTTGCAGTCTGATGTTCCAGCCTTCCAGTCTGATGTTCCAGCTTTGCAGTCTGATGTTCCAGCTTTGCAGTCTGATGTTCCAGCTTTGCAGTCTGATGTTCCAGTCTGACGTTCCAGCTTTGCGGTCTGACGTTCCAGCTTTCCAGTCTGACGTTCCAGCTTTCCAGTCTGACGTTCCAGCTTTCCGGTCTGACGTTCCAGCTTTCCAGTCTGACGTTCCAGCTTTCCAGTCTGACGTTCCAGCTTTGCAGTCTGACGTTCCAGCTTTCCAGTCTGACGTTCCAGCTTTGCAGTCTGACGTTCCAGCTTTCCAGTCTGACGTTCCAGCTTTGCAGTCTGACGTTCCAGCTTTGCAGTCTGACGTTCCAGCTTTGCAGTCTGACGTTCCAGCTTTGCAGTCTGACGTTCCAGCTTTGCAGTCTGACGTTCCAGCTTTGCAGTCTGACGTTCCAGCTTTGCAGTCTGACGTTCCAGCTTTGCAGTCTGACGTTCCAGCTTTGCAGTCTGACGTTCCAGCTTTCCAGTCTGACGTTCCAGCTTTGCAGTCTGACGTTCCAGCTTTGCAGTCTGACGTTCCAGCTTTGCAGTCTGACGTTCCAGCTTTGCAGTCTGACGTTCCAGCCTTCCAGTCTGACGTTCCAGCTTTGCAGTCTGACGTTCCAGCTTTGCAGTCTGACGTTCCAGCTTTGCAGTCTGACGTTCCAGCTTTGCAGTCTGACGTTCCAGCTTTGCAGTCTGACGTTCCAGCTTTGCAGTCTGACGTTCCAGCTTTGCAGTCTGACGTTCCAGCTTTGCAGTCTGACGTTCCAGCTTTGCAGTCTGACGTTCCAGCTTTGCAGTCTGACGTTCCAGCTTTGCAGTCTGACGTTCCAGCTTTGCAGTCTGACGTTCCAGCTTTGCAGTCTGACGTTCCAGCTTTGCAGTCTGACGTTCCAGCTTTGCAGTCTGACGTTCCAGCTTTGCAGTCTGACGTTCCAGCTTTGCAGTCTGACGTTCCAGCTTTGCAGTCTGACGTTCCAGCTTTGCAGTCTGACGTTCCAGCTTTGCAGTCTGACGTTCCAGCTTTGCAGTCTGACGTTCCAGCTTTGCAGTCTGACGTTCCAGCTTTGCAGTCTGACGTTCCAGCTTTGCAGTCTGACGTTCCAGCTTTGCAGTCTGACGTTCCAGCTTTGCAGTCTGACGTTCCAGCTCTGCAGTCTGACGTTCCAGCTCTGCAGTCTGACGTTCCAGCTCTGCAGTCTGACGTTCCAGCTCTGCAGTCTGACGTTCCAGCTCTGCAGTCTGACGTTCCAGCTCTCCAGTCTGACGTTCCAGCTCTCCAGTCTGACGTTCCAGCTCTCCAGTCTGACGTTCCAGCTCTCCAGTCTGACGTTCCAGCTCTCCAGTCTGACGTTCCAGCTCTCCAGTCTGACGTTCCAGCTCTCCAGTCTGACGTTCCAGCTCTCCAGTCTGACGTTCCAGCTCTCCAGTCTGACGTTCCAGCTCTCCAGTCTGACGTTCCAGCTCTCCAGTCTGACGTTCCAGCTCTCCAGTCTGACGTTCCAGCTCTCCAGTCTGACGTTCCAGCTCTCCAGTCTGACGTTCCAGCTCTCCAGTCTGACGTTCCAGCTCTCCAGTCTGACGTTCCAGCTCTCCAGTCTGACGTTCCAGCTCTCCAGTCTGACGTTCCAGCTCTCCAGTCTGACGTTCCAGCTCTCCAGTCTGACGTTCCAGCTCTCCAGTCTGACGTTCCAGCTCTCCAGTCTGACGTTCCAGCTCTCCAGTCTGACGTTCCAGCTCTCCAGTCTGACGTTCCAGCTCTCCAGTCTGACGTTCCAGCTCTCCAGTCTGACGTTCCAGCTCTCCAGTCTGATATGCCTGCCTTCCAGCCCGAAACCCCAGTGTCCATGTTCCAGTCTGACGCTCCAGCGACTATTGACCAGTCCGATGTACCTGCTGTTCTGCCTGATGTGCCCACTGTTCAGCCTGATGAGCCTGCTTTCCGGTTTGATGTGTCCATCCTCCAGCCTGATATCCTGGTATCTGTCTTCCAGCCTGATGTCGTGATGTTGGTGTCTCAGCCTGAAGTTTCGGTGCCCGTGTTTCAGCCTGGAGTTTCGGTGCCCGTGTCTCGGCCTGCTGAATCGGTGCCCGTTACCCAGTCTGTTGAATCGGTGCCCGTTACCCGGTCTGCTGAACTGGTGCCCGTTACCCAGTCTGCTAAACCGAAGTCCATCACTTTGCCTGTCAAGCCAGTATCCGTTATCCGGCTTGCCGAACTGGTGCCCGGTGTCCAGCTCGCTGAGTCAGGGCCTGTTACCCAGTCCACTGGGCCGGGGTCCGTTACCCAGCTTGCTGAGCCGGTGCCTGTAATCCGGCCTGCCCTTACGGTGCTCGCTGTTCGGCCCAATGTTCCAGAGCCTGCTGCCCAGCTCGATGACCCTGAGCCTGCTGCCCAGCTCGATGACCCTGAGCCTGCTGCCCAGCTCGATGACCCTGAGCCTGCTGCCCAGCTCGATGACCCTGAGCCTGCTGCCCAGCTCGATGACCCTGAGCCTGCTGCCCAGCTCGATGACCCTGAGCCTGCTGCCCAGCTCGATGACCCTGAGCCTGCTGCCCAGCTCGATGACCCTGAGCCTGCTGCCCAGCTCGATGACCCTGAGCCTGCTGCCCAGCTCGATGACCCTGAGCCTGCTGCCCAGTTCGATGACCCTGCTGCCCAGCTCGATGACCCTGAGCCTGCTGCCCAGCTCGATGACCCTGAGCCTGCTGCCCAGCTCGATGACCCTGAGCCTGCTGCCCAGCTCGATGACCCTGAGCCTGCTGCCCAGCTCGATGACCCTGAGCCTGCTGCCCAGTTCGATGACCCTGCTGCCCAGCTCGATGACCCTGAGCCTGCTGCCCAGCTCGATGACCCTGAGCCTGCTGCCCAGCTCGTTGACCCTGAGCCTGCTGCCCAGCTCGATGACCCGGAGCCTGCTGCCCAGCTCGATGGTCCGTGTGCCTGCTGCCCTCCAGCCTGATGTCCCGGTGTCTGCCCTCCAGCCTGATGTCCCGGTGTCTGCCCTCCAGCCTGATGTCCCGGTGTCTGCCCTCCAGCCTGATGTCCCGGTGTCTGCCCTCCAGCCTGATGTCTCGGTGACTGCCCTCCAGCTTGATGAGCCCGCTGCCCAGCTTGAAGTGCCCATGCCTGTTGTGCCACCACCTGTTCTGCCTGTTGTGCCACCATCTGTTGTTCTGCTTAATACCATAGACTATGGACAATTACAACCAATTGGAGCGTCCGGAGGCCGCTCCTTTGAGGGGGGGTACTGTCAGGAAATGTTCCATCCACTGGTAAGACCTGTTATTTGGCATGCAGTACTGAGGTCCACCAGCAGGTGTCTCCTGGCAGTTTGGAACTGTCAGGAGAGCTTTTCCCTGTTAATAGTATATCATCTTTGGGCCGCAGTACTGGCGTCCACCAGCGGATGGATCCTGGCAGTGTGGAGCAGACAGTACCTCCTACAATCAGGTGTCACTTGAGGCCAATCACAGGCCTATAAATACCTGGCAAACATTCACATGTTTGCCTTGATTTCTTCATTGCCTCCTGACCTGCTTGCTATCTGATCCTGTGCCCTAAACCTGATCCTGTCTCGGACCCTTTCCTGTCCCACCTGTTACCTTGCATCCCTGCCTGCAGTCTGACCCATCCATCCCTCTCCCTGTCCTGTGTTCCATACCCCATCTGCTGACTTCCCTGTGTATGACCTTGGCCTGGCTTACGTTTTTGTCTCTGGAACATCCCCTGTCCATCTGCTGATCTGCTGTGTATGACCCTGGCCTGGCTATTGTTTATGAACCTGGTATTTCCCATTTATTGCACTTTTCTGTCTGTTGTTATTTGTGGGTCTCTGTCTGTGGTTGGTTATTGCACTGTGTCATATTGGAGTTGGTTGTTATTTATTACTCACTTTCCTTAATAAATATATATATTTTCACTTATATACGTTTGGTGTCCTCTGTCGCAGATCACACGGTTCTGGTCACACCTGCTCATGACAGGGCTATAGTGGGGGGGGGGGGGGGGTCAGGGAGTGAAGTTTATAGTACTGTACAGTAATCCACTTATGTTTAGGCAGCAACTCTGGGCTGGCTGGCGGACAACTCTGAGCTGGCTGGCGGCCAACTCTGGGCTGGCTGGGGGGCATGGCTGGAGGGCAACACTGGGCTGGCTGGCAAGCATGGCTGGAGGGCAACACTGGGCTGGCTGGCAAGCATGGCTGGCGGGCAACTCTGGGCTGGCTGGCGTGAACTTTGCTTCTTCACTTGTGGCCTCTTCACAGGCGACAACTCCAGGTGGCAGCTCTGCCACTTCCAGGCCATGCTGTGGCTGCGTGGAGCGGGAATGTCTGTACTCGTGAGCCACTTTCTGTACACTCGCGGGTATGTCTGTACTCGCAAGTGTACGTAAAGTGAGTGTACATAAAGCGAGGTTCCACTCAAATTTTTAACTTAATCTTACCCCCTTCAGTTAATTGCATAGATGTTCAAATGCTGCACAAATTTTTTTTTTATCGCTGTAATTACCTTTATATTGTACTTTATTGTGGCACTTCCTGTCTCTCCTCCCATGGGAGTAGGTGTGTTTATTGCCTTTCCCCGGCGCCGCACTGTCTCCTGGGAGCTTAGTGTCAGGCTTCCCAAGATTCAACGCGGAAACAATGATCATGCGTGTGAACAAGCTGTGAATGAACAGCATTCACCGTATCCAGGAAATCAATGCTTGTGGGCTTCACATGCCCACAAGCAATATGGAAACAGCCAGCATTACACTTTTAAAGTTATTCTTCAGTACAAAAACAGACAGAGGCGGAAATATTACACCCAAACTGTGAGTATTATTTTGGGATTAGCAAAGTGTCTCAATGACCTAAAAAAAAAAAAAAAAAAAAAAAGATTGGTCGCCGGACTCCTGCTTTAAAGCGGGGTATGCCTGTATGTCGCATGAGGTTTCCCCAAATGTAGTTTCTTGCCCTAAAGCCCAAATTTAACAGTGTCTACATCATATCATCATATCATATAGTCCTCTGGCAAAGACACTATAATCTACTAATATAAGGACATCTCTTCTAATATTCTGCCTTTGTGTGGGCTTTCAAATCCAACAGATATCTGCCTGGAAATCAAAAGGCAGGATGTAAAATGCAGTCATATAAAAGCCTCTCTGGCTTGAAGTCAGTTAGTCAGGCTGATAAAGGAATGTCCAAGTTCAACCAGAAGACATTAAAAAACCTTTATGTATGTGGCTCTCATATGGCTGCTTGTGATAAGGAAGGTTCAGCACTTATTTTGGTCATTACTATGGAGAGACAAATCTGCACTATGCAGCCTCACTTGTGTGCCTATGGACCATTTTACTGAACCTTCCACTTTCAGTTTTGGCCTTCAATTTAAATCACACAGGCCTAGTAATAGTTGGACCTGTTCCCTGCTTGCTTAGTTTATTCTGTATAAGTTGCATATTTGCATTTGTAACAGTGAATATGTGAAAATGTCAGAAGGGTTTCCAAGTTCCTCTTCATCTGTTATTTAGTTTGGCAAGTCAGTATATAGACAAGAAAAGAGGCAGCTTTTAAAAATGTAGAAAGTCTAGAGCCCAGGTGTAATAACACAGCCAGCTACACAGTGATACGCAGACAATGGAACCTGCCATGTCTTATACATATTGAATTGTAACTTCAGCACTAGAGCAAGTCCCAGCGCTACAAGCATTTGCATGTCTGAGCACAATCAGTGACACATCATACCGGAGGTCCTGGGGGCCCCGGTAATCCTTTGTTCTCTTGCTCGCAGGAGCAGGAATTTGGAAGAGGAGGACAGGTGGCTTCATCTCTCTGTAAGGGAAAACAGAAATGTAACCCGTAGATATGTACATGGATACAACTGACAAACTGTAATATAGAAACAACTAAAAGTCAAATTAGTGTAGCTCATTTACAGAAGATGACTATCGTATTTCTCTGTCCTGTAATGTATCCGAAGACCTACAACACTCTCCCCCTACATTGTTGGTGGTAAAGTCATCACAAGTGGACAAGTGAGCTCCAACCTTAAGACCAGGCCTGGTAACTAGCCCCATTTTCTTGGCCTAAAACACCAACCCCCTAATTGTGGATGGTATAGTCCAGTCACAGATAGGTGAGCTCTTTAAGTCTTGTGATTAATGTTGGTGGTATAGTATTCTCAAAGGTGTAGTGAGCTCCCTCACTCACTCAGACCAAGCCCTGTGGCTACCATTGATAGTGCAGTCGCACATTAACTCACCTAAGCACATCTGCCAAATGTGTACTTCTGTGAATGTTCATTCAGACTAAGCTCTGTGACTAGCTCTATGTTCTTGACCTGCCCTGTGACATCCTTCCCCATAATGTTGGTAGTATAATCTAGTAACAGATTGGTTGGGATCGCCCACAAAGACAAAACCCTGTGACTAGGCCCACCTTCTTGCCCTTCAATATCCCTCCTCCACATTGTTGATGGACGGTATAGTCCAGTCACAGTTGGGTAAGTTATTCCTCGTAGACCTAGTCCTATGATTAGTGTTAGTGGTATAGTCTATGCACAGGTAGGGCGAGTGTCCTCATTCATGCCAAGCTCTTTGACTAAGCATTAATGTCTATTTATAGAAGTGTTGAGCTCCCAATCACAAAACAAGCCCTGTGATTAGCATTAGTGGCATGGTCTGTTTGCAGGAGGGTTGAACTCCTTCACTCATACCAAGCACTGGGGTATAACCAAAAAATCCTAGTTGTCTGGTTCCCATACTAACCTCAAAGACCTAAACACTTTTGGAGTCAATGACTTAGGACAAGTATGCACATATAGAGTCTTGACACTCTAATTTTCCTGATCTGCATGTTTGTTCCAGGTCAGCACTTCAGTAAGCAACAAAACTAGACACAGCCAAGCAACTTGTATTTTCAGTAGTAGTGCAGCCAATGGCAGCACCTACATTTCCCCCATCACAGACTTCCTATAAATTGTAACCTTGAGTGCAATTACACTTATATCAGAGCATCCCAACCCTCCCAGTACTCAACTAAATATCAATGGCCAGACCGCTCGGGTGCCATGACTAAGGACTAGCGTCCGAAACGCGTAGTCTGTTTTACAGCTTTGTACATGTATTTAATAAAGGAATACTATTTTGGATATCATCCTAAGTGCTGACCATCCCTTTGCAGATCGCTCAGATGCCTGTCAAAAGTCTTCTTGGCAGAGTTCAGACTCCAGACTGATTCTCTATAGGAAGGAATAGGATTGCAAAGAGCATGCATGAAACTGGCAAGGAAAACAAGCGGCTGGGCGATTTAGTCAGCGATATGTAGTTGACAGCTGAGTATTAAAGCTAGCCATACACCAGGAGAATTTCATTTGGAAACATTTGTTTTTGGAAGCTTTTGATTTTTATAATTATTGGGGTCGAACTGAGGATTTGATTGATGTAAGCAATGAGGAAAAACAAAGGAAAGGGATGGGAATTTTTTCTTGAAGTGACAAAATTCTAACTGTAAATGTGATTTTCCTTTGAGAAAAATCGTACTTACGGTATTGTAATGTGCATGTCTATTCTAACATTGAATGTAAAAGGTTGTTATGGCAATCAAACAAAAATTTTGGGTGTTTTAATACAAAATTAGTCAAGTGCATAATGGTACTATTAAATGCTCTGACAAATTATTTTTATGAATTTGAATATGAATGAAATTCTAGTTCAGCTTTAGAGCCCTTGCACACTGGGGCGGGGGGCGGCGTCGGCGGTATGCGGCCGCTAGCAGGGCGGTTTTACCCCCCCCGCTAGCGGCCGAGAAAGGGTTTTACCCCCCCCCCGCTAGCGGCCGAGAAAGGGTTAAATACCGCCGCAAAGCGCCTCTGCAGAGGCGCTTTGCCGGCGGTATAGCCGCGCCGTCCCATTGATTTCAATGGGCAGGAGCGGTAAAGGAGCGGTATACACACCGCTCCTTCACCGCTCCGAAGATGCTGCTGGCAGGACTTTTTTTACCGTCCTGCCAGCGCATCGCTCCAGTGTGCAAGCCCTCGGGGCTTTCACACTGGAATGAAAGCAGCGGCACTTTCGGGGGGGTTTGCAGGCGCTATTATTAGCGCAATAGCGCCTGCAAACCGCCCCAGTGTGCAAGGGCTCTAAGACTAAGATCATCTATTGCACCCAGCTGGTGCAAGTATGTATAAAGACAAACTTCCGCAGAGCAGATAAATACACCATTGACATGCTGTACATAATATACAGTATATGGGACGTGTTTTACTTGCCAAAAGATTTGTATTTTTGTCCATTTAGTTCTAAGATTTACACAGCTATGATAGACAGCCCTAACAGATGAGCTTTAAGACCTCTCTGCTGTAGTTCAGCGACACAGTTAGGACAGAGAAGGACCAGGGACAGATTGATGAGGTCATCTCTCTGCTCCCTCTATCTCTCAGCATGTTCCTTATCAGCACGTGTAAATATGGGACGTCTGATTGGCTCCTTTTGCTGTCCTTCCCTTTCCCAGTCTAAAGCCGGCCATAGATGGTTTGAATCATATATGGGCAGGCTGAATGTACCCAAGTTGATTAATTGATCAACTTGGGTACAACCAGCCTGTCGGATTTTACATACAATTAATGCTAGCAGCTGTTATAGTGACTAGCAGTAAGCACTGTGTTTTCCCAGCAGGGATGGCTTCCCCTACCCCCCGCCGGGAGAACACAATTTCTCCGCAGAAGAGATTCCCCCATCAACACTGCCCGTGGTTGGAGGAAAGAAAAGTGCTTCATCCATGGCTGGCTTAAGTGGTACTGTACAGGGAATTACAAAAGACTGATAACAAGTGAATTGTGGGCATTTACATTAGTGATATTTAAAAATACACGTAATATTTTTATACTAAATGCAGAATTACATTATTTGTTCTTAGTATATTTAACTACATAGTTACATAGTAGGTGAGGTTGAAAAAAAAGACACCAAGTCCAACCTATGTGTGTGATTATATGTCAGTATTACATTGTATATCCCTGTATGTTGCGGTCGTTCAGGTGCTTATCTAATAGTTTTTTGAAACTGCTCCCCACTGAAACCACCGCCTGTGGAAGGGAATTCCACATCCTTGCCGCTCTTACAGTAAAGAACCCTCTACGCAGTTTAAGGTTAAACCTCTTTTCTTCTAATTTTAATGAGTGGCCAGGTGTCTTAATAAACTCCCTTCCGCGGAAAAGTTTTATCCCTATTGTGGGGTCACCAGTATGGAATTTATAAATTGAAATCATATCCCCTCTCCAGAAAGAATAAGTTCAGTGCTCGCAACCTTTCCTCATAACTAATATCCTCCAGTCGCTTTGTTGCCCTTCTCTGTACTCGCTCCATTTCCAGTATATCCTTCCTGAGGACTGGTGCCCAGAACTGGACAGCATACTCCAGGTGAGGCCGGACCAGAGTCTTGAAGTCCAGCTTTAACTAATGACCCTACTAACTATAGATTAGGTGATTTATTAGCATTTAGTGAATATGCCAGCTCACAATTAGCATAATTGCTTAATGCTAGATCAGCTCTTTGGAGAGCACCAGCAGCTTCGTGTCTGCACTCTTTGGGAATCACCCAAGCTGACAGCCAAACTAGAAGAAACTACTCATTAATCTTTAAACTAATCATTTAAATTGGGAGCAGCAGCAGACAAAGAAGTCTAAGGAGGCACAAATCCTGACTGTTCAAAGTGCATTCGTTTTGGATGGAGAGATTGGTTTCATTCATTTTCGGGAGTTGCGACGCGCACCGGGGCTGGTCCCCACTCCCCCGATCTTATTGATCACAGGCATGCACTCACTGCGCATCACACGCCGCATGAGTGACGTCATTCTTGACGCCACGTGCTGATGTTATGCTCTCTCCATCTACGTGCAGCACGAGGGAGGGTTTAGGCGCCTATTTAGGAGCGGTAGCCGCTCGGTCATGCTCGCCTCCTCTCTACCAGCACTTAGCATGACGTTGGTGGGGCTCTGTTGGTGGGACTCTGTTGGTGGGCTGGCTGCCATTCGTCTCTATTCCTTGATGGAGTATACACTTTGTCCACCCACGCTTTCCTGTTACATTTATACACTACTTTGGACCATATGCTTTATTTCAAGTCCCAGGTAATCCTAATGCAGTGGTCTCTTTTACTGTTTCTGTAGCGGGTTTTCACTTTTCTTTACGAATTATTCACTTTCTTTCGGTGGCACATCTAATTTCCCCATTGCACACCTGGGTGCTGTCTTTAGGGCACACTTTACTTTTCACATATTGGTTCTTTCCCCTTCCCCCTCCCCCTTTCTTTCATCAGCTTAGTTAATTATCTTAAATGGTACACTGGTTTACACTATATTATAATATTTTTTCACAGAAGCCCTACGGGCTCATATCCAATATCATTCACTACCATAGCTTCTGATGGGGGATTCCTTCTTATGAGATGTTCATTCACTAATGGTTCTTGCCAGTATGCCTCCACAGTGCTATCACCTCAGCTCCCAAGGGGATGCTTCTCCCACAGTGCCTCCAATTGATAATAACATTATGTATGCCTTTTTTGCCTTGATTCTACCCATAGGTAAGAGTGTTAGGACAATAGTTTTTTTGCTCCCTCTCTTCCTATTTTAGTAACTATCATTTACAGTCAATTTGCATTTTATTATAGATACTTCCAGTGTACAGCTGCTCCTGATAAGTGGAAATTATCCACGAAACGCGTCGAGCTCTTACTGGTGCTATGTCACAGCAATCATGCATCTATCATGGGTTTTTATCTTGTTTGAATTATGAATCAATTATATATTACTAATCATGTTTGTACTTATTTGGGCACACTGCCATTCTATTATGAATTAAGTGGAATAATGTTATACTATGCAATCATTTTTAATATTATGTGATTTACCAATCATGTTTATTATAATTCTATATGTTACTTATTGAGTTAATATTTTATTACCTTGCATTGTGCTCATCTATACTAATAAATATTCTATTTACTAATACTGATTGATTCATTCTACCCTAGTGTTGTGTTTCATATAAAGTCCCATTATCTCCCTTTTTTTCCCCTTCCTTTACAACACACACACTGGATGATGGCAAATCAAGATCATTGTAGACCTTGTCTACTGGAAGTCAACCCGTATATGGCCTACCCATGACATATGAGGCCAACAAATAGAGTTATTGATATTGATCCACCAACATAGAAGAGGTGAACCCCTAAATCAATAATAAGCAGGGATGGACAGTACAATCTGCCCATATTCAGAGGAAAGAAAGAGATATTATATGCTCACCAATGCCGGAAGTTCGCAGCACTTGTCACGATTGGCCCAGGTTGATGCACACACAATGTCAAACATCTGCAGCTGAAACTGAGATAAAAAACAGGAAATGCAAATTAGACATTAAACATCAGTTAGTACCTAAGAATTACAGGTTGGAGATTGTTCACTGCCTCAGGCCCAGGGATGTTATCATTGCTCCCAGGATTCTCTGGATAGTAGAGGTATTGCATGCAGCAGTCTAACAGCCGAGAAATACTTACAATAGCAGGATGTCATTATTTAAAGACTCAAATGAATAGGCTGCTGTGACGGTACACACGTGGTGGCCATCATGAAACCAGCATAGTGTGAACCTAGGCATACACTGTACATTTGTACAAGGCATCTAGGCTTTAGTGACCTACAGTATGGTCATGAAAAGGTTAAAGCTTAACTAACTAAAATGTATTTATATGCAAAAGAGATATTGCATATCTGTTCTTCAATAAAAAAAAACCTGCCTGTTCACAATTTGTTTTTTGCTTTTTTGTTTTTGTTTTTTTTTTACATTTAATTCCGCTTTAGGAACATATCACTTAACTGTTGTCACATGCTAACAAAATATGTTTAGCCTCTTATTTGAAAAAAAAAAAAATCAACTTAAGAACCCATGTAATGTAATTCCCTCTCTTGTGCAATAAAACCAATTATATGATTTACTGCTTTAATAAACATTTATTACACGGCTCCTAACATCAATCCTTCAGTTAGTTTCACTTGAAGAGCATTTTTCAGTACGTAGGCAGCCTAGTAAACCAATAATTCTTGTAAGACTGTCACACAAACACAAAACTTCCTTTCCCACTACAAACAATAGAACCCTTTAATACAAATTCTTCATTGTGTTGATTCTGTTGGCTGTTATTGGACAGACGCCACACACTTTGTCTCTATATCCACTTTCCTTGTATTTATTACAATATAAAGCACTATGTAGAAAGCTCTTTTTGTTCTTGGGCCTCCGATAATCAATTATTTTTATCCACCCATATATGTAAGGAGTATTTGCATTAACACTTGCTCTCCATTCTGTGGTAGGATAATAGAAAAATGTTATAAATGTAAATTTATTGCCTAACGGGGTAAGTTGTACCGCAGGAATGTGCTGAGTGGGTTCGCCAATGAATGGCCAATTGTACTCCCAGCTATTTACTGGGTATCTCTACTTTTTGGGAAGCATTAACAAAGTAGGGCCCTGTTTGTACTTACTGGAGCAGAATTGTCTTTGGGTCCTCGGGATCTCACCATCCGGCCTAGGACTTCTAGACCATCTACTGTGATATTTCCGGCAGTGTTTATTGGCTTTTCCGCAACTTGTTTGCAGTCGATGATTAGCTTAGCATTAGTCTTGGTAACTATAATATGTATCTGGCACAGAGAAAAGAAAAACATAGTTTAAAGAGATATTAAAATAGGATTATGCTACTAAAATAGGTAGATACTAAATATATATATTGTGATATTAGGGGTTGTTTAGCTCAAAGTTACAAGCAATTTTAGTGAGTCTATGCTAGTCAAAACTGTGGTTTTAGGGCTTGTTGGTCCACTTTTATTGAACAAAAAAGTTCCACAAATACAGTAGCCCATGCAGGGGGATTTTCAAAATCAAAACAAGTAAAGAAAACACAGAGCCACCTGGTTCGCTCTTCAGGCCTTAACCTTGGCTTTTGGCTGGTCACTCAGACGGCCTTACATAGTTTTTCTGTGTTCATTTAGCCTTTCCAGCTCTTCCAACTCTCTTAACACTCCTGGCTCCCCCAGTTAATTCATATACAAAGCACTGCTGCATCGGCCCACTCCTTGGCCTCTTGATAAGGATTCTTCTGAAACCCCAGGCTCTCTCACTCCTCTGAGACCTCCAAATTCCCTCAGACCCCTGGACTCACCTAATAATCCTGGCTCTCTGTCTTCCAGACTCGTTTAGCCGCCTCAACCCTCGCAGCCTGATGGACATGGAATTTCTTCTCCAGCATAGAGTGCCGTCTCTTGAGTGGAGCACACCTTTCTCCTAAAGGGAGCTCTGTGAACTATGCCCAAGTTCTTTATAAAGGCTGTGTGCACCTGTACTACTGTCATACTCCTGCAGGACCTGGACACTAGGCTGGAGATTTCTTCCTCCCAAAACTCTTAGAAATCACCAAACTCCGAAACCCAAGCCCAGAATACCAAAACACCAGGAAAGCTCTAAAAACAGTTTTCTCCACTCAAAACTGATATTTCTGTGTCCCGCACGTTGCATTCATGCAACCCCTGTGTCCCTTTTCCCTACATTTATACAGTGGCAGGGCCTCACACTTTCACATATATATATATATATATATATATATATATATATATATATATATATATATATATATATATATATATATATATATATATACAGTATATATACCATTAATATATTTTATACTGTTTATAATTATATTTATTTTTTATTATATAATTAAAAAAAATAAATTATATATAAATAGAATAGAGAATATACATGGATCTGCCTTTGTGCATTGCACAGCATGGGCCTACCAGTTGTCACATCAGGAAACCATACCTGAGGCATACCATGTAGCCATTACTGGCGTGCATATATTATGAAAAAAAAGTTTCTAAATGATAAGACGCTTACCCATTTACTTGACCAGATGTGATGTGATGTGAATGCCTGGCACTCCCACCACTGTTCTACATAGGTAGAACAATGCACATCTCTGCTTGGTCAGAAGAGACCAATAGGGTTTATGCCAAATATTTGCAGCTTACAGTCATAACACTGCTTTCCCAAGTTTTACATCTATATAATATCATTGAAATGCAATGCTATGCCTATGCACATTACATAACTCACCTTATGAAAGCTGCCATGGAATATTTTTCTGACCTCAGGTCCTTCAAAGGTAATAGTCTGAAACTGTGCCTTATTGTCATAATTAAAATAAGTTAGTGTTTTTCCGTTATCTGTGTGGAAAAAAAATATATGTTTGCGGAGATAACACTTTATGTAAGATTATATAAAACATACAAGAGGCTAGGGTAATGTAAAATTACGGTCAGGCTTAGTGTATAAAACTATATGCTGCTGTCCAGATGTCACTTTTGAAAACACCTTAAAAAATTACCCTGCCTGCAGATACTTTCAGCACCTCTATGACCCAGCCACACATTCTCATCAGCAAAGCTCCGACCTCTGGCAATGCTGGAGCTTGCTGCTTCCTCACACAAGCCACACATTCTTACTAGACCTTGCTAATATAGGTTGACTCAATGGCCAAGAGACTCATGCCAGGAAGAGGAAGTGCCAGAGGTTTGCTCATCAGAACCATTGGGTCGATCAAAATGGCTGTAGCAGCAAGGTTTTTGGAGGCTACCAAAGGTAGGTTCAGACACCACAAAGAAGGCAAAGCCATTACTAAATTTAATTTCCATTTAGGTATTGTATACAACAAATAAATCTGTACCTCGTAATATATAGGGAACCCCACTGATGGTAATACCCTCAAAAGGACAAAATGATCTCATTGGAATACACTGATCAGCACTGCCAGTAGATCGGCTTCTGTACAACCACCCTGCCCGTACATGGATCAAAATTTGTCTGATCCCTGCTGAACCAGCCACATTTCGATCCATATATGGCCAGCTTTAGCTATGACTCAGTTGGCTCAGGAAATTTAGATATTGTATACAACAAATAAATCTGTACCTCGTAATATATAGGGAACCCCACTGATGGTAATACCCTCAAAAGGACAAAATGATCTCATTGGAATACACTGATCAGCACTGCCAGTAGATCGGCTTCTGTACAACCACCCTGCCCGTACATGGATCAAAATTTGTCTGATCCCTGCTGAACCGGCCACATTTCGATCCATATATGGCCAGCTTTAGCTATGACTCAGTTGGCTCAGGAAATTTAGATATTGTATACAACAAATAAATCTGTACCTCGTAATATATAGGGAACCCCACTGATGGTAATACCCTCAAAAGGACAAAATGATCTCATTGGAATACACTGATCAGCACTGCCAGTAGATCGGCTTCTGTACAACCACCCTGCCCGTACATGGATCAAAATTTGTCTGATCCCTGCTGAACTGGCCACATTTCGATCCATATATGGCCAGCTTTAGCTATGACTCAGTTGGCTCAGGAAATTTAGGTATTGTATACAACAAATAAATCTGTACCTCGTAATATATAGGGAACCCCACTGATGGTAATACCCTCAAAAGGACAAAATGATCTCATTGGAATACACTGATCAGCACTGCCAGTAGATCGGCTTCTGTACAACCACCCTACCCGTACATGGATCAAAATTTGTCTGATCCCTGCTGAACCGGACACATTTCGATCCATATATGGCCAGCTTTAGCTATAACTCAATTGGCTCAGGAAATTTCTTTGGCTTCCAATAGCACAACAACGAAGATGGGGGAGCAAAAGGTCTGTAGGCTGGTAAAAAGAGCAATGAAAGCAATACTACTATAAGTTCACAAGGATACTTTAATGCAGGTGAACCAGGAAAGAGGCCCTAGCTGTGGAAGAATTTGAGACGTACGCATGGATTTACAGATTGATACAACATGACATTGACAGTGTTGTCCTTTGGAACAAGACGATCCTAATTAAGCACTATATAAATATGTTAAAATAAGTTAACCTACTGTCAAGTATTACGCCAACCAATGGCTCGTAGTCTTTGTTTAAGATTTCCCACAGTGCAAATGGTTCCTTCGGTGTATCGGGAAGTATTCGGAAAAGGAAGGAGATGGTATAATCTGACGGGAGGCCCTCTGGATGGATATGTCTGATAACATAAAATGACAATGTTAAGAATCAAACTTTTTACTGTAGATAGCACTTCTAGCTCTTTTTGCAGAGTTGGCAGTCAATGTAGCCAGGTGGTAAAGAATACCAAATCCCAGAATATACTGCAAGCCAGCTGGCAGAGCATGTCATTCTTCCATTGCTGGAGGGCACCAGACAGCTAATGTATAACACCTAAAATGAAGGAACAGTCATCTAACTCTCAGCATATCTAGTAATAACAAGTCAAAAGCAATTGGACTTGCTGAGTAACCTTGAGTAAGATGCAAGATAGCTCAGCAAACACCAAAAAATATTGCTTTATATGGGTTACCTGAGATCGGTACCAGACTACACCCAGGGAAATTAACTTGCCAACAGCAACATTTAAAATATGAAACTGAGATATTAATTACAGTATGCTTGTTTGATATACAAACACCTCCTAACATTGTTTATACTGTTCATTGATTTTAGTCTATGCTGTGCCCAAGCAGAAAGTGAGGAGACCTTTTTCTTCAAACATCTACAGCTTAATAATGCAAGTAAATATGAAAATGTGATAACTTTTTGTAAAACACACACGTGTAAATTACAAGAATTGGCTGCTTCAAAAATGAGGTGGTGTATTATTTGATAATCATTATATCCAGGCTGTGGATCTAACACCAATAGTACAACAATTAAAAATTAAAAACTTGTAGATATTGTGAGGCATTGGCTGACAGAATTTGGATTGTGTATATGTGTCATTTAGAATTCTCTCCTATATGTTATTGTGAAATATCATTAAACAGAGCAGCCAGGTTGTTTCAATATCACCATGGCTTAAGTGGATTACCTCCTACATGCCATCTTTCTAACCACGTGTGGCTCTCCTATTAAACAGATGCACACCATGGCACCAAGTGGTCAGGTAGATACAGAGCCTTGAAAAGTATTCACACCCCTTGAAATTTTCCACATTTTGTCATGTTACAACCAAAAACGTAAATTTAATTTATTGGGATTTTATGTGTAGACCACCACAAAGTGGCACATAACTGTGAAGTGGAAGGAAAATGATAAATGGTTTTCAAATTGTTTTACAAATAAATATCTAAAAAGTATGGCGTGCATTTGTATTCAGTCCCTTGCCTCTGATACCCCTAAATAAAATCTAGACAGCCAAAAAGGTCAGGGATAAAGCTGTGGAGAAGTTTAAAGCAGGGTTAGGTAATAAGAAAATATCCTAAGCTTTGGACATCTCATGGAGCACTGTTCAATATATCATCCTGGAAATGGAAAGAGTATGGCACAACTGCAAACCTACCAAGACATGGCCGTCCACCTAAACTGACAGGCCAGGTACGGAGAGCATTCATCAGAGAAGCAGCCAAGAGGCCCATGGTAACTCTGGAGGAGCTGCAGAGATCCACAGCTCAGGTGGGAGAATCTGTCCACAGGACAACTATTAGTCCTCCACTCGACAAATCTGGCCTTTATGGAAGAGTGGCAAGAAGAAAGCCATTGTTGAAAGAAAGCCATAAGAAGTCTCATTTGCAGTTTGCGGGAAGCCATGTGAGGGACACAACAAACATGTGGAAGAAGGTGCTCTGGTCAGATGAGACCAAAATTTAACTTTTTGGCCTAAAAGCAAAAACGCTATGTGTGGCGGCAAACTAACACTGCACATCACCCTGAACACACCATGAAACACGGTGGTGGTAGCATCATGTTGTGGGGATGCTTTTCTTCAGCAGGGACAGGGAGGCTGGTCAGAGTTGATGGGAAGATGGATGGAGGCAAATACAGGACAATCTTAGAAGAAAACCTGTAATAGGGCGTACACACGGTCGGACTTTGTTCGGACATTCCGACAACAAAATCCTAGGATTTTTTCTGACGGATGTTAGCTCAAACTTGTCTTGCATACACACGGTCACACAAAGTTGTCGGAAAATCCGATCGTTCTGAACGCGGTGACGTAAAACACGTACGTCGGGACTCTAAACGGGGCAATGGCCAATAGCTTTCATCTCTTTATTTATTCTGAGCATGCGTGGCACTTTGTCCGTCGGATTTGTGTACACACGATCGGAATTTCCGACAACGGATTTTGTTGTCGGAAAATTTTATCTCCTGCTCTCCAACTTTGTGTGTCGGAAAATCCGATTTAAAATGTCCGATGGAGCCCACACACGGTCGGAATTTCCGACAACACGCTCCGATCGGACATTTTCCATCGGAAAATCCGACCGTGTGTACGGGGCATTAGAGTCTGCAGAAGACTTGAGACTGGGGCAGAGGTTTACCTTCCAGCAGGACAACAACCCTAAACATACAGCCAGAGCTACAATGGAATGGTTTAGATCAAAGCATATTCATGTGTTAAAATGGCCCAGTCAAAGTCCAGACCTAAATACAATTGAGATTTCAACCCTATTACACACAAAAGTGTGTAATTGGGTTGATATCCCTGGAGGTATCTGTAACATGGAACATGATTTGGCATTGCTGGAAGATTGGTCAAAGCAGTGGAGACTACAGTTCGATATGTCTAAATGTCAAATAATGCACCTAGGGAAAAAGAATCCCCTGGGAGAGTACAACATTGGGGGAAAAGTGTTAGCCACTAGCCAGCAATACAGAAGAAAAATATTTGGGGGGTGCTTTTTTCAGATGATTGCAAAATGAGCAAAAGTGAATACAATACTAGAATGCATCACTAGAGGGATCACCAGCAGGAGGAAGGAGGTTCTAATTCCCCTATATAGATCTTTAGTGAGACCTCATTTAGAATACTGTGTCCAGTTCTGGAGACCTCGTTACAGAAAGATATTGATAGGATAGAACGAGTCCAGAGACGGGTAACCAAAATGGTGAAAGGTGTGGGGGATAAAACATATCAAGAGCAACTTCAGGAACTTAATATATACAGTCTGGAGGAAAAAAGAGAAGGGTGAGACAAGATTGAAACCTTTAAATACACCAAATGAATAAGGTTCAGGAAGGCAGTCTTTTGAATATGAAACCAAAATCAAGAACACGGGGACATGACCTCAAACTAACTGGAGGAAAGTTCAAAAGGAATCTTAGAAAGTATTATTCTACTAAAAGGGTAGTTGATGATTGTAATAAACTACCAACAGAGGTAGTGAGACAGTCAACAGTAAATGGCTTCAAACAGGCTTGGCATAAACATTGATCTATAGTCAGACAACAAGGTTAATGAAAAAAAAAAACAACCCCAAAAAAACAAAAAAACAAACAAAAAATAAATTAAATGGGCAGACTCGATGGACTACTCAGTCTTTTTCTGCCGTCACTTTTCTAAGTTTCTATGTTTCAAATCTGTGGCAAGACTTGAAAATTGCTGTTCACATACACTCTCCATCCAATCTGACGGAGCTTGAGCTATTTTGCAAAGAAGAATGGGTAAAAATGTCACTCTCTAGATGTGCAAAGCTGGTGGAGACATCCCCAAAAAGACTTGCAGCTGTAATTGCAGCGAAAGGTGGTTCTACAAGTCCTATTGACTCAGGGGGGACTGAATACAAATGCACGCCAAACTTTTCACATATTTATTTGTAAAAAATGTAGAAAACCATTTATCATTTGTCTTCCACTTCACAATTATGTGCCACTTTGTGTTGGTCTATCACATAAAATCTCAATAAATTACATTTACGTTTTTAGTTGTAACATGACAGAATGTGGAAAATTTCAAGGGGTTTGATTACTTTTTTAAGGCACTGTATCGTTTAAGTATTACAGAGTGCACTACATTGTATATAGGAAAGTTTGTAGTCTGATTCATGTGGATGTGAGATTGTGTGTGTGTTTTAATGGACAACATTTGATAAATTTAAAGTACTACAAGCCTACAGCCTACCAGCCTACAATCTTGGATGGCTTTTTTTTTTTTAATAATTGTTTATTGAGATAATTAGGAATGTATGACAGATCAAAAACTTTCAAAATGTCAAGACAATAGAGAGTGTAAAGAAATATAATAAGTCATCTCAGAATTAGCATCTCAGTATCACTAATGGAAGAAGTATAGAAAGAAAGAAAGATAAAATGGGGGAAAAGACTAATGCCGTGTACACATGAGCAGACTTTTTGACCGGACTGGTCCGACGGACCAAGTCCGGCAGACAATTCGACCGTGTGTGGGCTTCATCGGACCTGCAGCGGACTTTTTCGGTCGAAAATCTGACGGACTTTAGATTTGGAACATGTTTCAAATCTTTACGTCGGAACTCCGCCGGACCCAGTTCCTATCGAAAAGTCAGCTCGTCTGTATGCTAGTCCGACGGACGAAAACCAACGCTAGGGCAGCTATTGGCTACTGGCTATCAACTTTCTTATTTTAGTCCGGTCGTACATCATCACGTACGAATCCGTCGGACTTTGGTGTGATTGTGTGTAGGCAAGTCCGTTCGTTGGGAAAGTCCGTTGGAAGTCCGCCATAAGTCCGTCAGACCAGTCCAGTCGAAAAGTCTGCTCATGTGTATGCGGCATAAGGGAGGAAAAGGGGGAAAGGGAATGAGGAGTGTCGAGATAAGCCAAAGAATGATAATCTTAGTTGTCATTTTAAACAGTTTAACAGCCTTGGATGGCTTTTTACAAGATTTTTGAGTGTGTCTGTGGGAACTTGTGCCCATTTATATGCGTCAACTTCTTCTTTTATGGACCTGGCTTTATCCAGCTAGAACAGAAAAGGGCATTCCCTAGACTGTTACCACAAAGATGGAAGCATGCATTTGGCTAGAATCTCTTTATATGCTGTAGCATTAACAATATCCTTCACTGAAAACATCTCAACTCAATAATTTTGAGAACTGTCCTCGAAATGGTGGCCATATTGTATAGGTCAACACCAGTATCTGACTTTTCACACTCTCTTTTAGTCCAGTGGGCACATATTACTGCAGGCACACTCCATAATCTTGTGAAAAGTCTTCCAAGAAGATTGGAGGCTATTTTGGTAACAAAGGAAAGGACAATTGGGTAATACTTCTCATTGTTTTGGAATAGTTCATAAAAGGTGTGTTAGTTACATGTCCACAAACTTTTGGTCATATAGTGTACAGAAATGTCAAACAAAATTAGCTTTTTCCAAGCAGGCATTTTTTGCAGTATAAGTTTCACGTGAACTACTTTATCTCTTATTTCTTCTACTATGGTTCAAGATATGAGATTTTAGGTTTGCACTTCTATAATCTTAGAGGAGTAAACAATACTGAGAATAATTACTGAATTTCGAGGCAGTCTATTTTTACATAAAATCGTTTTAGATTCGCCCTTACTTGGTGGGCTGGGACACCAGAGCGTCTTTGTGTATTCTGTAGCATGGAAAGTTATTAAAAGTTCCAGGCTCCATGGAGACTCCATCCAAGCCAGCATATTCCTTTTGCACCAACCCAAACATTTCCATCATTTTGAAACCTAGACATAAACATATACATTTATATGATTATTTCTTTATTTTATCTAAAAGATAAACTATCTATAGAAAGACACTATTCAATTATTATTTAAATATTTTTAAGGCTTTAAGCCAAACAAGGCATGCATATGTTATATTAAAAACAAGCTGGGCTAATTATTAATACATTGTTTACCAGCACATGTCAGACACTCCTTAGGTACTCCGTCCCTCATGCTAAACTCAACTTTGCTCCCCTCTCTGTTAATTGCATCTGGATATATGGATCATATACAGCCACCATCCTATTCCTCTAATTAGGCTTCCTTCACAGTTTTGAGTGACATAGGAACCCATGCCGTCTTTTGCGTCAACATGTAATGTAATAATTATGGTTGAATACAACTAGACACAGATTTCAAATTTGATCCATTTTACATGCTTATAAAAATATATTTAATTGCTGTCTGTTTCCAAATAAAAGGCATTTCACCTCACTTTCTGTCTAGGTGAGAGTTGTAACAGATGTTTTAAACCTTCCCCATCCTATCCAAAACTAAGCAAAACTATTTTGGCTGGAGTTGGGCTTTAAACTGTGTATTATGCTAATAGTTAATACAGGGCTGCATCAGAAATCACGAAGGCCTCATATGGCCTACCTGACAGACCCCCCCAACCCCCGGCCGAAAGTGACTGAAGACATAGATTTATCAATCCCATTCTCATTCATGAATGAATAGGAAGCGCTCTGAGGTTTTCTGCTCATTCACAAACTGAAGCATTGTAAACACAGTTTATATGCTTCAGTGATGAATGAACACAGGAGTGATTGGTATCGATCGCTCACTGTGTTCATTCAGGAAAGGAAGGGGTCGGTAAACTACATATTTACCGGTCCCTTCCCCAGCTCTCTATCCTTAAACATTCACCTGTGTGCCCACAGCAGCTGCCAGTGGGAGAGGAGAGGAGGGAAGCTGGCAGCGCTGAGGGGGCAAGGGGCACACAGGTGGACCCAGAGAGCAGATGGAAGGGGCGCATGTGCTAGAACCAAACTCCCTGCACTGCAGCCAGAGGGAGAAAGAGGAGGAGAAGCTGGCAGAGCTGCAGGGGGAGACATAAGAAGATCAGTGTCTGAAATAGGACAGCACAGCCGGCCCTCCTGCTCAGCAGGTTCCCGGGCCCCCCTTCTGAAGTGATGAGGCCCAGGCACAGTACAGGAGGGCTGGCTGTACTGCCTTATCAGCGGCCCTGAGTTAATATATAATGTTCCAGCTGTAAGATAAAACCACATCTCAGACAATAAGCTGCGATTTCGGGTCTCACCTGTAGATGGCATTGTAGAGAAAAATCTGATATTACCCTAGAATAGTGCAGGGGGTGGTCCAAGCTCAGTTTCTGTTTTCTTGTGTGCCAAAGAACCCCTTTAAAACGCAGCAGTACATTCGTACCAAACAATAAGCTGCAGGGGTGTAGGCAAGACTTTTGCTTTGCAGTAATATTTTTTTGCGTATTTTGAAAGACTACATTACACCTCATCACCACATCAACTAGGACCCATGCTTGTGTGGCCTAGTCACACTCCTTGGTATAGGCATAATGCCATGGTAGCTTTGTGGGATTAGGTCAGAAAAAGTTTTTCAAGATGACAGTTGACCCTATCTATCAGTACAGTAGCTTAGTGGTTTGTACTTCTGCCTTGCAGCCCTGCAGTCCTTGGTTTGGGTCCCAACAAGGACACTGTCTGCATAGAGTCTGCATGTTTGCATGTTCCTCCTATGGTTTGAGTGGGTTTCCTTCCACAATCAAAAGACATGCTGGTAGGTTTTTTTTGGTCATTGTTGATATTCTACTGAGGGTGCCCAATAGCAAATAATTGCTTTGAGTCCCCAAAAGGAAAACTGCTATAAAAATATAATCCATAGCCAAATTTATTAGGGCAGAAATGGCAACCAATCAGAACATTTAAAGGGTATTTCCTAAAATCTCAATTGCTGCAAACATCTATGGTACAGCGTCTACTTCCTCTGCCTGCCTTTATACCATTATGTCTACAACTGAGTCGCAATTGTCAGATTGTACCATCTATTATTGTATTAATTTGTCTGTAAGTGACTATTCAGTTCAGTGTTTTAAATGTAGTTGTATTTTAGTAAGTGTCTAATAGTAAATGACTACCTGATAGATTAGCATGGTTAAATATTTTAAGTTTGTCAGTGAGCACACTAAATTTATCTTACCAATGAAGTAGAAAGCATCTAAAAAAGCAAATGAGGGAAAAGTACATGGTCATATCGATGATACAACTTTTCCCTCGTTTTATACAAAAATGAAAGGCAAAGTGCAGTAAATCCTGAACACTGACTTGTGATTGGTCAATACATTAGACATAATGGAAGCAAATGTATTTATTTTACCTGATACACTGTTGCCTTGGATGTAGGCCCATGGACAAGCTAAAAAAGAAAGATGTTTAAAAATCACCAACTTTATGTATGCATACGCTGAAATAATGTGAAATTCATGGAAATATTGAAGAAAATATATAGCATAAAGGACTCTTGAATAGAAAAACACCAGCCAAATATTTGCACATGACCAAGTTCTTCACAGAATGGTGGCGCTATAATAATCCTGTGGTGCCACTACTGCCAACTTTGGACCTTTGCGGTCTGTTTTAAAGGAACGCAAGTTATTTTTCTAGATTGTAAGCTCTAACGAGCCGGGCCCTCTGATCCCTCCTGTATTGATTTGTATTGTAATTGTACTGTCTGCCCTCATGTTGTAAAGCACTGCGCAAACTGTTGGCGCTATATAAATCCTGTATAATAATAATAATATTAGTGGAAGTGGAATAAACCTGTGCAATTCAGAGTGTTGAAAATATGCATAAGCGATACCCTTGCATTATAATGATCAACAGAGATGGATATAGAAAGCTTAAAGCTGAAGTTTAAGTATGGATATTTTTTTCATAGTGACATTGTACCAGCTTTCACCAATGTAGGTACAGTATGTAGGTGTCATCAGTGCTGGGACAAGGTCATCCAGCGATCAGGGCGAAGATATAAAACTGCCCCCCCCCTCTCTTCCCTTAGGGTTAGGGTCAGGGAGCCCCCATCCCAGAAATAAACCATTGCGCCCACAGCAGCCGCCCCTCTGCCCACCCCTTGTCCCGGCCCTGGGTGCCATACCTGGTCAATCCCTATGGAAACTGGAAATGGTAGTAAGCACCGATTGCTCTCTCAGCACTGGCACCGTTTAAAGAACACTTTGCATTCTCTCAATAAATGCAAAGCATTCTCTGATTGGACGAGATGGAGTGGCAGGGCAATGATGTCATGCTTTGTTTGCATTAAGAAAATGCAAAGTGTTCTGTGAATGACACCCGTGCCAAGCAAGTGACCCCCTAATCCCAATTCTTCTCCTTTACATAAAGCTTTAGCTGCCTACCGATCATCATGACGTGCAGTATTTACCAAAGATAAGCAAACTCTTTTCTTTAGTAGAGCATACCTCCCAACTGTCCCCGATTTCGAGGGACTGTCCCTGATTTGGAGCAATGTCCCTCTGTCCCTCATTCCTCCTCATTTGTCTATCATTTTGGTCTGATTTCTAAATTGCTGCATTTAAAAATTTCAGAAACCAATATAAAGGAATAGTAGCGGTAATTAAAAGCACTTGTGTGTTTAACCAATCATTTTTTTTACAATTCTCTTTTAAGGGGGCATGACGGGGGGGGGGGGGGGGGGTGTCCTATGCCTACACACTTTTGCTATTGGGGCATCCCTCATTTTCAATTTTAGAAAGTTGGGACGTATGGTAGAGTAGCTGAAGATTTGAATGGCCTTCAAACTTTTATTTGTCAATTTAAAGAGGAGGTCCGCCGACAATACAAATTTTTTTTTTTAACAATTTAGACCCTTACATATGGTCAATGTTACACTCACATGTTTGGTAACAGATATCCCCCATGTCCGGTTTGGTAGCAAAAACGTAGTTTTAAAATCTGTTGCTGGCAGGTTTCATCTTGCTTCTGGGCATGTGAAGCCCACAAGCATATACTTCCTGGATGTGGTGAATTCTGCGGTACCAGCATTCACCGCTCGTTCCCGCACCGTAAACTTCCACGTTGCCATCACAACGGGCGTCGTCGTCGGAAGTTCCCCCCCTGTTGTGATGGCAACGAAAGTAACACTGAACACACATACAGTGGGGAAAAAAAGTATTTAGTCAGCCAACAACTGTGCAAGTTCTCCCACTTAAAAAGATGAGAGAGGCCTGTAATTGTCATCATAGGTATACCTCAACTATGAGAGACAAAATGTGGAAACAAATCCAGACAATCACATTGTCTGATTTTTGAAAGAATTTATTTGCAAATTATGGTGGAAAATAAGTATTTGGTCAATATCAAAAGTTCATCTCAATACTTTGTTATATATCCTTTGTTGGCAATGACAGAGGTCAAACGTTTTCTGTAAGTTTCACAAGGTTGTCACACACTGTTGCTGGTATGTTCTCCCATTCCTCCATGCAGATCTCCTCTAGAGCAGTGATGATTTGGGGCTGTCGCTGGGCAACACGGACTTTTAACTCCCTCCAAAAGTTTTCTATGGGATTGAGATCTGGAGACTGGCTAGGCCACTCCAGGACCTTGAAATGCTTCTTACGAAGCCACTCCTTCGTTGCCCGGGCGGTGTGTTTGGGATCCCTGTCATGCTGAAAGACCCAGCCACATTTCATCTTCAATGCCCTTGCTGATGGGAGGAGGTTTGCACTCAAAATCTCACGATACATGGCCCCATTCATTTTTTCATGTACACGGATCAGTTGTCCTGTTCCCTTTGCAGAGAAACAGCCCCAAAGCATGATGTTGCCCCCCCCCCATGCTTCACAGTAGGTATAGTGTTCTTTGGTTGCAACTCAGCATTCTCTTTCCTCCAAACACGACGAGTTGTGTTTCTACCAAACAGTTCTACTTTGGTTTCATCTGACCACATGACATTCTCCAAATCCTCTTCTGGATCATCTAAATGCTCTCTAGCAAACCTCAGATGGGCCCGGACATGTACTGGCTTAAGCAGGGGGACACATCTGACACTGCAGGATCTGAGTCCCTGGTGGCGTAGTGTGTTACTGATGGTATCCTTTGTTACGTTGGTCCCAGCTCTCTGCAGGTCATTCACTAGGTCCCCCCGTGTGGTTCTGGGATTTTTGCTCACCGTTCTTGTGATCATTTTGACCCCACAGGGTGAGATCTTGCATGGAGCCCCAAATCAAGGGAGATTATCAGTGGTCTTGTATGTCTTCCATTTTCTAATTATTGCTATCACAGTTGATTTCTTCACACCAAGCTGCTTGCCTATTACAGATTCAGTCTTCCCAGCCTGGTGCAGGTCTACAATTTTGTTTCTGGTGTCCTTTGACAGCTCTTTGGTCTTCACCATAGTGGAGTTTGGAGTGTGACTGTTTGAGGTTGTAGACAGGTGTCTTTTATACTGATAACAAGTTCAAACAGGTGCCATTAATACAGGTAATGAGTGGAGGACAGAGGAGCCTCTTAAAGAAGAAGATACAGGTCTGTTAGAGCCAGAAATCTTGCTTGTTTGTAGGTGACCAAATACTTATTTTCCACCATAATTTGCAAATAAATTCTTTCAAAAATCAGACAATGTGATTGTCTTGATTTGTTTCCACATCCATGTCTCTCATAGTTGAGGTATACCTATGATGACCATTACAGGCCTCTCTCATCTTTTTAAGTGGGAGAACGTGCACAATTGGTGGCTGACTAAATACTTTTTTGCCCCACTGTGATTTGCGACGGGCATCCACACTGACTCCTGGGAATAATGACACAGAGCTCCTAGGAGACAGTGCGGCGCTGGATATTACGCCCATACCTGACCATACCCGCCCATACCTGCGGGGGTCATAGACAGGAAATGAACAAGAAAGCACAGATATACAGGTACACCCTCTTAAAAAAAAAAAAAATCTTCCATTTAACAATGTAAGCAATGCAATAATGCGATGGAGCTAAACTTAGAAATTTGTGTGGACCTCCGCTTTAACTCAGTATGTTGTACTTGGCAGCTGGTATCGCTTGCATAATGTACCTATTGAAATCAAATGGACTGTGACACAACCGCATGCCAAGCACTTGGCACACAGTTGCAGTACAGTGTTTCAAAGCACTTGGCACACAGTTGCAGTACAGTGTTTCAAAGCACTTGGCACACAGTTGCAGTACAGTGTTTCAAAGCACTTGGCACACAGTTGCAGTACAGTGTTTCAATGTAAATACCCCTTTGAGATAGAAAAAAATAGGCATAGAGAAGGTGGCAGTATCACTTCCTGAACACCAGCAAACTGCCTCTAAAATACAATCCACCATAGACGCGGGGTGGTAAAGTCTGCTGCCTGTGTGATAGGAAATAAAGATAAAAAATGGCACAGGTGACAGAAAACAGCCTACGGAGGAATGGCAGGGTCCATATATATAGCACAATACTCTGGGAGGAGTAAGTAGATAAACACTCCAGGCAGCCTGTTTGAGAGCTATAGGCCAACTCTAAAATGAACACATTGACAAACACCAGCTTTAGGTGAGCGGAAGTAAAAATATTGTATAGCACCTGTGGTCAGTAGGAAAAATAGTGACCCTTCACTGGTATTGGTGGGAGGAATAGGCCCCATTGTTGGTGTCAGTGGAAGAAATAGTGCCCAATTTTTGGTGTCACTCGAAGGAATAATGCCCCATTGTTGGTGTCAGTGGGAAGAATAGAGCCCCATTATTGGTGTCACTAGGAGGACTAGTACCCCATTGTTAGTGTCGGTGAAAGAAATAGTGTCCCATTGTTTGTGTCAGTGGGTGAAATACCCTGTTTCCCCGAAAATAAGACCTAGCGTGATTGTCAGTGATGGCTGCAATATAAGCCCTACCCCCAAATAAGCCCTACCTTGTTTCCCCGAAAATAAGCCCTACCCTGAAAATAAGACCTACAAGGACTTTAACTAGGGCTTATTTGGGGGGTAGGGCTTATATTTCAGCCATCACCGACAATCACGCTAGGTCTTATTTTTGGGGAAACAGGGCAGTGCCCCATCATTGCTATTGGTGAGAGGAATAGTGCCCCATTGTTGGTCTCAATGGAAGAAATAGTACCCCATTGTTGGTGTCACTGTGAGGAATAATGCCTCATTGTTGGTGTCAATGAGAAGAGTCGTGCCCCATTGCTGGTGTCACTGGGAGGACTAGTACCCTATTGTTAGTGTCAGTGAAAGAAATAGTGCCTCATTGTTGGTGTCAGTGGGTGAAATAGTGCTCCATCATTGCTATCGGTGGGAGAAATAGTGCCCCATTGTTGGTGTCAGTGGAAGAAATAGTGCCCCATGGTTGGTATCAGTGGTAGGAATAGTGCCCTGTTGTTAGTATCAGTGAGAAAACAGTGGTCCATCATTGTTGTCAGTAGGAGGTATTTTGCCCCACTGTGGGTGTCAGGGGTAAGAATGGTGCCTCATCGCTGGTGTCAGTGGGAGGAATAGATTCTTGTATCAGTGGGAGGAACAGTGCCCCAGGGGCCAGATTAAGGCAAGCAAAGGGCCACATCTGGCCATAGGGGCGCAATTTGGAGACCACTGCTATATAACAATTGTATCATCAGTGCTGTTCAGATTCATTTTCCAGCAAACTTTATTTTTCTCTTGCCTGACAATATGAAATCTGTCAGACATAATGAAACAGATGGAGTTAAGATATAAATGTATTCACAAACAATCTAGGATTCGCTCTGGATATAAAACAGAAGACATACTTGCTGACGCCGTCTCGCAAATAAAAGTGACCAGCTCATCTTCTATTTTCTTGAACATGTCAAAGTCATCGACGAAGAAGACGTGTCTCTCACTGGGCTTGCTGCCAATGTTCACCAACTCGCTGTAGTCTGCATCCGCCACGCCAATCGCAAAAATGCTGAAGCCTGGGAGGAAGAAAAAACAAACATCGGGTATGTGATCCAACTTTCATCTCTAGTGAGATTGATGTCTGCTATTAGCATCAGCCAAACTCCTGCTGGGTGTTATGGGTGCAGCAGGGAGGAGAAGGATCAAGTTTATTTTACCATCTAATTACAGGACCTGTATCCTAGAGGACACTGCTATCCATTTAAACCTCAAAGGACTTTTCTAACATCCATGGTTTTTATGGTTTTCCAGGAAAGTCTACATTAAGAGGTCCTTCTTTTTATAGAAATAGTTGTCCTGACTCTTACTTGAGGGTCAGATCTTTGATGTCTATCTAGGACATCCCACGTACAGTACATAGAGTACATCAGACTTGCTTGTACTTCTCCCAGCCCCCCCTTAGTGGAATCACCTTATTGCTGCTTAAAGTTGAACCCTGGAGAAAGAGCTAAATACAGTGCCTTGAAAAAGTATTCATACCTCTTGAAATTTTCCACATTTTGTCATGTTACAACCAAAAACATAAATGTATTTTTTGGGGATTTTATGTGATAGACCAACACAAAATGGCAGATAATTGTACAGTGGAAGGAAAATGATAAATGGTTTTCAAAATTTTTTACAAATAAATATCGAAAAAGTGTGGCGTGCATTTGTATTCAGCCCCCCTTTACTCTGATACCCCTAACTAAAATCTAGTGGAACCAATTGCCTTCAGAAGTCACCTAATTAGTAAATAGATTCCACCTGTGTGTAATTTAATCTCAGTATAAATACATCTGTTCTGTAAAGCTCTAAAGCTCTGTTTGTTAGAGAACTTTAGTGAACAAACAGCATAATGAAGGCATAACTGACCGGCCGGGCAAGGAGAGCATTAATTTAGAGAAACAGCCAAGAGGCCCATGGTAACTCTGGAGGAGCTGCAGAGATCCACAGCTCAGGTGGGAGAATCTGTCCACAGGACAACTATAATGCCCCGTACACACGGTCGGGTTTCCGACGAAAAATGTTCTATGGGAGCTTGTTGTGTAGGCTCCATCAGACATTTTCCATCGGAATTTCCGTCACACAAAATTTGAGATCTGGATCTCAAATTTTCCGACAACAAAATCCGTTGTCGTAAATTTCGAGCGTGTGTACACAATTCCAACGCACAAAGTTCCACGCATGCTCGGAATCAAGCAGAAGAGCCGCACTGGCTATTGAACTTCCTTTTTCTCGGCTCGTCGTACGTGTTGTACGTCACCGCGTTCTTGACGTTCGCAATTTCCGACAAGATTTGTGTGACCGTGTGTATGCAAGACAAGTTTGAGCCAACATCCGTCGGAAAAAATCCATGGATTTTGTTGCCCGAATGTCTGATCGTGTGTACGGGGCATTAGTCGTGCACTCCACAAATCTGGCCTTTATGGAAGAGTGGCAAGAAGAAAGCCATTGTTGAACGAGAGTCATAAGAAGTCCTGTTTGCAGTTTGCGAGAAGCCATGTGGGGGACACAGGAAACATGTGGAAGAAGGTGCTCTGGTCAGATGAGACCAAAATGGAACTTTTTTGGCCTTAAAGCAAAACGCCATGTGTGGCAGAAAACATCGGACATCACTCTGAACACAGCATACTTACCGTGAAACATGGTAGAGGCAACATCATGAAGTGGGGATGCTTTTCCTCAGCAGGGACAGGGAAAAAGTTGATGGTAAGATAGATGGAGCCAAATACAGGGCAATCTTAGAAGAAAACGTGTAATGCCCCGTGCACATGATCAGACTTTCCGACAACAAAACCGTGGAATTTTGTTCGAAGGTTGTTGGCTCCAACTTGTCTTGCATACACACGGTCACACAAATGTTGGCCAACAATTACGAACGTAGTGACGTACAAGACATACGGCGAGCCGATAAAAAGGAAGTTCAATAGTGATGCGTGATTCCGAGCATGCGTGTTTGTACTTTGGACTTTTGTCTGACGGACTTGTGTACACACGATCGGAAAATCCAACAACAAACATTTGTTGGCGGAAAATTTGAGAGCATGCTAGCCAACATTTGTTGGCGGAAAGTCCGACAACAAATGTTCGATGGAGCGTACACACGGTCGGACTTTCCGCCAACAAGCTCACATCCAACATTTGTTGTCCGAAAATCCGATCGTGTGTACGGGGCATTAGAGTCTGCAAAATATTTGAGACTGGGGCGGAGGTTCACCTTCCAGCAGGACAACGACCCCAAACATAGAGCCAGAGTTATAATGGAATGGTTTAGATTAAAGCATATTCATGTGTTAGAAAGTCCAGACCTAAATCCAATTGAGAATCTGTGGCAAGCTTTGAAAATTGCTGTTCACAGACGCTCTCCATCCAATCTGACAGAGCTTGAGCTATTTTGCAAAGAAGAATGGGCAAAGATTTCACTCTCTAGATGTACAAAACTGGTAGAGACATCCCCAAAAAGACTTGCAGCTGTAATTGCAGAGAAAGGAGGTTCTACAAAGTATTGACTCAGGGGGGCTGAATACAAATATACACACTTTTCACGTATTTATTTGTAAAGAATTTTGAAAACTATTTATCATTTTCCTTCCACTTCACAATTATGTGCCACTTTGTGTTGGTCTATTACATAAAATCCCAATAAAATGAATTTACGTTTTTGGTTGTAACATGACAAAATGTGGAAAATGTCAAGGGGTATGAATACTTTTTCAAAGCACTGTACACAGATAAAATATATAAAAGGGAGATATTTTATGTGCCGAACGACTAGTATTTCTGTCCACCCTGTCCTGAGATTTACACAGCTCTCTCACACAGCATAGCCCTGCAGAAGACTTGATTTTTCTCTGCTGCAGCTCTTTCACATGGGCAGCCAGGGGGTGGTAAATGCAGGCAGTTGAGCCACAGATTTACTGTCCCCAGACTGCCCAACCTAACACAGCAATGCAGGTGCTCAGGGCTGTAACCTATGCCGCAGCCACAATGCTTTGCTTCATATCAAATGTTAAATGGCATGTCGCATTCAGAAGGCTGTACTGCCACTGAATGCAACCCATTCAAGTGAATGGTGGCACGCTGCAACTGCTCTGCAGCCCTGTGCAATGCATGTTAGTTCAGCATTTTGAAGGTTAAAGCAGTCAGTGAGGAGGTGAAATGTCTCTTTTCAAAGGGTGTTTAACAGTCAGTGAGGAGGTGAAATGTCTCTTTTCAAAGGGTGTTTAACAGGCAGTGAGAAAGAGTTCCAACACAGAGATCAGCAGTATAGCCACACACGTGAACCAGCCCTCATGTGTCTCTTCTTCACTACCAGTTTGTTAATGGGCAGGGAAAAGAGAAGCAGCAGACTGATAAGCTAATTTCTCTATCACTCTGCTCTCTCCTCCTACCCTGTTTCCCCGAAAATAAGACCTAGCGTGAGTGTCGGTGATGGCTGCAATATAAGCCATACCCCCCAAATAAGTCCTACCCTGTTTCCCCGAAAATAAGCCCTACCCTGAAAATAAGACCTACAAGGACTTTAACTAGGGCTTATTTGGGGGGTAGGGCTTATATTGCAGCCATCACCGACAACCACGCTAGGTCTTATTTTCGGGGAAACAGGGTATCAGCATGCTCCTATGAGCACAACTTATTGGCTCTTTGTGCCTCACTTGCTCTATTCTTGTTCTAGATAGCAACTTAATTAGTTTAGATTATTAGCCTGGCAGCCAGCTAAAAAGCATTTGCAAAAGGAAGTTTACCGTCTCCCTATTTCTCTTATTATTTACAAGCATCAGCACATCCTTACCTACCCTTTGCTCTTATTGTTCGCTGGGAGACAAGACAAATGCTCTAATCCTAAGTATGGGAAGCATGTGACTTCACCACCCCATCTCATATGACAGCAATGGTGTTTGGTGACTATGGATGGGTGGGGGCTGCTAAGTCCCGGGTAAGCTCTAAGCAGTGGGCATGCACAAAGCACCCTCGGGCCACAGGCAGATAGCGAGGTATTGGCTGCTGGTGCAATGCTCTGGCTCCTGCAGACTCTTTCTGCAGCCACTGGTTTGTACTGAGTTTTACCCTTAAAGTGGAATTTTAGTCTTGCTAGATCACTTTAGGCTGGCCCGTTTTGCACTGCCTTGCCCTGTTCTGCACATGCTCAGTTGCTCTCTATTTTTAGGCACTGTCGAATTTTTAGAGGCCGATCTTCTGACAGTTTTAAAGCAGGAATTAAACCCTCTTATCCAGTTTACAGCCAAGGAAGCTGCTTTTGTTTGATCTGCGGTTGCCATGGTCTTGCACATGTGATCCGTTATGACACCAGCCATTTAATGATTTGACAGTTTGGTTGAGGACACAAGCAAATGTAACAGTTAGCAATCCTGGCATTCCAGGAATTTAACTGTTTTTTTAAACTGTTAACCACTTGCCGACCGCCGCACGACGATGTACGTCGACAAAGCGGCACGGGCAGGCAAAAGGGCTTACCTGTACGTCCCTGCCTTCCCGCGGGTGGGGGGTCCGATCGGACCCCCCCCGGTGCCTGCGACGGTCGGCAAATGTCCCCCGGCGATCGGTGGTGAGGGGGAGGCCATCCATTCGTGGCCCCCCCCTCGCGATCGCTCCCAGCCAATGGGATCATTTCCCTGCCTCTGTATTGTACACAGAGGCAGAGGAAATGATGTCATCTCTCCTCGGCTCGGTATTTTCCGTTCCGGGCCGAGGAGAGAAGACTGGAATGTGAGTGCACAACACAAACACACACACAGTAGAACATGCCAGGCACACATTACACCCCGATCCCCCCCCCCGATCGCCCCCCGATCCCCCCCCCAATCACCCCCCCCCCCCCCCCGTCACAAACTGACACCAAGCAGGTTTTTTTTTTTTTTTTTTTTTTTTTCTGATTACTGTATTGGTGTCAGTTTGTGACAGTTAGTGTGGTAGGGCAGTGAATGTTAGGCCCCCTTTAGGTCTAGGGTACCCTCCTAACCCCCCCTAATAAAGTTTTAACCCCTTGATCACCCCCCGTCACCAGTGTCACTAAGCGATCATTTTTCTGATCGCTGTATTAGTGTCGCTGGTGACGCTAGTTAGGGACATAAATATTTAGGTTCGCCGTCAGCGTTTTATAGCGACAGGGACCCCCATATACTACCTAATAAATGTTTTAACCCCTTGATTGCCCCCTAGTTAACCCTTTCACCACTGATCACCGTATAACTGTTACGGGTGACGCTGGTTAGTTCGTTTATTTTTTATAGTGTCAGGGCACCCGCCGTTTATTACCGAATAAAGGTTTAGCCCCCTGATCGCCCGGAGGTGATATGCGTCGCCCCAGGCAGCGTCAGATTAGCGCCAGTACCGCTAACACCCACGCACGCAGCATACACCTCCCTTAGTGGTATAGTATCTGAACGCATCAATATCTGATCCAATCAGTTCTATACTAGCGTCCCCAGCAGTTTAGGGTTCCCGAAAACGCAGTGTTAGCGGGATCAGCCCAGATACCTGCTAGCACCTGCGTTTTGCCCCTCCGCCCGGCCCAGCCCAGCCCACCCAAGTGCAGTATCGATCGATCACTGTCACTTACAAAACACTAAGCGCATAACTGCAGCGTACGCATAGTCAGGCCTGATCCCTGTGATCGCTAACAGTTTTTTTGGTAGCGTTTTGGTGAACTGGCAAGCACCAGCCCCAGGCAGCGTCAGGTTAGCGCCAGTAGCGCTAACACCCACGCACGCACCGTACACCTCCCTTAGTGGTATAGTATCTGAACGGATCAATATCTGATCCGATCAGATCTATACTAGTGTCCCCAGCAGTTTAGGGTTCCCAAACACGCAGTGTTAGCGGGATCAGCCCAGATACCTGCTAGCACCTGCGTTTTTCCCGTCCGCCCGGCCCAGCCCACCCAAGTGCAGTATCAATCGATCACTGTCACTTACAAAACACTAAACGCATAACTGCAGCGTTCGCAGAGTCACGCCTGATCCCTGCGATCGCTAACAGTTTTTTTGGTAGCGTTTTGGTGAACTGGCAAGCACCAGCCCCAGGCAGCGTCAGATTAGCGCCAGTACCGCTAACACCCACGCACGCAGCATACGCCTCCCTTAGTGGTATAGTATCTGAACGGATCAATATCTGATCCGATCAGATCTATACTAGCGTCCCCAGCAGTTTAGGGTTCCCACAAACGCAGTGTTAGCGGGATCAGCCCAGATACCTGCTAGCACCTGCGTTTTGCCACTCCGCCCGGCCCAGCCCAGCCCACCCAAGTGCAGTATCGATCGATCACTGTCACTTACAGAACACTAAACGCATAACTGCAGCGTTCGCAGAGTCAGGCCTGATCCCTGCGATCGCTAACAGATTTTTTGGTAGCGTTTTGGTGAACTGGCAAGCGCCAGCGGCCTAGTACACCCCGGTCGTAGTCAAACCAGCACTGCAGTAACACTTGGTGACGTGGCGAGTCCCATAAGTGCAGTTCAAGCTGGTGAGGTGGCAAGCACAAGTAGTGTCCCGCTGCCACCAGAAAGACAAACACAGGCCCGTCGTGCCCATAGTGCCCTTCCTGCTGCATTCGCCAATCCTAATTGGGAACCCACCGCTTCTGCAGCGCCCGTACTTCCCCCATTCACATCCCCAACCAAATGCAGTCGGCTGCATGAGAGGCATTTTCTTTATGTCCTCCCGAGTACCCCTACCCAACGAACCCCCCCAAAAAAGATGTTGTGTCTGCAGCAAGCGCGGATATAGGCGTGACACCCGCTATTATTGTCCCTCCTGTCCTGACAATCCTGGTCTTTGCATTGGTGAATGTTTTGAACGCTACCATTCACTAGTTGAGTATTAGCGTAGGGTACAGCATTGCACAGACTAGGCACACTTTCACAGGGTCTCCCAAGATGCCATCGCATTTTGAGAGACCCGAACCTGGAACCGGGTACAGTTATAAAAGTTAGTTACAAAAAAAAAAAAAAAAAAAACACATACAAAAATATAAAATAAAAAAAAAATAGTTGTCGTTTTATTGTTCTTTCTCTCTCTATTCTCTCTCTCTATTGTTCTGCTCTTTTTTACTGTATTCTATTCTGCAATGTTTTATTGTTATTATGTTTTATCATGTTTGTTTTTCAGGTATGCAATTTTTTATACTTTACCGTTTACTGTGCTTTATTGTTAACCATTTTTTTGTCTTCAGGTACGCCATTCACGACTTTGAATGGTTATACCAGAATGATGCCTGCAGGTTTAGGTATCATCTTGGTATCATTCTTTTCAGCCAGCGGTCGGCTTTCATGTAAAAGCAATCCTAGCGGCTAATTAGCCTCTAGACTGCTTTTACAAGCAGTGGGAGGGAATGCCCCCCCCCACCGTCTTCCGTGTTTTTCTCTGGCTCTCCTGTCTCAACAGGGAACCTGAAAATGCAGCCGGTGATTCAGCCAGTTGACCATAGAGCTGATCAGAGACCAGAGTGGCTCCAAACATCTCTATGGCCTAAGAAACCGGAAGCTACGAGCATTTTATGACTTAGATTTCGCCGGATGTAAACAGCGCCATTGGGAAATTGGGAAAGCATTTTATCACACCGATCTTGGTGTGGTCAGATGCTTTGAGGGCAGAGGAGAAATCTAGGGTCTAATAGACCCCAATTTTTGCAAAAAAGAGTACCTGTCACTACCTATTGCTATGATAGGGGATATTTACATTCCCTGAGATAACAATAAAAATGATTTAAAAAAAAAATGAAAGGAACAGTTTAAAAATAAGATAAAAAAATAATAATAATAAAGAAAAAAAAAAAAAAAAAAAAAAAAAAAAAAGCACCCCTGTCCCCCCTGCTCTCGCGCTAAGGCGAACGCAATGTAAACAGCAATTGCACCATGCATGTGAGGTATCGCCGCGAAGGTCAGATCGAGGGCAGTAAGTTTAGCAGTAGACCTCCTCTGTAAATCTAAAGTGGTAACCTGTAAAGGCTTTTAAAGGCTTTTAAAAATGTATTTAGTTTGTCGCCACTGCACGTTTGTGCGCAATTTTAAAGCATGTCATGTTTGGTATCCATGTACTCGGCCTAAGATCATCTTTTTTATTTCATCAAACATTTGGGCAATATAGTGTGTTTTAGTGCATTAAAATGTAAAAAAGTGTGTTTTTTCCCCAAAAAATGCGTTTGAAAAATCGCTGCGCAAATACTGTGTGAAAAAAAAAAATGAAACACCCACCATTTTAATCTGTAGGGCATTTGCTTTAAAAAAAATATATAATGTTTGGGGGTTCAAAGTAATTTTCTTGCAAAAAAAAATTATTTTTTTATGTAAACAATAAGTGTCAGAAAGGGCTTTGTCTTCAAGTGGTTAGAAGAGTGGGTGATGTGTGACATAAGCTTCTAGATGTTGTGCATAAAATGCCAGGACAGTTCAAAACCCCCCCAAATGACCCCATTTTGGAAAGTAGACACCCCAAGCTATTTGCTGAGAGTCATGTTGAGTCCATGGAATAATTTATATTGTGACACAAGTTGCGGGAAAGAGACAATTTTTTATTTTTTTTATTTTTTTTTGCGCAAAGTTGTCACTAAATGATATATTGCTCAAACATGCCATGGGAATATGTGAAATTACACCCCAAAATACATTCTGTTGCTTCTCCTGAGTACGGGGATACCACATGTGTGAGACTTTTTGGGAGCCTAGCCGCGTACGGGACCCCGAAAACCAAGCACCGCCTTCAGGCTTTCTAAGGGCGTAAATTTTTGATTTCACTCTTCACTGCCTATCACAGTTTCGGAGGCCATGGAATGCCCAGGTGGCAAAAAAAAACCCCAAATGACCCCATTTTGGAAAGTAGACACCCCAAGCTATTTGATGAGAGGTATAGTGAGTATTTTGCAGACCTCACTTTTTGTCACAAAGTTTTGAAAATTGAAAAAAGAAAAAAAAAATTTTTTTTTCTCGTCTTTCTTTATTTTCAAAAACAAATGAGAGCTGCAAAATACTCACCATGCCTCTCAGCAAATAGCTTGGGGTGTCTACTTTCCAAAATGGGGTCATTTGGGGGGGGGGTTTGTGCCACCTGGGCATTCCATGGCCTCCGAAACTGTGATAGGCAGTGAGGAGTAAAATCAAAAATGTACGCCCTTAGAATTCCTGAAGGCAGTGATTGGTTTTCGGGGTCCCGTACGCGGCTAGGCTCCCAAAAAGTCCCACACATGTGGTATCCCCATACTCAGGAGAAGCAGCTAAATGTATTTTGGGGTGCAATTCCACATATGCCCATGGCCTGTGTGAGCAATATATCATTTAGTGACAACTTTGTGCAAAAAAAAAAAAAAAAAAAAAAAATTTGTCACTTTCCCGCAACTTGTGTCAAAATATAAAACATTCCATGGACTCAACATGCCTCAAAGCAAATAGCTTGGGGTGTCTACTTTCCAAAATGGGGTCATTTGGGGGGGTTTTATGTCATCTGGGCATTTTATGGCCTTCAAAACTGTGATAGGTAGTGAGGAGTAAAATCAAAAATGTACGCCCTTAGAAATCCTGAAGGCAGTGATTGGTTTTCAGGGCCCCGTACGCGGCTAGGCTCCCAAAAAGTCCCACACATGTGGTATCCCCGTACTCAGGAGAAGCAGCTAAATGTATTTTGGGGTGCAATTCCACATATGCCCATGGCCTGTGTGAGCAATATATCATTTAGTGACAACTTTTTGTAATTTTTTTTTTTTTTTGTCATTATTCAATCACTTGGGACAAAAAAAATGAATATTCAATGGGCTCAACATGCCTCTCAGCAAATTCCTTGGGGTGTCTACTTTCCAAAATGGGGTCATTTGTGGGGGTTTTGTACTGCCCTGCCATTTTAGCACCTCAAGAAACGACATAGGCAGTCATAAATTAAAGGCTGTGTAAATTCCAGAAAATGTACCCTAGTTTGTAGACGCTATAACTTTTGCGCAAACCAATAAATATACGCTTATTGACATTTTTTTTACCAAAGGCATGTGGCCGAATACATTTTGGCCTAAATGTACGACTAAAATTGAGTTTATTGGATTTTTTTTAGAACAAAAAGTAGAAAATATCATTTTTTTTCAAAATTTTCGGTCTTTTTCCGTGTATAGCGCAAAAAATAAAAACGTCAGAGGTGATCAAATACCATCAAAAGAAAGCTCTATTTGTGGGAAGAAAAGGACGCAAATTCCGTTTGGGTACACCATTGCATGACCGCGCAATTAGCAGTTAAAGCGACGCAGTGCCGAATTGTAAAAAGTGCTCTGGTCAGGAAGGGGGTAAATCCTTCCGGGGCTGAAGTGGTTAAATTGATGGGTTTAGTTCCGCTTTACTGCTGTTCAGGGGCTCTAGGCTTCAGAAAAAAATGGCAGCCTCCAGCAAAAAGAAACAGGAGCAATGCTGGAGGCAATTTACAGCACACACTGATTTTGGTAGCATAATTATTAATGTAGAATGTATGTTCCTTGATAAAGATAATTTTTTATCACGTTGTTATGGGTAAAGTTACACCTTATGCCCCGTACACACGGTCGGATTTTCCGACAACAAATGTTGGGTGTGAGCTTGTTGTCGGAAAGTCCGACCGTGTGTATGCTCCATCGGACATTTGTTGGCGGAATTTCCGCCAACAAATGTTTGAGAGCAGGTTCTTCAATTTGCCGACAACAAAACTTGTTGTCGGAAAGTCCGATCGTGTGTACACAATTCCGACGCACAAAAGCTCACGCATGCTTGGAATCAAGCAGAAGGAGCCGCACTGGCTATTGAACTTCATTTTTTTCAGCTCGTCGTACGTGTTGTACGCCACCGCGTTCTTGCCTTTTGGAATTTCCGAAAACATTTGTGTGGCCGTGTGTATGCATGACAAGTTTGAGCCAACATCCGCTGGAAAAAATCCATGGATTTTGTTGTTGGAAAATTCTATTTTGTGTACAGGACATAAAGCTTTTATACATACAAAAATGATAGTGTGTGTGGTTGTGGAGAGGTACATTCAGGTTCACATCCATGCGGTTACAGTTGATGCGGTCCGTAGGCGTGTCTTTCATGCGTTTTGTTAAGGAGTGGTCCGGGAAGCCAGCCGCCACATCCTTAACAACCAATGAGTCATCAGCTGTCAGCGGGGATCATAGGAAACCATGTTAAATGGACTGTAGTGCATTTCTGCAAAACACACTAAAAAACGCATAGGTGTGAACCTAGACGTAGTGTGGCCTTCTAACGTTTAAAACAGGCGGTGAGAAGGTAACATAGCTCCTCCCAGGCACCTTTCAAAAGCCCTTTGATAAACAATCCAGCTCACATCGCTTTTCAGAGAGGCAGCAAGGCTGCTGCATATGTAAACAAGCCCTTGGCCTTTAACAAGTATAATGCCGCGTACACGAGAGCGGACTTTACGGCAGACTTTGTCTGGCGGACTTTTCGACAGACTTTCCGACGGACTTTTCCGAATGAACGGACTTGCCTACACACGATCGACCAAAGTCTGACTGATTCGAACGTGATGACGTACACCGGACTAAAACAAGGAAGTTCATAGCCAGTAGCCAATAGCTGCCCTAGCGTCGGTTTTTGTCCATCGGACTAGCATACAGACGAGCGGACTTTTCGACCAGACTCGAGTCCGTCGGAAAGATTTGAAACGTGTTTCATTTCTAGGTCCGTCTAATTTTTGGGGAAAAAAGTCCGCTGGAGCCCACACACGATCGAATTGTCCGCCGGACCAAGTATGCCGTAAAGTTCGGTCGTGTGTACGAGGCATTATTGTTCATTATAATGCACTTTTATGGCTCGTACAGAGTGGCCATTTTCCTAGGGTTGCCACCTGTCCGGCATTCACCCGGACAGTCCGTTTTTTACATCCTCTGCCCAGGTTTCTCACTGCCTGACTCCCGGACACCAGAGCACCCCCAAAAACTCTTCCAACACCCCCATAGCAACCCCATAAGAGCTTCATCAGAATCTTGCTTCCATAACATGTATCAGATGTTCACCTATCTTTACATATTTGTAACTGTCTGGATGGAAACAGCCCTGATTACAAGGGACTTGTTCCTCTCTGTGGAGGGATACGGAACCTTCTGGCCGCATTTTCCGATGCTCAACTTCTAGTTCCGGCTACTGGTCCCCTGTCAGGACTGTTCACTCTGACAGACCGATCTTGGAGAGGAGCAGGGATTGTGTGTGAGGGGAAGAGGAAGGAGGAAACAGGGGGACAGAGAGGGGAGGAGAGAAGCTGGCTGCCCATTACCAGACTACATATGTATGTATTCATCTCACAGTATGTTGTGGTTGTGTCTAATGTATTTATACCTGTTTGTGTGTATCTGAGTGCATGTATGTATGTCAGTGTGTAAATATATGTGTGTGTGTGTGTGTGTGTGCATGTATTTAACTGAGCATGTGTACAGTATATATCTGAGTGTGTATATCTGATTGTGTATGCATGTATCTGATTGTATATATCTGAGTGTGTATGCATGTATCTGTATAGATCTGAGTGTGCATGCATGTATCTGTATAGATCCGAGTGTCTATGCATGTATCTGTATAGATCCGAGTGTCTATGCATGTATCTGTATAGATCTGAGTGTCTATGCATGTATCTGTATAGATCTGAGTGTCTATGCATGTATCTGTATAGATCTGAGTGTCTATGCATGTATCTGTATAGATCTGAGTGTCTATGCATGTATCTGTATAGATCTGAGTGTCTATGCATGTATCTGTATAGATCTGAGTGTCTATGCATGTATCTGTATAGATCCGAGTGTCTATGCATGTATCTGTATAGATCTGAGTGTCTATGCATGTATCTGTATAGATCTGAGTGTGTATGCATGTATCTGTATAGATCTGAGTGTGCATGCATGTATCTGTATAGATCTGAGTGTGCATGCATGTATCTGTATAGATCTGAGTGTGTATGCATGTATCTGTATAGATCCGAGTGTCTATGCATGTATCTGTATAGATCTGAGTGTCTATGCATGTATCTGTATAGATCTGAGTGTCTATGCATGTATCTGTATAGATCTGAGTGTCTATGCATGTATCTGTATAGATCTGAGTGTGTATGCATGTATCTGTATAGATCTGAGTGTGTATGCATGTATCTGTATAGATCTGAGTGTGTATGCATGTATCTGTATAGATCTGAGTGTGTATGCATGTATCTGTATAGATCTGAGTGTGTATGCATGTATCTGTATAGATCTGAGTGTCTATGCATGTATCTGTATAGATCTGAGTGTGTATGCATGTATCTGTATAGATCTGAGTGTGTATGCATGTATCTGTATAGATCTGAGTGTCTATGCATGTATCTGTATAGATCTGAGTGTCTATGCATGTATCTGTATAGATCTGAGTGTCTATGCATGTATCTGTATAGATCTGAGTGTCTATGCATGTATCTGTATAGATCTGAGTGTGTATGCATGTATCTGAGTGTGTGTATATACACTTTTTTTTGGGGGGTAAAATATATAAAATGAGGCTGCGCTGAGTAAATAGATACTCAACATATAAATTTGTGCACGCCTGCAAAATTACACCGAAATTTGGTACCTAATATTTTCCATAGGCGACGCTTAAAAAGCCCCAGTTTAGAGCTAACCATTAGGGATGAGCCGAACACCCCCCGGTTCGGTTCGCACCAGAACATGCGAACAGGCAAAAAATTTGTTCGAACACGCGAACACCGTTAAAGTCTATGGGACACAAACATGAATAATCAAAAGTGCTAATTTTAATGGCTTATATGCAACTTATTGTCATAAAAAGTGTTTGGGGACCTGGGTCCTGCCCCAGGGGACATGTATCAATGCAAAAAAAAGTTTTAAAAACGTCCGTTTTTTCGGGAGCAGTGATTTTAATAGTGCTTAAAGTCAAACAATAAAAGTGTAATATTCCTTTAAATTTTGTACCTGGGGGGTGTCTATATTATGCCTGTAAAGGGGCGCATGTTTCCCGTGTTTAGAACAGTCTGACAGCAAAATGACATTTCAAAGGAAAAAAAGTCATTTAAAACTACTCGCGGCTATTAATGAATTGCCGGTCCGACAATACACATAAAAGTTCATTGATAAAAACGGCATGGGAATTCCCTACAGGGGAACCCCGAACCAAAAAAAAAAAAAAATGACATAGGGGTCAACCTCAAAATCTATACCAGACCTTTCAGGTCTGGTATGGACTTTAAGGGGAACCCCGCGCCAAAATTTAAAAAAAAAATGTCTGTTTTTAAAACTTTTTTTTGCATTGATACATGTCCCCTGGGGCAGGACATGGGTCCTCAAACACTTTTTTTGACAATAACTTGCATATAAGCCTTTAAAATTAGCACTTTTGATTTCTCCCATAGACTTTTAAAGGGTGTTCCGCGGCTTTCGAATTTGCCGCGAACACCCCAAATTGTTCGCTGTTCGGTGAACTGGCGAACAGCTGATGTTCGAGACGAACATGAGTTTCGACTCGAACTTGAAGCTCATCCCTACTAACCATAAATAATGTCCATGGAATTATTGCTCTAACTCCAGTGTGCGTGGTGATATGTAAGTGATGGGCGAGGCAAAACCCCATTTGCCCATGTAAACAAGTCCTTATAGTGCAGATCTTGTGGGTAACAAATGCACAAATATAAGTGAACTTTACATATTATTAATATATACCTGTTCATCAGTGGGTTAATTTAGACTGAATGCTTTTGGGCCACTGAGGGATGGATTACTATCCAATTAATATACAGTATATGTCAAAATATTTTTTTTTGTCAAGTATATCATATCAGTAGAACTATACAAAGGTACTAATACTTCCCTACTCAAGGTTGATCTGTATAAGACATTTGTGAAAAGTACTTTACAAACACCAGGGCTTGGCATCTTAGTCCAGGAAGTAGATGGCAACTCTGTATGATGGATTGAAAAAAAAGCCTTAAAGTGGAGTTCCACCCACTTTTACAACTCTTCAGCATCCCTCACTAAACTGTGCACTGTAAACGAATTGGATATTTTTTTATTTTTTTTCTCAGCACCTACTGTATATCTACTGTATTTATTTTTCACTTCCTCCTCCCTGGCCGTGGCCCATCGCCTCATTTCCTGTTTTCAATGCCTTCTGGGAAGGGGCGGCAACTTCCTCTGACACTGCCGTTGCTATGGAAACCTGACCTGAAACCTATTACACTGCTTGTGCTGTACTGAGCATGTGCGAGATCTGCAAGGATGAGATCCAGGAAGAAATACAGTCTGGCTTCAGATGCCCACACTTAAGATGGCCACGGCCTGCTGCAAGTTTATAAAATAACAAACTACTGCTATAAACTAGAAAAACAGACCTTAGTTTACAGACTAACTTTACTAGAATACATTAAGCTTGTGTATTATAGGGGTATTTTTATTTAAAAAGTATCATTTCGGCCGGAACACCACTTTAATAGACCGCACCAGTCTGAACAATCTAAGATCCTTCAAACCTTCCCTTCTTTATTCTGCAACTAGCTACCTCTACGTCAACATCTCACCTCTGTCCTCCCAGACCTGGCCACTTCTGTCTACAACAGCTCACTCTCTTCCTCTCTTGACATCTTTGCTTCCTTCACTACACAAAGAAGTTGGTCCCAATGACATAGATGACATCAGAAGTCTCAAACGACATAGCCGTGCTCTTGAGTGAATGTGGCATAAAACTAGGTTCTGGCAAGACGTTGTCCTGATAAATAATTCCTCCCTCTGTTCTGATAGATAATTCCTCCCTCTGTTCTTCTAGACAAACCTATTTCATCCATTTATATAACACCCCTTCATGCCTTCCTTTAACCTTTCCTACCTTTACCGCTCTACTTCTTACTCCACTGCAACCGCCAACTAACTGATTAACATCTTGAGTAATACCAGTCATTTACAAAACAGGAAAGCTGCAATTTGTGATGAGATTGTCACTGTTTTCATATCTCCCCCAAATAACATACCATCTCTATCACCACATTCAACACTCTCCTTCTTTGACCCTGTCACTACAGAAGAGATTTCCAACCTGACCACCTTCTCCCTGGACCTCATTCCATCACAACTACTCTGCTCACCCTCTTACTCTATTCTATGCTTGCTTGCTCGCATCTTAAATCTCTCCCTGTTTACTGGCACCTTTCCCTCCCCTAAACTGGTCACCCCCATACTTAAAATAACAGTTACTGGACACCCCCAATCTGAACAAGACCCGTCACCTTGCTCCTGTTTACCTCAAAACTGCCAGAATGCCTAGTCTACAATCATCTACAACACACCACAGAAACTTTCCTTTTAAATCTCACTAATGACTTACTAACTGGTAGAACCATTGGCCAATACTCTTATGATTAGTCTTCTCTGCTGCCTTCAGCACAGTTGACCACCTGCTCCTCCTCAAAAACCTCCATTTCTATGACCTCTAAGACTCTGCTCTTTCCTGGTTCTCCTCCTACATATCTAAGCACTCCTTCAGTGTCACCTACAGCTCTATCTACTCTTCTTCTCCTACAGTTTCCATAGGGGTCCCCCCAAGCCTCTGTCCCCAGATATCTTCTATTCTCTATCTACACTTCCTCCCTGGGTAATCTAATAGTCTTGCATGGCTTCCAATCACATCTCAATGCTAACGATACTCAAATCTATTATCTCTCTACTCCTCAGCTCACCTCCTTAGTCTCCTTGCACAGCACTAATTTACTTACTTAAATATCAGTATGGGTGTCAAACCACTTCCTGAATTTCAATCTTTCAAAAATTGAGCTCATAAAGTTTCAAATTCCCCCCAGCCTTCTGGGGAAAGAGATTGATAATCGTGCTAATAATTTTCCGTCAAGATTGTTAGAGCAACTATTAATCCCTTTCCTCATGCCAGGAAGCTAGTTGTAATTCTGGACTCTGACCAGTCCTTTGAGCCCCACATTCAATCACTGTCCAAATCTTGTAGACTTCATCTTTGTACCATTTCCAAATTATATCCCTTTTTAACCAAATAAACTCCCTGGCTGTCTCTCACCTTGACTACTGCAATTCTCTATACGTTGGCCTCTACATAGGCTATCCCCACTTTAGTCTATCATGAATGCTACTGCCGGACTAATCCATTTTACCAACTGCCCTTCTCTGCCAATCTCTACACTGACTTCCATTTGCCCGGCGTAAAAAAGTAAGAATATTAACAGCAACTGAAAAAGCCACCTGCAAATCTGCCCCAGCTACCAAATTTGTCTCAAGATATCAACTAAATCGAACCATCTCTCTAGCTCACTTGTCATCTACACCCATGCTCGCTTCCAATACTTCCCCAAAGCCTCTCCCCGTGGAACTCCCTACCCCAATCTGTCCAGCTATCTCTTACTCTGTCCGCCTTTAGGTGATCCCTGAAAACTCACTTCTTCGTGGAAGCCTATTCCAACTAACAACCAAATTTTACTTTCTCTATTAGTTTATCCCCACAAAGTTATTACATTGTTTATCAATTGCCCTTCTCTTTCGATTGTAAGCTCTTGCAAGCAGGCCCTCCTGATTCTCTTGCCATGAATTGTATTGTAATTGTACCATCAACCTTTATTTTGTAAAGCTCTACACAAACTTTTGGCACTATATAAATCCTGTATATTAAGAATTATATATTAATAACAAAGATGCTGCAGTCCCTGTAACCCTAACATTAACCTTCTTTGTAACCCTCATGCCGCGTACACACGAGCGGACATTACGGCGGACTTTGCCCGGCGGACTTTTCGACGTACTTTCCGACGGACTTTGTGAATGAACGGACTTGCCTACACACAATCCACCAAAGTCCGTCGAATTCGTACGTGATGACGTACGACCGGACTAAAACAAGGAAGTTCATAGCCAGTAGCCAATAGCTGCCCTAGCGTGGCTTTTTGTCCGTCGAACTAGCATACAGACGGCGGACTTTTCGACCGGACTCGATTTCAACGGATAAATTTAAAACAAGTTTTAAATCTAATTCCGTCCAACTTTTGAGAAAACAAAGTCCGCTGGAGCCCACACACATCGAATTGTCCGACGAAATCCAGTCCGCCGGGCAAAGTCCGCCGTAATGTCCGCTCGTGTGTACGCGGCATTACACTGTGAAATCCTAACACTAACCCTCTGTGTAATCCTAACACTAACCCTCCCTGTAACGCTAATCCAACCTGTAACTCTAATGCCGCATACACACGGTCGGACTTTTCATCTACAATAGACCGACGGACGCAGACGGACCAAAGCCGGCTGACAATCCGATCATGTGTGGGCTTCCCCGGACTTTCAGCGGACTTTTCCAGCCGCAAATCTGACAGACTTTAGATTTGAAACATGCTTCAAATCTTTACGTCGTAACTACGCCGGACCCAGAAATCCGCTTGTCTGTGTGCTAGTCCGACGGACAAAAACCCACGCTAGGTCAGCTATTGGCTACTGGCTATCAACTTCCTTATTCTAGTCCGGTGTACGTCATCACGTACGAATCCATCTGACTTTTGTGTGATCGTATGTAGGCAAGTCCGTTCGTTAGAAAGTCCGCCGCAAGTCCGCCAAAAGTCCGTCGAATGTCTGTCGGCCGGCTGTCGGACTTTTGTAGCCGAAAAGTCCGACCGTGTGTACGCGGCATTACACTAACCCTCCTTGTTACCTTAATCCTCTGTAATTCTTAAACACCCTGTAGACCTAAGTCTAACACTAGCTTACCCTTATGTAAAAGTAACCCATTGTTGGCATACACACTTCTACTCTTCTGGGATCCTCTGTGCCAAAGTCCAACCTACCTGCTCATCAAGATACCAATGCAGTAGTGCAAGCACTATCATCTGTGCTTCAGTTTGAAAAGGCTTGTGTGGACAACCTACTAAGGCTAAATTCACATCTATGTATGTCAGAAAGCCAAATCACATGCTTTCCCGAAACACACGGAAACGCGTTGCCCTTTAACAGACACATGACAGTGCAATTAATTGTTAATGGCAACCCCACGCATCTTCAAACCATGCGGTTCGGAGTGGTGGTTTTTGGAAAAGAATCAGGGCCTATTTTTTCATGTTTCTTGTGCATACGGCAGCCCATTGAACTACATGTGCTGCCCTACACTCGACATGGGGGAACAAGCAAAAAATACAAGGCCACCACTTAGTTGTACCTGTAGGTGTAAACCAAGCCTAATTCCAAATGACAATGCAGTAAGATAGAAGGCAAGAAACTTCTCGGAGTAATGACCATACCTTCCAAATGCATCTGGTTGGCAAACGTTACAGTTTCATCTTGAGAGCGCCCATCAGTAATCACCACCAAAACCCTGGGCACACCTTTTCTCATGCCAGATTCCACAGTAAATATATCTTCACGGACGTGCTTAATTGCTCTTCCTGCACAACAAGGGAAAAAATGTATTATTTCTGGAACAGTCTTTAACCAGACTGACTACTCTACTAAAGCTGGCCTTAGTTTTCTAAGCAGTTTCAGCAGCTGATTTAATCACTTACTGAGTAGGCAGCTGCTTTATCTTTTAATCCTCGCCTATGTTCCAGTATAAGCTAGTACCACAGCCACTGTCCCAGGTTTCCTGTTTCAGCCTGGGTTTTCACACTATTGCGATGTGGGAACCAGCGTGATTCCAGTGCCAGTTCCCGCATCGCATCTCCCTCGCAGCCAGTTCACACTGCCCTCTGTGAACCACTGCGGGTGTCAATACAAAGTTATTGACACCCCCAGATCGGTTCGCAGATCTCACTGCGAACTGTGAATTCGGACAGGAATCGGATCGCATGGGTGTGAACACCCATGCGATCCGATTACAGTGCGGGGAAAACAAAAAGGTTCCTGCACCCTTTTCGTGTGAATGTGATGCGAGTTCAGCCATACAACTGAATTCGCATTGCACAGACATCGCATGCGATCTGCACAGCAGTGCAGTGCGAATCACATGCTGTGTCTGTGTCTGCAATAGTGTGAACCCAGGCTCAGGGGGGCTCCTTTCTCTTGGCTGACATCAAGGTGGGAGCAAATGGCTGCTAATTTTTACACATGGTAGCCCCAGTAAATGTGCATTGACCCTTGGAATGCATTTCCGCCCGTGTCTGTGGTAGACAGGCAGGGTCTTGGCAGCAGGGTTGCCAACCTCCTGCAGCATTTTTTTTACTGACAAAACATGAGAAATTTACTGGCTGAGCACATTTTTGTACTGGCAACCTGAGAAATTACATATCCCCTATTGAAAACTCACACAGTGAATATTTGAACAGTATAAACATAATATGGAAACACTGACAATACCTATAACAAAGTAATTTGCTTGATTTACACTTAAAGTGGTTGTATAGTGTTTTTTTTTAACTTTTACCTACAGGTAAGCCTATAATAAGGCTTACCTGTAGGTAAAAAAAATATCTCCTAAACCTTTACGGTTTAGGAGATATTCCCGTTGCTATGCGCCGCTGACTGCAGCGGCGCATGCGCACAGGGGATTCTCGGCTGAAGGCCCGGCAACTGCCGGACCTTGCCGGGTAAGAAATCTCCCGCGCGCATGCGCGGGAGTGATGACATCGCGGCTCCAGCCACTCACAGTGCTGGAACCGCGATACCCGGAAGACACGCCAAGGCAACATGACAGCTCCCTCGGCGTGGACCAGGTAAGATACCGACGCCTCGTTCTAAGGTAAGTATTTCATAATGAGCTAGTATGCGGTGCATACTAGCTCATTATGCCTTTTGCTTTACAGGGGGAAAAAAAACAATTTCAGCGGGTATACAACCGCTTTAAAAAGTCAACATAGCATGAAAATTATCAGCCCCTGATATTTACTGGCATTTGTAAAAAAATCATTGATTTTCACGAACTGTCAGTAAATTTAATTTCAGTTGGCAGCCCTGGTTTCCGCAACCATCTGTACTCAACTATCATTTGTTGATCTAGTATACATGGCATACCACTGTTCCCATCCCTGAAGAAGGAGTTTTTCCGAAACGCGTTGGTTCTATCATGACGTCTTTAATAAAATTCAAGCCACGATAGGCATACTGCAATTTTTTATATACTATAGACATGTGGGATTTTAAATACTTTTTAGCTGTGTTCATGCAATAACAATGATATCATATTTTTTTTTTTTTGCATGTAATGTAATTGTATACTCTGTGGATCTTTTGCAATAAATCTGGCATACTAGCATTTTATTGAACTATTCACAATTGTCTTATCTGCTTAAAAAGTTCCATAGGAATTATGTATGATACTTTCCTTTCTCTTGCAGCATCCTATGAAGTCACCCTTACATGAAGGGACCAGAGCTGCGTCTCCCAACACTGTGTGCATCAATAGAAACACACAGCCTAATAACCTACAGTGGCAAGACACTCCCCTCCTCCTCTCTTTTCCCTCCTCAAAGCTAACAGACTAGCTGGAGACTGCACTGCCCACTGTAAAAACTGGAAGTACAGGCAAGCGGCACTGAGAGAAAAGGAGCCAGAAGCATTGAAAGTTGCGAGTGCTGGGGGAAGAGTTTGAACAAATAGTTTACTGGGTAATGTTCATTTTATTGTGTTCAAATGAGCTAAAAAACATTGAGGGTGTAGTACTACTTTAATGTCTATTTCCTTTCAATAGACCTATAAGTGCTTGTTACATTACCGGAGAACAGATTTCACTTATCAGTTTAAATAAACAGCTCAGCAAATGTTGATATAAAATCCACTAAACACTGTTAATTCCATGTTAAATTGCAGTCAATCTGTGACAACAATGCAGCGAGAGCCAACGTACACACTACTCGGGGTGGGGAAAAAAAGCAAACAGCAATCCATTTCATTAAGAGCCAGGATAAATTTCCCTATCAGCCACAGACAGTACTGAAGGGAGGAAGTTGGAAGTTGCAACAGACCCAGCATACCTGTTTTTGTGTTCCCGCCTTTGTAAGAGATGGCATTTATGGCAGCCAGAAGAGACGCTTTATTTTTATGGGAGTTCAGCTTAAATTCTGTCCTTGCATCATCACTGTACTGAGCGACACCAACCTGAACGGGAAGAGGTACAATGGTAAGGCCTTGATTTCATTCAGCATATGTAGCATGCAGCTTAGCAGAGAGAGGAACATGCAGCTTACCCAACTATTCTGTAGTTATAATCCTTATGCCGCATACACACGAGCGGAATGTCAGTCAGAAAAAGTCAGACGGAAGCTTTTCATCATATATTCTGATCGTGTGTATGCCTCATCAGACTTTTATTTTAGAAAATTCTGACGGACCTAGAAATAGAACATGTTCTAAATATTTCCGACGGAACCAATTCCTATCGGGAAAACCGCTCGTCTGTATGCTGTTCCGACGGACCAAAAAACAACGCATGCTCTGAAGCAAGTACGAGACGGAAGCTATTGGCTACTGGCTATTGAACTTCCTTTTTCTAGTCCCGTCGTACGTGTTGTACGTCACCGCCTTCTGGACGGTCGGACTTTGGTCGGACTTTGGTTTGACCGTGTGTAGGCAAGACCGCTTGAATGGAATTCTGTCTGAGTTCCGTCGGAAGAAACCTTCAGAGTTTATTCCGACAGCAAAACCGGTCGTGTGTACACGGCATTAGACTGAACTTTGTTATGTTACAGACGTATTCCAAAATGGATTAAATTCATTATTTTCCTCAAAGTTCTAAAAAACAATACCCCGTAATAACAACATGAAAGAAGTTTTTTGAAATCTTTGCGAATTTATTAAAAATAAAAAAAATCCCATGTACTTAAATATTCACAGCCTTTACTCAATACTTTGTTGAAGCGCCTTTGGCACCAATTACAGCCTCAAGTCTTTTTGAGTATGATACTACAAGCTTGGCACACCTATTTTTGGGCAGTTTATCTCATTCTTCTTTGCAGGACCTCTCAATCCAGGTTGGATGGGGAGCGTCGGTGCACAGCCATTTTCAAATATCTCCAGTGATGTTTAATCGGGTTCAAGTCTGGTCTCTGGCTGGGCCACTCAAGGACATTCACAGAGTTGTCCCGTAGCCACTCCTTTGTTATCTTGGCTGTGTGCTTAGGGACGTTGTCCTGTTGGAAGATGAACCTTCGCCCCAGTCTGAGGTCCAGAGCGCTCTGGAGCAGGTTTTCATCAAGGATGTCTCTGTACATTGCTGCATTCATCTTTCCTTCGATCCTGACTAGTCTCCCAATTCCTGCCACTAAAAAACATCCCCACAGCATGATGCTGCCGCCACTATGCTTCACTGTAGGGATGGTATTGGCCAGTTGATGAGTAGTGCCTGGTTTCCTCCAGACATGACGCTGGCCATTCAGGCCAAAGAGTTCAATCTCTGTTTCATCAGACCAGATAATTTTGTTTCTCATAAAGTGAGAGTCCTTATGGTGCCTTTTGTCAAACTTAAGGCGGGCTGTTATGTGCCCTTTAGTGTGTGGCTTCCGTCTGGCCACTCTACCATACAGGTCTGATTGGTGGAGTGCTGCAGAGATGGTTGTTCTTCTGGAAGGTTCTCCTCTCTCCACAGAGAAACACTGGAGCTGCACACTGGGAGGTCACCTACCTGACTAAGGCCCTTCTCCCCCGATCGCTCAGTTTGGCTGGGCAGCCCACTCTAGGAAGAGTCCTGGTGTTTTCAGACTTCTTCCATTTACAGGTGATGGAGGCCACTGTGCTCATTGGGACATTCAATGCGGTAGAAATGTTTCTGTACCCTTCCCCAGATCTGTGCCCCGGTACAATCCCATCTCAGAGATCTACAGACAATTCATTGGACTTCATGGCTTGGTTTGTGCTCAGACATGCACCAGACTTTACAGGTGTGTGCCTTTCCAAATCATGTCCAATCAACGTAATTTACCACAGATGGACTCCAATCAAGTTGTAGAAACATCTCAAGGATGATCAGTTTAAACAGGATGCATCTAAGCTCAATTTTGAGTGTCATGGCAAAGGTTGTGAATACTTATGTACATATGTTTTTTTTTGTTTTTTATTTTTAATACATTTGCATAAATTTCAAACAAATTTCTTTCATGTTGTCATTATGGGGTATGGTTCGTAGAATTTTGAGGAAAATAATTACTTCAATGCATTTTGGAATAAGGCTGTAACATAACAAAATGTGGAAAAACTGAAGCACTGTGAATACTGTCTGGATTCACTGTACTTCACTTAAAATAGGATAGCCTCAAAACTGAACTTTCATTAAATAAGCTATATACATTTCTGGGGCAGCCTTCAAAAAGCAGCCACAGCCTAAGAAGAAAAGCCTATAACCTTCAAGCCAGCATGTAGCAGAAAAGTTCCCTTGATCTTTGTGTGGAAGCAGTGGTTTCTCTGCAAACAGCAGATTGAGGATGACTATCTCTGATTCAACAAAGGGGGAGGGGTGTCGGACCTCTGCAGAGAGACTAATGCTTCTAAACAGAGAGCAGTGGTCCTTCTCTGTGGCAAGAAAAAACTGCAATATGTAAGATGCTACTATCCTTTATTCCAACACCAAAGAGGTAAACATATACTGTATCTGTTGCCTGACTTCAGCCCCCACAAGCTGCTTATAAGTACCATTAAACTAAAGATATAGGGGTTGATTTATTAAAGGCAAATAAACTCCAGAGTTGCTCCAGCGCTTAGTAAATGAGCAGAAGCTCTGCTGACTTCTATAATCCGAACATCTGCAAGCAAAAATGCTGTTTTTTTTAATTTTCCTCAGGTATTCTTTGTAAAGGGAAGCTTTACCTCATTTACTAGGCTCTGGAGCAAACGCACTTGCAAAGTGCACAGTGTATTTGCCTTTTGTAAATCAACCCCACAGTTGGCAATACAGTGTGCAAACAGCATAGGAATCCTAGACATGTGCACAGCCAAAAAATTCGTTCATTTTCGTTTCATTAGTTTATTATTTTTTTCGTTTTTCGGGTCATTCGTTATGATCGCGATTCGTAAATTTGTTTATTCGTACATTCGTAAATTCGAACATTCGTTCATTCGCACATTCGTACATTCGTACATTCGTAAATTCGAACATTCGTTCATTCGCACATTCGTACATTCGTACATTTTTACATTTGTACATTTGTAAATTCGTAGATTCGTAAAATCGTACATTTGTAAATTAGAAAATTCGTAAATTTGTAAATTCGAAGTTTGAAAATCCAAAAACCCGAAAATTCAAAAATCTGAAATAGTAACTAACTATTAAATCATAGGTATTGTCATTTCCTTTCAAATTTGACTGTCAGTGAATGTAACAAATACGAATTTATCCGAAGTTACGAATTATCCAAAACGAATGCTGCATCTAAACGAATGGAACGGAACAAATTAATAATAAATAATAATAAAACGTTATTATTATTGGTATTTATTATTAATAATTCATTACGTTCCATTCCGTTTTTTCGGATCATTCATAACTTCGGATAAATTTGTATGTGTTACGTTCACTAACAGCCAAATTTGAAAGGAAATTACAATACCTATAATTTAAAAGTTACTAGTAATTACTAATAGTTAAGTTATTATTAGTTAACTATTATTTCAGATTTACGAATTTTCGAATTTACAAATTTACGAACTCACTAATTTACTCATGTACGAATGTACGAATGTCCAATTTTATCGAATTATGAATATTCGGAAAAAAATCGTTAAACGGGTTTTCGTTAATTCGGATATTCCCGAATTAACGAATTTGTTGAAATTCGTTGAAAAACGAATTTGGAACGAAACGAATTGCACATGCCTATTATTGAGTACTTTGGGGTTAAAGAATTCCAGGATGCATAGAAAACAGACATGTTTCTGCCCCTGGGTGGCCCCAGGGGCAGAAATGTGTCAATGTTTTCTATGCATCCTTTAACTTTCTAACCTGAAGTACTCAATAAATGATTCTTATGCTGTTTGCACACTGTATTGCCAACTATGTCTTCAGCTTAATGCTTCTCTGCGGCATGCTGGCAGAGAACAGGCTATTCTAATTAGGATGTAGCCGCTTCCTAAAGAAAACAATCTGTAGTAATTTGCACACTTTTTGTTTTAGCTCAGTTGGGCTTTAAATGTAAATTTTCATTAGCTTTACAAGTCTTCATGAATACAGTTCAGACATGCTACAAAATAAAGCAGCAGTATAATTTTTGAAGGAGTCCTTTAGCTTCAGTTAGAGACTTGGCCTTGGCTGAGATGATGTCATCAGTCTGCTTCAGGCAAGAGGAAGCATTTCCTCAATCTCCTCTTCCACAGTGATTAGACTGCAACATTGTAACATTGTAGCAAGCCATAAGCTGAGACGCTACCACAGGGGCTGATTTATCTCAGACAATTGTGAACATAGCCAATACTTTCACAGACTCCAGGATTTACATGACTGTGAAATCTCTGAGCCAGTGTCTCATAGCAGAGGGCCGATCCTGTCCGCACCCTGCACCGCGCCCAGGGGATGCGAGCTGAGGCAGTGGGGGTCCGCCGAACCTCAAGTGGCACTCACTTACATTCAGCAGCAGCGGCTCCAATTTACTCACACGGTGCTTCAGTATTTGTTCCAACTGGCTTGAGACCCTCTTGTTGCACCGCTGGCCTCTACTGCCCACACTGGTTGCTAGGATCGCCTGGTGTCTAGCAACCAGTGACGTCACATGGAGAAGAGTGAGGCTGAGGCCCCAGCATTCAAAGCGGAGGAGGATTCAACTTCTTTCTCCTCCACGCCTAGTGAATTTTGGCTTCACCCACCTGCTCTCTTCATCTTCTCCAACGCAGATGCATGCGCCTCTCAGAGCCTGAGGGAAGGTAGATTAGAGCATGTCTGAACAGTTGACCTGCACCTGCCTGAGGTGTGGCGGATGAATTAAAACATGTGTGTGTGTAATGAAAAGGTTCACCCCTTGGTGGCGCTATCGGTCTCTTGGATCGCAGTACCAGTGTCCACCAGCGGGTGTCTTCCAACACCTGAGACCTGTAATAAGAGGACTCACCTGCTGGTGGCATTATTGCATCCTTGGCCCGTAGTACCGGTGTCCACCAGCGGGGGTATTCCGGCAGTGTGGAGCAGACAGCACGCGCTCAGGTGTAACGTGAGGTCAAATCACTGCAGTCTGATAAATACCCGGCAAGCCCTCACATCCTTGCCTTGGTTTCTCTCTCTCTGTGCCCTGATCTTGCTGCCTGTTATCTTGACCTTGAGCCTGCATCTGTCCTGACCTGATCCGATCCCTATCCTGAGCCCATCCTGTACTTGTCCCTCCAGTTTCCTGGTTTCCTTGGATCCCTGCCCTGCAGCCTATCCATCCATCCTCTCCCTGTCCTGTTGGTTCCCCGTCCTTTCCCATCTGACTGACCTCCTTGTGTATGACCTCGGCCTGGCTTTTGTTACGATTACGGTATTTCCCATCCATTTGTATGTACCATTTGTTTGTGGGTCTGTAGTTGGTTTGCACTATATATATTTCACTTATTTGTCACCCATTTAATAAACACCATTTTTTTCACTTACCTGTGTTTCTGGTTTCTTCTGTGCAGTCCACACAGTCTGGTCTACTAGATTCCCTGATAGTGTGTGTCATTAGGGAGCATGAGCTGGTAGCAGATGACACCCGCAGAGGGATGGGAGGAGGAGGTCACAAGGATGGATCTCAAGGATTCATGCTTGGACTTGTAGTCCCTCATTTTTGGTCCGAGCATGAAACCCTCAGAGCTGAGGATGTATCACACCCCATCCCCCCCAACTAGTGAAGGACTACAGGTCCCAGTGTCCCAGCATGAACCCCTCAGAGCTAAAGAGGCGTCCCCCCAGCCCCCCAACTAGTGAAAGACTACAGGTCACAGCACGAACCCGTGAGATCTAAGGGGTCACATCCTTAGATCTCAGGGGTTCAGGCTGGGACTTGTAGTCCTTCACTTTTGGGGGGATTCCATTCTTAAATCTCAGGGGCTCATGTTGGGACTTGTCCTCCACTAGTTGAAGTGGGGGGGGGTTCGTCCTCAGCTCTGAGGGGTTCATGCTGGGACTTGTAGTCTGTCACTTTTGGGGGATATGACCCTCCCAAAAGTGAAGGACTGCAAATCCCAGCATGAACCCCTCAGAGCTGAGGATGTGTCACCCACCCTCAGAGCTAAAGAGGCGTCCCCCCAGCCCCCCAACTAGTGAAAGACTACAGGTCACAGCACGAACCCGTGAGATCTAAGGGGTCACATCCTTAGATCTCAGGGGTTCAGGCTGGGACTTGTAGTCCTTCACTTTTGGGGGGATTCCATTCTTAAATCTCAGGGGCTCATGTTGGGACTTGTCCTCCACTAGTTGAAGTGGGGGGGGGTTCATCCTCAGCTCTGAGGGGTTCATGCTGGGACTTGTAGTCTGTCACTTTTGGGGGATATGACCCTCCCAAAAGTGAAGGACTGCAAATCCCAGCATGAACCCCTCAGAGCTGAGGATGTGTCACCCACCCCCAGCTAGTGGAGGACAACAAGTCCCAATAAGCATATATTGATTGGTTTGCGCAAAAGTTATAGCATCTACAAACTATGGGATATTTTTATTTATTGTTTTTTACTAGTAGTGGCGGCGATCAGTGACTTATAGAGGGACTAGTTGCCATAGAAACATGGGTAAAGGGGAGGAGTTAGTAAGATCACCACGCCCCCGTGTGGAGGCACCAGAAATATTTCTGCACCTAGGTGTCTGTGACCCTAGGATCGGCCCTGTCAAAGCAGGAAGTAGATGCTGGCCCTGGATGGTGCCTGAACAAAGATGGTGCTTAGTCAGTGAAAGTATTGTGACCTCTCTAAGAGGTAATAAATACCTGGAAGTCTTACTGATAAACATTACATACATGGACCTAACATGAAAAAATTGATGCTAACGTCGATTTCACCAAGGCAACTCTTGGCTATGTAATAAAACTGCAAACTTGAGCTTATATGGATAAGGTGACATGTCATTAGTGCGCCGGGTACCTGTGAAGGATGTAGAGATACTTTTACATGGCTGACAGGTTCCCTTTTTGTTTTGGACTACCATACCTGTGTCCCCTCAGGGCCAATGTCAGCCATGGCTCCAGCTGTGTTGTACAGGAAGCGGGTGACTTTGTGAAAGTTGTCATCTCCGATACTCCAGGATCCATCCACCAGGAATACGAGGTCTGCTCTGGCAGACTTACACACTGACATTTGGAGAACACAAACAAACTGAATTATTTCTGATGACCAACAAATGATGTGAGCAAATACTTTTTTTTCAAAAGATTTTTATCTAGCATAACAAAAAATACACATACAAAATGACAGGCAAGTGAAGTAGCATGTATAACGACAATATAAAATTCACAGTAATCCGGTCAGGAGGACCAGCACTTCTAATCATAGAAGACTCTAACCAGAGTCCCAAATCCAAACCTGTAAACCAGTAATACTGCTTTTGTTTTTTATTTTTTTTTAAACCAACCAAACATGTATACCGAAATAATACCACCAGGAGGAAATTTAGCAGAAAGCCCTTCCCCCCGGCAAGGCCATCACTCCCACCTCCCTCCCCCTTAGGTATTCGAACTTTATACATGAAACCATGGGCTATGGTATATAGATTATATCACTCTGATCCCCATATATCCACCTCCTAGCTATGAGTTTCCTAACTCCAAGATAGAGAACCCTAAGGAATAATTTGGTATATACCTCCAACTCTTCTTGGTCAGAAATTCCCAGGAGGCATATATTGGGGAGGTCAAATTTATCAGCTATACATTCAGTCACCATAGACCACAGAGGCCGTATCTTGGTACACTCTCATGATGTGAGCAAATTTACAAAGCCAGCTCATACCCCTATGTTCCGACATCAGAGAAAGCATCCTAGCAGACACCATGGTACATACATCCTCTGGACCCTTCCCTACACTTATCCCAGACAGGCAGCCCAACAAAATGTTACCTAATCTGGCAATCTGCTTTGGATAAAATATTCTTAATTTGGTCCAAATATACACTAAATGTAGCTATATTATATTTTGACAATAGAAAGTATCAAAATTAAGAGTTTAAATTTTCCCAAAATGTTGACAAAATTTTGGTAAAATACATTGGAGCCAATGAGGATGGTGAAATTACAACGGTCTTGTAAGGGTGCAAAGGGCTTTATATGGCTCCAGAGGGTTACAAAAGGTCCTTTCAACTACCTTGAACTTATTCTTGCATTTTTATTTCAGACACACAGAGGAAAGCACTGCCATTTGGCAGAAGAACAGGCGTGCCATTAATTGGTAATGGCACCCCCAAGCATGTTCAAATGTGCCTGCGTTTTTGTGTGGTGAAGAGCATTTTTGGCAAAGAGTATGGGACTTCTTTTTTGTTTCTCACATGTTGGAAAGCTCACTGAAATGAATGGGTTGCCCTACAAATGACACACAAGAACATGAGCATGGTCTCACCTGTAGATGTGAACCAAGCCAAGGGTTCCTAGCTCAAGTAAATTTTGCCTATAACCAATCTACCAAAATCATTCTGCTGATCCCTAATTGGCAACACAACAAATGCTGCTAATGGAGGTGGTTGTTACCTTCTCGGGCTGCAGGAATGGTTGGTGGGGGAGTTGGAGGTCTGGTCGGCGCTGCTGTTGGAACTGGCACTGAGGAAATGAAAGAAAAAGAAATAATGAAGTTATTTATTTAAAAAAAAAAAAAAACAATTTCCAGACCATGTGTCATCCTGTATGATACCAGGCACCAACTCACGTGTTGTTTCCACAATGCTCACGCCGGGTCCCTCAGCCTCCTGCATCTGTGCATACATAGTGATCCTGTATCTGGAGTTGGGCATAAGTTCGTAGAAACAGTGACGGGATGTTCCACTAGCCAGGACAGCTTCTTGCTTGGAGCCATCTGCAATAAAATATTAAAGTTGAACTCTAGACAATCAGCTATATACCCAGATACATATATGGAAGCTATTTTACCCGCCAAAGGAGTTGTATTTGTGTCCATCCAGTTCTGGGATTACACAGCTCTACTACTCAGCCTATCCCTGTCATAACAATTTGGCTAAACTTTGTGAACTTCAGAAGGCTACTAATATGTTAGTCAGATGACCACCTCAAACTAGGGACCCATGGAACCCTAGGGTTCATTCAGAAGTTGTTAGAGATTCCTTGACCAATGAACAATTGCTGCCTCTCAGCTGTAAGCAATTTTTAAATTAACTGTAACGGGGATTCTTCCCATTGGCCACAAATGTAAGGGTTTTTTCACACAAGCTTTCTGATATGATTGAGATCAGAAGATTCATACAAATCTATAGGCAGGCAAATGTAAATGGTCTGAGAGAAAAAATGGAAAAAGACTGCATCCTTTTTTGTTTTTCCTGATATAACAGTCTAAAGTAGCCTGATGTAAGAAGACGCAAGTTTGTTTTTATCTCCGGGTCTGGATGCAGTACAGTTTTCATCTGGCCACCCATAGATCCAACAAGGCTCCACAAAGGTCCGTTGTCAAATGCAACCGATAACTGAATGGGTCAAGGTGTCACAAAAGTGACACATATTCTACTCCCATTCAACAGGGGAGCTGTTCATGGATCCCCCACGGAACAGAACAGACAAAGCTCGTGTGAAAACCCTTAGGAGCATTCTTCCCAAGACCATCATGCTAGTTTACTGTAAGCTGTAAAAATAATAATTATTAGCAGGAGTTCTCTGAGACCAGACAGTAATTTCAAGGGCTCCTCCATGTTAAAAAATTGAGAACAGCTTGTGTAGGATTAGAGGAACTGAACCCCATTGACAGTGGGTGGTTTTATAATTTTGCATTACATGCCAAAAGGTAAAAATGACTTTGCCTGGGACCCATAAAGCTAAATTTAAAAAGCAAATTATAATTTAATTAATCTAATATTATCTAATTATCTATTACAATTTAACAAAAAGCTTTATTAACACATATAAGTAAGTGTACAGATAAAATATTGATGCAGTTACAGATTGATAATGGTTTGAGATATACAGAAATGTACTTCAGCCTATATAAGGCATGTACAACGTGGGGCCAGTCCAGCTCATGCCGTCCCTCAGGCTGCCCAAGTACTGACAGTGCACAACATCAGGTAACTGGCATTCAGACAGCCTCTTTTTATCTGTTTACTAGTAGTCTGTGGGGGTTAACACTGCATCCCCCAACTACTATACTCTTCTCCCCTAGATATCCTGGTGGATTGTACTTGGGGTCATTGCAGAGCTTTCATTGAGAAGTAGATACTCCCCTCTTTCTAATGTTACTCCAACTTCTAAAGTAAGCCCTTGTTATATGTAATTGAATCTCTAGATATCACCATTAATTTGATAGCTTAAGTATACAACTAGAATCTTTTTCTTGTTTTATAAATATTCCCATAAATATATCAACCCTAGGATCTCAGTATGCACTTGTCTCTCTTTGGGCATTTCCTGCTAGTTCTAGCAATATGGTTGAATGGGCTAGTCCATTATACCATTTATTATCCCTAATGGTAATACTGATCACACTGCTTTTAATTGGCAGACCGACCCCACCATCCGCAAGCGGTAGCATGTTTTCTTGGGCACCTCCTGAGCCCCTTGTGGGGAGAAAAACGCGGGCCTCCAGCGCTCCCACCAGCTGGACTTCTTATAGCATGCGGCGGCAAAATTACTGTATTTTTAAATGATGTGGCTGTTTATGATCCATGTTTGTGTCTACAAGGTCAGTAAATATTTTGCACAGTGCAGTCACTCTGTATGCAGTATATTATTAAGATGTCTAACTGTACCCTTTCTTTATTATAGACAAGGTTTTGTACTTATAACCACCTGCTCTTGAAGAAGAAACTCTAATTTTTTTTAAACATGTTGGGTCTTTAACACTGCGTATGATCCATTTCGGATAGAAAGTTATTGTTATTTCTGCATATCTCCAAACATTATCAATCTGTAACCCTTATCAATATATTATCTGTACACTTACTTTATATGTGTTAAAAAAAACTTTTTGTTAAATTTTAATAGATGTTGACATTTATGGCCTAAAAAAATCCCATTTAGTAGTTCATTATATTAGGGATGTGGGCACTCTTCTCTGCCCCCTTAGTAGCAATTAGTACACAACCATAATCTAATATTGAAGAACATGTCCAATAGTTTTGCATTAACCCTCCTTTGGAAAATTTGTATCATGAAGGTTAAGAGTTTAGCACTCTCATTTTGCAGCACTGTGGGAAAGAAAAAAAATAATGTCAGCACTCCAATGGAAGTTCCAAAGAACTTTTGTTTGGCGTTCTCTCTAAAGTAATATGAAAACACATCTGCATTAATGATGACTATAATTAAAGTTGAACTCCAGGATTTCATCAGATCTGTAAAATGTGCTGGCATACTACTGCAGGTCACCTTGTAGATTTATCTCTTTAATTTACATCTGACAGTTTTACAGAGCTCCGGAAGTACAGCTATCGATACACACCCTAAGCTCTCTCAGGAAAGAGGCTGTCTTCTAACACACAGCATTGCTGTCCCCCTCTCCCCTCAGCTGCCCATTCACAGGAGCCTTTCTAATTTGGGAATAAGTTCACATAACACAAAGCGCTCTGTGATTGGGCAGGAGGAGAGGAGGAGCAGGCACATCGGCTGCATGCAACTCTGCAGTTGCTGGTACTGAGACCAGAAAGTCCAGTGTCAGAGTGCCAGAAGTATAGTTATAGCTATGCTCCCGACACTTCGTAAAAATGTAAATTGTAAACTAAAGAAATACGTTTCATACAACTCGTTGGACTTAAATCGGTTCTTCAGTTTGTCAGTTCTGCAAAAATTGAAAGTCAGCAGCTGCAAAAACTGTAGATGCAGACTGCAGGGATCCAGCACAGTCCATACCTGGTCAAAACTGGGTACCCGCTCCCTCTTACCAAATTTTTTTCCCAAATATAACAGGGGGTGGGAACGACAGAATTTCCCCTTTGGGTGAAATTCCTCTATAGTCCCTAGTAATCCAGAACATTTGCCAAAGTGGCTGAATTCAGCTTTAAATAGAACATCCTTTTAAATAATCTTCATAAGGGAAAGCTAACAATGGATCACCATATTGCTTCCAGATAAGAAGGAAATTTATCTTGCTTCAAGCCAGCATAGTTCAGAAGAATTACATAATGAGAATATAGATAACCTCCAGATGATAATATTGGACCTTGTTCCAACTTTTTTCTCCTTGATGCAATGAAAGCTTTTAGTACTTGTCAGCTTGTGCTCTAAAGGTTCCCATACACATGGAAATCAGAAAGCCTATTGACTTGGGTATCTTTTTAAATCCTATTGTGGCTTTACCCATAACAGCAATCTTTCCCATAGAATGAGATGGTGTCACTGGCCCCCAGTTGCCCCCTAGAAAGTTAGCCTGGAAGAATGACACCTTAATTATAGAAATCTTTCCCCAGCCAATGCTATCCAAGTCCAAACTTATCATCCAAAGACTAGCCAATGTCAAAAATGAAAAATGGGAGGTACAACCAACATTACAGTGGATCTAAGGTTAAAACTCTTTTTTTTGCTATTCATCGTTTATTGTTTTTCTCGTCATATTCAAAAAAGGTTTTACCACTTGCTGAGCCCCCCCCCCCCCCCAACACTTCCTTGAGCTCTCTATTCACCACTGTGCCTGGCTGCAGCTCTTCTCTCCTCATTCCCTACTAAATATAAAGTAAATGGGTCCCTCTTGCCCTACTTATGGCCCCCACCAACCTGCCTCAAAGAGCAGCCAGATAGCACCAAGGCCACTTGGCACTCTCCAATGCTGCTTGTCTTCCTTTGAACCTCTTAATATGCCTTCTGAACCTTGGAGCAGCTCAGCTTTGTGGAAAATAGACAAGACACCCCTGTCAGCAACTTAGGGGCAAATATAGGGGAGTTTGACATTCTCACTTAAGAGCAAAATGTATTTAAAGACATCTAAACACAAAAATAAAATAAAATAAAAAATAAAAGTTTAAGTGTTCATATCGGTCCATAGTTGTGGTGGCGGCATTCATTGTTTGGCTTTTGGTCTTTTTCCCCTTTATTTTCACCTGGTTATTCTGAAAATAACACACTTCCTTTACCTGGGTAGTAAGTAAGCTTGGTTATCGTCCTAACTGGGAATGCACAATCTCTGCTCCCCAGCTCATCTCTTGGATTATGTGAGCTGCAGGATGGAAATGACCTGGCTCGGGGGGGGGGGGGGGGGGTAGGTAGATGGCACTGGAAGTAAGTGTGTTCAAAATGATGTAACCATTATGGTGATGTAACCTTTTGGGGCATCTGACAGGTAGGCAGCTTCTGCAAACTGAGAAGTTATCACAGTATATTGCAGTATACACAACCCAGGGTTGTCTAATCCGGAGATTGAAGTGCCACACCAAAAGGTAAGAATGCAGCAATTATGTTTATTTTAAGTATTAATGAGGTATAGCAGACAACACGTTTCTAGGGCTGACATCACCCGCTTTAACAGAATGTGGGATTAATAATCTGGGGATCCAGAGATACAGTAAGTGATGAATTAACTAGTGTGTGTGTATGCACAGTAACAGAGTGCCGTTCAGTCGTTGGTTTGGCTGTTTTATCTCATTAACACTTTGAATAAACTGCATTCTAGATTCTTATCCTTTGATGTGGCCTTTAATCTCTGAATCAGAGTTTTGCAGAGCACCCTGAGAGACTGTGTCACCCTGCTCTCTGCTTCCTTTTCCATTTCAGAAGCCAATACAGATGCTTTCATTCCAATCTGAGCTTGATTAGAAAATTATTTTATTTATTTATTATATCTAGGTCATAATAATTAATTGTATTATTAATACCAGCTAAAACAAGGACGATTCAAGGTGCTGTCCTCACTAACCAAATGCATGTTTATCTTCTAAGCTTGCTGATTGGTTGTGTTGAGTTATACCTCCCCCACCTTTGCACAGACATGCTTATTGTGCTTACAGCGCAAAGTAATGGGTTCTCTTGTAGTCCTTAACATGCACTTGCACTGTTGGCAGTTTCCTTCCTTAATTTGTTTGTAGAGAAGAAAAAGCACGCCAACTGCTCAAGTTATAGAGAAACTCATTGTGCGTATGTGTATGCTACTGTTTAGAAATGGCAGTCATTGTAGAGAAATCAGGTCCAAGGTCCGTTTTAAATATACCAAAACAGTAGCATATGCCACAATAGGCGTTTCTGTCACTTAAGCACGCAACACCCCCCCCCCCCTCCTTTCTCTGATGCCCCCTTAAGGACCTAGGGCTGGGAGCGACCAACTTCTTCCTGCACGGAGACTGGGGTATCCTTCACAAGTGCACTTGGAAGCTTGTGTCTACCATAATAGAGGTGAGCTTGGTTGATCCTTTAAAATCTTCCTTAAGCAATCTATTTAACATGTAATACTGTCTACTTACTACTTTATAATGGCTTTCCTGCCTCTTCTTTTATTTTTTGGGTGCATACCTTGGGGAAACCACCCCACACTTCCTCAACACTTCCTTACCCAATGCTCTCCCCTTACCCTTTTCACCTGCACCAAATGCATTTTTATTTTCTAATCTTCATACCTGTACCTCTTTGCGCAAATCTTTTCTTTATCCTTCCAAGAAAAAAATAAAACAGGTTCTCCTGATAGACCTCCCCCCTGTACTGTAGACACTTTCTTTTCCCCATGCTCCCCTACTATCCCTGCCAGAGTCCACCTCTTTGGGTTTTGTTTTACTGACATATTCACTTTAATTACAAAACATTACACTTTAAAGGTCAACTCCACACAAAACTGGTATCTCAGCTTGGATAGGCATTCATGATTGAATTCACCCACCACCTGCTTATGTTGTTTGGAGACTTCAAGGATGTGATTTTCCTGCAGTCATTTGTATCCCTCCCACAGGGCAACAATGAGGGGGTCACACTTCCCTTGCTCAGATTCATCAGGAAAATAGATCACCATTATTTGGCTTTGCGTTTGTGTTGGCACTTACAGTAGGTAAAGCTGAGATTCAAGAGATATCTTGCCAATGAAGTCCCAGGGTATTAAACGTATAATTTACAGTAATGTGTTCATGTTATTGCAAATATCTATGGTGATTTGGAATGTATTATTGTTATCATTCCTTTTTTGATTCCCATTGTGTATTTAATATGCATTTACTTATTGATCCAGTACACAGAACAGAAGCCAGAGCCACAACTATACTGAAAATCTATCATAAAAATACAGCGAACATCTGTACGACTTGGAAGGACTGATCACTGCAGACACATCAGCAGCTAACATATTTTGTCTATAGAGAAAGAAAATTAATTTTCCAGGACTGTCATGCCCCATTTAGAAACCCAAATATTTTCTGATTTATATTACGTTCTTTTTTTTTTTTTCTCATAAACAATTGGACAGTAATCCCGCAGAATTACTTTGATTTAATACTTTTGACTCTTTGAACCTTTTCTTCTTAACTGTTGTGATTGTTTTAACTCATGGAGGTATTTTATTCCCTTGTTATGAGAACCAGGCAGAAGATATTAGTGTATTTTAGGGCCAAAACTTTTTTAAGTTTTGGATAGAAGATTGAATGGTTAGTACACCTGTAGGGTTTACTTCTTTCTGTGTCACTCTATTGTTTCTGGTGACCATTGTATCTCATACAGAAAATGGAGGGAAATTCTAAATTTTTGAGATGTCACGGGAACAGTTACCCCTGCCAGCAATGCTGCCAGCAATGCTTTCTTCTCTCAGCTATGACTTAGCAGTCCAGCTCCTCGTCCCAGTAGTGACTTGGCAGTTTAGCTCATTGTGATGACCTCCCAGCATTACCTCAGCTCCCCCTGCCATCCCCTCCCAGCAGGGTAGTGGTGTATTTAGGCTTTGTCCTGCCCTAAGCCTGGCTAAATTCGTGCACTCCCTAATTTAAATATGACCCACCCCTTCCTGTCAAGGCCACACCCCTTCCTGTTTAATGCCCACCCTGTCATCTGTAAACCACACCCCTTCCTCTTGATGCTCCACCTTTTGCTGTTAGAGCTCCACCTCAACTGCAGTGAACTCCTGCAGTTGGATTTTCAGGTGCTTGAAGACAGTTGAAGCTGCTCAGGCTGTTCATAGCAATGAAAGGCTGACAGCAGCTGCAGCCATCCTCGATGTTTACATATAATCACTTTATGGAATGATTATCTATGGTAAGGGACAGACGACTGTCCTTGGACACAAGCTGTTCAGGTCCTGAAGTGATCATCTGTCCCGAACCCCAGGTAATTGCTCCATGTGAGATTACATTGGAATACCAGTGGACAACTGCTGCCAGCCTGTCACCGGTTTGTATGGGCTGAGCTGTATGTTTTTGTGCGGGAGCTGGGAGAAGAGAGAAGGGGCCTTTTTTTGTGCGGGTTAGGGGGAGTGAGCAGCTTTTTTGGTGCTCCCCCCTATAAAGTGCTGCCCTAGGCCTGGGCCTTGTTGGCCTAGGGGAAGATACAGAGCTGCAGCAGGGGCTCCACATTTCAGCTCATCCCGCTCCCCCCTCCCAGCAGTAACTCAGCAGCTCAACATCCACTGCACCCCTCCCAGCAGTAACTTGGCACAGCAGCTCATCCTGCTCTCTTCTCCCAGATCTCCTTTTCCATGGGTACATTAGAGATTAGAAGGCCGGGAAGGCTGCTGAGTCACTACTGGGTAGAGAAGCAAGGGGAGCTGTGTTAACTTGGATAAGGAATTTAGTGTTTCTGGTGTGAAATGTGAGGATAAATGGCTTCACAGCTACAGAGGTCAGTGAAAACTCTATGATTAAGCCACGAAAAGGGCAAAACGCGTTTGAGTTTTCTACAGGTGCAGAACAGTAGCTGAATCCATCTTTTATCTGTCTCATTCACATTTATGCAACAGGGAGTCGGTGTCTGTGTGCAGATGGCCACCATTTTGTTGAAGTCAGTGAAGACTTGTTTTAACCCCTTCACGCCGATGTAACACAAATATGTGGCCTGACTGGACTGGGCTTTTTTCTGTGGGGCCGCATACTTGCGTATATAACATGCCAACACAACACAAATATGTGGCCCCACTAGACTGGGCTTTTTTTCCATGGGGCCACATATTTGTGTATCTCCCAGCACAGAGCTTGTACTAACAATTGGGACCCAGTGATCAGTCACTGTGAACCCGACCCCCGTATTCTCTTTCTGTGTGAATGGAGGAGAGAGATACATTGTATCTTTCTCTCTCCTTGTAGAGAAAAAAAGTGTGTGTAAAAAAATAAATGAAATAATAATAATAAAAAAAGACAAAAAAGTACCTAGATCAAGATTTAATCTAGGCCAGTGCCAGGGTTAGTGTTTGGATCAAGGTCAGGGTCAAAGGTAATGGTCAGTTATTTTTTGGACAGTTTTTTAAATTAGTATCAGCGTCCGTGTGTTTTAGGTAGGATTAAAAAAAATGTGCAATATTGTTTTTGGGCTGTACTACAGTTACATACAACAACTAACATACACATATGTGGTATCGCTGGGATCGTCAGGAGCAAAATAATTTAATTAGGGTTGTTCTTTGGTGGAAGTCTATGGTAGAACCAAGAAATATACAGCTAAATTTAAAAAAAAAAAAGATTTTTTAAATTATTTTGGGCCAGTTTTCCTTTTGATAATAAAAAATTCAGGAGATATCCTTTACCATTTACCATCAAATGAAAGCCCAATTTGTCCTGAAAAACAAGGTAGAATCCACCTGGATGCACAAAGTAGTTTTAATGATATGTACGGTTTTACTAACACATGTCAAAGTTGCAAAATTGTGCTTAGGCATTTAGATTTGTATTTCTCTTATGCAGCGTACACACGAGCTGACTTTTCTATCGGACAATCCGATCGTGTGTGGGCTTCATCGGACCTTCAGCTGACTTTTTCAGTCGAAAATCTGATGGACTTTAGATTTGGAACAAGCTTCAAATCCGCTTGTCTGTATGCTAGTCCGATGGACAAAAACCGACGCTAGGGCAGCTATTGGCTATCAACTTCCTTATTTTAGTCTGGTGTACGTCATCACATACGAATCCATCGGACTTTGGTGTGATCGTGTGTAGGCAAGTCCGTTCGTTAACCACTTGAGCCCCGGACCATTATGCTGCCTAAGGACCAGAGGTCTTTTTCCAATTTGGCACTGCGTCGCTTTAACTGCTAATTGCGCAGTCATGCAATGCTGTACCCAAACGAAATTTGCGTCCTTTTCTTCCCACAAATAGAGCTTTCTTTTGATGGTATTTGATCACCTCTGCGGTTTTTATTTTTTGCGCTATAAACGGAAAAAGACCGAAAATTTTGAAAAAAAATGATATTTTCTACTTTTTGTTATAAAAAAAATCCAATAAACTCAATTTTAGTCATACATTTAGGCCAAAATGTATTCGGCCACATGTCTTTGGTAAAAAAAAATCTCAATAAGCGTATATTTATTGGTTTGCGCAAAAGTTATAGCGTCTACAAACTAGGGTACATTTTCTGTAATTTACACAGCTTTTAGTTTTTGACTGCCTATGTCATTTCTTGAGGTGCTAAAATGGCAGGGCAGTATAAAACCCCCCCAAATGACCCCATTTTGAAAAGTAGACACCCCAAGGAAATTGCTGAGAGGCATGTTGAACCCATTGAATATTTATTTTTTTTGTCCCAAGTGATTGAATAATGACAAAAAAAAAAATATTTACAAAAAGTTGTCACTAAATGATATATTGCTCACACAGGCCATGGGCCTATGTGGAATTGCACCCCAAAATACATTCTGCTGCTTCTCCTGAGTTGTGGGATACCACATGTGTGGGACTTTTTGGGAGCCTAGCCGCGTACGGGGCCCCGAAAACCGATCACCGCCTTCAGGATTTCTAAGGGTGTAAATTTATGATTTCACTCTTCACTGCCTATCACAGTTTCGGAGGCCATGGAATGCCCAGGTGGCACAAAACCCCCCCAAATGACCCCATTTTGGAAAGTAGACACCCCAAGCTATTTGCTGAGAGGCATATTGAGTCCATGGAATATTTTATATTTTGACACAAGTTGCGGGAAAGTGACACTAAGGGTGAAAATTTTTGATTTCACTCTTGACTGCCTATCACAGTTTCGGAGGCCATGGAATGCCCAGGTGGCACAAAACCACCCCAAATGACCCCATTTTGGAAAGTAGACACCCCAAGCTATTTGCTGAGAGGCATGGTGAGTATTTTGCAGCTCTCATTTGTTTTTGAAAATGAAGAAAGACAAGAAAAAACTTTTTTTTTTCTTTTTTTAATTTTCAAAACTTTGTGACAAAAAGTGAGGTCTGCAAAATACTCACTATACCTCTCAGCAAATAGCTTTGTGTGTCTACTTTCCAAAATGGGGTCATTTGGGGGGGTTTTGTGCCACCTGGGCATTCCATGGCCTCCGAAACTGTGATAGGCAGTCAAGAGTGAAATCAAAAATTCACGCCCTTAGAAAGCCTGAAGGCGGTGCTTGGTTTTCGGGGTTCCGTACGCGGCTAGGCTCCCAAAAAGTCTCACACATGTGGTATCCCCGTACTCAGGAGAAGCAGCAGAATGTATTTTGGGGTGTAATTTCACATATTCCCATGGCATGTTTGAGCAATATATCATTTAGTGACAATTTTGTGCAAAAAAAAAAAAAAATTTTTCTCTTTCCCGCAACTTGTGTTGCAATATAAAATATTCCATGGACTCGACATGCCTCTCAGCAAATAGCTTGGGGTGTCTACTTTCCAAAATGGGGTCATTTGGGGGGGTTTTGAACTGTCCTGGCATTTTATGCACAACATTTAGAAGCTTATGTCACACATCACCCACTCTTCTAAGCACTTGAAGACAAAGCCCTTTCTGACACTTATTGTTTACATGAAAAAGTTTTTTTTTTTTTGCAAGAAAATTACTTTGAACCCCCAAACATTATATATTTTTTTAAAGCAAATGCCCTACAGATTAAAATGGTGGGTGTTTCATTTTTTTTTTTCACACAGTATTTGCGCAGCGATTTTTCAAACGCATTTTTTGGGGAAAAAACACACTTTTTTAAATTTTAATGCACTAAAACACACTATATTGCCCAAATGTTTGATGAAATAAAAAAGATGATCTTAGGCCGAGTACATGGATACCAAACATGACATGCTTTACAATTGTGCACAAACGTGCAGTGGCAACAAAATAAATACATTTTTAAAAGCCTTTAAAAGCCTTTACAGGTTACCACTTTAGATTTACAGAGGAGGTCTACTGCAAAAATTACTGCCCTCGATCTAACCTTCGCGGTGATACCTCACATGCATGGTGCAATTGCTGTTTACGTTTGACGACAGACCGCCGCTTGCGTTCGCCTTAGCGCGAGAGCAGGGGGCGACAGGGGTCCTTTTTTTTTCTTTATTATTTTTTTGCTTTTTTATCTTATTTTTAAACTGTTCCTTTCATTTTTTTTTTTTTTCTAATCATTTTTATTGTTATCTCGGGAAATGTAAATATCCCCTATGATAGCAATAGGTAGTGACAGGTACTCTTTTTTGAAAAAATTGGGGTCTATTAGACCCTAGATCTCTCCTCTGCCCTCAAAGCATCTGACCACACCAAGATCGGTGTGATAAAATGCTTCCCCAATTTCCCAATGGCGCTATTTACATCCGGCAAAATCTAAGTCATAAAATGCTCGTAGCTTCCGGTTTCTTAGGCCATAGAGATGTTTGGAGCCACTCTGGTCTCTGATCAGCTCTATGGTCAGCTGGCTGAATCACCGGCTGCATTTTCAGGTTCCCTGTTGAGACAGGAGAGCCAGAGAAAAACACGGAAGGCGGTGGGGGGGGGGGGGCATTCCCTCCCACGGCTTGTAAAAGCAGTCTAGAGGCTAATTAGCCACTAGGATTGCTTTTACATGAAAGCCGACCGCTGGCTGAAAAGAATGATACCAAGATGATACCTAAACCTGCAGGCATCATTCTGGTATAACCACTCAAAGTTGTGAATGGCGTACCTGAAGACAAAAAAATGGTTAACAATAAAGCACAGTAAACGGTAAAGTATAAAAAATTGCATACCTGAAAAGCAAACATGATAAAACATAATAACAATAAAACATTGCAGAATAGAATACAGTAAATAAGAGCAGAACAATAGAGAGAATAGAGAGAGAGAGAACAATAAAACGACAACTATTTTTTTTAATTTTATATATATATATTTTTTTTTCTTTACACTTTTTTTGTAACTAACTTTTATAACTGTAACCGGTTCCAGGTTCGGGTCTCTCAAAATGCGATGGCATCTTGGGAGACCCTGTGAAAGTGTGTCCTAGTCTGTGCAATGCTGTACCCTACGCTAATACTCAACTAGTGCATAGTAGCGTTCAAAACATTCACCAATGCAAAGACCAGGATTGTCAGGACAGGAGGGACAATAATAGCGGGTGTCACGCCTATATCCGCGCTTGCTGCAGACACAACATCTTTTTTGGGGGGGTTGGCTGGGTAGGGGTACTCGGGAGGACATAAAGAAAATGCCTCTCATGCAGCCGACTGCATTTGGTTGGGGATGTGAATGGGGGAAGTACGGGCGCTGCAGAAGCGGTGGGTTCCCAATTAGGATTGGCGAATGCAGCAGGAAGGGCACTATGGGCACGACGGGCCTGTGTTTGTCTTTTTGGTGGCAGCGGGACACTACTTGTGCTTGCCACCTCACCAGCTTGAACTGCACTTATGGGACTCGCCACGTCACCAAGTGTTACTGCAGTGCTGGTTTGACTACGACCGGGGTGTACTAGGCCGCTGGCGCTTGCCAGTTCACCAAAACGCTACCAAAAAAACTGTTAGCGACCGCAGGGATCAGGCCTGACTCTGCGAACGCTGCAGTTATGCGTTAAGTGTTTTGTAAGTGACAGTGATCGATCGATACTGCACTTGGGTGGGCTGGGCTGGGCCGGGCGGAGGGGCAAAACGCAGGTGCTAGCAGGTATCTGGGCTGATCCCGCTAACACTGCGTTTTTGGGAACCCTAAACTGCTGGGGACGCTAGTATAGATCTGATCGGATCAGATATTGATCCGTTCAGATACTATACCACTAAGGGAGGTGTATGCTGCGTGCATGGGTGTTAGTGCTACTGGCGCTAACCTGACGCTGCTTGGGGCTGGTGCTTGCCAGTTCACCAAAATACTACCAAAAAAACTGTTAGCGATCGCAGGGTTCAGGCCTGACTCTGCGAACACTGCAGTTATGCATTTAGTGTTTTGTAAGTGTCAGTGATCGATCGATACTGCACTTGGGTGGGCTGGGCTGGGCCGGGCGGAGGGGCAAAACGCAGGTGCTAGCAGGTATCTGGGCTGATTCCGCTAACACTGCGTTTTTGGGAACCCTAAACTGCTGGGGACGCTAGTATAGATCTGATCGGATCAGATATTGATTCGATCAGATACTATACCACTAAGGGAGGCGTATGCTGCGTGCGTGGGTGTTAGCGGTACTGGCGCTAATCTGACGCTGCCTGGGGCAACGCATATCACCGCCGGGCGATCAGGGGGCTAAACCTTTATTCGGTAATAAACGGCAGGTGCCCTGACACTATAAAAAATAAACGAACTAACCAGCGTCACCCGTAACGGTTATACGGTGATCAGTGGTGAAAGGGTTAACTAGGGGGCCATCAAGGGGTTAAAACATTTATTCGGTAGTATATGGGGGTCCCTGACGCTATAAAACGCTGACGGCGAACCTAAATATTTACGTCCCTAACTAGCGTCACCAGCGACACTAATACAGCGATCAGAAAAATGATCGCTTAGCGACACTGGTGACAGGGGGTGATCAAGGGGTTAAAACTTTATTAGGGGGGGTTAGGGGGGTATCCTAGACCTAAAGGGGGGTAATACTAACTGTCCCAACACTGTAACTGTCACAAACTGACACTATGCAGTAATCAGAAAAAAAAACTGCTTGATGTCAGTTTGTGACAGGGGGGGGGGATCGGGGGGCGATCGGGGGGGGGATCGGGGTGTTTTGTATGCCTGGCATGTTCTACTGTGTGTGTGTGTGTTGGTGCACTCACTCACATGTCGTCTCTCCTCGGGCCGGAACGGAAATTACCGAGCCGAGGAGAGATGACATCATTTCCTTTGCTGCTGTTTAGCATACAGCAGCAAAGGAATGATTCGATTGGCCGGCGGCGATCGCGAGGGGGGGGCCACGAACGGATGGTCTCCCCCTCACCTCTGATCGCCGCTGGACAAAAGACGACCGCCTCGGGCACCGGGGGGGGGTCCGGTCGGACCCCCCACCCGCGGAAGGCAAATCACGTACATGTACGTGATTTTGCCTGTCCGTGCCACCTTGCCGACGTACATCGGCGTGAGGCGGTCGTCCAGTGGTTAAAAAGTCAGTCGGAAGTCCGTCAAAAGTCCGTCGAGAGTCCGCCAGAAAGTCTGTCGGACAAGTCCGGTCGAAGAGTCCGCCCGTGTGTACCCGGCCTTAGCTGTGAAGAGGTTAAATTTACTGTTTGAGTGCCCATATCCTGGCCACAGGTTCACATTTAATTCTAAAAATTATTTTAGTGCTGGTATCATATCTAGTCTGTCTGAGGAAGCAGCTGACTTACATAACAATAATGGCGGGGGTCCAGAGTTTCTCAGTTGATATACTGTAGCTTAGGGAAACTGATTTTTACATAATAACAGAGAAGTAATGTACCCTGCAGTGACTCGATGATGATCCTGTATGAGGTTGCATGTCTGTGAAGCTGCCATTGGGAACAGATACTGGTCATCTTGACTTGATAAGCACTCAGATTTGTCACTCCTAGATATACTGTAAGAGAACAAACACAAGAAATCAGTCACTGTGGCTCATGCTAAAATTATTAAAGCAGCTTGTACACTGTAATGATAGTGAGGTTTGATGAACCCCAAACTGTGTAGCTAAAATAGGGGAGTAGTAAAGAACACTGTGCCACTCTCATTTTCTCTAAAATGCACACATTGGTAACAAAAATGATCAGAGTTAAATCTTATGTCTGTGCTAGTCATTCAGGGAAGTTGACACATTTGACAAACCACAATCCAGCTTAAACACATTTAACAAAAAGCAGAGGTATCATAAACCTCCTTTAGCGAGAGTCTGCAAAATACTTTCTGATGAGTAAATGGTCACATCATAAACAGCTTGAGAGCAGCTTACAGAATACTCATCTGTCAGATTGGGGGTAGTGACCTATACTGTTCTACAGCTAAACTGTACAAAGTTAGATTTCCTACAAACTCCATAATTCCTACTGTAATTTAGTTATCTTCGTAAACAGTGGTTACACTAAAGTAAAAGAACATATCAGTCAGTAAGACACCAAAGGCAATTATACTACAAGGTCTAGGAGGCTAATAAGACACATTAGACCTTCTAGGAGAATGAGAATGATGCATATATCATGTTTGATGTCTAACGAATCATAATTTCATTGTGCTATACAATATGTTGTCAAATTGTGAAACAGAATATAGTTGTACACAGGAAAGTTGGTAAGGGTTAGTTGGGAAAAATAAAGTTCTCTCCAGCACACTTACCATCTACCCCTATGACCCTTTTATTGTGTGGGATTTGATCTGTGACACTCTCTCTAAAGACAACAAAAAGCTGCTGCAATTATCTGAATAAGATAAATCCACAGATTCCCCCATCTGTATTAGATAGTGTGAATGGATAAATCTCCTGCTGCAGGCCTTTGTATTCCAACAGAATACTGGAACAGTGACTGAAGCTGCAGTCACTGTTTGCCCAACTTTTTCCCACACGGCTCCTTCAATTTCTCAATCAAAATTTGTCCAGCCGGGTGGTGTCGGTGGGTTCAAATTTCAGCAAATTCACAGGTATGGGTCAAAATTCAAGCCTTGTGTTGTCAGCTTTACTCTGCAAGCATTCCAAACTATGTACTGAACAAAAACCAGGAGGATACTACTTAAGTGTTTTTTAACTTTTAAAACCTTTTTATTTTACAGTTGCTTATGTCTGTTTTTGTAATATCTTTTCCACAAACAGTTCCAGCATCATTTTTCTTTCCTTTTTGCTAAAACAATATTTAAATATCATTAAGCTGAATGTCTGAATGCTTTCATTAGAAATGAAAGAACATTGCCTCCTTGACTTTAATTTTACATCTGTGCTTTAAATAATAAAAATGCGGCTTGTGGTCAGTGCTGATGTCATCGGGAGCCCATCTTCTAAGCTCCTGATTTTGGGCAGTTGACCTTGAGCTATCAGTGACAGCTTGGTTACAATTCTGGGAATGTCAATGGAGCATGCCCCAGAACAAGACAGCAATGCATATATGCGGTCGCTGGGCATTAGGGCCCACCCACCCACCGCTGTATTATGCATATATATGTACTGCTGTAAAAGCCAACTCCAGCAAAACTATATTGTGGTGAAAGGTTGAAAGTCTCAATTTCTTAGTATTTATATAAAAAACACACTACATTCTGTGTAGAACGCTCAACCAAAGTATAAATATGAAGAAAATACTGAGAAAGTTTGGAGGCCTGTCCCTCCTTCAAAAACCTAAACAGGTAGTTCCCTGGCTATCAGACTGATCATGCTGATCCAGTAGCTTCAGTACTTTCTGCGGATCACATCAAATCAAATCCTAACTTTCACAATCTGCAAAAACACTATTTTATTTTTTTTTTTTATTTTTTAGCTTAGCACAGAAGAGTTTAAGCCCCCAAAAGGCTATGTTTTGCTGTCTGTGTGCCAATGTTAAGATCTCCATTCACTTCCTGTCCTGGGGACACAACAGGGAATGAGAGCAATTGCCATCCTAGAGAACTGTCACTAGAACAGCTGTCTATATTGGAAGATTGAGGGCTGTTGTTCTGGGCCTGTGTTGATGACAGCAGTCTGGGATACTTCTGAGGTCATTCATATTCCATTGATAGGTTCACTTGACCTGCAGATTATCTCCTCCTGACTTGTATTTTGACCTGATTCCCATAGACTTGCGTGACAATGAAAAAGTTATTGAGTGAAATACTCATAATTACTCAAAATTACACCATCCAAAAAAAGTTTGTATAGAATTGTAACTAGGGGTGAGGTCAAGAGAATTAGAACATGGAGGCATGCCCCTCCTCACAGCTGCCCATTTGCAAGGAGTGTATATATGTGCAGCTGCGGGGTGGGGAATGGCTCTGCCATCTATGATTGGCTGTTAACATGTTCATGGTGGGATAGATGTCTGAACCCTCCTGACATCTTCCTGGTGGGATAGATGTCCTAACCCGCCTGAGCTCATCCCTAATTATAACAATAACCTGAACATTGACAGACATGGGGAAAAATGTTACAGCATTTAATTAATACAAATCTGCATGTTCAAACACTATTTTTAGGGGGTTTTCTTAAGCAAAGTAAAGCTCACTATAGAAATGGGAAGGGAGCTACTTACATGTTTTGCCCACTCCAGTCAACGCATCGCTGAATCCGGTGGAATATGATGCTAAAACCTTAAGATTGTATTCTGTCCCACTGAGAAGATTGAGGATCAATATGGTGTTCACATCATCGCCCACAAACGCCTCCAGAGCCGGACCTGTGCCTGAAACAAAGCCCAGAGACCAAAATAAGCACCAGCCCATGGCAGCATCTTTGCTTCAGTCGGAAAACTTACTTCAATTACTAATTTTAGAACCTGCCTATGGCAATGCCATAACACATACAACACATACTATTCACCTATGCTACATATTCCTGGAGTGCCCTTGTGTTAGTCTTGGATAATGCTGGCTTGCAAATATTTTTACATTGTAAAACTGGGGAAATATAGCTTGCTGCTATAGTTAAATGTTCCTAAACAGACCTGTTCCAAATCTCACACACGTCTAATGAATCTCAAGGTTTTTTTTTTAAAGGTTAAGCAACCTAATAAACATGAAACGAATGAGAAAATGAAAACATAGCTATCAGAGTTTATGTGCATTTATATTTATTTTGGGAAGGTCTAAATTCCATAAGCAGCCTATGGGGAGTTAAATATAGATTAAAAGGCGCAGTTAAAGGAAACCACAATGTAGTCTCAGTGAATAAATTCTCAGAGTTACTGTAATATTTTTTGCTGGCTAGCTAGTAAGTGTGCTGGAAAAAAATATGTTTTGTTTGCTCTGTCAAAGGCCTGTCCATGTGCACTATTTATGAATTGGGTTGCTTGCCATTTTTGTTAAGCTTGCCATAATATTTCACTGTAATAAATTCTTCCATGCTACATTTACATCTTCATAAGCTGTTGTGCCACTTTTTCATATGGGCATTTGTACTTTTGTAGATTCTCCTTTTAATGGATGCCTTTATTTAAAAAAAAGGCAATCAAGGTGTTGTATTCAGCGAATCCTTGTAGATTTGGGCTAACTTGTGGTCCTTGAAACCAAAAACAGTAACATAAGGAGAGAAAAGGAAAGGAGAATAGGCAAAAGAAAAGAGAGGCAGAGGTATAGCAAATGGGTGAGTTCAGCACTCCTGGGTAATACGAGAGCATACCAATTATGGAAGCAAAGAGAGTGAGAGGTTCATGGGGAGGTCCTCCCACAAACACCAGGGTTCCCATATTGGATTATGCCACTCCACCGAGTCGACTTCCACGTCTTTAATTCTATCATATAGATCAGTGGAAGTTGGAGGAGTTTGCCTTTCCCACTGAAGGGCAATAAGGCACCTAGCTGCAGTAAGAATGTGGCGCGTACATTTTTTAGCTAGCTTAGACAGGCTATTGGGAAATAAGCCAAGGAGAAATACTTTGGGAGAGTGGAATGTCCATCACAAAAATTCTCTGAAGGAGGTCCTGGACCAGTTTCTAGTATGGAAGCAAAAGTGGACAATGGCAATAAATATGGAGCATTGTACCACGGTCTTTAAGGCAGCGCCAACAGCGGCCCGAGGATGAAGGATAAATGGCTTTAAGATGGGTGGGAGTCATGTACCAGAAAAACAGCACTTTATAAGCATTCTCCTTGTTGAGGGTGCATATGGAGCTCTTAGTCACCTGGGACCAAACAATCCCCCACTGTGGCAAAGACAGCTCTTCCCCAATGGCCTCCTCTCATTTAAGCATATACCGATGCTTGCCTAAGGTATCCACTGGGTAAAAATTTAGCATCTTATAAATGTCAGAGATTAGGCCTTTCTGAGATGGACCCACAAGGACTAGCCATTCAAATGGGGATAATTTGGAGAAATGTAAATTAGGAGCAAAGGATAAGGCATGATGACAAAGATAGCAGAAGAAGGCACTACAGGGAAGATCATGCTTGTCACCATTAACTAGGTGTCCAAAATGGAAAATATTCTTCGACAGAAGGGCAACAAAGCTAATAAAGGGTCTGGAGGATCTTAGTTATGAGGAAAGGTTGCGAGCACTGAACTTATTCTCTCTGGAGAAGAGACGCTTGAGAGGGGATAAGATTTCAATTTACAAATACTGTACTGGTGACCCCACAATAGGGATAAAACTTTTTCTAAGAAGAGAGTTTAATAAGACTCGTGGCCACTCATTACAATTAGAAGAAAAGAGGTTTAACCTTAAACTACGTAGAGGGTTCTTTACTGTAAGAGCGGCAAGGATGTGGAATTTCCTTCCACAGGCGGTGGTCTCAGCGAGCAGCATTGATAGCTTCAAGAAACTATTAGATAAGCACCTGATTGACCACAACATACAGGGATATACAATGTAATAATGACACATAATCACACATAGGTTGGACTTGATGGACTTGTGTCTTTTTTCAACCTCACCTACTATGTAACTATGTAACTATGACAGTCACAGGGAAATCATGGAGAGAGAAAGACTATCAGGCATCCTAGGGTTGTAAATGAAAGAAGCAAATAAAGAGGCATCAGACTGGAGGGAGTGCTTGAGCCTAAGGTGTTTCCATAGACCACGCAAAAGGGTCATACAGTGTAGTAAAGGCACATAAGCATCAGCATTCCAGAACAAGTTATTAGAGTGGATCGGAGCCAGCCATAATTTATTGATTTTGGTCCACCCAGGAAGCTATAGTTTTCAATTGAGTGGCGTAGTAGTAGTAGTGTATCAAATTTGGGAAGGCCAGACCACCATCATTCCAAGAGGCAAAGGGCACCTTAATACTGACCCTGTGCTGTTTATAGTTCCATGCAAAAAGTTGAGAACAGGACCGGAATGGGAATAGTTGTAAAAAGATATAGGATCTTAGGTAAAATTGTCATTTTAATTGAGGTGATACGGCCTAGCCAATAGATGCGGAAATGTTTCCACTGCGCCAAAAGGGTTCTGATTGACGTGAAAAGGGGTCTAAAGTTAACATCATAGAGGGTTTTGTAGTGCGGGGTAATGTAAACTCCCAGATAGTTAATAGCTGAGGATTTCTACGCATAGGGGAAAGAACTCAAGAGAGACTGGACCTCTGGGGGGGGGGGGGGGGGTGGTTAAGTGGAAGGGCTTCTGATTTAGAAGGATTCATCTTGTAGCCTGAGAGACAAAACCAATATATTAATCTGGTTTATGATCCAGATTTTTATGTAGTTTTTATATTAAGTTGGTATTAGGTTAACTATGTGTAATAAATTGTAGGTAATGTTAGGGAAATGTTTGATTTTCTGTTATTTTTTCATTGCTATTTATTCCATGTAGTATTTTAATAGGATGGTATGAATTATTACAGTATAGTCTTAATTTAGTTTTATTTGACTTTAATTGCTGTTATTGGTAATGTTATTGTTGTTATTCTGTCTTGTTTCCATTCGTTAATTATGGCCTTGGGGGTTATTTACGAAAGGAAAATCCACTTTGCACTACAAGTGCACTAGGAAGTACAGTCACTGTAGATCCAAGGGGGACATGCAAGGAAAATAAAAAACAGCATTTTAGCTCGCACATGATTGGATGATAAAATCAGCAGAGCTTCCCCTCATTTCAGATCTACCCCTCAGATTTACAGCGATTGCACTTCCAAGTGAACTTGCAGTGCACTTGTAATGCAAAGTGGATTTGCCATTCGTAAATAACCATTTTGTGTTGTCTTCCTTGAATCTAACTGTATTTTAATAATTTCTCTTTGAGATTAATAAATTATTCTTAATCTGAATTCAGTGTTTGGTGTATTCTGGTGATACTGTAGGCGCTTAATCACCAAATGGTCTCTTATGTGTATAATGGACTCTAGTGGTCAGATCCCTGTCCTTAAATTCCCGGTCTGCACATCTACCATGACAACAAGAAGAAGTTCCTATTTTTAAATTTTGAAAATGTATCTATATTATTATTAAAAAGGAGGGTGGAAACATCTGCAGACACGCCAACTGTAGCAGGAGGGGAAGGAATATGCAGAAATGGGTGAGAAGGTAGGCATGAACTATAGAAGAGAGATCTTGCTTTTGGATTCAACCAACAAATATTAGAGGCAAGCAGATGATTTGAACCCACCAGACTTCACCCATTGCTAAAATATCACTTTGAGTAGATTGGCCCTTTAAGCTCTATAAGTGATTTTACTGCTGGTTCTTGGGCAGACAGTTAAAGGGATTATGTTGTTCTGAAAAGAACCTTTTCCAGACAACTCTCTGGAACTGAAGTTCAAGCTTTTAACAGTTGGCTGGTGGGTATGGAATGTATTGGACACAAATGCTGGAAAGCAACACTTAACATGATTTTTTTTTGTGTGCCAGGTCCTCAAGTCACATTTTTACTTTAATACAGTGTTAAAATGTGAATTTTCACGATCTTATGCCTTCCAGTGACATTTCTAACAAGCAAAAATGTGGCCTTGCTGTCCAGGAAAAAATTAGAATAGATTAAATACAGTCCTTCATACTGTCAGTGCACGCTAGGCATCTCCAAGGAAGAGCACGTCATATTTTTCCTTACACGTTCTCTCAGCATTTGGTACATGTGCCCCATAGACACTGACAAGGGGCATGTCTGACTAAGATGAAGAACTATTTAGGGTTTTAGCAACTAATAAAAGAGAATAAAACTAGTAATAAAGTGAACATCTAAAAATGTTAATTTTGCCTAAACAGAGCCTTGAAAGATTTATCTGGAATTCCTCCTAAAGTAGCAGTGTACTTACTGATATGTAAGTGTGCCGAGGCACCCCTACATCATCTACAGTGTGAATTCTAAGGCTCTGCTACTTCTGACTGCTAGTCTTAGAAGGTTTGGATAAAGATTTGGTGATTTCATTACTGTGAAACTCATTGTTCTCTTTGCTGGAGGCTTTGACAATGCAGCCCAATACTGCTGGTGTGGAAGGGCCCTGAGGTTTACTTTTTAACACATCATAACTGAGAGGTGTGAACCGAGGTTAACACCTGATTAGTTGTTGTGGTCAGCTCAGAGGCCAGGGCCACTGATAAGGGGGTAGCACCTGCCCTCCTTTACAGGGCCCAAGCCCCATAGGTTCAACAGGGGGGCCCAGAGCAGCAGGAGTGGGTGTAATTACTGGAGCCAATCCCCGTGTTTACAATGCATCAGTTTCTGAATAAACAGGGAACCTCTGTACAGAGTGCTTCCTGTTCATTCTGTGTCCTCAATCTAATTTTCTTTCTGTTGGGTGTCTGTTTAGAACCCTGGTATTTCACCAACCCCCACAGGGCTGTTCAAAATACATAGAAAAAAAATAAAAATAAATAAAAAAACATAATTAAGGTGTATTCTGGTTGCATGAATTAGTGGTTTGTTCATGTGGCTGGAGCCAACTGTTAGACTTAGTTCACTGTTCCTGTCAGCTAGGCTGTATGGGGCCCCATGATTTCTAACAACAGCCCTGTCAGAGGCACCTTGTTCCCTCCTTCCTGCCTGTGGCAGGTTGGCTATGTCAGAACTTTGATACATTTGTATATGTCTTCCACAGAATGAGTGTCCCTCACCGCTTGTAGGCCTGTACACTATCCTGTAGCCCATGGTTGATGAAGGAGGAGGGTCCCATGTTATCCTCAGTTTGTTATACCATTCATCAGAAACTCGCAGGTTCCTTGGAGCAGAGAGTGGCACTGTGGGAATATAATCAGAAAACCAGATCACAAAAGCTGTAAGACATACTAAACATTATAAATAATTGAATAACTGTCAGTGATTGGTAGCACACTCCTCTACTAGGATAAAAAATATATGCACAAAAAACTGAATCAAAATATGTAAATAAATGTACAGTATATTAAATTACTATTCTGATGATGGAAAAAAAGTTGTGGCCAATAACTGTATTTCACAAAACTGCCATTTTGCCTCTGCTGCCTATAGGTGCCAATCTTACTGTGCCCGATAGTACATCTGACACTGATAATAATAATTTATAATAATAAAAAGATGTTAAAAAAAACAGATAAAGAAGGGAAGTTGGAGGAAAAAAAATAAGGGGAGCTTCTATTGTATAGCTTCTCTTTTCCATTCCCCACGATGCATTGCAAGCAAGAAAGTCTAGAATATACATTTCCATGTTAAAAAACTTTGTAGGAAAATTCTTTCTAATTTAGCCTAAGTAAAGGAGTTCAAAGAGCTATGTATATTAGCCTGCAGTAATCAATCACAATTCAGAACAACCAGTAATTTCAAGGAAAAATAATAAATAAATAATAAAAGTTGATGTCTTTGCACTTTGACCCATAGACACAACCCATACATACGTGTTCTTCCAGAGGCAGACACAGGGTTCCCTTCTCCATTGAAGTACATAGGAGTCACAGTGACTTTGTACTCAGTGTCAGACAGCAGAGATTGGAGCACAATGTCTTTTTCTCGACCTGCTACGACTTTCTGGTAAAAGATACAATGGAAAGAAGTAGAATAATAAGATTGCGGCAAGGACATGGCATATTCAATTGACACAACCCCTGTTGCATGATCCCCATTACCCTCTTCCCCCCTTTCCAAAAGGCATCATGGAACATTCCCCAGTTCTGTTTGGCTACAGATAGATAGATCAGAGAATGATCCCATGTCAGCAGGCCAACCAGAACCCTGGCAGACATCCATTGACTAGGCTGAATTTTTCCCAGGTGGCTGACATTTTTTCCAACCCAAGATAAAGCAATATCTAAATGCTCCCTTTTCCCTTCCCTCCCTCACAGACCACATATAGATTCTTACTCAATGTGAATGTAAATGGGAAACAATCTTTCCCATAAACAGTCATACAACATACATGGCCTTCTGTCTGCTATCTGAAATCTTTAGGCAGTTTATGGTCTTGTGCCATCCTTATGCCAGCAGACAAGTGGCCTTGAAGGAAGGTGAGAAGTGAGCTGAATGGATGAGACCTGTTCCCTCTTTCGGGGAAAGTTTGCCAATGCCGGTGACAGAATTTGTGTATGGTAGCTTAGTTTAGTTAGGGCTAGTACAATATACGCAGGCATTTAAAATGTGTTTGCCAACGGCTAATTTTTTTACAGAGGAAAAAAGCAAAGCATAAGCAAATATCAAAACTATATCATACCACTAATCTGATAAATCCTTGTGGCCCTTCACCAATCATATGACAGGAGGGCATAGTACACTGTCAATGGAAGGGAGTGTACACAACAAATTATTCTTGTACCTTCCCAGGTTGCTAACTACAAGTCTAGTTAAAGGAAACTTTAGTGAGGAAACTAAGTGGGCTATTATTGCAATCATTATACCTGCTTCAAAGAATGCTAGTCAAAGTGAGGTCAGAACACATAACCTACATACTTGTCTCAGGACAGTCTCCCAGAAAGTATAGATTTTACTATATAGACAGTCACTCAACTAGTACTTTCAGAAGGAGAGGTTGAAAAGGCAGTCTCCATATCCTTATAATACAGGCCTCCTTTAAGTTGGGCTGGTTATTTAATCTGGTCATTTGGTCATGGTCTTCTGGGAAGGTCCATACACATTCAATCTAAACACATACTTGTGATGTTTGTAGGAGAGATGCAACGTTCTACACCAGCCATAATATAACTGGTAATGGTGTGTAGTGCAGTGCCAAGAAGTCAGGACTTAGCAGATAACACACTGATAAATAGTCAGAAAGCATCCTAAAAACATCCTATTAGTGGGGTGCCTTCAGGTGTCTTCAGAGGTGTCTTGGCAAAAATCCTAGATATTGCCCACAAATTGTATACAAGCCAGCGGGTGGATCAACCCTATCTATTAGTTACATAAAACCTCAGGTTTCCATTGTGCACCCTTCTAGCTGCCAGTGTCCTAACAACCAATTACATCATCAGTTGATAAGGAGGAGGTCGGGCAACTGCACAGCATCCTTGTTTGCCCCCCCCCTCCCCTCTCCATCAGCACTGGGGTCATATTAGCATAAGGGGGAGAAAAAAAACATTAGAATACTAATCAGTGCCAGTGTACAAAGGTGGAAGAATAAATCACCTCTAATGTTGGGTGTCCTACGCATGTGGAGGTTGCTGCATTATGCGAAATGTAAAATTATTTAGTTTTTTTCACTTTTAGAATGGGGTGCCGTGAGATTTTGCAGAATTTGAAAGAGTGCCTTGACTGAAAAAAGGTTGAGAACACTATTAGTGCCAGGTCGACTATGACAGACAAGGGTGCTGTAGAGGTGTTGTGCAATGGTATTGTATGAAGGATGCCATAAGACACTATTCATATGCTTCTGCCTGCTGCATGTCCAAATTGCAAGATTCAACTCTTTCATACATAAGACTAAATGCAATTTATTTGGTTTGATGGGAAGGCATTTCATTGTGGCAATTGATGTCACACACTTTTATTGTTACACTATATTTATCTTTTTAATTTCAAGCTTACCTGTTCTTCACGATCTCCATAAGCAGTGATGTAGGACACGATGTACTCACGAACGTTAGCATCATTCATAAGCCATGATACATGAAGACTAGATGTCGTTTCATCATCTATTTTGAGGTTTCTGATTCCAAATCGGACAGCTGCAAAGACACATAAGAACATGGATTCAATATGATTCTTTCATCTTCTGGTCAAGGGAACAATCACCTTATCAAGCCTCTCTTAGTTTCACAAAGGAAGACTGGGAGTGAAAGAATGAGAGCGCCTCCTTTCATTCTGCATTTTGGTAAAGATATCAATTATTGGTAAGTGACAATAATTAAGCACTTGATACTACTTACATATACAGTATATAATGCTTAATCGGTATTGTGGGAAATATAAGCCATTTCATAACAATAACTACAATTTATTTTTCCAAGGACAGAAATCGTCTGGTTCCCAAAGGCAGGAAATTGGACCTATATAGTGGCATCAACACACTGTAAGACTATAAAACCTCTGAACCATAATGACTCTTATTCCTACATTCTTTCCAGTGATTCTCTCTTTTAAGAACACTTGAGGCTGAGGCTGTGTAGTGACATGACATGGCAAGTGAAAAAATGCAGCTAGCTCTGTACATTTCATATAATTACCTGTAATTCAAACAAGAAGCTGGCACTATGTGGAAGCATGACTACCTACCAGGAGGATGAAGACTGCTGAGCCATCATGACTGCTAACTTTTGAATTTTGTAATTTTTTTCACTAACCCAAGAGCACACTTAGCTAGTTTTGTGCTGGTGTTTGTACATTAGCCAGAGCAACAAAGGGAAACAAATACATGACACACACAGACCCATGCTAATGAGACATTGTCCTCATGCTAATGCAGGGAAAAAGTAAGACTGGCCATACATGTTCAATGCTCTTGTACAATTTTCCTTTAGGTTTACCAAAACCCATATACTATGAGGTCAAAACTAAAAAAACTTTCAATTGTATCCAATTAGGCAGGCCCTTGCACTACATAGTTTAAAGTAAATCTTATGCCGCGTACACACGATCGGATTTTCTGACAACAAATTGAACTTCCTCTTTATCGGCTCGCCGTACGTCTTGTACGTCACTACGTTTGTATTTGTTGGCTAACATTTGTGTGACCGTGTGTATGCAAGACAAGTTGGAGCCAACAACCTTCGGACAAAATTCCACGGTTTTGTTGTCGGAAAGTCCGATCATGTGTACGGGGAATAAAGGAAAATTGTACAAGAGAACTGAACATGTATGGCCAGCCAACAGTTTCTCTGCAAAGGGCCCCCCTAACCGCTTATACTCACTTTGTCTACACTATCTTTGTGCACTGCCAAAAAATTTGTTTGGTTCGTTTCGTTTGTTTTTTGTTTTTGTTTTTTCGTTTTTCGGGTCATTCGTTATGATCGCAATATGTAAATTCGTAAATTCAAAAATTAGTACATTTGAAAATCCTTAAATTTGTAAATTCGAAAATTCGTGAAATCGTCAATTCTAAAATTTGAAAATTCAAAAATCCAAAAATAAGAAAGAAAATCTGAAAGTTCAAAAGAGTAACAAACTAACTAATAATAACTAACTATTAAATTCTAGGTATTGGAATTTCCTTTCAAGTTTGGCTGTTAGTGAACGTAACGAATACGAATTTCTCCGAAGTTACGAATTATCTCAAATAATGAACGCCGCATCTGGAACAGAACAAATTAATAATAAATAATCATGAAACATTTTTTATTATTTATTATTATTAATTTGTTACGTTCCATTCATTTAGATACGGCATTCATTATTTTGGATAATTTGTAACTTTGAATAAATTTGTATTTGTTACGTTCACTAACAGCCAAATTTGAAAGAAAATTACAATACCTATAATTTAATAGTTTTCAGATTTTCTCATTTCTGAATTTCCAATTTTTAAAATTTATGAATTTATGAATTTTCGAATTTATGATTTTTCAAATAATCGAATTTGCTATTATTCAGAAAAATTAGTTAAATGTTTTCATTAATTTGTATGTTTCCGAATTAATTTGTTGAATCGCATTGCACTGTCTACTACATGTCTACTAACTATATTGTCCATAAGAACAAAAATCCTGCCATGCCAAATTAACTATTCGACACAACAGTGAAATGTTCCTGGGGGTTATAGTATAACAAGGTCACCTTAAAAAAGATTGTTACCTGCTGTTGTCGGTCTGGCTGTAGTTGGAGCCTGAGTGGTCCGCATCACTGGAAACATAAGAAATACATCAATGCATTGTGGTATTTCAATGGTTGATTAATATTACCAAAAGCCTGGGCACACCCCCTTATATCTAAATAATAATCAAATTCTAACATTTTAACGTCCATTCTGGACAGCTTATGTGTTTCATTTACATAACACACCCAGCCAATAAATGCAATGTGTTAGTATACACAGCAGACATCATACTGCAAATATTTTTAAAAGTTCATGTACAACGGACAGATTGAAAAGTTATGGCTGGGCTACTCTTGAGGTCTTCATACTAACCTCCAAAAAAGTACCCCCACAATTGATATGTCAGTTAGGATTTAGCAGAATAAATCCGCACCAAATTATGAGGCTAATAATTAAAAAGAAAGATAGATAGATAGATAGATAGATAGATAGATAGATAGATAGATAGATAGATAGATAGACAGACTTGCACCAGTGATGCTTATTTTTCTTATTTTTTTATGGGTCAGGGTTAGGGGTTACAGTTAGATTAGGGTTATGCCGTGTACACACGACCGGACTTTTTCGACCGGACTGGTCCGATGGAACAAATCCGTCCGACAATCCGACCGTGTGTGGGCTTCATCGGACCTTCAGTGGACATTTTCTGTCGAAAATCAGACGGACTTTAGATTTAGAACATGTTTCAAATCTGTCCGACGGACTCGAGTCTGGTCGAAAAATCCATTCGTCTGTATACTAGTCCGACAGACAAAAAGCGACGCTAGGGCAGCTATTGGCTACTGGCTATGAACTTCCTTTTTCTAGTCCCTTCTTACGTCATCACGTTCAAACCAACAGACTTTCGAACGGAATTTAGTCCGTTCGTGTGTGGGCAAGTCCGGTCGTTCGAAAGTCCGTAGTAACTCCATTGAAAGTCAGTCGGAAAGACCATCAAACTTTTGATGCTGAAAAGTTGTGTGTACACGGCATAACATGTTAGTAAATTAAGAGTTAAGCATAATTGTTAAAGGTCAGGTTTCAACATTAGGCTAAGTTACGTTTGAACTCCACTGACATCACCAAAGGGCCACACAATATATTCATGTGAAGATCATGCTAAAGAAAGCTTTCAGGGCCTGCTTACAGGCAAAAGGAGATGGTCAAAGTCTATAGGCATGCTAGAAGAGATGGTCAGAAACTATGATCAGGAAATAGGCAGGTAGCAGTTACAAGATGTTTATTTCAAGCAAGGAACCTGATCGCCCGGAGATGGCAGTCGGCGCTGCCTCCGTCCAGTAAGGAATGGCTAAACAGTATGAATGCAGTAATTCTTAAAGTGAAAGTGGTATATATATATATATATATAAAGCAAAGCGCGCTAAGGAAATATGAATTGATTTGGAAACCCTGGTGGGACGCAAGAGGAATTGATATGTAAACCTTACATGCCAGGAAAAACACTGATGTGATGGGAAGTGACTCAAAAGAAAACTGTTCAAGTGAGTCTGAAAGATGATTGGTTGGATGGAATGAGTAGATAGGATGAGTTTGGCGGGTGTACCAGATGGGTGAGAAGCTAGATCCAAATAGAATCCCAGACAGATCCCCCATAGACTGTCAGACCGCCCCTAGGTATTATTTATAATGTTTTCATCATATAATGCCTCTTTTAAAGAGGTGGAATGAACAGGGGAGGGGGGTGGGATTTGGGAGGAATGCCTGATTTTCGATACAGTTTGTAAAAACTAAGAAAATGTTGAATAAAGAAATAAAGCTTAAAAAAAGAAACTACAATCATGCTACAGGAGATGGCCTAACACTATAATCATACCATAGTAAGGAACATGCTTTAGGGAACAGTCTTTGACTGTAGAAAGGTTATATCTGACTGCTAGAGATCACTTTATATATCATTGCTTTCATGTCCATGCTCCCTTAAAGCTCCAATAAAGAACATTTGTGCCACATTTGATATTTCTCTTAGCAAGTTCAATTACAAAAGATCCAAAAATACCCTTCCTTCAGAGTGCATGCGCTGGTGACGTCACCGGCTGCATCTATAGTAAATGTCTCCTAAACTGCACATGTTTAGAAGATTTTTACTGTACCTATAGATAAGCCTTATTATAGGCTTACCTATTGGTAAAAGTCATACATGGGAGTTTACTCCCACTTTAAACTAAGCACTAAAACACATGATAAAAAAACAAAAATGGTCGCGCTAAAATAGAAAGTGATGAAAACAAAATACAAATTATATATACAGTGATAAGTCCATGAAAACATCTAAAATATAAATGTTCATATCTGTGAAAAAAAATCCAACATAGATAAAATGTTCTTGAATATTCGTGTCTCAGTGATTGTAAACGATTGAACGCCAAAAGTGCACCTTCCACCGTGATAAAAAGAAAGGCCGTGCCTTTACCAGATGACTAGACTCCACATTATAGGAGCCTAGTAAAGCCTAGCAAAGCATGGATTTGTATAATACATATGATCCGCCAAATGACGGATCGCGTATATTACACCAATCCAAGCTTTACTAGGCTCCTATAAGGCCTCATGCACACTGGGCGTTAAAATAACGTTATAAAAACGCCAGTAGCTTTGCAGTGAGTTTTTCAACATTTTTAAACGTTTTTACAATAGTGTTTATTAGCGTTTATTAGAGTTTTTCCGCTTTTTAAAAAAAAAAATTTATGGTAATTTTTATCCCTTACTGGGTTCCTGGTGCCAAAAACGAATTTAATTAAATGAACATAAAAGAGAGAGAACATCCAACCATACCACTTAAAGTTGCCAACATCCCTGTGTAGTTAGTATGGAAAAGGAAATACCCCCCAAAAGGAACTGGGACTTTAACGGCAACAAATATGCAAAAATACAAAAATATAAATTTTATTAAATAATTATACATATATACAAAAGATCAAACCAAACATTGTGTAATTCCTTCCTGACTTTTTCCCCTGATGAAGGGACGTTTGTGTCCTGAAACGCGATGGGCTGTCTGGACTCTATGGGAATTCATCAATTTTTGGCATCTACTTTTTAGTGGTTTGACCTTTTGAATATATATATATATATATATATATATATATATATATATATATATATATATATATATATATATATATATATATATAATTATTTAATAAAATTTATATTTTTGCATATTTGTTGTCGTTAAAGTCCCAGTTGCTTTTGGGGGGTATTTCCTTTTCCATAATTTAATTAAATAAACAGAGATAGATAGATAGAGTTCTTACATGTAGTAGCCAAGGCTGACAGAGTATCACTTTCCGATTCATCCTCAAACATGGCTGATAGAGAGACTTCATACTCTGTGCTATGTGTCAAGCGGTCAATAAGATAGGAGTTGATGTTCCCTTTAATTATAGCCTAGACAAAACAAATACAAAGTAGTATAAGTCTACACATTTAGTCCTATTTGCCTTACATAGCTGTAGAGTTTGACCTTATCTTTAAAGATGCCCATAACAACAAATCAGTAGGTAGTTTACCTCTTGGGTGGTGCCGCCTCTCCGGGGAGTCCACTGCAGTCTGTACGTAGTTATATCTGGCGCAAAATGTGTCCAATAAGCCACAAAACTATTCGAAGTGATATCCCTGACTTTCAGATCACGAGGAGATGGCACCGGCTCTGTTAAAAAACAACAATAAAATGGAAGCTTTTATTATTTTTGAGTTCTATGGCACCTTTTTCTTCCAAGGCCCTCTACAAGGTGATAGATGTCACAGTTGTCAGTAGCAGTGGCGTAGCTAGCACATCCGGTACCCCGGGGCTGGTCATTTTTTTGCTCCCCCTTCCCCCCCCCAGAAAAATGGTGGCAATATAGCGGTGCCGCACCAAAACTGTGGGTGTGGTCAGATTGCATTAATAGTGGGAGGGGCTTAAATGGCCATATGCTTTGATGACTGTGTCACAAGCGAGTATGTAACAGACAGTACAAACCTCAGTACACTCATTTTAATAAAATAAAACTGAACTATTGCATATCCTTTACTACACGCAGCTACCCTTAAAGTGATATTAAAGTCTTTTATAACAAACATGTTTTCTTGGACCTCCCCATGTCAGCCCACTGTGGGTCAGCTCTGCCCTCTCTGACCCCCTCCAGGACCACCTTTTTCCTAGCCCATAAAGGGCGGCTGTCTGCCCACACCAGTGTTCTTTTTTTCGTCCTCACTCCGGATGCCTTTTAAGGATTTGTTTATTTTTCTTTATTTTTTCTTTATTTATTAATTTTTATTATTATTATTATTTTTTTTTTTTTCTCCACCCACCCTGTTCAGGTTCAGCCTCTCCCAGTTCAGAAGACCCCCCATATAGGTTATAAAACTCCTAAGGAGGTGGGTTCCCATGGTGCTGGGATAGTAAGGTACAGTATAAATGACTGGGTATTACTGACAAGGTCACTGGCAGTATAAATGACTGTATATACCTTGGTTAGGCAGGTGCTGGCACTGTCTCCTTCTGAGTTTTTGTGTCTACAGGCAGTTCTCTGGGAACTGTAGTTCGCCGCCCCCACGTGTATTCATTTCAGAAAGCTCAGAGTTGGGTGGGGGACGTCAGAGGCAGCTTCCTCGTTGGAATGCTCACTGCTGATTTGCAGCAGGCTCTGTCTCCTAGGGGCGGGCCAGGGCACTCTCTAAGCTGCTCTGTGTGCAGGAGGACTCATCGCTGCTCTACTGCACTAATCTCAGCCTCCAGCTGTTCGGTCTGCTGCTCTGCTCTGTTAAGCCTGGCTTCCAGGACTCTCAATACTAACTGCTGTGTTAGTTGTCTGTCAGAGTGTTTATACTATCCTTATAGGTCTGGGGAATTCTGCCTAGCTGCCTTAGCACTGAAAATTCGGATTGAGAGTTTTTTTTTAATCTTAATATAATTTCAATCTTATTTAAATTTTTTTATTGTTTAATTAACCGCTTCAGCCCCGGAAGATTTGACCCCCTTCCTGACCAGAGCACTTTTTGCGATTTGGCACTGGGTCGCTTTAACTGACAATTGCACGGTCGTGCGATGTTGTACCCAAACAAAATTGACGTCTTTTTTTCCCCCACAAATAGAGCTTTCTTTTGGTGGTATTTTATCATCTCTGCGGTTTTTATTTTTTGCGCTATAAACAAAAAAATTTTGAAAAAATTGCACTTTTTGCTATAATAAATATCCCCCCCTTTTTTTTTTTAAAAGCAAATTTTTTCTCAGTTTAGGCCGATATGTATTCTTCTACACAGTTTTGGTAAAAAAAAATTGCAACAAGCGTATATTGATTGGTTTGCGCAAAAGTTATAGCATCTACAAAATAGGGGATATTTTTATAGCATTATTATTTTTATTTTTACTAGTAATGGCGGCGATCTGCGATTTTTATCGTGACTGTTTGCAAGGATATATAAGGGAGCTGTTGGCAGCAAGGGCCATCCTTCCGGTTCCAAAGCAACAATTTCTCAGGTTTTCCGTAGAAGGCTCGCATTTTCAATTTCGATGACTCCCATTTGGTCCCCGGCTCCCAAAATGTTTTCAAAGCTACTGCTGTTGTCACGACTCTCAGGGTCAAAGGAGTGCAAATGTTCCATGATCTGGACGACTTCCAAGTCCGTCAAAAAAGCTCCTTCTAGATCAGTGGTTCTCAACCTGGGGGTCGGGACCCCCTCAGGGGTCGAATGATGATTTGCCAGGGGTCACCGAATCCTGGGCTGTTCCTGAAGCCCACAATGCTCTCCCAACCTTTTTGTGGCCACCCACCTGGGCTGTTCCTGGAGCCCGCGGCCCCTCACTCAGTCTCTTTGCAGCCGCCCATTCAGTTCACGGCATGGCTGGGGGGCAGAGACTAGAGGTCAGCTGACTGGTGAGGAATGTGAAGTGGGAGGGGCTGGCTTTGGCATAGGTGTCACTGCTGTGAGACACCACAGAGCTGGAAAAAACAGTGAAGCCGGAGACACAGCGAGTAACACTACCTGTGATTAGAGTTGCCATTAAAAGCCCCAACTACAGTTCTCAGATCTGCAGATGACCTTGATCAAGAGCACCTAAGTTGGTTGATCAGAACTCCCCCCAGCACTGCCACTTATCCCACCCCCCCACCAGCATAGCCACACATCCCAACTCCCCGCCAGCACTGCCACTCATCCCATCCCATTCCCTCACCCCCCCACCAAGGAGTAAGGGAAGGAATAAAAATAGAGAATACATGGAAGGGAGAGGAAAAGGGGGAAGGAACAAAGAAAAAGGTAGAGAAAGAATAAGAGAAAGAACGATGGCTAGAGAGAGGGATGGGGAAAAAACCCAAGAAATTAGGATAGAGAGAGATAAAAGGGAAAGAAAGGAGAACAAAGAGAAGGAGTGGTACATGCTGAAATGTACCATAAGGGGTTTTAATACTGTACGAGTGGAAGGGACGCGAGGGGGGTAAATGTCCGTGGGTTAGGGTCACAAATTACTTGTCTTGACTTGGGTACTGACAACCCACGCTACGAAAATAATTTTGCTGTTAGGGGTCCCCACAACTTGGGAAATTTTATCAAGGGGTCACGGCACTAGAAAGGTTAAGAACCACTGTTCTAGATCATGTGAATCTCACCTGCAAAACGCTAGCTTGTTTCGGTTGGTTGATCAAAGAGCCAGATGCATCTAACCCAAATGTTGGAGTATTTAGGAGTGCAATTCGACAGGGATAGGAATCGTGTTTCTCTTCCTCAGAGGAAGGTTCAGGAGATCCCGTCTCAGACAAAAGCACTGATGGCCAGGTCTTCTATGATGGTGAAGGAATGCATGCAGCATCTGGAGGTTCTATCAGCCACAATTCCAGTAGTCCCGTGGGCCAGGTGGCACAGAAGGAGGTTTTAATGCAACTTTCTTCTTCAGTGGGATTGTCACTCCTTGTTCCAGAAAATCTATCTGCCAATTCTGATAATCCAGTCTCTGGCTTGGTGGACAGTAGCTCGCAATCTTTCCTGCAGAGTTCCGTTGAAGGCCTCAGAACCAATAGTGGTAACGACCAATGCCAGTCTGGCAGGCTGGGGGGCACACTGCCTAGAACAGCAAGTTCAAGGCCAGTGGAACCTTCGTGGGGTGAAGAGTTCAAATTTCCTGGAATTGGAGGCCGTCAGGTGCGCTCTCTTATGCCGCGTACACACGGTCGGACTTTTCAGCTACAAAAGTCCGACAGCCCGTCCGACAGACTTTCGACAGACTTTCGACGGACTTTTGGCGGACTTTCAACTGACTTTCTAACGACCGGACTTGCCTAAACACGATCACACCATAGTCCGACGGATTCGTACGTGATGACATACACCGGACTAAAATAAGGAAGTTGATAGCCAGTAGCCAATAGCTGCCCTAGCGTCGGTTTTTGTCCGTTGGACTAGCATACAGACGAGCGGATTTCTGGGTCCGGCAGAGTTACGACGTAAAGATTTGAAGCATGTTCCAAATCTAAAGTCCGTCAGATTGGCCACTGGAAAAGTTCGCTGAAGGTCCGGTGAAGCCCACACACAATCGGATTGTCCGCTGGATTTGGCCGTTGGCGTCCGTCAGCCAAGTCCGGTCGAAAAGTCCGACCGTGTGTACGCGGCATCGTTCGAACCGCGGTAGCGTTCTAACCTATGTTGCAAGGTTGAGCTGTCAAGAGCCTTTCAGACAACAAAACTACGGTGGCTTATGTGTCTCGTCAATGGGGCACAATAAGTTGCTCTCTACCTCAGGTGGCATGTCAAATCTTCCTATGGCCAGAGAAGAATCTCGACTCTCTTACAGCAGTCTAAGCTTTGTGGATCACAATGAATGGGGCATTCAACCCCAAATACCTACGCAAGATTTTCAAGGAGGATGAAGTTGGGCCCACCAATCCCACTACCTCCTTGTCAGGATCTTCTTCTGCAGAGCAGGGTCTGCCCCCCGAACCCCGGGAGATTAAAGTTAAGGGCTTGGAAGTTGAGAGGAGAGCTTTAACTGGCTTGAATCTCTCGGACCGAGTAGTGGAGTTATTACAGGCTTGTAAGAGGTCCACGAATGTAACCTATCACTGGATCTGGAACACTTTTCGCCATGCTGCTACAGAAAGAGGTTGGGACCTTGGATCTCCTTCAGTATCAAACATTTTGGAGTTTCTGTAGAGTGGTCTTGATGAGGGGTTAGCTTATAATTCCCTGAAGGTCCAAGTCTCCGCCTTGCCGGTTATGTCGGCTACAAGATGGGCTCTACATCCGTTGGTAATCCGATTTTTAAGGGCAGCCATAAAAATTGCACCTCCATTGAAATGTTTTTTTTTCATTTAACACTCAGAACAGTTTTTTTGATAGCCATTGCCTCGGCCAGAAGAGTCTCCGAGTTGTGTGCCTTCTCATCTAAAGAACCATATTGTTTGGTGCTCTCAGACAAGATAGTCCTTAGGCCGGTACTGAGCTTTCTACCTAAGGTGGCCACGTCATTTCATATGAACTGGGAGACAATTCTCCCAGCGTTTCCGGTGGATGCAGCGGATGATGAGTGGAGAAGGTTAGACCTGATCTCTGCAGTATCAACCTAACTGGAACGGACTAAAAGCTTTCGAAAACAAGGTCAGCTGTTGGTTTTCCCAATGGGGCCTAAAAAGGGTATGCGAGCAACATCTAGAGTTGTATCTTACTGGATTGTCAAGACCATACAAGTTGCATACAAGACGCTGGGCCTTCCTCCTCTTCCAGAGATTAAAGCACATTGGACGAGGGGTATGGCAGCATCCTGGGCAGCATATGCGAAGGTCGCCTCTGAGGTAGTTTGCAGAGCAGCAAACTAGAGCGTGCCCAACACCTTTATCAGGAATTACAGGCTAAATGTGGCTTGTCCGCCTGAGGAAACATTTGGCTTTACGGTTATTACGATGGCTGTTGCCCATTGCAAAGTTTGAGTAGCATTGCATTAAGAGTTTGGCTTATTTTTTGGTCTTCCCTCCCTTCTTAATATTGCTTGTTACATCCCATAGTAGGCTGACATGGGGAGGTCCAGGAATATGGAAAATTGTTGTCCATACTTACCATAATTTTCCTTTCCTGGAGCCTCCCCATGTTAGCCGGGGATTCCCACACGGTTTATCTGTCACGAGGCGGGTATTTTTGAAAACTGGTGTGGGGAGACTGTCGCCCTTTATGGGCTAGGAAAAAGGTGGCCCTGAAGGGGTCAGAGAGGGCAGAGCTGACCCACAGTAGGCTGACATCGAAAATTATGGTAAGAATGGACAACAATTTTCTTAATACTTATCTGCTCTGCAGGGCCGGTACAAGGCAGGGGCGGAAGGGGCACGTGCCCTGGGCGGTACCATTTGCTATGGGGGGGGGGCGCAGCCTGCAGATGAAGTTCTGTCACGGCCGCCGCCCGCCAGTGTGTACAATACAACTACTGTCTACAGTGCATTTACAGCGCCCAGCGGCACTGTACAAATTGCCGACTTTGTGCGCTCCTGCATCCTCCCTTCCCTCAGCACAATACTCCCCTACGGAGAAGTCCCGTAGTCCCTGCCAGCACCGTGACGTCACTCACGGCCGGAGGCGAGGTGGGAGGACGCAGAGGAGCGCAGGGAGGCGGGAGCGGTGTCGGCGCGCTGTTACCTCAAGGAGCCGAGCCGAGCCGAGCTGAGGAGCTGCTGCCTGCCTGGCTGGCTGGCTCTAGTAGCTGCTTCTGGATTCTGGAAGATAGCGAAGGTAGAAGATTGCAGTGCCACTGTGTGCCAGTGTTCTGAGTCTGAACTTGTGTAAGTAAACACTCAAAAACAGATTAATAAATGGCTGGATTGGGGGAGGGGAGGAGGCTGAGGCGAGGTTGCCATACCTAATGCTCTGCAATGACCCACAATACTCTGCAATGCCCCAGAATACTGTGCAATACTCTGCAATGCCCCAGAATACTGTGCAATACTCTGCAATGCCCCGCAATACCCCGTAATACTCTGCAATACCCCGCAACACTGTGCAGTACCCCACAATACCCCGCAATACTCTGCAATACCCCGCAATACTCTTCAATACTCTGCAATACCCCACAACACTGTGCAGTACCCCGCAATACCCCGCAATACTCTTCAATACTCTGCAATACCCCACAACACTGTGCAGTACCCCGCAATACTCTTCAATACTCTTCAATACTTTCCAAACCCCGCAATACTCTTCAATACCCCGCAGTACTCTGCAATACCCCGCAATACTCTGCAATACCCTGCAATACTCTGCAATACCCCGCAATACTCTGCAATACCCCGCAATACTCTGCAATACCCCGCAATACCCCACAACACTGTGCAGTACCCCGCAATACTCTTCAATACTCTGCAATACCCCGCAATACTCTGCAATACCCCGCAATACTCTTCAATACCCTGCAATACTCTGCAATACCCCGCAATACTCTGCAATACCCCACAACACTGTGCAATACTCTGCAATACTCTGCAATACCCCGCAATACTCTGCAATACCCCGCAATACTCTGCAATACTCTGCAATACCCCACAACACTGTGCAATACTCTGCAATACCCCGCAATACTCTGCAATACCGTACAATACCCAGCCATACTCTGTGATACTCGGCGATACCCCGCAATACTCTGCAATACTTTGCAATACCCCACAACACTGTGCAATACTCTGCAATACCCCGCAATACTCTGCAATACCCCACAATACTCTGCAATACCGTACAATACCCTGCAATACCTAGCCATACTCTGTGATACTCGGCGATACCCCGCCATACTCTGCAATACCCCGCCATACTCTGCAATACCCCGCCATACTCTGCAATACCCCGCCATACTCTGCAATACCCTGCCATACTCTGCAATACCCCGCAATACTTTGCAATACCCCACAACACTGTGCAATACTCTGCAATACCCCGAAATACTCTGCAATACCCCGCAATACTTTGCAATACCCCACAACACTGTGCAATACTCTGCAATACCCCACAATACTGTGCAATACCCAGCCATACTCTGCCTTACTCTGCCATACTCTGCCATACCCCGCAATAATCTGCAATACCCCTCCATACTCTGCAATACCCTGCCATACCCAGCCATACTCTGCAATACTCGGTGATACCCAGCCATGCTCAGTTATACCCAGCCATGCTCAGTTATACCCAGCCATACTCGGCTGTACACGGCCTCTGTATGTGGCCAGGCTGTGGAAGTCTCACACATGTGGTATCGCCGTACTCAGTAGGAGTAGAAGAATCTATTTTAGGGTGTCATTTTTGGTATGTACATGTTATGTGTTAGAAATATTGTATAAATGGACAACTTTGTGTTAAAAAAAAAAAACGTTTTAACCACTTCCCGCCCGCCGGTTGTCATACGACGTCCTTGACTTTGTGCGGGGATATCTGAATTAAAAACGGGGGGGGGGGGGGGGGGCGCAGTTTGCCATCTTCGCCCTGGGCACCAAATGGCCTTGTCCCAGCACTGCTGCTCTGTGTAATAGTTTTGCACAGAGCAGCCTGGATTCCCCTCTTCTCAGGTCCCTCCCTGGCCCTTCCCTCCTGCTTGATATGGGGGAATCCAAGCAGGCACACTCCTGAGCCGTAGCCGTACTAGATGTGTAGCCATACTAGATGTTTGCAATACTCCTTTTCTACAGTACCTCATTTCATAGGCTAACTATCTACTAAACACCACAACTCTTTGGGACCTGGGGTCGGCAAACATTCCTTAGGGCTGATGGAACAGTCACATATTTGACTGGCCTCTAATGCCTATGGCAGCCTTTACACTAGAGGATATTGAGTATTTGAAATTAAAAAATGCCCATTAGCCCTGGAGCAAAGGTGGCTTAAGCTGCCCACATTTACCTAATGACGCTGACTTACTTGTAGTAAAAGTGCCTGTGAGGGGCTCAGATTGTCCTTCATCAAAAACAGAAAAGATGGCCACCGTGTACTCTGTGAGCGATGCCAGTTTCTTTAAATTGTAGGATGAAATTCGACCAACTTCCACCTGTAAGATGAAGGCATTACAAATGTTGTATTACCTTCTCTAGGATTACTATGAAACTAAGGTGGAGAGCTCAGCCAGTACCTTGTTTAGATAACCACTCAACATCATGCACAGACCAAGATAGTACATGTAAGATTAATGGACTCAGAGTTGCTATTAACATGGAAAACAGAGAGAAAGAGGAAGATAGCAAGTTAGTGGGGTTAATTCTAAAAAAGGTAGATATGTTATGCAGGAAAAACATACAGAATATACCCATCTATGGTATTATTTAAAGAAACATAGCACTGTTAGTATAAACACCTTTTTTCTGGTAGTTATACCAGTCATTAAATAAATTCAGAGTAAAAAAATCCTATACATCTCTGCATTACATGTGCATTTCCTTATGTTCTGTCTAGTTAAAGTGGAACTAAACTCTCCTATCCTTTTAAATAATAAATGTAAAAATGGCAGTTGGAAGCAGACTAGTAGGTAGTGAGCTAGGGGTAGTGAGATTGTTTCATAACCTCCGATCTTTGTACAACCAACTTTTTATTTACCAAAACTTTGTAATATATGGGCCTGCCTAAACCATCCTATCAGACAGAGCCTTGTACTACATAGTTGTTTGTAGATCTGAAAGAGATTGTACAGTCAGATTGTAATGTTAATAGTAACCATAAAGCTTTTCACCCACATTTAACCAACCGCTTTCTAATTGCAAAGAAAATCTAATCAAGCTAACCAACAGCCCTGATAGTGTTGACAGATATTGCTGGTAGGTTCCTTGATTTATATAGTTGCTTTTGGGATTAAAAGTTAGTTGAGAGTGTTGGAAAATGACACTCAACTGTCTGACTGTAGGTAAAGCATTACAATTATTTTTCTTTGAGGTCGTAGGTAGGCCCACTGAAATATTCTCACCTTTGTCTGAACTTTAAGATTACTATACACCTTCCCTGTCCACTATCTGTGCTTGAAATCTGATTACAGCTGCAGGTAAAGGAATGTGCATTTTAGCAGCTAGTGCAGGCACTCCCCGCTATCAGGCTGGTTATTTTACACTGAAAGTTCTGAAGCCAGTTCGAAGTCAGCATATGAATAGCTAGGCAACAAATAATTTCAGGGTCATTGACAGACAGCAAACCCCACATATTGTCAGTATTGTCTTAATAAATAGGGAGTAAAGACAACAGCAAAGAGAAATTACTAAGACAGAGTGTTACTGGTATTACAACAAACATGATGATGAAGGCCAATAATGTTCAACATGAGCGTATAGGTAGGTTTAGTATTATGCAGAGGGAAAAATAAAGAATTATAATAGGACAATGGAAGCAGTTGAAAGAGAAATACTATTTTTCAGATCAAAGGCACAACCATTGGTCCCTCCACACATGATAGGGTGCTGGGTGCTATCCTAGACTCTGACCTCTCCTTTAGCCCCCCCCCCCCCATCCAATCACTGGCTAAATCTTTTTGCCTTAACCCCTGCAAAATTTCCCAAATTTGCCCCTTCCTATCCTAACGACACCACAAAACATTATTATTCACTCTTTGGTTATTTCCCGCCTTGACTACTGCAACTCCCTCCTCACTGGCCTACCTTTACGTAGGCTATCCCCCCTTCAGTCTATTATGAATGCTGCTACTAGACTAATACAGCTTACTAACTGATCCATGACTACTGCCCCTCTCTGCCAATCTGTTCACTGGCTACCCCATTGTAAAAAATTCTAGATGTTAACCACAGTATACAAGGCCATCCATAACATTACCCCCAGCTACATCACCAACCTCATCTGCAAATATCGCCCAAATTGTCCTGTTCGTTCCTGCCAAGACCTCTTGCTCTCTAGCTCCTTTGTTACCTCCTCCCACACTCACCTCCAGGACGTCTCTAGGGCCTCTCCCATCCTCTGGAACTCCCTGCCCCAGTATGTCTCATCAGCTCCTACCCTGTCCGCCTTTAGGTGATTCTTGAAAACGAATTTATTTAGGGAAGCCTATCCTTACCTCCACCTAAGAAATGTACTCCACCTCCACCAGATTATCTCCTGCAGCCCTTACCTTTTTTACCCCCCCCCCCTCCCTTTAGATTGTAAGCTCCATAAGCAGGGCCCTCCTATTCCTTCTTTATTAAACTGTATTTTAATTGTACTGTCCCCTTTATATTGTAAAGCGCTGCATAAACCGTTGGTGCTATATAAATCCTGTATTATAATAATAATAATAAAAAAATGTTTCATCACTCACATTGTTCATGTCTGAATCGCCCGTTTTCACGTACATAATCCGGTAACCATTAACATTCTTGTGCGAGTGGTCCCAGGAGACAGTGGCTGAGCTGTGCTCAATGTTTGAAAATCGGAGGTCTCTGGGAGGAGTTAATGGCACTGTGGACAAAGAGGAGGCAGTGACTGGAACATGATGACTGGTGGGTGGTTGGAAATGCATGTGCAATCTGACCACTGCACATACACGTTGACTGGCAGGTTCATAAATAAGAATGTTCAACTCCACTAAACATTGATGCTTATGTCAGTGAAGAAAGCAGTAGAAGTGTGTAGATGGTTGACACTGCTTATTATGGGGGACACAATAGAGATCAGAATACATTTTATAACCTGCCCAATTTACTATTGCCACAGACAGCATCTGGCTGGCAGGGTCTGCAGTAGATGTGAGATTGTCACCCAATCTAGAAAGAACAATCAATTTAGGTAGTTGCCATCTCATGAGGTCACCATTGGTGACATTCATTCCTCTATTTGTGTCGGTGACCAATGTTACAAAGAGAAAAATAGATGGGAAATCAAAAAACATTAGTGTTGTCCCGAAAACAAGAGGTAAGTGGAAATGAGGAAATTTTCCAATTTGGACATCTGTTCAAAACGGAATTCCTCTTACTTTGGGAGATTCCAAAAAAGAAAAAAAAATGGGGCTATACATATACTTCAAAGTCCAACTCATGCCAAAACTTTTAGTTTTTCTATAGAATAAGAAAGGTTTACATCATTTGTCATGTTTTTAATGCCTAGTGAAGTGGATTTTTGTAGTGCTGGATTCCCTGATATTAATTCGTTTTCTGGTCAAGTGTATTTTCTGCTGTTACAGCAGTGGGTAGGCTTTTCTCTGGTATACCAGCGCCACTTGAAACCACTTGAAAGTCCTAATTTTGTCTTTTGGTAGTGTCAATGCATTCAGCCAATGCATTTTAGGAGTACGGAAGATCTTTCTTTATCAGGTCTTGAAATGTTGAAATTAGGGGATCTGGACATTAAAATGTATATCTCTTGAGGAAACATTTCTGCAGAAAGCTTGAAGCCTCCTCCAGTCACTGGTTTATTAGTTGCTTTTAGCTGCTCAACCGACTAAACCAGCAAAAGTTTTTGCTAAAGAGTTTTTGGTTTTTTTTTAAGTGGGTGAATAACGATACTGAATGTCAAATAATTTGTTGGAGGGTGTAAGGCAAATTTTTAATGATTCGAATGCCCTGTACACACGGTCGGACATTGATCGGACATTCCGACAACAAAATCCATGGATTTTTTCCGACGGATGTTGGCTCAAACTTGTCTTGCATACACACGGTCACACAAAGTTGTCGGAAAATCCGATCGTTCTGAACGCGGTGACGTAAAACACGTACGTCGGGACTATAAACGGGGCAGTAGCCAATAGCTTTCCTCTCTTAATTTATTCTGAGCATGCGTGGCACTTTGTGCGTCGGATTTGTGTACACACGATCGTAATTTCCGACAACGGATTTTGTTGTCGGAAAATTTTATAGCAAGCTCTCAAACTTTATGTGTCGGAAATTCCTATAGAAAATGTGTGATGGAGCCCACACACGGTCAGAATTTCCGACAACGAGGTCCTATCACACATTTTCCATCGGAAAATCCTATCGTGTGTACAGGGCATTATACTTGATGCATTCAAAATATACCCCTGTGGGTTAAGATAGAATAGTTATGTATAAAAATAGAGGGAAAAAGCTTTGTACACTTGAAGCCCCTCCTAGTAAGTTATTGCTTTTTACATACATGTTGTTTCCTGTCCTGTGAGTGGATCACTGGCCTCTTCTCCAAACATTGCATAGACTGTCACTGTGTATTCTGTACTGGGAGTCAGTTCATCCAGCTCAACATCAGTAATGGATGCAGGAACCTTCATCTGAAAATAAATATGAGATGCATTCAATTAAATAGCTGCCAGTGTTAAATATGTCCTGCTTAGCAGAAACACAAGATCTCTGTCTTCCCCACTAACAAAATGGCGATCTACCTTGTTTACATAGGCAGACCGCCGATCTGCCTCTTTTGGGAACAATCGACGGGTCCCTGCAGACATCGGGTCCACAGGACCCACTGATTGGTTCCCTCTTTGTCCAATCACAGCTGGAGAAGTACAGAATCACGTACCTGTACTGATTCTGCGCAGAAAAGCTGCCTTGCCACCGTATATCTATGGTATACAGTCAGCAAGCGGTAATACAGACTTCTGGGAACATCAGTAAGCCAATCACATAAACAAAAAAGGACATTTTCAGGAGGTGTTCTGTGCATCATCTGTGTACAGAACACCTCCAGGTAGCCATATTGCATTTTATAGAAAATGACAGCACTGTGGATTGAAAAGGAACAATCATTTTTGATAAAATTATTTGCTAATTTATTTTACCATGAATACATTTTCCTTAACCTAAATAACCACAAGGAAGAGATGAAGAGACGTGCAGGTGCATGTAAAAATACATGCAATAAAGGGCATTATAAACATGTGCTACTATGTGATCACAGATGTAAAATGGCCCACACATTATCAAGTACAACATTTTATTATAACACTAGCCATAAAATTACCGTTTTCCAACAAGTTAGAAAACCATGTGTTATTTTTCATACCTGTTAGTAGACAGCAATTCATTTGGTACCTACAATGTTGACATCCTTCCAATTTTGACACATGTTAAGAAAATTAGCCAGTGTATGGTCAACCTAAATACTGTGGATTGTAACTTACCTCTTTCTCATCTGCACTTAATCCCTCAGTAAGAGGTGCGTACAGGATCATGTAACCAGTAGCTCCTGCAACTCCGCCCCATTTTGCTCTCATGCTTCGGTGGGTAACATCATACAAATCAAGTTCGGTGGCCATTGGCAATGCCACTGAGAAATGAAACAAAGCAAGAAGTATTGTGAGTTATATATGGAGGACTTAAAGCTATAGGCAATTTTTTTTTTTTTTTGATGGAGTAAGGGAGGGTTAAAACCCATGTCAGATTATTTTTTTCACCATCTATGTCCTATTGCAGGGATTTCTCTTCACTTCCTGTCCCATAACCAAACAGGAAGTGAGAGGAAATCCCTGCAAAGTAAATTTCTTTGGGACCTCCAGGTCACCATAACTAGTGTCCCCATTGGAAGATTTCCCCTCTATTACTTTCCTGGGGACAACCCAAAATGTGGGATTTTCTTTTACTTTCACTTTCAGTGATAATGGTAAACAGGACAAATAGAGAGGGGGAATCTCCCTTATAGGGGCACAGACAGCAATACAAAACTGACCGGGGGTTCTAATCCCTCTCCACTCTGTCCAAAACGAAAATACAATTTTTGCCTTTAGTTATGCTTTAAGAACCAGCATTATTTAGATCTCAATATTTATTCGACAACTTAATTTCAAAACTAAAAAAAAAAATCTCACAGCTTTTTTTCCATACGCTTTTACTATTTAAAAAGTACCCAGTGCACAATTTCTTTTATTTTTTATCAGTGCACAGGGCACAATTTCTTGATAGTTCTAGAGATCAAAAAACCTTTTGTTACCCTACTTCATCCAGAACTACCCTAGTTTATCCAAAACTGAAAACTGAATTGACTATGCATGTACTTTAAGTACTGATCCATTATGCTGCCTGTGCTTTAATGGGCTGTACACATGCAGAAAATAGATTTTTATTGGGGGGGGGCTTTATGCTGGCTGATGTAGATGATTTAAGTATAGTGAAAAGATAGTTAATTTAAAGCATTTCCTATGACTTACGGGTGGTTTCAGAGCCTCGCAGTCCATCTGTTGAAGACCTGGAGTAAACAGCAAACACGGCTATCTGGTATTCTGTTAGAGACATTAGGTTCTTCAGAACTGTAGTAGACACACTGCCATCCACTATCACCTACAACAAAAGACAAGTTCTGAGCTCAACCACAAAAAAAAAAAAAACCTTAATTAAACGACACTGCATCTCAGCACAACAAACCAAAAACGCTATTTAATTATTTTTTAATACATTAAAATCAAACTCATCTATCTATCCATGTCTCCATGCTTTATTTTGCTTAGAAAATACTTTGAAAAACACCCCCTAGCATTTCTGGTAATGGCCATCTTAAGTAAGGGCTGATGACTTCTGTGTTACTCCTGGATCCAATCTGGGATTGGGTCCTTTAATGTTTTATTGAATCCTGCTGCAATATTGGGTTTGAGAAAGATGTTCACTTGAATATACTTTTATATTAGTTTAGTAATGAAAACTGCTGCTATGAAACCTTGTATTTTCGAATGCTTATGGACTTTTGTTTGAATTTTTAAAATGGCAAGAATACTATTGTTAACACCTCAAAAAGGAAAAATAAATAAAAAAGAAAGACTTTATCTAGTAGTTTATTTGATTCTGTAGTTACACATGTTGTAATGGACTGTGATTATGAGTGTTATTGTGAAATGCCTATTTCTAATATAATCGCATAAATATAAGTGCTTATTTTCTTATAACCAGCTATTAGCCTTAATCATGCTCAAATTAGATGTCTGCCAGCTTCTCCCTTCATGTGAAACAGAACTGCAAGAGTTAAAGAACAAAGAACAAAGCTAAGAAGAAGATTGCAGCTATTTTCAGGCCTATGAGGCTACACTCAAGACAAACAGGAACTGAAAATAAGACACCATAATTAGCTATGATAGTCTGCTATCTCCTTATACAGATATAACCCAGCAAAGCTTACATTTCGTCACAATAATGAATATGTATAATTTGTGGTTTGTACACGCTTGTTTTATTTGATATTTGATTTGATAACAAAATATCCGGCTCTCGGTATATCATCCAGAGCCCAGGAAGTAAACGTCAGAAGTACCAAACTTACTGAACGTGTCCGTGTCAGTGATTTGTGGTTGAATGTGCACATTTTTACATCGAAGGTTAATTTGGCCAGGGGGACAGAAACAAGAGTACCGAGCAGTTCTGTTCGGTCCAAAACAATGTTGACTGGAAAGTATCTGCCCCCCCCCCCATTTACACCTCTATCCGGATGTTTAACTTGAAGAATGTACTAAATTCTTGCATGGAAATCCTTGTTGTTTTAAAGCCACAAGGTCCTGGAATGATTCCATAAGCTTTGTCAAGCCATCATTTCTGTATGACCCTTTTCTACTCTTCAATACCGAAGCTTAAAAGAGTCTCCTGTAAAAGTTCCTGGGAATAACTGGAGGAAGAGCCATGATGCCAACCCAAGGCCTGAAAGTTCCAGTGAATACCACTAGAGAGAGAAATCTGAGGTGCCAGCCTGAAGACCCAAATGACCTAACCCGAAGGATGACTTTTTTGTTTCTTTGCAACTTCAGTTCCAGTCTGTCCGTGGATGTCAAGTTCTGTCCTTACCGAGAGGCAAGCTCTTATGGGGTGGTAGAGTTGTTCTGGCTATATGGGAAAGTACACAATCCTCTGAGGTGTTTAGAAGTTTAGGAAATTAACTTGAGGAGTGAAATAATGTGGACTTCGTACAACCTGGAAACCTATGGACATTTACAAGGCTCAATACAAGAGGGACTTTTCTGTTCTTTTCCATTTTGCTGAATGTTACTTTATTAACTTAAGGACTGTGGTGTTCTCCTTATTTCTCATAAACATTTGCTATATAGTTGAGATAACAGTTGAAATGACCCTTTATTTTAGCAAATAATGGATTCATATGTTGTGGTGACATTTGCTATCCATGGGTCCCTGAGTGGGAGATTTTTTTGGGATTCAAAGAAGCAGGTATGCTTGTTCTAATGGTACTCCTTTTCTTTTTCTTTGTATACTTTGCAATTAAATTTGTTATGTGTATGATTTCAAAGCTAAAATCTAGAAGATTTGAAAGGGATAAAGAGGATAATGAGAACTATGAGTTAGACCTATATTAGTAATCCTATTTCAGAGGACCAAAGGGGAGGATTTCTGGACTCCATCTGTCCTTATCTCAGGCACGCAGGCAGGAAGGGCGTGTTTAGTTGACCTAACCCCACCTCCCCTCCTGAAGACTCATGGGATGGATGGTACACAGGGCCGTATTTAATATTTATTAGACCCTGGGAAAACATTTTCTTGTGGTCCTGTGGCACACCTCCCCACTCACACCATGCAATTTTGCTCTCCACCTCAACATCCCTAAAAACATGCAAACACACACATTGACTTATCTTAATAAACTTTAATAATGTAACATAAAGAACTCGTCCACACTCACTGATTGGGCCAGGCTCACTGATTAGTTGCTAGAGGTTACTGCACACAACGCTCACTGGTTGCTAGAAGTTACTGCACATGCTTACTACTCATTTATTGGTTGCTAGAGATTACTGCACATTCTTACAGCGCACTGATTGGTTACTAGATGTTACTGCACATCATTACATCTCACTGATTGGTTGCTAGAGGTTGCTGCACATCATTACACCTCAATGATTGGTTGCTAGAGATTACTGCACATCATTCTCTCTCACTGATTGGGTTGCTAGAAGTTACTGCACATTTTTGCTGTTTACTGATTGGTTGCTAGAGGTTACTGCAAATTATTATTGCTCACTGATTGGTTGCTAGAGGTTACTACACATCATTACAGCTTACCCATTGGTTGCTAGAGGTTACTGAACATCATTACTGCTCACTGATTGCTTGCTAGAGGTTACTGCACATAATTATGGCTCACTAATTGGTTGATAGAGGTTACTGCACATCGTTACCACTCACCTATTGGTTGCTAGAGGTTACTGCACATCATTACCGCTCACCCATTGGTTGCTAGAGGGTTCTGCACATCATTACTACTCACACATTGGTTGCTAGAGGTTACTGCACATCATTACCATGCACCCAATGGTCGCTAAATGTTACTGCACATTATTATTGCTCACTGGTTCCTGCAACTCACAGTGTCCCCCTTTTCAAGCTCCCCTGGTCCTGCCACTGCTTTATTAATTGCCCCTTACCCCTTCTGCTGCTGACAGGAGAAGGGTGAAGGAAAAGAATCCACACACAGCCCGCTCTGTGTCTTTGATCTCAGCGCTGCTGACCAGGGAAGGGGGGGGGGGCTAGAGAGGGAGCACAAAGCCACTCTGCCTCACTCTCTGTAAGAGCCGCTCTGGTCCTGACAGAGGGAGAAGCGGGATGAGTGGGCTCCAGCACATACTGCCCACAGCTGTGCCTCTTCCCTGTCGCAGTATTTGTGGGCTCTAGGGCAGCTGCTTTGGGCCCCACAACAATAAATGGGCCCTGGGCAGCTGCCTCTTCTGCTTTGCCTTTAAGATGGTCGTGATAACTCCATTTGCCTAGGCCTGGAAACCAGGAAGTAAATAAAGAAATGTAAACAAGTTTAAAACAAGTAAATATGATATACTTTCCTATTTACTACTGCTAGCAGCACAATGATTAAAAGTAGTCAATGCTGATTAAGAGATTGAAGTTCCACTAGAAATCAATACTATGTTACCACGTACAAACCACATTGAAAGCAGGCTAAACAAGTAGGTCCACACTTCCCATTGTCCCTCCACAGTCTCTAGCTGTTGGTGGAGGATACATAAGTTATTTTAAGACCATTCGGAAGATTTAATGCCACCAGCACTTTTGGATCTGCCTTGGTGCCTCCTCTACCTTGGATGTTTACAGTATAACTACAATGGGAGCCTCTAGAATGACATAATTATAGGATGATTAATCCATTTTACTAGCACCTCCCAATTTGAAAGAACAGTGGATCTACTCCAAGATGTTCCCAGACTGCAACTCACATTTTAACGGAGAGTAATCCTGCAATCTTGCAAAGATACCTCACTTCCACCTATGGGATGCATTGTTATTGTAACTTTTGTACACAATAAAGCACAGTGCAAATTTAGGTTGCATAGCCACATACTTGTACAGCTCTCCCTTAGTCTTCCCCAAAATCATCAATAAATCTAATGCAGATGACTTTGAACAATGAGTCTATGTCAGAGTTGCCAATCTCCCGCAGCATTTTTTACTGATAAAACAAAGGAAATTTACTGATGGAGCATATTATTTTACTGACAACCTTCAAAATGACAGAACTCCTATTAAAAACGAAGACAATCGATATTTAAACAGTATACACACAATAAGGAAACATTGACAATGCACATAAAAAATAATTTGCCTGGTTTACACTTACAAAAGTCAACACAGCATGACAACTTATCAGCCCCTGATATTTATGGACAGACTATCAGTAGGTTTACTGATGGTAGGCAACCCTGGTCCATGTGGATATACAGTAACAATATACTGACATTAATTACAGATCAACTTTACGGATCATGACTGTTCTTCCTACTTGTCCAATTGTGTACTAAAAATACATTCTACACAGTTTGCATAGTTAGTCATCTTAAAAAAGATCTCATTAGCACACACCCTGCATCATCTACAATCAGCTGGTCAACTCCTTCCTATGGCATAACCTAAAGTCTGTTCAGGAAGTAAGGCAGAAGTAATAGAGCAGGGTTTTTAAACATCCATGAAGAGAGTGAGGTAAGCGTGGGTAGAATAAATGGAAATCTGTTTTATTTTTGCAAAAGAAGTACATTAATGCTATATTGTTATATAGGGGAGCTGGAATTTAGAAAAAAAAGTGAAGAAAGGTGAACTTAGCCTTTAAGCCGTCAAAAGATGTTGTGTACCATGGTCCTGTAGGTATGACATGAATTATATGAATAGGCACTGATGATAATAATACTACTATGAACAACTGCTTTTATTGCTCCCGCCTCTTACCTCTTCTGGTTGTCCTCCTTTGGTGGGGTAATAGACTACTCTGTATTTTTCCACATTTCCTGGTGCATGAGACCAGCTAACCCGGAAACTTCTGGCCGTTACTTCCGATGTGACCAAGTCAGAGGCGGATCCAACCACTTCAGTTACCTCCCCTGTAAATAGAACATTCCAGAGTTTATTCTGTATTGAACTGTCCACATTGGATTTCTTTTGTTATGTCATAGGTTTCCCTCAAATGTATTTACGGGTAGTTGATTTTTCCAGGACAGGCTTCTGTCAGAGGCCCTCAAATAACAAGGGCATTTTAGTGTAAATACTTGGGCCATCAGTGAGAAAACCACTGGCCGTACATGGTAACCATGATGAACAAGGGGTAGTTCACTTCCTTACACCTACTCCCAGGACCACATAATATACGCTGGGCCAATGGCCATGAGTGGGGATAATTTCCCATTTAGATCTCAATCATAGCAGGACCCAAACTCATTAATACATGCTGGTTATAATTTGGCTACTCACTTCCTGTTCAGACCTACAGCCTCTTGCAGTGGGAAGGCTATCAGCATCAACTTTCTTCATGGTTTTGAGATGTCTTTGCAGTTTTTAGTTTGAGCTGATCATCCAAAAAATTTTCCAACATGTCCCTTTGACAGTAGAAGAGGCCACAACGTGATTGAAATGTATTTAGTCCAGCAGTGATCGGCCAAATTTCAATCAGTGTTAGGCCAGCTTTGCTCTCACAGAGAAAGTACGCAGTGCATACACAGTGCATTTCAAACGCGTATTTAGCTGTTAGCCCACAGTTCAGCTTTAATTATAAGTTATTGATTCCAAAAACATATATGGCCAAATCTCAGGTGCTCAGGACAGCCTCAACAATTTTAAGAGCAAGAAAACTCTTGTTTTATCTTTAAGAGCATGAAAACTCTTTGTTTAATGCTTTCTTAGCTAATCCATCAACAAAATAATAATATCAATTTAATATTAATTCTTTTTTTTAAAACAAGGAATGCTATTTCAGGCATCAAACTGTGTGGTCATAAATATCTGTGGTCATAGGGGAGAAAACAATGACTTATAGGGTACATAGTAATTAAACCTTGACCTTGTCCATGTAATTATAGCCATATAGTAGCAATTAGTGTCCTTCAAACTCAGTAATTGCATTTTCCCATATATTTATTATCCTGACGGGTAGTAGAAGCCATGATGTAGTCTCTAAACCCCCCTGACTAATGAGTCGCCACGTTAGACAATGCTGATTTATAGCTAGAAAATATGTTCTTTGCCACTAATCTTTAATAAAAACTAATGACAACCTTTTGCTGTGGCATGTCATATTATGACCATCAAATAAACAAAGATATTAAAAGGAAGTTTTGTTGCCTGGGGATCTCTGACAAGTGCGCACAGAAACCCTTCACTCTCCAGGTATCACACCTCAAAGCTAAATATTTCTCATATGTAACCTGCATGATATTACATTATTATCATGCTGTTTTGAAAGGCAAACCATATGTGACCCTTTTCAAGCCCAATTAAACTTTTAGTTTAAATCAGCTAAATAAATTCCAGGTGCATCAAATTAAAAGTTGTGCAACATATTACAGAGTAGAAAAGCCTGTCAGTGTCTCCTGCCTACTGTAGAGAAGATCTGGAAGACTGTGGAAACAGTGATAAACCCCCAAGTGAGTCAGAGCTAGAGCTAATTAGAAATCTTGAAGTCTAATGCCCTGTACACACGGTCGGACTTTGTTCGGACATTCCGACAACAAAATCCTAGGATTTTTTCCGATGGATGTTGGCTCAAACTTGTCTTGCATACACACGGTCACACAAAGTTGTCGGAAAATCCGATCGTTCTGAACGCGGTGACGTAAAACACGTACGTCGGGACTATAAACTGGGCAGTGGCCAATAGCTTTCATCTCTTTATTTATTCTGAGCATGCGTGGCACTTTGTCCGTCGGATTTGTGTACACACGATCGGAATTTCCGACAACGGATTTTGTTGTCGGAAAATTTTATCTCCTGCTCTCCAACTTTGTGTGTCGGAAAATCCGATGGAAAATGTCCGATGGAGCCCACACACGGTCGGAATTTCCGACAACACGCTCCGATCGGACATTTTCCATCGGAAAATCCGACCGTGTGTACGGGGCATAACACAGCAGTTGGTATGCCAGACATCTGCAGAGGAACCGCTGATTCTACACAGGGACCAAGGGTCCTTCACTGTAGCCAGCTGGCAGGGGACAGGCTTTTCTTCTCAAGCTGTGGCTGTTTTCTAAAGAAATTGAACTTTAGGATGTTGTAAATCTTTTGTTTAGACACACTGTAATGCATTTAGCTGATTGAAATGAAAAGTCAAATTGGGCTTCAAATGATAAGCACAGTTTAAGGTGCCAAAAAAGTTACTATCTGTATGCAAAATGAATTGCTGATCTCATCTCCGCAAACATCAGTTTTCAAGCCAGCTTATCTGCATGGCTTTGCTGTATCATTTACACCATAGGGCCGCTGGCTTTTGTTCCAGCGCCGATTCCTTCTCTACAGTTGGGAGACAGGCTGCTGTTCAATTTGTTGTATTGGTTTATAATGGGTAGTGTCTAGCTTAATCCCTTCCCACCCAGCCCTGGCCTCCCCTTTACATGGTCTTAATGCCTGGGGGGGTGGGGTTGTGTTCAGGAAGCTCAATCACATGACCACTGTAATTGGCTTTCGCAGTGTTCACATGATAGGGAGCCTGTCCCACTGGCTCCTGATCATTGCTTGATAGAGACCAGGAACTGTCTATGACAGCTTGATCAGTGTGGTGGGAGTGCACAGTGAGCGCGCTCAGCAAAGAAACCTCACCCACCCATGAACACGTACACTATGTTTCCAAAAGTATTGGGAATCCTGCCTTTACACGCACATGAACTTCAATGGCATCCCAGTCTTAGTCCGTAGGGTTTAATTTTGAGTTGGCCCACCCTTTACAGCTATAACAGCTTCAACATTTCTGGGAAGACTGTCCACAAGGTTTAGGAGTGTGTCTATGGGAATGTTTGACCATTCTTCCAGAAGCCCATTTATGAGGTCAGGCACTGATGTTGGAGAGAAGGCCTGGCTTGCAGTCTGCCCTCTAATTCATCCCAAAGTTGTTCTATCAGGTTGAGGTTAGGACTCTGTGCAGGCCAGTCAAGTTCATCCACCCCAAACTCGCTCATTCATGTCTTTATGGACCTTGCTTTGTGCACTGGTGTGCAGTCATGTTGGAACAGGAAGGGGCCATCCCCAAACTGTTCCCACAAACTTGGGAGCATGAAATTGTCCAAAATGTCTTGGTATGATGACGCCTTAAGAGATCTCTTCACTGGAACTAAGGGGCCAAGCCCAACCCCTGAAAAACAACCCCGCACCATAATGCCCCCTCCACCAAATGATTTGGACCAGTGCACAAAGCAAGGTCCATAAAAGACATGGATGAGCGAGTTTGGGGTGGAGGAACTTGACTGTCCTGCACCGAATCCTGACCTCAACCCGATATAACTCCTTTGGGATGAATTGGAGCACAGACTGTGAGCAAGGCCTTCTCTTCAACATCAGTACCTAACTTCACAAATGCACTTCTGGAACAATGGTCAAACTTGCCCGTAGACACACTCCTAAACCTTGTGGGCAGCCTTTCCAGAAGAGTTGAGCCTGGTATAGCTGCAAGGGGGGTAACTCAGTATGGAGCCCTACACACTAAGACTGGGATGCCATTAAAGTTCATGTGGGTGTAAAGGCAGGCGTCCCAATACTTTGGTAATATAGTGTAAGTGTGGCGTGTAGGCATTAAAGTCTATCGATCTGCATCTGAACCTGCAACCTCTGCTCTGTCTGACAGTATTTTTTCTTGCTCCCTGCCTGATTCCTTATACAACCTAGCCTTGTGTCTTGTTTCTGTTGATCCTTGAACCATTTGCTCCTCCCATGAACTTCCTATTTAAGCCATGCCTTTACACTTCCTTTTTGCCAGATTTTTGTGCTTTCTCCAGCCAATATCTCGGTCTTGTCACTCCTGCTGCCAACTGTATCTTCACTACAGCTCGTTACTATCCTTTGGCTTGTTCCTCGACTACATTTCTGTTTGATCCCAACCTGCAACCACTTGTTACTGTCCTTTGGCTTGTTCCTTAATTATGCATCTGCTTGATCCCAACCTGCAACCACTAGGTACTGAGCTTTGACTTGTTTATTGACTATGCTTCTACTTGATCCCTGCCTGCTCTATATGCTACAGGTGCCTGGCTTTCTCACTTCCTGGTGGGGTGATCCAGAGGACTGCAATCTGGTATTAACATGCAGCAAAACATATCTCAACCATCAGGAGCTCTGGTGAATACCAGTTAGTGCTTACACCCCTCATCTCGGATTAGCCTGTGTCATCTGGCCAGGGTAACCTGCTTGTATATAATAGAAAAAATCGACCCCTGTATCACTACTGGGATCAAAAAAAGTGGCTACTTAGGCAACAATGAGTCAACACCAGGATATGTATATAAAAGTAAATGTATTTATTATTTAATTAAAAAGTAGCTTCAACGTGCATAAAATTGCATCCACACGCAGAGCGTAAGCTCACGTACATAGTGTGCACCACCAGGTGCTACGTGGGAGCACTACATTATGTTTAGTGAACACATATCAAACAAAAGGCAGAGTCACATAAACCTGAACAAACAAAAAAAAAACAGGTTTATGTGACTCTGCCTTTTGTTTGATATGTGTTCACTAAACATAATGTAGTGCTCCCACGTAGCACCTGGTGGTGCACACTATGTACGTGAGCTTACGCTCTGCGTGTGGGTGCAATTGTATGCACGTTGAAGCTACTTTTTAATTAAATAATAAATACATTTACTTTTATATACATATCCTGGTGTTGACTCATTGTTGCCTAAGTAGCCACTTTTTTTGATCCCTGTAGTGATACAGGGGTCGATTTTTTCTATCATATGCCTTGGTCTTTTTTGGCTAAAGCAACATTACCAACTCTGGTAAGGTTTCAAAGGGTACATTATTATTATTATTTTTCCCTATCACCAGGGTATGTATACAGTGGGACCTGGTTTTAGCTCCTCTTCTTTTGTTTAACCTGCTTGTATACCTATCCTGTTGGTTGGTGGGATATCTACCAATCTCTGAGCTTGACCCCCAACCGTAACATCAACACTCTTTGCCATCACACATATGCATACCTGGGCGAAAACAGGTTATGATAGAGACTGCCTCCCAGTCTCACAGGAGACTAAGGACAGGAGAAATAAAGACATGCAACAAAGGACATAAAAGTTACAAGCATAAAACTATACGCTGGCATTGTACAGGGGCTTTATTTACAATAAAGACACTCTCAGATCGGTACCAAGGGTGGCAGGGGGAAAAACAAGCTTCAAAATTAACAAACCGTGATATTTATTCATTATTTTGTTTCTTCTTCTCTCAACCCCAAGAAATTCAGAGCCAAACTCAGCAAGAGAACTGTAGAGGGAAGCTTGTGCAGGGAATGTTGAGAGTCAGAGGATTCACTACAGTTTTTTTTTTTGTTTTTTTTCCACAAAACACTACAGTTTAACAAACCATCTCTGATTTCTCTTCTCACTATGTCTTAAATCTAAACTCCAGGCATGCAGCTTAGTACACAGATACCATACACATATATAAAGAGTTTAACTTACTAAAAAAAATGTGCATATCCAATCTCATGGTCCAGACATCCCTGCCAGATAGCACAGCCCAGTCCTTTGACCACTAATGCAACAGCAGAAATAGCAGAAATACAGTCTATTCAGGACTATACCCCATCCTGCTGATTGGGTAATAAAGGAGCAGCACAAAGTTACAAATATTGTGATTCCGCTTTCTCCTCACTATTTTCTCTATCAGTACATGTGGACTGCATAGTGTTGTCCCTTCCTTCTCGCAGTCTGAGTGCTGCAGTAAATTATAGGAGACAGATATGGAGGTTCAGGAACTGCATTTTCTAGTACACTTTAAATAAATATATAACTGCATTTACTGGTGAATTTTTATATCTGCCTGGAATTCAACAATAAAATATTAAAGCATATTTTTAAGATAATGTACCTTTAATATTAATGTCGATATCTTCCACTCTCTCGCACACAGTTTTTGTAAGTGATCCAACAATGGAGTCCATGATGTTGAAGTCAGCTACATTGTAAACATGGTCGGTGTGTGGTTCTGAGGCTATCTCCTTCAATTCATTAAGGTCAGCATTTTTCACACCTTAAATATCAATAATTTAAATAATTCAGAATGTCAGTAGTGAGTTTGTTACATTCAGTACAAATAAAGAAAAAACATTCAAAGATTATGTTATTAGAGGGAAAATCTGCCTAAAACTATGGCAGCTTAATTTTGTCCATGTGGTCAAACATGGTTCAATGTGTATTAGACCTGGTTTGCACTGACTTTAGCCCTTCCTGATAAAGAGATGGTATATACTGTATATGGACATGATGCTTAGCTTTAGTCATCTGCTTGGCACAAATGTTGTGTGTTTACAGGTATCTTTTTGAAAATCTGGCTCTGCTATACCTCCCAACTTTCTGAGATGAAAAAGAAGGACACTTTTGAGGCCACATTATGTTGGCAAAGGACACACTCCTGTCACACCCCGTTACGCAGACCCCGAAAAATGACTACACAAACAATGATTGGTTCAACCCACTCTTGCCTTTGTTGACCACTTTATTTCCTTTATACTGGCTTTTTAAAATAACAAATGAGGTAATGTGGCGTTGGATCAAAAGTTTAATGTAGCATAACATATTTGTTAGCCCAAAAGTTTTTTTATCTTTTGGAGGTCTGTACATCAGACCAATAAGAGAGACAACCGAGAAGAAAAGAGGGACAGAAACATTTACTTCCAAATGAGGGAGAGTCCCTCGAAATTTGGGAACTATGGACATTGGCAATGCATAATTCCTTTCCATAAAAATGCCCAACTTCATCCAAAATGTTTATTTTTTATTTTTTAGGCTTCGTGTGGAACTGGAAAGGGTTAGAACTACTGTCAAGGTTTAAATGCCATCTGTTTTGCCATGGAGGAAATTTTTCATCTCCTCCTGTTGTGACTCCACCTACCTGGACAGTAAGTGAAGGAAACTAACGCTCACAGGAGTGACAAGGTGCTAAGCCTTCCTCATTGTAATAGAAAAGTTGTCCTTTTCGCTACCTGTGTTCCTCCTGAGATTTCCTCTCACTTCTTGTTCTGTCTGACACCCATCAAATAGACAGGTAATGGGGAAATTCTCCTTCACTGACTGTTCTATCCCCCATTAAATAGACAGAAGTTAGGGAAATTCTCCTTCATTTCCTATTCTGCCTAACTCTCATCAAATAGACAGGAACTGGGGAAATTTTCCACCATTCCTTGTTCTGTCTGACATTTCACAAACAGACAGGTTGTAAGGAAGAGTCTCCAAATGGAGACACAGCAATAAAAAGTTGGCAGAGGTTTTACCTCCTCCATACTCTAACCCAGCCTTTCTCAACATTTTTACCCCAGAGTAATATTTGAAATAATTTTCAGGTCTGAGAGATTCTCTGCTCAAACTACTTCTTCAGGGTATGTGGGAAGAATGCCCCTTACTTTGGTAGTTATTTATCTGCCTGTCTTCCAATCATAGAGCGGTCTTCATTGATGTAAGCTATAGTACTGCTTCTACGAATAGAAGAGGGGGGGCAGAAAGGATGGGCATAGTTGACACTCTTGACGAGTGCCTATAACAGATTCAGCAGCTATATTGACCCCCGTGGCACCGGGAGATTACAGCAGGGAATCAGGAACCTGTCAACGCACCTGGTCTTTGACAGCTGCTGGTCTCATTACAGAATCCTTGTTTTTGGCTATGATGCATCCCTGTCTGTCTGTCCACCTGCAAGGTGATTGATGTGGCAGTCTCTGGGTGGAGACCAAACCTGATTTAAGCCAGCCAAGCCTGCAGTCTCATGCTTGTGATAGTGCTGGTAACATGTGCTCAAGCTGCCTGTTTGCCTGTCCTGCTCTGCTGTTGGAATTCCCTTGTTGACGACCTCAGATTGGACATCGGACTGTTCTTTGAACTCTGCTGTGACCAAGGCTTTGTGCAGAAACATGTAAGCTGTTTTTATCTACCTATACTGTATGTAGCAATAGATTTTATTGGATTCTGGAGTTGCCAGCTACCTTTTCTTCTGTTTACTTGTTACAGTGGATGGAGATCCTTTAGGCCTGTGCACCCAGTGGAAAAACTCCACTTCAGATTTGTCGGGAGTCTCCTTTGCTGCTGCTCTTGTGTGTCGTTCTTTGAACTCTGCCTGCCTTTTGACTATGGATTGACCCTGACTATTCTGAACCTTGCCTGCCTTGTACCAGGACTGCCAGTCTGCAAACTGCAAGGACCTGTTTACTTTGCTGAGTTTGTGCATGCTCTGGCATGGTAGCCAGCATTGTGTATAAGGCCTGGGGGCAACCGAGTACTGATAGGCCTGCTTGCCTTTTGGTAAAGAGGGCTGCTATAGGTGTGGAGCACAGAAGCTAGCTATAGTGTCTGACTGCCTCCTGCATTAGGGGTAGGCGTGAAACTGGGGAGATATGAGGGCACAGAGGACAGAATTGTTCAACTAAGACAGTAGCCACATGCACAAGGGCCACTTCTCATTGAATATAAGTACCTCACCTTGTGCTGATTTTTTTTAAATGTAACTGTGAATTGTCTCTCACTGAGATTGTCCCAGGGTGTTTGCATGGGTATGTCGATATTTTAACTAAAGCAGCGTTGCAACCATTTTGTTGTGATTAAATGCTAGAAAATTACAGTCATTGTACACAGCTTGCTTTGTATTGTACTCAGTATGTCTATACTACTAAAAATATTTTCAGCACTTTGTGTTGATGTGTTTTGACTGTCATTAGTCTTTTGTGGATATGTCATCATCTTAAATGGTGTGTTCACTGGAAAATTGTATTACTTTTTCAGTGCCTAAAATGTGTCACACTTCAAAGCAACTGCTCCAGGCAGGAAATTTGTTGCGTGCCTCTTCAAAGCCCCTAATAACACGAGTCGTTTAATGACAATGAACTCAACCCTGACTACAAAGTTTAAGCCTTTGTTGTATTTTATTACTGTACATCTTTAAGTCTGCATAGGTTATTGCTTTGGATATATTAAAAACACTATGCTTCTTTCATTGCGCATATCTTTACTGGAGTGCAAAGTGCAGGTAAGGAGACTTCAGACAATGTTCCCTTGGAATTTTTTGCACATAGCTCTTAACAAAAGGTTTAGCAAAGTCCTTGTGATGTTTTAATTACCCATGTATACATAGCATTTTTCCAATCCTGTTAACTCTTGCTATAAGATTGTTTGCATAGATTTCCCAAAATTCATTGTTTGAAATCCCTTGTACTTCAGACAAGTCATTTTTGGGATGTTTAATGTGCTTAAAGAAGTCTCAGCCCCTCAGAGGAGGCGCAGAGGCTGAAAAAGCACCATCCATGGGTCAAAATTCTGCTTCAAATAAAGGCCATGTAATACTTTAAAGTCCAGTGCATGAGGCAGTCTCCAAACAGACCTGCCATGTTAAACTGGAATTTACCCAAATTTTACTTTTTGAAACTAAAATGACAGGGTAAATAGTGCAACATAAAATAACATATTACCACCATTAGGCATTTATATTCCAGCACCAGACTCACATGTGAAACCAGGCTCCATAGGTCATAGAGCTAGGGAAGCTGGGCTACCAAGAATGGTTTGTCCAAGGGGGAAAAAAGTCTAGGCCTTTGTAGCAACTGACAATTTGTGCCAGCCTTTCTCAACCAGTTTATAACAGAGGAACCCTTTTTAGGTTACCTCAGCTAAAATGCCTTAATAGGGATCATAGAGAAGAATGTCCCTTGCATTGGGGATCATTGGGAAAAATATTCCCCCTACAGTGGAGATTAGAATGCAACCCTTACAGACAGCTGTGGTGTCATTCTGCTGGCTCTGCCAAGTGGAATTGGATTGGGAATTATATAGGCACCATCAGGTGAAAGGTCAATCAGCCACAGCTCAATGAACCCCTAGCAACCTCTGAAGGAGCCCTAGAGTTCCAGGTGGCTCTAGTTGGGAATGGCTGGTTGAGATGCTACTAATAACCTGCTAGTACTGTCAGCAAACCAGGCACGAGTGTATTGTTCAGTCACAATAGACTATAGGGTTGATTGACTAAAGCCCAAAAAACTGTTCACTTTGTAAGGAAATTTTTCATTTTCCAACAGAATTTCCCCTTAGCTTAGTGAATGTAGTGAAAATGTACTTTCTATTTGACCCAATTTTCATGACTACGTTGAATTCAGCAGGTGCTGAGGTATTGTTGTTTTACCAGCATTACAAATGAATTTGACTCTGATTATCCCTTCCTATGGGGTACTTATGTCTATATCACCCCAATAGTAAGCTACTGAAGCAGCAGTGATTTGAGTTGTGTTAGTACAAAGATTTTCTTTTATTTGTAACTGATGATGAACTTGGTGGGTCAGCACTTTCTCAAAGCTGTTCTCATAAACCAGCTGATATTCACCCAGTGAGTGGCCCTTTTGGCCACCTCCCGCTCAACGTTTCTGAAAAAATTCGAAGGATCTAGGTGAGAAATGGTTGACCAAACAGTGCCTACAAACAATCAGATGAAGGCATTGGTTAGGTATTTTGATAGTTGACAGGGCCAACAGTCAAAATATAAAAGCCGCAGTAACAGATTGGGCCACCCATGTTATATAGAATGGAAGGAGGAAGCTGTTAGATTATACTTTCAGCCTGCAGGCTAAACAGAAAAACATCTATATGTTTATGGCCAGATTTAGTCTGGGTAGTATGGCCATTATCTGGGTGGTTAAGAGAAGGATGGTAGCTGCATACTCTACTGTACTAAACTTGAAACCTACGTTCATTCACTGGGCAGGGAAGTAATACTTGGCAAATTAATGAACCTGAAATACTTTAAACAAGCCAAAATGCATTTTCTGTTAATTTTTGATTATATAAATGATAAAAGAATGTATAAAAAAACAAAGTTTACCAATAGCAAAAAGTTCAATCCCAGCATCCCTCAGACTTTTGGCAGGTGGGATAACATCATCTTGTGATTTTCCATCTGTAATCAAGATACCGATCTTTGGAAGATCCGGTCTGGCTCCTGCTTCTGGCTTAAAACTGTTTTCCAGAATGAATGTCAAGGCAAGACCTACAATAAATATAGGGTTATGTCATGTCAATAACACTGCTATGGTGTTAATAAAAAAAAGTACAACATAGCCAGAGATAATATAACTGCTGATCTTTTATATACGAAATTTAAGATATCAATGCTATTTGTAGTACTGTAAAGGAAACTAACTGTGTCAAGGAAAGGTAAGACTAGCAGGGCAGTCTGGCATTAAACTTAAAGTTGAACTCCAAACAGATATACAAGACTCTGTAATCATTTATTGTATTTTTTTTAAATGCATGATGTTGTTTTAAGACACTGCAGTGGCACATTTCAGTCACAGGGTAGGGGTGGTAGGGGACCTGTAAGTGAAAGTAAAACTGCAGCAGAGCAAGACTAGATCCCATCCTCTACTCGGTAGGGCTGTGCTGGACAGAAATACAAATCCATTGGCATATTATATAGCTTTCATATATGGTTTTTATCTGTGTTTAACTGTTTACCTGGAGTTCATCTATAGTTTAATGGGACTTTCCACTTTTTGTACACCTCTTTTTCATTTTTTTTCCGTGATAGATGAGTCAAGATATCCAGTACTATTACAATGATTGAATGGACTTTCTTATTGCTATTAAAAACATTTAACCACTTATCCAATTGGGTTCTTCAGTTCAACTGACTTCAGTAAATTCCCCTACATTTAAACTCCTAAGTAATCCAGTCACCACTATGTTAGGCACATGATGCAAGTTTAAATGGTATAATTGGCTGTGAAACATAAATAAAATTTTAAGGCAATTTAGACCACTTTTGGTGTCCCAGAGACAATCCTGTGCCTGGAGCCTCCGTTTGCACACTCAAATGCATAGAAGAGCGAAATGTTCATGTTTATCGAATGGCTAGGACATTTTCTGTAGACTTATTTATATGGCCACTTATAAAGGGATTGATTGTCAAAAGTGTCAGCAAAGCTTCCTTTACCAGAATTGCACTCATTGGCCATTGCTAGGGCAGCAGGGTTAGTGTAGGTGTATTAGAAGATGACTCCCATTAACAACTATGATAGATTGGATTTTGGAGTAATATCTATTTTTTTATCTCTAGCAAATATTAATCTGGTATATGGAAATAGATATGACAAAGAACATACCTGTAAGCGTGTTTCCACCCTTGTAAGGCAGGTTTCGGACAGCATCAAGTACGGAATCCTTGGTGTCATATGTATTTAGATTCCATTCTATTCTGGGGTCACCGCTGTACTGTGCCAACCCTTGGGGGAAAGACAGAAACATAGTAAACCAGCTGCTAAAACACATCTTAGGGATTGATGGTGGTCTAGATAGCATTTGCCAATTTATAAATCTTAAAAAGACAATATCCACTGTTCTTAAACAATAAAATATAACAACTTAAAATATGCACAAGTTTGTCATGGTAATCTAAAGTTTTTTTGTTTTTTTTTGCTTTGGATAGAGTAAGAAATATTTAGAAACCTTGTTAAAGTAAAGCTAAAGGCAGACCTTTTTTTTGGATAGAGTTAGGGAGTGTTATAACCCCTGTCCGTTTTGTTTTTGTGACCCAATGGGGAGATTTCCCTTCACTTCCTGTCCCATAGCCAAATAGGAAGTGAGAGGAAATCCTTGATTGACACTATTATCCCCATCGGAAGATTCCCTCTCTCTTATGCCGCGTACACACGGTCGGACTTTTCATCTACAAAAGTCAGACGGACGCCGACGGACTAAAGCCGGCTGACAATCCGATCGTGTGTGGGCTTCCCCGGACTTTCAGCTGACTTTTTCAGCCGCAAATCTGACGGACTTTAGATTTGAAACATGCTTCAAATCTTTACGTCGTAACTACGCCGGACCCAAAAAAACGCTCGTCTGTATGCTAGTCTGACAGACAAAAACCCACGCTAGGGCAGCTATTGGCTACTGGCTATCAGCTTCCTTATTTTAGTCCGGTGTACGTCATCATGTACGAATCCATCGGACTTTTGTGTGATCGTATGTAGGCAAGTCCGTTCGTTAGAAAGTCTGCCGCAAGTCCGCCAAAAGTCCGCCAAAAGTCCGTCGAAAGTCTGTCGGACGGGCTGTCAGACTTTTGTAGCCGAAAAGTCCGACCGTGTGTACGCGGCATTACTGTTCTGGTGGAATTTGGTATTTTCTTTTACTTTCACTTTTGGTGATTATGGTCGCCAGATATACAGTATAGAGAGGGTGAATCTCCCTAATAGGAGCACCGAAAGCAATACAAACCTGGCAGGTGTTCTATTTCCTTTCCACTCTATCCAAAAAATTTTTTTAAAAGTTATATGTTAAACTTTTATTGCTGTCTGTGTCTAGGTAGATTAACCCTCTTTACATCTCTGGTGACCATTTTCAGAAAGTGATAGATATGCCAAAATGTTTTACAGTTGACACCAGAAGAGGCAAGAAGTGGGTGGGAAGGGAAATGAGAAATGAGAAAATAAGTTCCAATGGCAGCTAAGAGGGGAATTTCTGATTCACCATGTAGAAATTTTCTTTTACTTCCCTATCTCTGGGACGAAATATGAAGGTAACTTTCCCCAGTAGGACAGCAAATAATACATTAATAGGGTATTTAACCCTTCCCTACTCTGTCCAAAACTATACATACACTTTAACTTTTTGAATAGAGAAAAGAATTACTATGGTAATTACTATATAGGTGTAAGAATAGTACAGAATTACTATACTAATTACTATTTAAACCTTCCCTACTCTATCCAAAACATAAAAATAAAAAGAAGGTTTTTACAATACGTACACTTTAACTTTTTTGAATAGAGAAAATAATTACTATGGTAGGACATGATGAATGCTAGAAAGAAAAAGGGGTAGAAAGAAAAAGGGGTAAGAAGCACAAGAAAAAGAGACAGGTAATGGAAAAAGTAAGAAATACAATAAAAAAGTTGGACGAGAAGAAATAAAAGAGACTACAAAAAAAAAACCATATGATGAAGATGACAAGGGGAATAGAAACCTGTTTTGCTGAAAACTGAAATAAATAAAAAAAAAAAGACATAATGTAAAAATGGGGAAAATAAAAGCAGAAGGATGAAGACAAGAAAAAATGAAAAAGACAAAGAGTGACATAATGTAACATAGTTCAAAGAAAACATGCAAAAGAGACAATGCAAAATGAAATAAATTATTTGAAGAAAAAAACTAACACATAGAAAGATGTCAAAGAAAAGAGAAAACAGATAACATAATGAAAGATAAAAAGGACATAAAAAGACCTCATGCAGGAGGCAAGATAGGAGCAAATAATGTTTATGGTTTCTGAAATTTTTACTGATTTAGCCTTTAATTTCCTCAGTAAAATGTGGGAGTTAAGAGTGGCATGTGTATTGAAAGAAGAAAGGGTATTAATAGCAGCATGGTGCACCACGGTGAAAAATGGGGATATGTGTCCCTATTTTCGGTGAAAATTCTGCTTACCAGAAACATTCAATTTGTCTTAACCTAATAATTCTAGTTTGGTTGGTGAATACACAATAGGTCTTTGGGGAAATTGTATTATTTTTCCCTAAAACATCATATATTTCATACAATAAATTAATAATAATGTAATATTTAGATAAAAAAGGCACACAACTTTACCTATTCTTGTTTTATCTGTAGCAACATTAAAAGCTCCAACCAAACTCTCTATGAAGCTTCTCACAAGTCTAAAATTAACTCTTCCAATACTCCAGGATCCATCGACCAGGATTACAATATCTGCATTGGCTGGGGACTTACATGAAAACTTTGAGTCTAAAAATTGAAAGGCAAAGAAATTTCATCAGGATTAGTTTGTTCAGCATTAAGAAAAAAAATGGAGGTTTGACGTTAGAAGACAACGACATAAGCAGTACAAGGCAGTTCCCAATATTATCTGGTGTGCAGATGAAATAAAAACTTGTTTAGTTAAAAGGCATAAAATAATAAGCGTAAAGTTGTTATTTTCATAAATGACAATGTTTCACTATAAAAGAGTGTTTTTGGTCATGTTGTATGAAAAATGTAGATTTTCATTAACTTTTTCTATTAATTAGCATGAATTTAGAAATTTAGTAGATGAATATTCACAAACCATAAAAGTTTCTGACAATTAGTAAAATGTGCATAATTTGGAAAAAAAATATCTGACGGCAGAAAAATAAAAATAAAAAACATTCTAAAGTTTTAAACTCAAACCTACATTTTGTATTCCATGTATTAAACTGACATGCAATTATTTTTTTAAATTTATATGTATATTAGTTTATTAGAAATTTTCCAATGAAATCCTGTAAAAAAAAAAAAAAAAGAAGCAACAAGGTGCATTGCTGTATGAAGTGACAAAACTGTAAAAACAAAGGTTATGTTTAGTGCTTGGAAAAAATATACATATACATTATTCATATTAATAAATGATAATTTAGGCAGTTCTCCATGCGAGGCATCTGGTGTGGTCAGTATCTTTGTGGGTGTTAAATATATTGATAATTCATATTAATGTGCTTTAGATTGCTTCTTTAAATTGATTGTAAGCAGCATTTCAGGTCAGCCTAAAATGGAATAAACAAAATATATTAACACCAGTGTAAAAAGCTGTGAAACAAAGGTCAACGTTATACATATAAGGTGTATTAAATATTATAGAAATGTATCTAGCTTTATCCCATTGCATTTTTAAAAATGGATAATGGATGTGAGAATCCTGAAGCTTTTGTATAAGAGAAAGCAGTCTACCAGAGAAGAAAATAATGGACTTGAATGAATACTGGTCCTTAAAGTGATACTAAAGCTAGATATGTTTTTTTTACCTTAATGTATTCCTTGCATTAAGGTAACATAGTTAGTCAGGTTGAAAAACGACACAAGTCCATCTAGTTCAACCAATTTAAAAAAAATATATATATATATTAAATATTTATGTATGATATATGATATATATATATATATATATATATATATACAGTGGCTTGCGAAAGTATTCGGCCCCCTTGAACTTTTCAACCTTTTGCCACATTTCAGGCTTCAAACATAAAGATATAAAATTTTAATTTTTTGTGAAGAATCACCAACAAGTGGGACACAATTGTGAAGTGGAACGAAATCTATTGGATATTTTAAACTTTTTTAGCAATTAAAAAACTGAAAAGTGGTGCGTGCAAAAATATTCGGCCCCTTTACTTTCAGTGCAGCAAACTCACTCCAGAAGTTCAGCGAGGATCTCTGAATGATCCAATGTTGTCCTAAATGACTGATGGTGATAAATAGAATCCACCTGTGTGTAATCAAGTCTCTGTATAAATGCACCTGCTCTGTGATAGTCTCAGGGTTCTGTTGAAAGCGCAGAGAGCATCATGAAGACCAAGGAACACACCAGGCAGGTCCGTAATACTGTTGTGGAGAAGTTTAAAGCCGGATTTGGATACAAAAAGATTTCCCAAGCTTTAAACATCCCAAGGAGCACTGTGCAAGCGATCATTTTGAAATGGAAGGAGTATCAGACCACTGCAAATCTACCAAGACCTGACTGTCCCTCTAAACTTTCAGCTCAGACAAGGAGAAGACTGATCAGAGATGCAGCCAAGAGGCCCATGATCACTCTGGATGAACTGCAGAGAACTACAGCTGATGTGGGAGAGTCTGTCCATAGGACAACAATCAGTCGTACACTGCACAAATCTGCCCTTTATGGAAGAGTGGCAAGAAGAAAGCCATTTCTCAAAGATATCCATAAAAAGTCTCGTCTAAAGTTTGCCACAAGCCACCTGGGAGACACACCAAACATGTGGAAGAAGGTGCTCTGGTCCGATGAAACCAAAATCGAACTTTTTGGCCACAATGCAAAACGATATGTTTGGCGTAAAAGCAACACAGCTCATCACACTCAACACACCATCCCCACCGTGAAACATGGTGGTGGCAGCATCATGGTTTGGGCCTGATTTTCTTCAGCAGGGACAGGGAAGATGGTTAAAATTGAGGGGAAGATGGATGCAGCCAAATACAGGACCATTCTGGATGAAAACCTGTTGGAGTCGGCAAAAGACCTAAAACTGGGACGGAGATTTATCTTCCAACAAGACAATGATCCCAAACATACAGCAAAATCTACAAATGAATGGTTCACAAATAAACGTATTCAGGTGTTAGAATGGCCAAGCCAAAGTCCAGACCTGAATCCAATCGAGAATCTGTGGAAAGAGCTGAAAACTGCTGTTCACAAACGCTCTCCATCCAACCTCACTGAGCTCGAGCTGTTTTGCAAGGAAGAATGGGCAAGAATTTCAGTCTCTCGATGTGCAAAACTGATAGAGACATACCCCAAGCGACTTGCAGCTGTAATCGCAGCAAAAGGTGGCTCTACAAAGTATTAACGCAAGGGGGCCGAATAATTTTGCACGCCCCACTTTTCCTTTTTTTATTAGTTAAAAAAGTTTCAAAAATCCAATAGATTTCGTTCCACTTCACAATTGTGTCCCACTTGTTGGTGATTCTTCACAAAAAATAAAAATTTTATATCTTTATGTTTGAAGCCTGAAATGTGGCAAAAGGTTGAAAAGTTCAAGGGGGCCGAATACTTTCGCAAGCCACTGTATATATATATATATATATATATATATATATATATATATATATATATATATATATATATATATATCATATATATATATATGATATATATATATATATATATATATATATCATACAATCCCATATACACAATCCTATACCCACAGTTGATCCAGAGGAAGGTGAAAAACCCCAGCAAAGCATGATCCAATTTGCTACAGCAGGGGAAAAAATTCCTTCCTGATCCCCCGGATTTTCCCTGGATCAACTTTACCTATAAATGTCAGTACCCACTTATATTGTGTACATTTAGGAAAGAGTCCAGGCCTTTCTTAAAGCAATCTACTGAGCTGGCCAGAACCACCAGTTCATTCCACATTTTCACAGCTCTTAATGTGAAGAAACCTTTCCGTATTTGGAGATGAAATCTCTTTTCCTCTAGGTAAAAAATGTTTTTTTTTCCTCTGACCTCCCCCTTCCCAGTGTGAAGGGGAAAGGAGGGGGGAAGAGATCCAGCGCTGTGCATGGCTGCATCTCTTCTCCCCTTTCTTCCTCTTCACACAGGGACTCAATCAATGTCAATCGAATGCAGTGAGGAGGAAGTGGGGGGGCGGGGCTAAGCCCCGCTGTGTGTGTCTATGGAGCCAGCTTGGGAGCGAGCAGACACACAAAGAAGAGGAGGAGCTAAGATCACTGGCGGGGGACCCAAGAAGATGAGGATTGAGGCCGCTCTGTGCAATACCATTGCACAGAGCAGGTGGGGATAACATTTTTGTCTTTTTATAAAAAAAATAGACTTTAGTAACAATTTCAAGTATATGTAAACCCCAACAATAAACTTTTTTTTTTATTTGCTCGATTTTTTATTAAATATGCAGGTTTCCTTACATCCAGTTTGCATGACAGGAGAGTGTGCCCGGCTCTCAATGGAGCCGGTTTACACATCTCCAAAGCGGCTGTGGAGCGGATTACACAGAAGTCCTGCATGTCTTTGGCTCTGTTTCAGGTCCAAATTCAGGCAAAAATTTGGGCATGATTCGTCCCTGAAACGGAGAACAGGAATGCACCGGACCCCTGCTGTGAGCCGCGTCCGCACACAGTGTGAACCCAGCCTGAAACCTAGGCCTATAAATGAAAAGACTCTAGGCATGGGACTTTGAAGGCACAATAGTGTTAGACTACACAAAGTAAATTTAAATTCAATAGGGGTATTTTATTAGAAAATTATGAAAGACAATGGACACACATAAATTATTTAAAAACAATTCAGGCTAGATGAATTGTTTTTAAATAATTTATGTGTGTCCATTGTCTTTCATAATTTTCTAATAAAATACCCCTATTGAATTTAAATTTACTTTGTGTAGTCTAACACTATTGTGCCTTCAAAGTCCCATGCCTAGAGTCTTTTCATTTATAATCCGATTTTTGGGGACGTTGGCACAAATTGCTACTGAGTACCTGCAGAGTCACCCTGCTTATTGAGGTACTTTGGCACTAGGTCTCCCATTTGATACTGAAACCTAGGCCTGCACTACAAAAACAAAAACACATTACAATGACATTGAGCATCAATCATAATGTATCCTACAAACTATGAAAGATACTGTATATACATTATATATATTTGTGGTCTGTTTTGCCATCTGGTGGTCTTCCTTTAAACACAGTGGCTTCCCTGAGTTTTATAATAACAATTTCCCAAAACATATTGATGGGAGCGACAGAAATTTACCAGACATCCAGAAATGTTTTCTATTTCTATTTACTATTTGGTCAAGAAATATGTGCATATTTTTTGACAGCACTAAAGACGTCTCCTATACACATTAAAATGATTAATGATTAAATTAAAGGTATAAACTGCATAAGACACCAACCCCACCTACCTCGGTGCTAGACATGTGCACTGACAAAAAATTTGTTTGTTTTTCGTTTCATTTATTTTTTTTCGGAAATCCGAAAATTTAGAAATTTGAAAAATTGGAATTCGGAAATTCGAAAATTCAGATTTTCGGATTTACGGATTTTCGAATTTCCGAATTTTCGAATTTCGAATTTCCAAATTCTGAAATTCAAAAAATTCGGAAATTCAAAAATTCGAAAATCCGAAAATGTGAAAATCTGAAAAAAAGAAAGAAAATCAGTAAAATTCGAAATAATAACTAACTAATAATAACTAACTATTAAATTATAGGTATTGGAATTTCCTTCCAAATTTGGCTGTTTGTGAACATAACAAATTCAAATTTATCTGAAGTCACAAATTATCCAAAATAATGAATGGAACAAATTAATAATAAATAATAATAATATTAAAAAGGTTTTTTATTATTATTGTTATTTAATTTTTATTAGAATGTTACGTTCCATTCTTTTAGATATGGCAAATATTATTTCAGATAATTCGTAACTTATGATAAATTCGTACTCGTTACGTTCACTAACAGCCAAATTTGAAAGGAATTTCCAATACCATTTAATTTAAGTTATTCATTTTCATATTCATATTCATTCTTATTTTTGGATTTTCAAATTTCCAAATTTCCAAATTTACGGATTTCCAAATTTACGAAATTCCGAATTTACGAATTTTCGAATCTCCTCATTTTGAATTTTCGAATTTCAGAATTTTCGAATTTCAGAATTTCCGAAATTTTGAATTTCTGAACTTGCAAATTTGCGAACTTCCGAATTTCAGAATTCTAATTTTCGAATTTTCGAATTTCCGAAATGTCGAATTTTTCAATTTCCGAAATTTCTAATTTTCTAATTCCTAATTTCCTTATTTTTCGAATTTCCTCATTTCTAATTTTCGAATTTCAAAATTTCCGAAATTTCGAATTTCCGAACTTACGAATTTCTGAACTTACGAATTTCCGAAATCTAATTTTCGAATTTCCGAAATTTTCCAATTTCCGAAATTTAGTATTTTTGAATTTGCGAATTTCGAATTTCCGAAATTTCAAATTTCTGAAATTTCGAATTTTCCAGTTTCCGAAATTTCGAACTTTCCAATTTCCGAATTCTGAATTTCCGGAAATTGAAAAATCCGGAAATTTTGGAATTAACACATTTTTCAAAATTTGTTAAAAAAAATGAATTCGGAACTAAACGAATTGCATATGTCTACTCGGTGCCAGCTCGGCTTTCCCCCAGGACTGCTGGGTGTACCTCGTCCCTTCTGGGTGTATGTAGTGGGATGACAGTTTCAATTGTGAAACTATTGCACTTTGTTAATATTTGCTTACATTTATGTATTCATGTGCATATTTTTAATGTTGGAAAAATATTCACGTTGGGTAATACTGTCTCGGTGTAATACTTTTTTCAAACTGTTTTTTGCAAAATTATTGCATTAAAGTTTTTCGATATTGGCTTATTACACTTTAATTCGTTATTTCTATGTGTCGAGGAGACATCTTTAGCACTGTGAAACAAAATATGCACATTAGGTAACACTGTTTCTGTTTTAAACACAGCAGCTTTTAGTATTTTGATTTATAGTCATGAGGATTGTTGTGACGTGGGTTTTTTGTATTGATTTGATGAGGAAATATAGCTGACAGCTTTTAAATCTGTACCTAACTCTACAAGAGTAAAGAGGTAGAGTTAAAAAAAAACCTACAAAACCTGTAGAAATATGGCACAGGAGAGATGAGAACTCTGTTCAAATTAAATTAGCTTACATTCTAAAAGTAATACTATATCCCACAAAATGATAAAATATGCAGTCGTGCAGACCAAACTTTGCTAAGTTCTTTCCATGGATATTCACATAAACATAGTAACATTAGGAATGTCACTTAAAGTGGTGAAAAATGAACTGAATAAAAATAAAATACTTTTCTGCTGTGGATAGTGATTACCCACTACTAGGATGCTGCAGCGTTTAAGGTGATGTACCCTAGTGAAGATATTAAAGTGGGTAGTTGCTGCACTTCCTACTTATATATGTGAAATAAAGTGCTGAAGTGTTATGCTCTTGATATTGCATGGATAAATCTGTGCATAAATTCATAAACCATGTGAAAAAACTCATCGGTGTTCACAAATCAATCAAAATAATTCATCAATCAAAGATCAAAGAAAAGGAATCCATCAATGTGAAAAAAAAATTAAATAGTGCATTATTTAAAAAAAGAAGCATGTTGCCAGTGAAAAAAATGTGAATAAAATGTCATCAATATAAGATGCATATAGAGTTCATCCAATGTAAAGTTGTAAAGTGCTCTGTGCTTGTACAACTACGGCAACACCCAATGTGCAGGCTCCCACCAGAGTGCGCACTCCCCCGCAGTTGTGGACACCCTTGGCTTATGCCGAAGTAGATCATGAAGGCTTTGGAATAGATGTATATCCACCTGGTGGCTTGGGAGTCCTCTTATGCGCTCCAGATCATGAAAAAAAGATGATCACAAAACAGACATAGCGTAATTCCATCTAAAAAAAAAAACAATCTAAAAACAAACTGAATATTACTCACGTATTTTGTGCCGTATCCCATCACTAGGAAAGATCTGCCTGCTATAAGTATGCAATCATCGCTGCTCCATGGATCCTAGAGCCAGGGTGTGTTCCAAGCGCAGGAAGTGATGGCGAAAACGTGTGCCCGCCCCTACGTGTTTCGTCATCTGCCTGATCCATGACCCATAACTCACCCAATTCTGACACTAGCAAATCAATATTTGCTATTGTCCACCGGCTTCTCCTTTCGGCCAATCAGGACAGGAGGGGAATCGGGTTGGCCAGGAGGAGAAGCTGAGGAAGCTGCGGCGCCGCGACTGTGGAGGGGGGAGTGTGAACCTGGGGGGGTTTGCCACCCCCCAAAAAGTTTAGCACCAGCCACCACTGTTTGGAACTGCTTTGGGTAATGCTATCCATTGCAGCCCATTCAATGGCACTAGGCACTGTAAACAAGTCCTTAGAGAATTGTCACTGGGACAAGTTTACCCATTACAAGATTTTCCCTCACCTTCTGTTCCCATGACAGCTCAAAATTTTGGGATTCTCCATCACTTTCCGAGTGACTGAGTACATTTTTCTACTGGAGACAATGGTCACCAGGATCACCAGAGAGGGTTCAACTTTCCATAAGGGACACAAAGAGCAGTAAAATGTAAAGACATTCCAACCATTCCCTACTCTATCCAAAACAGAATAAATATTGGCTTTACATACATTTTACAAACTAGCACCCCAACAGAACATTAAGGGTTATGTATACACTATATTACCAAAAGTATTGGGATGCCTGTCTTTACATGCACATGAACTTTAATGACAATCCGGTCTTAGTCCGTTGGGTTCAATATTGAGTTGGCCCACGCTGTGAAGCTATAACAGCTTCAACTCTCCTGAGAAGGCTGTCCGCAAGGTTTAGGAGTGTGTCTATCGAAATGTTTGACCATTCTTCCAGAAGCGCATTTATGAGGTCAGGCACCGATGTTGGGCGAGAAGGCCTGGCTATCAGTCTCTGCTCTAATTCATCCCAAAGGTGTTCTGTCGGGTTGAGGCCAGGTCTCTGTGCAGGCCAGTCAAGTTCCTCCACCCCAAACTTGCTCATCCATGTCTTTATGGACCTTGCTTTTTTGCACTGGTGCGCAGTCATGTTGAAACCGGAAGGGGCCATCCCCAAACTGTTCCCACAAAGTTGGGAGCATGACATTTCCCAAAATGTCTTGGTATACTGACGCTTTAAGAGTTCCCTTTACTGGAACTAAGGGGCCAAGCCCAACCCTGAAAAACAACCCCACACCATAATCCCCCCTCCACCAAATGATTTGGACCAGTGCACAAAGCAAGGTCTATAAAGACATGGATGAGCAAATTTGGGGTGGAGGAACTTGACTGCCCTGCACAGAGTCCTGACCTCAACCCGATAGAACACCTTTGAGATGAATTAGAGTGGAGACTGGGAGCCAGGCCTTCTCGCCCAACATCAGTGCCTGACCTCATAAATGCGCTTCTGGAAGAATGGTCAAACATTTCCAAAGACACACTCCTAAACCTTGTGGACAGCCTTCTCAGGAGAGCTGAAGCTGTTATAGCTGCAAAGGGTGGGCCAACTCAATATTGAACCCTACGGACTAAGACTGGGATGCCATTAATATTCATGTGCGTGTGAAGGCAGGCGTCCCAATACTTTTGGTAATATAGTGTATATAGAGAGAGATATACAGTATGTGTGTTCCTTGCTCAGACCTTATTCCAGGGCTATGTGAGATAGGCTGTGTTCTTAAAGTATATGCATAACTATATATATATATATATTTTTTTTTTAATTTGGAAAGTGTAAGGGCTCTTTCACATGGACGTGTCCGTGTACGGAGCTTACTCTGCTCAGCGGGGGATCACTCCGTCGATCCCCACTGAGCAGGCAGATGACAGGTTAGTCGCTGAACACTGTGCAGCGACGGACCTGTCAAAGTGCCGCTCTCCGCTATGGGGGATCAGATGAAGACGGTCTGTAGAGTCCGTCGTCACCCGATCGGATCCGCAGACGGATGGAAAAGTAGGTTTTTCCTCCGTCACACTTTTTCGGATCGGAGCGGGTCGGATGTCAGCGGACATGTCACTGCTGACATCTGACGCTCCATAGAGGTCTATAGAGCGTCCATTCAGGTCCGCCTGAAAAACTGACAGGCGGACCTGAACGGATCGTTCGTGTGAAAGAGGCCTAAGAAAGGTTTAAGCATCTTGTTTTATTATTATTTTTTTTTTTTTGGGAGATTTTCATTCACTTATTGTCCCATCAGATGCAACATGACGTGAGAGAAAATCTCTACACAGTGAGAAGAATTTCCCATTTGGACAGTTGTCACCCAAACAAGTGTCCTCAAAGATTTCCCCTCTATTTCTGTTCTACTGACCACTCAAAATTCTGTATACTTAATTGTTTCCAGTTCTTGTTGAATGTCACCAGTGGGAACACAGACAGCAATGGGAAAGGGGTTCTAAACCACTACTCTATCCAAAACAACAAAAATAAACAAAAAAAATTGGCTACACATATACTTTTTTGCCTGTGATACAATTACGGGTAATTCTGATCCACAGAAATACAATTATTCATAATTCAATAGGGAAAACTAGTGGACAGCCAAATAAAATGGCAATATCTTTTCTCATATCCATGTATTTCATCTCTAAGCACATCCATCTGCTGTATGACTTTTATGATTTGATTTCCATCGAGACAGCCTGGAAATGTCTTTTTTTTTTAAATGTCTAGAGGGAAATCCATGTCTAGTATATGGATTAGGCTGGAGCTCAGCAGTGGAAAGATCATGCTAGAAAAGAAAGAAAGTATTGTTATTAAAGCTCCATGAACCCATTGTTTTCAACCTGCTGGGATATGGACAAAAGATTGGTAGAACATCTAGAGGAGCCTTTCTTAAACTTTTTAACCTGGAGGAACCCTTGAAATACTTTCCAGTTTCAGGGAACCCCTAACAATAATAACTATATCTACAGCCTATCGTACTTTAGTTTGGTCGTTAGTGGGAAAGATTCTCCTTCTCTTGGAAGTCAAAGGAAAGAATGCCCTCCTTACAGATAGCTAAAAAGATAATTGGTGTAAATGGTTACATATCTGAGAGGCAGAAATTGATCTCCTCTCAAGGAACCCCTAGCAACATCTTGAAGAACCCTACGAGGTCCATGGAACCCTGGTTGAGAAAGGCTGATCTAGAGGAAGGTCATTGACTCATAGTTTGCGACATCTGCTAACAACAATATCTTTCAGTCTCTGTAGGACTATATGGGTAGAACGGCATCAATGGAATTGTAGCCTACTTTCTCTGTTCTCTAGAGAGGTGACATCACTGAAGGTGGTTTATCTGGTGACATAACTGAGAATGCAGATTCATAATTCAGCATATGGACTAACCAAACCAATTTTTGAGAATGCAACTTATACATTAATTAGAAACCAGTGTCATCACTGCGAATATGTCCTATACATTAATCAAGCGGCAATATCATTGAGAATCCAGATTATCAATTCATTAGACACAAAGAATGTAACTAACAAAGCACTTCCTAGAAAGCAGTATGATGAACTCTCTAAGAAAGCCGTCTATCACTTCAACAGAGACCCGTGAACTCACTGAGAATGCAGAGACAGTCAACGGCATCAATAGAATTGTAGCCTACTTTCTCTGTTCTCTAGAGACGTGACGTCACTGAAGGTGGTTTACCCTGTGACACAATAACCGAGAATGCAGATTATCCATTCAATAAAGATCATACCAAATATATAATTAAAAGTATAGTCTATCCATTCACTATGATAAGAATACAGCACATCCATTTGCTAAAGAACAGTGATAGATATAGCTAAGAATGCAACCCATCCATTTATAAGACACCAAAACCATCGATCATAGTGCAGTTTATCAAAACACTAAAAAAACTAAAAATGCAGCCTATCCACTTAGGCCTAGAGGCCAATGACATTATTAAAGCTGAAATGTAGTAGAAATTGATTTTGAGGCACAGCATCATACATTAGTTATGTCTAATGGTATGTAACCCATTATCTGCAGGTCTCTGCTTCTGCTACAAATCTTCCCAACTGTGTCCTAACACAGCCACCAGAAACCATCCTCAGAGGCAGCCTCAGCTACACTGAAACGTTGCGCTGCCCACCACCCTTCTGCCCTCTATGCCATTCACAGAACTCACAATCCCACAATATATCACATTCTGTGAATGGGCAGAAGGGACCTATCATTTAACTGCTCCACTCCTCATTCACACAGAACATGATACATTTTGTTATTGTAGTAAGATGAGTTCAATGAATGGTGGAGAGTGCATAAGGCAACAGGCAGGCAGCACATCTTTTATGTCTAGCCAAGGCTTCAGATAAATTTTTAGGACAGCTGCTGAGGAAGGGGAAGATCTGTAGCAGAAATAGACACCTACAGATTATGGTATACACACCATGACACATAACTAATGTGCATGGTCCTGTATCCCCAAAAATTCTATACTAAACTTTAAGAATGCAGCCTATCTATTCACTATAGACCAGTGACATCACTGAGAATGCAGCCTATCCATTCACTAGAAACAAGTGACATCACTGAGAATGCAGCCTATCCATTCACTAGAAACAAGTGACATCACTGAGAATGCAGCCTATCCATTCACTAGAGACAAGTGACATCACTGAGAATGCAGCCTATCCATTCGCCAGAGACAAGTGACATCACTGAGAATGCAGCCTATCCATTCACTAGAGACAAGTAGACAAGTGACATCACTGAGAATGCAGCCTATCCATTCACTAGAGACAAGTGACATCACTGAGAATGCAGCCTATCCATTCACTAGAGACAAGTAACATCACTGAGAATGGAGCCTATCCATTCACCAGAGATCAGTGACATCACTGAGAATGAAGCCTATCCATTCACCAGAGACATGTGACATCACTGAGAATGTAGCCTATCCATTCACTATAGACCAGTGACATTACTGAGAATGGAGCCTATCCATTCATTAGAGACAAGTGACATCACTGAGGATGCAGCCTATCCATTCACTATAGACCAGTGACATCACTGAGAATGCAGCCTATCCATTCACCAGAGATCAGTGACATCACTGAGAATGGAGCCTATCCATTCACCAGAGATCAGTGACATCACTGAGAATGGAGCCTATCCATTCACCAGAGATTAGTGACATCACTGAGAATGCAGCCTATCCATTCACCAGAGATCAGTGACATCACTGAGAATGCAGCCTATCCATTCACCAGAGATTAGTGACATCACTGAGAATGCAGCCTATCCATTCGCCAGAGATTAGTGACATCACTGAGAATGCAGCCTATCCATTCACCAGAGATTAGTGACATCACTGAGAATGCAGCCTATCCATTCGCCAGAGATTAGTGACATCACTGAGAATGCAGCCTACCCATTCACCAGAGATTAGTGACATCACTGAGAATGCAGCCTACCCATTCACCAGAGATTAGTGACATCACTGAGAATGGAGCCTATCCATTCACTCGGTATTGGTGGCATCTCTGAAAACAGAGAGCATATTTAAGTGACCACTGTCAAGCTGGCCATCAATGGATCGAAATTCACCAGGGACCTACTGAATTTTGATCCATGTATGGCCATCCCTGTTCAAAGGAAGTTAATCATTAGATCGAAAAAGAAATGCTGGAAAACTTTTCCTCGATCAGTGGCTGCATGCGCTGATCAGTGTATACTGACAGTGGAGGAATCAAAATTTGGATCAGCCTGATTAAATTGCCAGCTTTTGAAATGCAGTCCAGTCTGGACATTGTTCATGAGGATGATCCTAGGCATGCAATACATTATCGTAAAGTCTAGGAAAGATGGTCAAAAATTGGTCATAATGACTGATGATGAAAATTCCTGGACAGTACACATAGTCAAATAATATCATATATACCATATATTCTATGGGTTTCCTGGTCAGCCTACAGAGTGGAAATAACTGAACTGTGATACGATCTCACATTACTGGGTGGGAAGCATTGTCCCAGTATGCACTGGGCTGAGATCCTGCTGATTACAGTACACTAGCAGGAAATCTGTCATTAACTTGCCTTGGCTTTAGTCCCATTACTACAACCAGAAACAATTACTTTCATGTAGGCTGCCCAGGAATATTTATAGGTCTAGAATATACAAACTACAAAACTGATGCTTGAGGTCTTTTCTCCCCTAACCCAGACATCAACATGATATATATTCATATTTCACTTTAAAAAAAAGAAGTAGCTACATCATCTACATTTAGGAAAGCCAATGTCCTATCAGGTTCCCCCACTACAGACAGAAAACCAAACATCACCAAAAGAAATTAGATTTATATCGAGATTCTCATAAACCTTAGATGATCATCACCCATCCAAGCTAATTACACAACAGGCTTATGCCCCGTACACACGATCGGATTTTCCGACAACAAAACCGTGGAATGTTGTTCGAAGGAGGTTGGCTCCAACTTGTCTTGCATACACACGGTCACACAAATGTTGGCCAACAATTACGAACGTGGTTACGTACAAGACGTATGTGATATTTCCATTACGAACGCTAGTTTTACAAGACCGAGCGCTTCCGGCTTGGACTTGATTCTGAGCATGCGTGGACTTCTGTGCGACGGACTTGTGTACACACGATCAGAATTTGAGAACCTGCTAGCCAACATTTGTTGGCAGAAAGTCCGACAACAAATGTTCGATGGAGCATACACACGGTCGGACTTTCTGTCAACTAGCTCACATCCAACATTTGTTTCAGAAAATCCGATCGTGTGTACGAGGCATTAGGGTCTATGGATCCCTGTAGATGTGAACAGGCACCCTTGGCTAAATGATCAGTCCATCAATCTAGCTGAATTTTCCCAGACAATTGCTTCCATTACAGGCATCTGCTCCAAGCATTAAATATAAATAGACAGTACCAGCATGCATGTTTATGCCAAGATCACTTAAACTAACACTAAACTCTAGTTTAAAAAAAATTTCAATTCAAGTATATATTCTTAAAGTAGGAAAAACTTTTTTTCATTTTGGATAGAGTAAGGGAGGGCTTTTTTTGCCATTTGTGTCCCATTGGGGAGATTTCCGTTCACTTCCTCTCCTACAGGCAAAACAGGAAGTGAGCGTAAATCCCTCCAAAGTGAAGGAATCCCGGAAACTTCACCAGAGTATTGGAAGATTTGCCCTCTATTAGACATGTGCAGTTCGTTTAGTTCCGAATGAATATTCGGACAAATTTTTCATTATTCGGAGATTCGGATATATCCGAATACCCAAATTACAATATAAACAAATTTTACCGAATGCTCCGAATAACGTAACGAAATTCATTAGAATTTCGGAAATTCGGACTGAAATTCGAATCGAATTTTACATTGAACTCCAGTCGAATTCTCACTACACATACTGCAGAAATCAAAGACTGTGTGTGTTATTAGAGTACCATTTCAAAATAATGCTGTTTTTGTTAAGCCAAAGGTGATTTAAGTCATTGTAATCATTTGATGAAGATTTTTCTTTTGTTTGTTCACTTTGCTGCATTGGAATCGAAAACAATACAACATTTTTGTTTCGACCGATTTGAAAATGTATCGATTGTTTTGAATCGAAAAAAAAACCTAGTAAATTCAAAGAAAATTCGAAAACACTTTGAATACGAATTCCGAAAACAAATTAAACAAAATCAACCGAATTTAACTAAACAAAATATCTAGATTAACGAATCAAAACGAAACCATTTTTTTTTTTTAATCATGCACACGTCTGCCTACTATTACTGTTCTGGGGACAACCTAAAAGTTGGGATTTTCTTTTACTGTTAATAATAACGGTACACAAAACAAATAGAAAGGGATGAATCAGGCCCGAATTTTTGCCTGAATTCGGACCTGAAACTGAGCCAAAGACACACAGGACCTCTGTGTAATCCGCTCCGCAGCCGCTACGGACATGTGTGAACTGGTTCCATTGAGAGCCGGGCACACTCTCCTGTCATGTGAATTGAATGCAAGGAAACCTGCATCAGATTCACACTAGTGGGAACCCGTCCTGAGAAACAATTTCATGAAAAACAAAATTTATGGGCCATTAAAGCGTTTGTAAAAGTTTTTCATTTATTAAAATAAAAGACATGTTATACTTAGCAGTCCCGGACATCCTCTTCTGGGGTACCTCACCAGCGCTATCCGCTCCTCCTTTTCTCCGTCTGTCTATTGACTAGACATGTGCAATTCGTTTTGTTCTGAATTAGTTTTTTAATGAATTTCGACAAATTTGTTAATTCGGAAATATCCGAATTAACGAAAACCGTTTAACGAATTTTTTCGAATATTCCTAAATTCGAATATTCGAGAATTTGTAAATTCTTACATTTGGAAAATTGTACATTCGCACATTCGTAAATTCATACATTCGTAAATTCGTACATTCGTACATTCTTAACCACTTGACGACCGCCTCACGCCGATGTACGTCGGCAAAGTGGCACGGACAGGCAAAATCACGTACAGGGTACGTGATTTGCCTTCCGCGGGTGGGGGGTCCGATCGGACCCCCCCCGGTGCCCGAGGCGGTCGTGTTTTGTCCAGCGGCGATCGGTGATGAGGGGGAGACCATCCGTTCGTGGCCCCCCCCTCGCGATCGCCGCCGGCCAATGAGAACACTCCTTTGCTGCTGTATGCTAAACAGCAGCAAAGGAAGTGATGTCATCTCCCCTCGGGTCGGTATTTTCCGTTCCGGCCCGAGGAGAGACGACATGTAAGTAAGTGCACAACACTACACACACACAGTAGAACATGCCAGGCACACAAAACACCCCGATCCCCCCCCCGATCGCCCCCCGATCCCCCCCCAATCACACCCCCCCCCCTGTCACAAACTGACACCAGCAGTTTTGTTTTTTGTTTTTTTTTTTTTTTTTCTGATTACTGCATAGTGTCAGTTTGTGACAGTTACTGTGTTGGGACAGTGTGTATTACCCCCCTTTAGGTCTAGGGTACCCCCCTAACCCCCCCTAATAAAGTTTTAACCCCTTGATCACCCCCTGTCACCAGTGTCGCTAAGCGATCATTTTTCTGATCGCTGTATTAGTGTCGCTGGTGACGCTAGTTAGTGAGGTAAATATTTAGGTTCGCCGTCAGCGTTTTATAGCGTCAGGGACCCCCATATACTACCTAATAAATGTTTTAACCCCTTGATTGCCCCCTAGTTAACCCTTTCACCACTGATCACCGTATAACCGTTACGGTTGACGCTGGTTAGTTCGTTTATTTTTTATAGTGTCAGGGCACCCGCCGTTTATTACCGAATAAAGGTTTAGCCCCCCGATCGCCCGGCGGTGATATGCGTCGCCCCAGGCAGCGTCAGATTAGCGCCAGTACCGCTAACACCCACGCACGCAGCATGCGCCTCCCTTAGTGGTATAGTATCTGATCGGATCAATATCTGATCCGATCAGATCTATACTAGCGTCCCCAGCAGTTTAGGGTTCCCAAAAACGCAGTGTTAGCGGGATCAGCCCAGATACCTGCTAGCACCTGCGTTTTGTGCCTCCGCCCGGCCCAGCCCAGCCCACCCAAGTGCAGTATCGATCGATCACTGTCACTTACAAGGCACTAAACGCATAACTGCAGCGTTCGCAGAGTCAGGCCTGATCCCTGCGATCGCTAACAGTTTTTTTGGTAGCATTTTGGTGAACTGGCAAGCGCCAGCCCCAGGCAGCGTCAGGTTAGCGCCAGTACCGCTAACACCCACGCACGCACCATACACCTCCCTTAGTGGTATAGTATCTGAACGGATCAATATCTGATCCGATCAGATCTATACTAGCGTCCCCAGCAGTTTAGGGTTCCCAAAAACGCAGTGTTAGCGGAATCAGCCCAGATACCTGCTAGCACCTGCGTTTTGCCCCTCCGCCCGGCCCAGCCCACCCAAGTGCAGTATCGATCGATCACTGTCACTTACAAAACACTAAACGCATAACTGCAGCGTTCGCAGAGTCAGGCCTGATCCCTGCGATCGCTAACAGTTTTTTTTGTAGCGTTTTGGTGAACTGGCAAGCACCAGCCCCAGGCAGCGTCAGATTAGCGCCAGTACCGCTAACACCCACGCACGCATTGTACACCTCCCTTAGTGGTATAGTATCTGATCGCATCAATATCTGATCCGATCAGATCTATACTAGCGTCACCAGCAGTTTAGGGTTCCCAAAAACGCAGTGTTAGCGGGATCAGCCCAGATACCTGCTAGCACCTGCGTTTTGCCCCTCCGCCCGGCCCGGCCCAGCCCACCCAAGTGCAGTATCGATCGATCACTGTCACTTACAAAACACTAAACGCATAATTGCAGCGTTCGCAGAGTCAGGCCTGATCCCTGCGATCGCTAACAGTTTTTTGGTAGCGTTTTGGTGAACTGGCAAGCGCCAGCGGCCTAGTACACCCCGGTCGTAGTCAAACCAGCACTGCAGTAACACTTGGTGACGTGGCGAGTCCCATAAGTGCAGTTCAAGCTGGTGAGGTGGCAAGCACAAGTAGTGTCCCGCTGCCACCAGAAAGACAAACACAGGCCCGTCGTGCCCATAGTGCCCTTCCTACTGCATTCGCCAATCCTAATTGGGAACCCACCGCTTCTGCAGCGCCCATACTTCCCCCAATCACATCCCCAACCAAATGCAGTCGGCTGCATGAGAGGCATTTTCTTTATGTCCTCCCGAGTACCCCTACCCAACGAACCCCCCCAAAAAAGATGTCGTGTCTGCAGCAAGCGCGGATATAGGCGTGACACCCGCTATTATTGTCCCTCCTGTCCTGACAATCCTGGTCTTTGCATTGGTGAATGTTTTGAACGCTACCATTCACTAGTTGAGTATTAGCGTAGGGTACAGCATTGCACAGACTAGGCACACTTTCACAGGGTCTCCCAAGATGCCATCGCATTTTGAGAGACCCGAACCTGGAACCGGTTACCGTTATAAAAGTTAGTTACAAAAAAAGTGTAAAAAAAAAAAAAAATAAGAAATAAAAAAAAATAGTTGTTGTTTTATTGTTCTCTCTCTCTCTATTCTCTCTCTCTATTGTTCTGCTCTTTTTTACTGTATTCTATTCTGCAATGTTTTATTGTTATTGTTATTGTTATTGTTATTATGTTTTATCATGTTTGTTTTTCAGGTGTGTAATTATTTACACTTTACTGTGCTTTATTGTTAACCATTGTTAACCATTTTTTTGTCTTCAGGTACGCCATTCACGACTTTGAGTGGTTATACCAGAATGATGCCTGCAGGTTTAGGTATCATCTTGGTATCATTCTTTTCAGCCAGCGGTCGGCTTTCATGTAAAAGCAATCCTAGCGGCTAATTAGCCTCTAGACTGCTTTTACAAGCCGTGGGAGGGAATGCCCCCCCCCCACCGTCTTCCGTGTTTTTCTCTGGCTCTCCTGTCTCAACAGGGAACCTGAGAACGCAGCCGGTGATTCAGCCAGCTGACCATAGAGCTGATCAGAGACCAGAGTGGCTCCAAACATCTCTATGGCCTAAGAAACCGGAAGCTACGAGTATTTCATGACTTAGATTTCGCCGGATGTAAATAGCGCCATTGGGAAATTGGGGAAGCATTTTATCACACCGATCTTGGTGTGGTCAGATGCTTTGAGGGCAGAGGAGAGATCTAGGGTCTAATAGACCACAATTTTTTCAAAAAAGAGTACCTGTCACTACCTATTGCTATCATAGGGGATATTTACATTCCCCGAGATAACAATAAAAATGATTAAAAAAAAAAAATATGAAAGGAACAGTTTAAAAGTAAGATTAAAAAAGCAAAAAAATAATAAAGAAAAAAAAAAAAAAAAAAAAACACCCCTGTCGCCCCCTGCTCTCGCGCTAAGGCGAACGCAAGCGGCGGTCTGTCGTCAAACGTAAACAGCAATTGCACCATGCATGTGAGGTATCACCGCGAAGGCCAGATCGAGTGCAGTAATTTTTCCAGTAGACCTCCTCTGTAAATCTAAAGTGGTAACCTGTAAAGGCTTTTGAAGGCTTTTAAACATGTATTTATTTTGTTGCCACTGCACGTTTGTGCGCAATTTTAAAGCATGTCATGTTTGGTATCCATGTACTCAGCCTAAGATCATCTTTTTTATTTCATCAAACATTTGGGCAATATAGCGTGTTTTAGTGCATTAAAATTAAAAAAAGTGTGTTTTTTCCCCAAAAAATGCGTTTGAAAAATCGCTGCGCAATTACTGTGTGAAAAAAAAAAATGAAACACCCACCATTTTAATCTGTAGGGCATTTGCTTTAAAAAAATATATAATGTTTGGGGGTTCAAAGTAATTTTTTTGCAAAAAAAAAAAACTTTTTCATGTAAACAATAAGTGTCAGAAAGGGCTTTGTCTTCAAGTGGTTAGAAGAGTGGGTGATGTGTGACATAAGCTTCTAAATGTTGTGCATAAAATGCCAGGACAGTTCAAAACCCCCCCAAATGACCCCATTTTGGAAAGTAGACACCCCAAGCTATTTGCTGAGAGGCATGTCGAGTCCATGGAATATTTTATATTGCGACACAAGTTGCGGGAAAGAGACAAATTTTTTTTTTTTTTTTTTTTTTTTTGCACAAAGTTGTCACTAAATGATATATTGCTCAAACATGCCATGGAAATATGTGAAATTACACCCCAAAATACATTCTGCTGCTTCTCCTGAGTACGGGGATACCACATGTGTGAGACTTTTTGGGAGCCTAGCCGCGTACGGGACCCCGAAAACCAAGCACCGCCTTCAGGCTTTCTAAGGGCGTGAATTTTTGATTTCACTCTTCACTGCCTATCACAGTTTCGGAGGCCATGGAATGCCCAGGTGGCACAAAACCCCCCCAAATGACCCCATTTTGGAAAGTAGACACCCCAAGCTATTTGCTGAGAGGTATAGTGAGTATTTTGCAGACCTCACTTTTTGTCACAAAGTTTTGAAAATTGAAAAAAGAAAAAAAAAAATGTTTTTTCTTGTCTTTCTTCATTTTCAAAAACAAATGAGAGCTGCAAAATACTCACCATGCCTTTCAGCAAATAGCTTGGGGTGTCTACTTTCCAAAATGGGGTCATTTGGGGGGGTTTTGTGCCACCTGGGCATTCCATGGCCTCCGAAACTGTGATAGGCAGTAAAGAGTGAAATCAAAAATTTTCACCCTTAGAAATCCTGAAGGCAGTGATTGGTTTTCGGGGTCCAGTACGCGGCTAGGCTCCCAAAAAGTCCCACACATGTGGTATCCCCATACTCAGGAGAAGCAGCTAAATGTATTTTGGGGTGCAATTCCACATATGCCCATGGCCTGTGTGAGCAATATATCATTTAGTGACAACTTTATGAAAAAAAAAAAAAAAAAAAAAAAAAAGTGTCACTTTCCCGCAACTTGTGTCAAAATATAAAATATTCCATGGACTCAATATGCCTCTCAGCAAATAGCTTGGGGTGTCTACTTTCCAAAATGGGGTCATTTTGGGGGGTTTTGTGCCACCTGGGCATTCCATGGCCTCCGAAACTGTGATAGGCAGTGAAGAGTGAAAGCAAAAATTTACACCCTTAGAAATCCTGAAGGCGGTGATTGGTTTTCGGGGCCCCGTACGCGGCTAGGCTCCCAAAAAGTCCCACACATGTGGTATCCCCATACTCAGGAGAAGCAGCTAAATGTATTTTGGGGTGCAATTCCACATAGGCCCATGGCCTGTGTGAGCAATATATCATTTAGTGACGACTTTTTGTAAATATTTTTTTTTTTTTTTTTTTTTTGTCATTTTTCAATCACTTGGGACAAAAAAAATAAATATTCAATGGGTTCAACATGCCTCTCAGCAATTTCCTTGGGGTGTCTACTTTCCAAAATGGGGTCATTTGGGGGGGTTTTGTACTGCCCTGCCATTTTAGCACCTCAAGAAATGACATAGGCAGTCATAAACTAAAAGCTGTGTAAATTCCAGAAAATGTACCCTAGTTTGTAGACGCTATAACTTTTGCGCAAACCAATAAATATACGCTTATTGACATTTTTTTTACCAAAGACATGTGGCCGAATACATTTTGGCCTAAATGTATGACTAAAATTTAGTTTATTGGATTTTTTTTATAACAAAAAGTAGAAAATATCATTTTTTTTCAAAATTTTCGGTCTTTTTCCGTTTATAGCGCAAAAAATAAAAACCGCAGAGGTGATCAAATACCATCAAAAGAAAGCTCTATTTGTGGGAAGAAAAGGACGCAAATTTCGTTTGGGTACAGCATTGCATGACCGCGCAATTAGCAGTTAAAGCGACGCAGTGCCAAATTGGAAAAAGACCTCTGGTCCTTAGGCAGCATAATGGTCCGGGGCTCAAGTGGTTAAATTAGTGAATTTGTAAATTTGTAAATTCAGAAATCTGAAAAAATAATTAACTAATAATAACTTAACTATTACTAACTATTAAATTATAGGTATTGTAATTTCCTTTCAAATTTGGCTGTTAGCGAACGTAACACATACAAATTTATTTGAAGTTACGAATTATCCAAAATAACGAATGCCGTATATAAACAAATTACACTATGCCTAATGACACTGACACTGATCATAGCTCCCTGTAATCGGTGATCAGTGTCGTGTCACACACAGCCCCTTCCTCCCACAGTTAGAATCACTCCCTAGGACACACTTAACCACTGCAGCCACCCTTCCTGGTTAACCCCTTCACTACGAATCACATTTACACAGTAACCAATGCAATTTTAATTGCACTGATCGCTGTATAAATGAGAATGGTCCCAAAATAGCGCCAAAGGTGTCTGATCTGTCTGCCATAATGTCGCAGTCACGATAAAAATCGCTGATCGTCACCATTACTAGTAAAAAAAAAAAATATTATTAAAAATGCCATAAAACTATCCCCTATTTTGTAGACGCTATAACTTTTGCGCAAACCAATCAATAAATGCTTATTGCAATTTTTTTTAACCAAAAATATGTAGAAGAATACGAATTGGCCTAAACTGAGGAAAAAAAAAAGTTTTTTTATATATTTTTTGGGGATAGTTATTATAGCAAAAAAATAAAAAATAATGCGTTTTAAAAAAATTGTTGTTCTTTTTTTGTTTATAGAGCACTGATGATCAAATACCACCAAAAGAAAGCTCTATTTGTGGGAAAAAAAGGACGTCAATTTTGTGTGGGAGCCACGTCACACAACCGCACAATTGTCAGTTAAAGCGAGGCAGTGCCGAATCGCAAAAAGTGCTCTGGTCTTTGGCCAGCCAAAAAAAAAAAAAGTCTAGTGTGTGTGGATTATTTTTTGGAGAACAAGGACATCATTTTTTTTATATATTAGGATTGACTGAATGCAAAGGGCAATGTACTAGGGCATTCATAGTTTTCACCAGAAGACAATATTATAGTACAATAATACAGTTGAATAATATTATCACAGCTTTATTGTTATCCAGAGAAGCTGCTTAAAAGCAAATAGAAGCTGCAGAGAGAAGTAGACCTTCCACCTTCATTCTTCCTTTTTCTGTTTAGTTTTCCATAATATATTTTTATTGTGCCCCACCTTGGATGTCCCTCCATGGAGGTTATGAACCTCTAGTCTAGGCTGTACAACACCTATTAGCTCTGAATCTTCTACAATAATCCCCTCTCGTGCTGTTCTCACACACGCTGCAGATGTCAATCCTTAGTAGTTTAACAGAATTCACTTTATGCCTCTCCAGAAAAAGTTTACAAATGCACACTTAACATAAGGTGAAGCTGAGAGAAGCACGGCTCTGATTCTTTATATCCTGGCCAGAAAGAAATATTTGCTGCATTTCTATAGAATTTACTTCTCCGGGGTCAGTGTCTTTTGTAAGAATATAAATACTGTAAATTTTGAAACTGCTAGAGCCCATTCACACTAGGAATTGCATGTGAATTGCACAGAATCGCTGTGCAGTTCCTGTTAGATGGTTAAGACAAATAATTTACCACTGACAAGGGTGCTTATATTGATATATGATATAAACAGTGCATCCGGAAAGTATTCATAGCGCTTCACTTTTTCCATATTGTGTTATGTTACAGCCTTATTCCAAAATGGTTTAAATTTATTATTTTCCTCAAAATTCTACAAACAATACCCCATAATGACAACGTGAAAAAAGTTGGTTAGAAATCTTTAAAAAACGAAAAAAAAATTGCCATGTACATAAGTATTCACAGCCTTTGCTCAGTACTTTGTTGAAGCACTTCTGGCACCAATTACAGCCTCAAGTCTTTTTGAGTATGATGCTACAAGATTGGAACTCCTAGCTCCATCAGGTTGGACGGGAAGCTTCGGTGCACAGCCATTTTCAGATCTCTCCAGAGATGTTTAATCAGGTTCAAGTCTGTGCTCTGGCTGGGCCACTCAAGGACATTCACAGAGTTGTCCTGTAGCCACTCCTTTGTTATCTTGGCAGTGTGCTTAGGGTCGTTGACCTGTTGGAAGATAATTCTTTGCCCCAGTCTGGGGTCCAGAGCACTCTGGAGCAGGTTGTCATCAAGGATGTCCCTGTACATTGCTGCATTCATCTTTCCCTCAATCCTGACTAGTCTCCCAGTACCTGCCGCTGAAAAACATCCCCACAGCATGATGCTGCCGCCACCATGCTTCACTGTAAGGATGGTATTAGCCAGGTGATGAGCGGTGCCTTGTTTCCTCCAGACATGACGCTTGCCATTCAGGCCAAAGAGTTCAATCTTTGTTTCATCAGACCAGAGAATTTTGTTTCTCATGGTCTGAGAGTCCTTCAGGTGCCTTTTGGCAAACTCCAGACGGACTGTCATGTGCCTTTTACTGAGGATTGGTTTCCATCTGGCCACTCTACCATACGGGCCTGATTTGTGGAGTGCTGCAGAGATCTGTGTTCTTCTGGAATGTTCTCCTCTCTCCACAGAGAAACGCTGGAGCTCTGTCAGAGTGACCATCTGGTTCTTGGTCACCTCCCTGACTAAAGCCCTTCTCTCGCGATCGCTTAGTTTGGCTGGGCGGCCCGCTCTAGGAAGAGTCCTGGTGGTTCCATACTTTTTCTATTTACGGATGATGGAGGCCACTGTGCTCATTGGGAGCTTCAATGCTGCAGACATTTTTCTGTACCCTTCCCCAGATTCATGTCTCAATGCAATCCTGTTGCGGAGGTCTACAGAGAATTACTTGGACTTCATGGCTTGGTTTGTGCTCTGACATGAACTGTTAACTGTGTGACCTTATATAGACAGGTGTGTGCCTTTACAAATCATGTCCAACCAACTGAATTTACAACAGGTAGACTCCAATCAAGTTGTAGAAACATCTCAAGGATGATCAGTGGAAACAGGATGCACCTGTGTGTCAAGGCAAAGGCTGGGAATAAGGATTCATAGCCTTTAGATTATAAAAAAAATATCCCAAGCTTTGAACATCTCACAGAGCACTGTTCAATCCATCCCTCGAAAATGGAAAGAGTATGGCACAACTGCAAACCTACCAAGACATGGCTATCCACTTAAACTGGCTGGGCAAGGAGAGCATTAATTAGAGAAGCAGCCAAGAGGCCCATGGTAACTCTGGAGAAGCTGCAGAGATCCACAGCTCAGGTGGAAGAATCTGCCCACAGGACAATTATTAGTCACGTACTCCACAAACCTGGCTTTTATGGAAGAGTGGCAAGAAGAAAGCCATTGTTAGAAGAAAGTCATAAGAAGTCCTGTTTGCAGTTTGTGAGAAACCATGTGGGGGACACCGCAATTATGTGGAAGAAGGTGCTCTAGTCAGATGAGACCAAAATTGAACTTTTTGGCCTAAAAGCAAAATGCTATGAGGGAGATCAACTAAAACTAGAGCACTCAGAATCTGGTGCAGCTGTGCATGGTAGCCAACCAGCTTCTAACTTTAGCTTGTTCAATTAAGCTTTGGCAATAAAATCTGGAAGATGATGGTTTATATGCAGAGTTGCACCAGATTTTGCACTCTCCAGCTTTAGTAAATAACCCCCTATGTGTGGCAGAAAACAAACACTGCACATCACCCTGAACACACCATCTCCACTGTGAAACGTGGTGGTGGCAGCATCATGCTGTGGGGATGCTTTTCTTCAGCAGGGACAAGGAAACTGGTCAGAGTTGATGAGAAAATGGATGGGGCCAAATACAGGGCAAACTTATGCCGCGTACACAGAAGCGGAATGTCCGAAATGTCCGGAATGTCAGAAAAAGTCAGACAAAGTCTTTTCATCGTCTATTCCGGTCGTGTTTATGCCTCATTGGACTTTTTTTTCCAAAAATTCTGACGGACCTAGAAATGGAACATGTTCTAAATATTTCCGACGGAACCAATTCCTATCGGGAAAACCGCTCGTCTGTATGCTGTTCGGACGGACCATAAACGACGCATGCTCTGAAGAAAGTACAAGACAGAAGCTATTGGCTACTGGCAATTGAAACGTCCTTTTTCTAGTCCCGTCATACGTTTTTTACGTCACCTCGTTCTGGACGGTCGGACTGTGGTTTGACCGTGTGTAGGCAAGACCGCTTGAAAGGAATTCCATCAGAGTTCCGTCGGAGAAACCTTTGGAGTTTATTCCGACGGCAAAACCGATCGTGTGTACGCGGCTTTAGAAGAAAACCTGTTAGAGTCTGCAAAAGACTTGAGACTGGGGCAGAAGTTCTCCTTCCAGCAGGACAACGACCCTAAACATACAGCCAGAGCTACAATGGAATGGTTTAGATCAAAGCATATTCAAGTGTTAGAATGGCCCAGTCAAAGACCAGACCTAAATGCAATTGAGAAACTGTGCAAGACTTGCAAAAATTGCTGTTCACAGACGTTCTCCACCAAATCTGACAGAGCTTGAGCTATTTTGCAAAGAAGAATGGGCAAATATTTCACTCTAGATGTGCAAAGCTGGTAGAGACATACCCAAAAAGACTTGCAGCTGTAATTGCAGCGAAAGGTGGTTCTACAAAGTATTGACTCAGGGGGGCTGAACACAAATGCATGCCACACTTTTCACATATTTATTTGTAAATACATTTTAAAACCATTTATAATTTTTCTTCCACTTCACAGTTATGTGCCACTTTGTGTTGGTCTATCACATAAAATCCCAAATTTTGGTTGTAACATGACAAAATGTGGAAAATTTCAAGGGGTATGAATACTTTTTCAAGGCACTGTAGTAGAGACAGAGAGGCCAACCAAAGAAACAACAGCAAGCAGCTGGAGACCACTCCCGGAAGTGTCAGATACAGAAGATTCATCAGGCGGTATGTATTCAACAGAATGAAGACTGGTAAAACAGGAATTGGGACAGAAAATATAGCAAAAAAGCAGGCAAGGCCATCATTTTTCCCACCATGCCATTGTTTTATCTCCACCTTAGAACTGAACCATAGTGCGTGGGCTCCTTGGAGACAATCCCAGACCAGTGAATTAAGGTACATGGAAGAACTACAAATAGCTCCTTAAAAAACAAAAAAACAAAAAAAATGTTTTTTTTTATCACCCCGTCATATTGTGTTTCCCTAACTACGCCATACAGAAAGAAGATGGCACTTGAGAATGTTTACCAATTATAATAAAGAAAAAAAATTGATCAAGACTCAGTCAGATCAGACGAATGTACTTTTTTTTAAAAATGTATTTAACTTTAATATGTTAATTTGATTATATTAAAATTAGAAATCAGATGCACCATTATAGGGTAACAGGCTAACAAAGTATACTCTCTTAGGAGAAGAAAGTATTAACAGCGCTTATTGTGAATATGATCATTCATCAACATGATTGCTCATATAGTGCTATAATCATTGGAATGAAAACCCATTAGAATCTGCAGCTCTTAATACAAAGATGTTCCTCAAATCCTGGGTTCAATGGTAGTATGTGGCAAACATATAACATTGCTTGCAAGAACTATAAAATCAAATTAAAAGTTCCTTAAAGGTTCAGTAATGATGTTGGTCCAAGCAAAGCGACACTAAAAGTTCAAAAAGTCCAAAAATGGACTATATGCAAAGTATAACAAATGATAAATAAAAAATCAAATGTTCTTGTAATCCATTCCATGCATGCAACACGATAACATTCCAGGGAGGGCTCCTAATCCATGCGGGGTGTACTATCCGTGGGCTGCTATACCTTCACCAAAACACCACGTGATCATCCCCTTTTGGATGTATGCTTACCAAAGGTAGGAGTTAAGGCCCGTACACACAATCGGACTTTTTGACAACAAACATGCAAATTAGCTGTTTTGGAGCAACATCCGACCGTGTGTACGCTCCATCGGACAAACTTTTTCTGTTTCCATCGGACTTTTGTTGGCTGTGCGAACGGACAAACTTTCCGGCAACAAAAGTCCGATGGAGCAAAGTCAGATCGTGTGTACACAAAAGCATCGGACTTTTGTACAAACTACAGTACGCAGCCGCGAGAATGTTTCCATTGCAAACCCATCGCGCTGGTTCTCGGCGGCAGGGTACTGTACATCTCGCGCTGGCTGCAATAGAAAAAACACACTTTCCTATTGCGGAGAGTGCGAGAGGGAATTCTCCTCTGGGGGCATACCAGGCTCTTAGGTCAGGTATGGATTTTAAGGGGAACCCCCTACGTCGAAAAAACAGCGTGGGGGTCCCCCCAAAATCTATACCAGACCCTTATCCGAGTATGCAGCTCGGCCGGTCAGGAAAGCGGGTGGGGATGAGCGAGCGCCCCCCCCCTCCTGAGCCGTACCAGGCCGCATGCCCTCATAGGATGACATGACCATGCCCCCTTATGACCTCACAGTCCCAGCATGCCCTGGGACTGTGATTTCATAGGGGGCGGGGTCACCGCTATCTTGTGCCGCTCTTTTGCTAATGGTGGCCCGGACATCCGGATCGTCTTCGAAGACGATCCGGATGTCCGGGCCACCATTAGCAAAAGAGCGGCACAAGATAGCGGAGGAGCCGGCAGAAGATCCAGACACCGGGAGAAGACGCCGGAGAGACCCCCGGAGTCGGAAGAAGACCCCCGAAGTTGGAAGAAGACCCCCGAAGTCGGAAAGAGACCCCCGGAGTTGAAAGAAGACCCCCAGAGCGGCCTAATAAATTACTTTAAAAACCTGTGTACTGTGTTTTTTCTTGACACTTTTTCCCCTAGGTGAATGGGTAGGTGTACGATGTACCCCATACTTATTCGCAAAGGGTGGGGGGCCGGGATCTGGGGGCCACCTTATTAAAGGGGGCTCCCGGATTCCAATAAGCCCCTCACCCTCAGACCCCAATAACCAACGGCCAGGGTTGTCTGGAAGAGGCCCTTGTCCTCATCAACATGGGGACAAGGTGCTTTGGGGTGGGGGGGCCGCAGGGTGCCCCCTCCCCCAAAGTACCCACCCCCCATATTGAGGGCATGCGGCCTAGTACGACTCAGGATGGGTGGCGCTCGCTCGTCCCCACCCCCTTTTTGACCGGCCAGGTTGCGTGCTCGGATAAGGGTCTGGTATGGATTTTGGGGGGACCCCCACGCTGTTTTTTCGGCGTTGGGGGTTCCCCTTAAAATCCATACCAGATCTAAGGGCCTGGTATGCCCCTGGAGGGGAACCCATGCCGGTTTTTTATTTAAAATTTGGCGTGGAGTTCCCCCTCAAGATTCATACCAAACACAGATCCCCGCACCAGTGTGAACCCGGCTCGCAAGGTGTCAATCTCGCCAATAAAAGTGGCGAGATTGACACAATATCAGACAACAATATAGAAGTTGACCAAAGGGTGGCGGTAAGGAGCTGAAAAACCACGTGATTTGGTGAAAGTTGGCTGGAAAAGTCCTGCCGTCTGTATGCAAAACTTCTGGCCAAACGCCCTTTGTACAAAAATCCAAGGGAAAGTTTGTACAAAGTCCTATCGTGTGTATGGGGCTTTAGAAAGGCCTGTGATATCCTTCCCCGCATTAGTCTGCTCCTCAGCCATTATATGCCTTAGTCCTCCATTGACAGAACGTTTCAATGTCATGGATGTGTCATGTAGGAATATAAGGGGAGGCTGCGCTTTTGCTATATTTCCTTAGAAATGTAGCCTTTCCTTAGAGGCTAAATTTAAGCTTCACTTTAAATGGAAAAAAATACATAAAAATATATATAATGAAGTCAACTATTTTACATTTTGGCTACAGTCTCAAAAATGAACTTCTGTAAAACTAGTAAGCCAGTTGAAAGTGGCAGTGGCATGCTTTGCGCTATGATCGGCAGCCAGATGACAGATGTGACTCTCATTAGGATCAGGAGAGATGAGAGTGCCACATGGAGTTTATATCAACATCTCGGCCAAAACTGGAAATACTGGCAGCGCTCGCATATTACATACAAAATTTCACTGCAAAGAATTTCCGCATTTAAAAAGAATTCTACAAGCAACGTGGAAAGCCAAAATCGGCCTGTATTTAAAAAGTCTAAAATATATTTATTTTATTTGAATAAAGCTGTATTCACACCAAAGGTAAAATATGGCTTACCTGTAGTTACCATATATGTCATCTTAAAGTGTTACTAAACCCACAACAGTCTGTATATGCAGTAAAGCATGCTTGTTATACTCACTGTGGATCCCAAGGGGTAAATCCTTAGCACTGTGTAAAAAGGCTGTTTGATCCTGTCTTCTCTGATCCTCCCCTTCTTCCACAGCCCCCAATCTATCTCCTAGCCTTACAGAGCCTTGGGGGAACTCTGCACATGCTCAGTTTGGTGTGTATTGCTAGAGAGTTCTTTTTTTTTCTTGGGAGGGTGCATGTGATCAGCACAGGGCCAATCAGCACTGTCCAGACAGAGGGTCAGGGGTCCTGCAGCCTCATAGAATGGTTAGAGGAAAATGAAAATGAAAAGTCCTCTTACAAACTTTAACCAGGCACTGATAGAAGTCACAAGACTGCTATATACTGCTGATAAGAAAAGATATTTAGCCGTTTATATTTACTAAAATACCGTAATTGCATTTCCATGTTCTGTGTACTGTGGGAGACCAGATATAGTGAATGCAGAGTGCTGGGTTTAGTAACTGCACATTCGTTTTAAAAACCAATGTTGTAAGAGTCCTCCTATGATGAATGCTGGTAGGGGACAGGTTTCTCTACTCTCTAAAGACAACAAACTGTATGGACTGCATAATCGCCATCAACTGAGGAAATGCGCACATTACAGCAGTGCACAGTGGCCCACCATACAATGCATCCATGGAATGCAGTGCCCTTTATGCTGAATGGCACACAATGCACCTTCTCAACCTACTTGTACTGGAGAGTAGCACAATACGTAGCGATCCAGACCCATAGGCTATCCTAAAGCCGCGTACACACTAGCGGAATGTCCAACAGAAAAAGTCAGACGGAAGCTTTTCATCGTATACACCGATCGTGTGTATGCCTCATCTGACTTTTATTTTCGAAAATTCTGACGGACCTAGAAATAGAACATGTTCTAAATATTTCCGATGGAACCAATTCCTATCAGGAAAACCGATTGTCTGTATGCTGTTCCGACGTACCAAAAAACGACGCATGCTCTGAAGCAAGTACGAGATGGAAGCTATTGGCTACTGGCTATTTAACTTCCTTTTTCTAGTCCCGTCGTAAGTGTTGTATGTCACCGCCTTCTGGACGGTCGGACTTTGGGTTGACTGTGTGTAGGCAAGACTGCTTGAATGGACTTCTGTCGGAGTTCTGTCGGAGAAACCGTCAGAGTTTATTACGACGGCAAAACTGGTCGTGTGTACGCGGCATAAGGCAACTCAGGTTAATGCACAAACCAACATGGTAACTCTCAGTGTGACCCACAGTTTGTTTAGTGGGTCGCTCAGACTCGATCGCTGTAGGGAATAGAGTGGGTGACGCTACAACCACTGCAGGAGTGCCAGCAAGGGATGGAGCTGGTCCCAGCTACTGTAGTCACTGGAAGGAAGAGAGGAAAGTTCCCTCGGTGCCGCACATCCACAGAGTCCTATGGTGGTATGAGAGAGACAACCTCAGCCTGGGCTCCCACCAGGCCATACCCCGAACATCTTTTACTAAGCTCCGTGGGGGCGGAGTGAAATGCGTTGGGAGCATGGCTTGGCGGGAGCCCAGGCTGAGGTTGTCTCTCTCATACTACCATAGGGCTCCGTAGATGTGCGGCACCGGGGATCTTTCCTCTCTTTCTTCCAATGTTAACGCTCAGGCTGCTGTAAATGAGCCCAAGACTTTGCATACCTTGGGTTTTGATGCAACTGGAATGTATTTAACTGATCTAAACTGAAGGCTTGGTTGGGCTTTAAAAACTCCTTGCTAAGTTTTGTCAGGAATGCCTCTAATCTGTGACGTTCTCATTCATAATAATGTATGTTCTTTCACCACTTTAAAATGTATATCACAGGTTCCCATCACATTAAACATCCTTATACAACACTTGCATACAGGCCTTTCATGTTCTTTGGAGTGTGATTTACCCTCCCATCTATTATGTTCTTTTGTTACACTGTACAGTATATCTTCACCACTCCACTCCTGCTAAATTTCCAGCTTGGATCCTTCTAAAATGTTGTATGAAAGAAAATACCCTAACTTAGAAATTCACTGTACTCGTTATTCTTTTATTTCAGTAAGTATAAATATCTGAAAAGTGGAATATAAAATGAAAACAACATTATTGTCATAAAACTGTTTTTTTCTTTCTTTATTTGTTATTCCTTTAGTGCTTTTCTTTAAGTCTGTGCCTTATCTGTCTATATGACTAGTGATTTACTAAAGGCGAATAGACTGTGCACTTTGCAGAGTGCAGTTGCTCCAGAGCTTAGTAAATGAGCAGAAGCTCTGCTGACTTCCATCATCCAATCATGTGCTAACAAAAATGCAGTTTTTTTTAAATTTTCCTTGCATGTGATTAGGTATTTTTTGCAAAGCTTTGAAGCTTTACCTAATATACTAAGCTCTGGAGCAACTGCACTTTGCAAAGTGCACAGTCTATTTGCTTTTAGTAAATCATCCCCTTAATGTCCATGTGGCCCCTTGTGGGTAGGTGCAGCGTGAAGCAGTGGGCAGAGAGCACACGAAGTCCAAGTGCAGTATCAGGAATATATTGTAACAAAAGTTCAACAGTTGGGGAAGCAACCCACATGGGACACCCACCAAGTGCAACAGTGATGGGACAGTAGACTGGAGACCCAAAGATTCCCACAGTGTGTGCCACGAGGAGCTGAATGTGGCCTGGCCAGCAGTGGCAGTTGGTGCTCAATTTTCTTCCCCCCCAGCCAGCCAACCACCCCCCACCCCCGGCACTCAATTGATCAATTGCTGCTTTACCCCCCCTCGCTTGATCCATTGATTGCCGCAACCCTCGCCTGTCACCCACCAGGCCCCCCGCCAGCCCAGCACTTACCCCATCCAGGTCGCGGCTTTGGCGGCTCCCCCCCCCTGCGTCTCTTCTACTGAGTCTCAGCGATCGCTTCTCTTCCTGGGCCAATCAGGACTTAGGACTTGTGGCCAGTCAGGCCTGATTGGCCGAGAAGAGAAACAGGAAGGCTTCAGCGAATATTAACCACTTACCGACCGGCTCCTGTACATATACGTCGGCACTTTGAAGATGGATATCTCGGTAACGGCAGCAGCTGCTGCCACAACCGATGGTATCCATCTTTACAGGAGCTGGTTCTCTGTACGATAATGGTGGTCTCCCGGTTCGCAACAAGATCACTGTTATCGGCGGCGGGAGAGGTGTCACCCCCCCTCCCGCCGCTCTCCCGCGCCCTACGGCCGGCGCTTACCGGAGCCGTCGGTAGCGGGGGAGGCGATCGGGACCTTTCTGTGCCTGGGTATGGAGACGAGTGAGGCTAAGATTGCCGCCACCAGTCTCCATACCATTGGACGGCTGAAGTGACGTCATTACGTCAGCTCCGCCCACTTTTCTTAAAGGCATATTTTTTTTTATGTCATTTTTTCAAAAGACTTTTTTTTTTTTTTTGCATTTTAGTCTAAATATGAGATCTGAGGACTTTTTGACCCCAGATCTCATATTTAAGAGGACCTGTCATGCTTTTTTCTATTACAAGGGATGTTTACATTCCTTGTAATAGGAATAAAAGTGACACCATTTTTTTCTTAAAACAGTGTAAAAATAAATAAAATATTGTAAAATAAATAATAAAAATAAAAAACATTTTTTAAACCCCCCCCCCCCCCGTCCCGACGAGCTCGCGCGCAGAAGCGAACGCGTGCGCGAGTAGCGCCCACATATGAAAACGGTGGTCAAACCACACATGTGAGGTATCGCCGCGACCGGTAGAGCGAGAGCAATAATTCTAGCCCTAGACCTCCTCTGTAGCGCAAAACATGCAACCTGTAAAAATTTTTAAACGTCGCCTATGGAGATTTTTAAGGGTAAAAGTTTGACGTCATTGCACGAGCGGGCGCAATTTTGAAGCGTGACATGTTGGGTATGAATTTACTTGGCGTAACATTATATTTCACAATCTAAAAAAAAATTGGGCTAACTTTACTGTTGTCTGATTTTTTTATTCAAAAAAGTGATTTTTTTTTCCAAAAAAAGTGCGCTTATAAGACCGCTGCGCAAATACGGTGCAAAAAAAAAGTATTTCAATGACCGCCATTTTATTCTCTAGGGCGTTAGAAAAAAAAAACAATATATATATAATGTTTGGGGGTTCTAAGTAATTTTCTAGCAAAAAAAACTGTTTTAAACATGTAAACACCTAAAATCCAAAACAAGGCTGGTCCTTAAGTGGTTAATTTGCCAATGCCAAACAACTGGGTGGGCATTTTGAAGCCAATTAGAGCCTCAGGCTCTAATCATGTGCTTAAAAAAAAACTCCTTTGAAATCCATGGATACAGCGACCTGCATGTAGATTAGGGGCCGGGCGCATGGATTAGGGGGGCGTCGCCCCTGTGCCCCGTATGAGAGGCTACCACTACTGGCCAGTTCATACCCAAAGGGGAGGCTTTCCAGGAAGGTTAATGGTAAAAGTATGTGGCGCTAATCTAAGTGTACCATTCACAATGATGGACGAAAATACAAAGTAGCCAAAAACTCAGTACTACCTTAATATACAATACACGTGTTGCCTATAACCAATAAAGCAACCAATGAATACTTGGAAAGGGTGAATATGACCCAGTGTGCATGTTGTATTCACATGAACACTGTACTACAGTAAAACACTCCTATCTTCTCTCGTGGAGGAGTAATAAAACTATACTAAAGTGTTGAATGCTAGTGGTCATTCTAAATAGAATAATAAATAAATAATCCAATGTGCATAATGTTCCTAAAACACATTAAGTAAGATTGTGGTCACAAACATTAATACGTTGTTCATTAGGGTAGGTGAGGACACCTTTTATGTTGGCAGCTGCTCTAATTTTGGTTACCATTGTCCATGGTCTCTGTGAGTGTGGTTTTGCGCACTAGTTCTTTGCTATTTCCAGGAAGGTTGGCGTAGTCCCTACGCTTTCACTATTCCTCCGGAACCTGTCCTTGTCAGGCAGGTGACCTGTCCCTACACTAGCCACTCGCAAAATGCGTGCTAGATAGGTATAGCAGGAATTTTATGGGCCTACATCTACTTTGACAGTGCTCTCCCGATGTAGCAATATAACTGCAAAGCAAATTAAAGTCAAATTTCCCTTTAACATTACACACAGATGTAAGTGTTGAAACACCTTTGTTGCTGAATAATAAGTGAAATGTTCAGAGGATCATACCTTCCTCCATGACTTGGTTCTCACTTTCTGATGTTTCAATTTTTTTAGTTTTTCTCTTCTTTTCCAAATCTCTAACTGGAACCAAAAGAAAAGCACACAATAAGAACCAAAATATTTCACATTGAAGAACATTTATAATATTTGCAACCCATGATGTGTAACAAGTGAGATTTGACAAATTCCTACTGAGCAGGAGCCATGGCAAAATGGAGAACAAGTCTACAATGAGAAGGCAGCACAATGGCCCAAAACTCAACTCCAGGAAATCTGACGATTCCCCCTTGCAGTGGCACTGAGCCCACACTGCTTGTTTAGTCTAGGGGACAGTAAAAGCACTTTTACTCACCCAATTCTCCAATCCCCAGGCAGACGGCGCTCCCCCATGATCCAGCAGGCTCTGGACCCTACATCGGTCTTGATGACATCAGGACTTCAGACACCCCTGGAGCAGGGGGGGGGGACAAAGACGCTGCAGGGACCAGTCTAGCAGCACAGAGGAGCAAAGAATCGGGTATGTAAATCTTTTTTTCTATGCCCCCTGGGTCTAAACAATCAGTTAACCCTTACAGTTCGGACGCAGCCTCATTTCAAGGGCAATTTTTCAAGTTTCCTGGAGTAGGGCTTTAAAAATGAATACTTATGCATTGCAAGACTGGCTCAACTCCAGTCCAGGATGCTATCTGCATGGAATTTAGAAACTCAGTCAGGTTTTTATAGCAGTTGGAGAGAATTCCCATCATTTCTCTGCCTGGTGAGAGCAATCTCTGGGACAGGACGTAAGGGGAAAAATACCCATTGGATACACAATCAAACAAAACAAATAGTTTTTTCTGGAATTTTTGATTCAAAGCTTACCTAACACTAAAAACAAAATCGTAAAGGGCTTACAGCTTACTAGTCCTTAGCTGTAGTGGCTGCATTTGTTTTCTTTTTTCTAGTCTTTTTTCCCTTTTCACTTGGCGATCCGGCCAGTAACACACTTCCTGTCCCTGGGTGGCTATGCTCTCTTGTCCACTGTATCTATAGAAAGAGTCATGGTTATCACACAGGCTGGACATCAAACATGTTTGTCCTATCGATCTCCATTACCTGGTGGATTGAAGGGAATAGTAGTTTACAGAAAGATAAGCTTTTTTGTGTTTTCTTTTCAGTTCACAGGAAGTGACAAGAACGCTGCACTTCTGGCAAGACCAACAAGTATTTTCTGTACTTGCTAAAAATGATCTTTGTCTAAAAAAAAAGAAAACAGATGCAGCCACCACATGTAAGGACTGATAAGCTGAAATTAATTACTTTGTTGTTGGGTTTAGATACGCATTATAGAAATAATTCTATGGTGTGGTTCATAATTTGCAATGGCAGATAGTGAATGCCTATTTCCCAGATGAATATATTTTATTAAGTTATAGTGCATACTGCAGTACAAATATGATCTCTACCTACCAGTCAATATTGGAGTTTGTAAAAAATATTAGTAAAGGACAGTGGGTCCTCAAACTACCGCCCTTGAGCCGTATCCAACTCACTACAAAGTTTTTTTCAGCCTGCAGTTAGGGTCAGTGGCGTACCCTCAATGTGCACAAATTGAGGATTAAGATCAGAAGACCTATGGTCTCCGCTTCAACATCACAGCCAGAACTTTGTAGACACCTGACCATCACAACAATATAAGCTTGTAGGATATCCACTTCCAAAACCATAGGCAATAATATGAATCTGTCCCCAGCAACCTTTGCATCTAAAACAACCTCCACCCTTCAAAAGGAATTATACATGATTTTAATGTGTCTTTGGGAATTTGCGCTCATTTGGCTAAAAAATTATTTGTGAGGTCAGTTAGTGTTGGGTGAGACTATGTGGCTTTCAATGGGTGTTCAAATTCATCCCTAAGGTGTTTAGTAGGATTGAGGTCAGGGCTCTGTGCAGTCCACGTGGGTTCCTCCATGCAAAAGTCATCAAACCATGTCTTTATGGAGCTGGATTTGTGCCCAAATGAACACAAAAGGGCCTTTCCCAAACTGTTGCCACAAGGCTGGAAGCATACAAATGTATACAGTGTCTTTCTATGCTATAGCATTAAAAGTACCATTCATTGGAAGCACCTGAACTCAATAATTTGGAGGGGTGTCCACATATGTTTGGCCTCGTAAAGTAGGTAAAGTAGGTATGACTAATTGTGCTGCAGATAGGACTGTGTCATTGATGTTTTGTTCCATCTCTTCTGACTATAGCCAGTGCAGGTGCTCACATTGTTTCCGATGGGTTTGAATTTGATTGGCTGATGTAAGGCAGTACAGACGGTACCTTTGTTAAACATTTTGGTCAATGAAGCCCAATTCACAATAAAGACAGTTTAGTCCCTAACGACAGATGTTAATGTGTCAGCATATCAGCTATCGGTGCCCGTCACATATATACGTACTTCTGAACTCTCCAAGAACTGGCTTGCTGTCATCGTCTTCATTAAAGGCAATGATCTGTACTTTGTAACTCCGATCAGGATCAAGTCTTTGAATGATAGCTCTGGTAGCGTTGTTTTTAAGGTTTAGTTGGTTGGTTTTCCCACCTGAACATGAGAAGACATTGAGTCAGACATCTTTCATCATGGAAGAATATTGCAAATACAGCAGGAAAATGCCCATAATACCTTCACTCTTCACAAAGGCGGCTAAAGTTAATTTTGGGGTCACAAGCTGACCTTCATCACAGCGTTACCTTAGTCAGATTTTTTTATTCTGCTGTGCCGATTAGTTGGTGTACTTAAAGCAAAACTCCTGCTTTCAGTTCATTTTCCATAACCCCCCTCCACAAAAGTGGTCATTCACATAAATGCTATTTGTCATTTCTCATATGCAGCCCACAGCCAACAATTAGACTTTGTTTTCCAGGGCAGGATTAAAGGATATGTGCACCCTAACACTAAAATCTTGACATCTACAGACATCCACGATCTAACACTAACCTATCTAACCCTGTAAAGAAGAAATCTGCATACAACCCTTTTGTAAAGCCAATCTGACCCAATCCCATGCTGAGCTGTCAGCTGCGGCTTCGCTGTGGAGGTGGATGCAAAGGAAACCGCTGACAAGGGAAGCCCCATAGTACTACGTCTATGGGTGACGTCACTTCCCATTCCACCGCTGGAGACCAGACCAGATCAGCTTCAAAAAAGGTATGTATACTGATTTCTTCTTTATAGGGCTAGATAGGTTAGGCTTATATTGTGTATGTCTGTAGATGTAGCGATTTAAGTGTTAAGGTGGACTTATCCTTTAATTCTGATTGATTGCGGGTCCATAAACAGCAGTATCAGTCAACATTAAATTAAAGTGGACGTAGTATCAGATATATATTTTAATGTTGCATAAGCTTAATAATAGTATGCAATGCCAAGCAGCGGTTTCTAAAAGTGAGCAAAGTCCTTTCTTGTATTAAGAGAGGTATGGACTCCAGAGAGAGAGATATCATTTTGCCCCTGTACAAATCATTAGTAAGACCTCATCTGGAATATGCAGCTCAGTTTTGGGCATCAGTTCTCAAAAAGGATATCGGGGAACTGGAGAAAGTGCAGAGAAGGGCAACCAAACTGATAAGAGGCATGGAGGAGCTCAGCTATGAGGAAAGATTAGAGGAACTGAATTCATTCTCTCTTGGGAAGAGGATATTAAGGGGGGATATGATCAACATGTATAAATGCATAAGGGATCCATATAGTGAACTTGGTGTTGAGTTATTCACTTTAAGGTCATCACTGAGGACAAGGGGGCATGCTTTATGTTTGGAGAAAAAGAGATTTCATCTCCAAATACGGAAAGGTTTCTTCACAGTAATAGCTGTGAAAATGTGGAATAGACTCCCTCAAGAGCTTGTTCTGTCCAGCTTGGTAGATTGCTTTAAAAAAGGCCTGGACTCTTTCCTAAATGTACATAATGTAACTGGGTACTAACATTTATAGGTAAAGTTGATCCAGGGAATATGCGATTGCCTTTGGGGGGGGGGATCAGGAAGGAATTTTTCCCCCTGCTAAAGCAAATTGGATCTGGCGCAGCTGTTTTTTTTGCCTTCTTCTGGATCAACTGTGGGTAAAGAATTGAGTAAATATGATTGTATGATTTTTTTTATCTTTTATTGGTTGAAGTAGATTGACTTGTGTCTTTTTTCAACCAGACTAACTATGTAAGTAATGTGTAAGTGTATAACTTCCAGATAATATTTGCCTATCACTGAAATCACAGTACTTGCCCTGACAATGTCTTCATCTCCTTTTCTTTCCAGAAGGGTGGTGCCATCATCCAAGGACACCATCTACTTCTAAAACCCAAGATGTTCCCTCAGAGATGGCAAGGCTTGGAAATGGCTACAGATTTACAGTGTTGGAGCCTGGTTTATGGGTGAGCGCAGTTTGATTACTGGGGAGGGGGGAGACTGAGGAAATGCTTCCTCTTGCCTGCAGCAAACAGGTGACGTCATCCTCGGCAAAATCGATTGACTGGAGCTCAAAAACTGCTTAATAATGAAAAAAGATAGAGCATTTTATAAACTTAAATATCCAAACAAAAGAACTCGCTGCTCCAGGTGAGACAGAAAGCCTAATGATATCACGCACGCCCGCCTCGACTCGCCTCCGCATAAGATCAACACCAAAGAAATGGCTGCACTCCAAGATTCATCAAAATTCTTATTTAATGAACGAACATCCCAAGTGTTACAAACAGTTCAAATGGTAGATGTGTTTCACACACTAAGAGGTGCGCTTGTCCATTAGTAATGAATATGCGTACCTGTTAGTGTGTGAAACGCGTCTACCATTTGAACTGTTTGTAACACTTGGGATGTTCGTTCATTAAATAAGAATTTTGATGGATCTTGGAGTGCAGCCATTTTTTCAGTGTTGATTTTTTAAACTTGATACTAATGCCATATATTGTCAGGAATTTATTAATGCAGACTTCTAATTTTACCAAAATGTCCACTTTAATGCCCTGTACACACGACCGGTTTAGCCGTCGGAATAAACTCCGAAGGTTTGTTCGATGGAACTCCGACGGAATTACATTCCAGCGGTCTTGCCTACACACGGTCAACCCAAAGTTCGACCGTCAAGAACGCGGTGACGTACAACACTTACGATGGGACTAGAAAAAGGAAGTTCAATAGCCAGTAGCCAATAGCTTCCGTCTCGTACTTGCTTCAGAGCATGCGTCTTTTTTGGTCCATCGGAACAGCATACAGACGATCGGTTTTCCCGATAGGAATTGGTTCTGTCGGAAATATTTAGAACATGTTCTATTTCTAGGTCCATCAGAATTTTTCGAAAAAAGCAGTCCGATGAGGCCTACACACGATCGGAATAGACGATGAAAAGCTTCCGTCTGACTTTTTCTGTCGGATATTCCACTCGTGTGTACACGGCATAACTCGGCCAGGTATCAGGCTGTTCTCAGGCATCTTATCTCATGCGCTGTCCAAAGTGCTGATCCATGTTTTAATAAGACTGGCCAATTGCTGCTTCAAAAAAATTAAAAATGCATTGCACTTTTCCCCTGAAATATGGCACTACACTGGCTTTTGTAATGAGGACATGTCTTTTCTCAAAAATAAAAAGAAACCATAACAAATGTTTTTAAAGTCCCATAATGCTCCTGTAACATGATATGTATGCTACCAACTGTGCCTTTCCAATTTTTGGGGGGAAAACATCTAAATCTGATGTTCTACTGCAATTCTGTGTAAAGTATTTTTAAGAAATTAATTTTTAGATCACAAATGACAAATTTCAGATGTTATTATATGTCATTAAAATTTCCTTTTTAAACAAATCACTTGTGCTAGTGAATAGGATAATGATTCTTGGCATGACTTCCTGGCTCTAGCCAGCTCAGTAAATTGCTTCAAAAAAGGGCTGAATGTGTTTCTCTATATTCATAAATGTATTTTTTTTTGTTAGACCAAATTAGATCATGTATAATAAGTTGATTTTTGCCATTGGATCAACTATGGGGTTCTGAGAATGCAAGGTTTTTAACCACTTCCGGACCACCACACGCTGATATACGTCCTTACTTTGAAGAGGAATATCGTTGTTATGGCAGCAGCTAGCTGCCATAACCCCGGTATCCTCTTTTTCAGACGGTGGTCCGGTTTCCGATAATAGTGGTCTCTGTGGTGGATTCACAGAGAGATCACTTTTATCGGCGGCGCAACTCCGGTGCCCTCCGCCGCTTACAGGAGCCATCGGTAGAGGCGGAGGCGATCGGATCCTCTCACATCAGTGGCATGGAGATGCTTTTTTTTCTATTACAAGGGATGTTTACATTCCTTGTAATAGGAATAAAAGTGACACCATTTTTTTTTAAATGAACAGTGTAAAAATAAAAAATAAAAGGTAAAATAAATAAGAAAAAAAAAATTTTTTTAAACGCGCCCTGTCCCGCCGAGCTCGCGTGCAGAAGCGAACGCATATGTGAGTAGCGCCCGCCCACATATGAAAACGTTGTTCAAACCACACATGTGAGGTATCACTGCGATTGGTACAGCGAGAGCAATAATTCTAGCACTAGCTCTCCTCTGTAACTCAAAACATGCAACCTGTAGAATTTTTTAAATGTCGCCTATGGAGATTTTTAAGGGTAAAAGTTTGTCGCCATTCCACGAGCAGGCGCAATTTTGAAGCGTGACATGTTGGGCATCAATAAACTCGGTGTAGCATTATCTTATACGATATAAAAAAAATTAGGCTAACTTTACTGTTGTCTGATTTTTTATTTCAAAAAAGTGTATTTTTTTCAGAAAAAGTGCGCTTGTAAGACCGCTGCGCAAATACGGTGTGACAGAAAGTATTGCAACGACTGGCATTTTATTCTCTAGGGTGTTAGAAAAATAAAATGTAAAATGTTTGGGGGTTCTAAGTAATTTTCTAGCAAAAAAAAAACTGTTTTTAACTTGTAAACAAAAAATCTCAACAAGAGGCTCGTCCTTAAGTGGTTAATGTTATTTGTGTCTTTTGGTTGAGCTCGATGTGTCTTTTTCAGCCAGGCTAACATGTCCAAAATAGAGGACATTGGGGTTGATTTAATAAAGGCAAATAGCCTGTGCACTTTGCAACTTCAGTTGCATACTGCAAGGGCATTTGCTCCAAAATCTAGTAAATGAGTGGGAGCTTCACTTTGAGAAGAATACCCAATCACATGCAAGGAAAATGTAAAAAAAAAAGCATTTTTGCTTGCGCCTGATTGGATGATGGAAGTCAGCAGAGCTTTCCATCGTTCACTAAGTTCTGGAGCGACTGCACGTGCAAAGTGCACAGTCTATTTGCCTTTAGTAAATTAATCCAAATGTCTGTAAAGCTTGTACTCTCAGTACATCCTCACTGTTCCCTTAAATCTCTGGATTGCTATTGAAAGCTGCCATAAAACAAGAAGAATAACATTATACATCTGTTGGAGCTACTCTGTCATTGGAAGATTAAAAAAAAAAAAAAAAAAGAACAACTTGCAAAGAAAACTATACTTACAGTAAGCAGCTCATAGATGATTCGATTTCTTTTTCCTTACACTACGGGTGGAAGGAAACAAAATTGCTTGATTCCCCAAAAAAACACAATTAAAGCAATGTTCCACCCGCAATTTTTTTTCCTTAAAAATCAGCAGCTGCAAACACTGTAGCTGCTGACTTTTAATAAGGACACTTACCTGTCCAGGGAGCCGGCGATGTCGGCCCCCCCAAGGCGGATCCATCCATCGGATCGTGTGCAGGCGCCGCCATTCTAATTAAGGGAAACAGGCAGTGGAGCCTTGTGGCTTCACTGCCCGTTTCCTAATGTGCATGCGCGAGTCGCGCGAGGCTTTGTGAAAGGCCGGCTGTCTTCTAGGGCACACACATGTCCCAGAAGACATCGGGGAGCTCCCCGAAGAAGAGGATATGACGTCCTGCGCCACTGATGGGATGGATCGGAAGTACAGGCTGTAGTTCATAAAAAGGTAAGTTAGAAGAAAATTTTTTTTTTAAACTAGCCAAAAAACGAGCGGTGGAAAGATGGTCTTTCATTTAAGACCACCTCTCAAAAGTTGGTGGAACTCCGCTTTAATGTTGATGGGAGAATACCTCTCGCAGGACTACTATTATACTCTGCCGACAGCAGCGGATTTTCGGGAGCCTTCCCTTCCGGCAAATCTTCTGCATTGGAGTGTTGCATGCCTGGACTTCCTCCCTCAACCGCATACTGCGGTTTCTTTTGGCAGTTGCTGCATCACAATTGGACACAGTAGTGAGATAGGGGACAGCGTAAGGAACCACAGAGCACAACGTGGACGCATCCAATACTCCTGTATGTCCAATGCAGAAGATACTTCATCAAGTGGTTTCTCTTCCACAGATCCAAGATCAGTGGCACCAGGAGTATTAACCATTTTTCACAGAATGGTCTTATTTTAAAAATGTTATCTAGTAGAGTGGCTCTAACTTATCTGGAATAAAACGGACATTTTGATGCAGAAGGAGACAGCTGAGACATGTAGAAGAAGGAATATACTGATCAATTTGGTATATCTTTCATGGGGTCTACAAAAATCTGAAGCAGTTATAGTGGCTACAGAACAGTAGTCTCAAAGGATATGTGCACCCTAACACTAAAATCTCTACATCTACAGACATCCACGATCTAACACTAACCTATCTAACCATGTAAAAAAAAAAATCAGTATACATACCTTTTTTGAAGCCGATCTGACCCGATCCTACGCTGAGCTGTCAGCTGCGGCTTCGCTGTGGAGGTGGGTGCAAAGGACACAGCTGACAACGGAAGCCCCTTAGTAAGTCTATGGGTGACGTCACTTCCCATTCATTTCACAGCCATTGTCAGCTGTGTCCTCTACAAAGTTTTTGCCGTTGGAGACTGGACCGGATCGGCTTCAAAAAAGATATGTATACTGATTTCTTCTTTACAGGGCTAGATAGGTTAGACTTATTTGGTGGATGTCTGTAGATGTAGTGATTTTAGTGTTAGGGTGGACTTATCTTTTTATGCCGTGTACACACGATCGGAAATTCGGCCAGCAAAAGACCGATGAGAGCTTTTGGTCAGAAAATGCGACCGTGTGTATGCTCCATCGGACTTTTGCTGGCCGAATTCCAGACAGCAAAAGATTGAGAGCATGTTCTCAATTTTTCGGCTGGAAAAAGTTCCTATCCGAAAATGCGATCGTCTGTAGCAATTCCGACGCGCAAAATTCCTACGCATGCTCGGAAACAATTCGATGCATGCTCAGAAGCATTGAACTTCATTTCCTCGGCTCGTTGTAGTGTTGTACGTCACTGCGTTCTTGGTGGTCGTAAGTTCAGTGAACTTTTGTCTGACCGTGTGTATGCAAGGCAAGCTTGAGCGGAATCCTGTCGGAAAAGCCATCGTATCTTTTTCCGACCAAAATCCCGATCGTGTGTACGCGGCATAAGCCTCATACACGCCACTATTTTTTTTTTCGTTCAACCTGCTGAAAAACTAACGGCTCAGGTTGGAGCCGCTGTAGTAACAATCTGATGTTAGTACAGCGATCTCCCCTGCTGTGCTATTGTGTTCTGACAGGGGGGGCGGTCCCCCCGCCAGAACACTTTGGTTAGCGCTGTCAGCCATTGGCTGAGAATGCTGACGAGGAGCCAGTCAGCAGACCTTTTTTGGTCTTGAGCCTTCGACAGAAGCCAGCCGAACGGGCGGCTTCTGTCGGACTGGCTGCCATGCACATGGGCCGAATGTCGGCTGGTTTCTATTGAACCGGCTGATGTGGCCTGATTTTCGGCTCGTGTGTACTACACTTTAGGCTCGTGTGTACTAGGCTTTAGGTTGATGCCTATGTCTCCAAAAGGGACTAAGATACAGTACTTAAACCCAGATTGATAATAAACTGAGAAGCAGAGTCTTTAAAAAAATATGTAATTTCTGTTTAGATCTTATGGTAGCTGCTTATGATTTCTGACCAGGCAGTTTGGGAACAATGCACAATGTGCCTCCCACTCCAGAAATGTGTTTGGGCAGTAAATGTGGATGTTAATGTGCGAAAACAAAATAAACTGAAATAAACTAGTTATCCGTATAACCAGAAGGGTGTTACGTCTCCAACTTATGTGCTGAATTTCATAAACTAGAGAAAACAAAAGTACGGTTGATTCCAGAAGGAAGCAAAAAGTTTAGTGTGTATATACAATCATTTACACATGGCTGCCTGTTAGGGTTGCCACCTTTTTTTCAAACCAAACCCGAACACTTTAGCCGTGCATGGCAAAATTGTATTTTTAAAGGGGGAGCGCTGTAGACTCTGATGTAAGGGGGAGGTTTGGTGAGCAGAAACCCCCTTACATCAGAGTTCCCCTTTACACCAGAGTTCCCAGCAATCCCCCTTAAATGAGGGTTCCCAAAGCCCCCCTTACATCAGAGTCCACAGGGCACCCCTTACATCTGAGTCCCCCTTACCTTAGTGTATTCACTCACTTGGAGGCAGAGAAGGAACGGAGGGGGGAGACATCAGTCAAAGACAATGGATGGTGAGCTAACTCACCCGAGGATGGAGGCTCAGGCATCGACACCTATCATCCGTGATGTATCTGCCAGTTGCTGAGCTTCAAACTTCCAGCCCACGCATCCCTTTCCATGAGGCACGGAATGCTGGGGATTGGAATGTGGGTGAGGAGACAAAGTGGTAGGGGTGGGAGGAGGAGGAGCAGATCAAGCCCTCTCTTCTCTCCTGTCCATGTATGGGGGCGGGGTCCATGCGCACACCTATGCACTTGGCGGTTGTGGTACTTGGTTACTTGGGGAGCCACAGTCCATTCTGAATATTGTGTCCGGGTTTCAGGTAGTCTGAAACCCAGACAAACGATTCGGTAACCCAGACTGTCCGGGTGAATTCCAGACGGGTGGCAACCCTACTGCCTGTACATATATAATTACAGTACAATCTATACAATCTATCTTTTTTAAAACATTAACACATTGGGGTTGATTTACTAAGACCGGAGAGTGCAAAATCTGGTGCAGCTCTGCATAGAAACCAATCAGCTTCCAGGTTTCATTGTCAAAGTTTTATTGAACAAGCTGAAGTTAGAACATAATTGGCTACCATTAACAGCTGCACCAGATTTTGTAATCTCCCGTTTTAATAATTTTACCCCTTTAGACTATTACCAATACCGAAAAGATGCAACTTTTGTGAAAAGCATGCAGAAGGCCTTATCCAGGTCAGCGTATCCATATAAGAAAACTTTGGGTTTCAGTACTCTTGAAAAAGTAATAAAAAGTAATAAAAAAGTCAAAAAAAGTCAAAAAAGTGATTTTGAGGTATGGAGTGTGAAATTTTACTTAAAGGGAAACGATAATGAATTTGGGTCAATTTAATTTGTTTTTTGAAGTTTGAAGTTTTTAAAGTGCTTTTGTGTCTGTTTCCTTTTTTTCAATTGCTATATGCAATCTTTGTTTTACAAATAAACAATTAATACAAAGGGTTCCCTGAGCACAGTGGGTTAGCCAAAGAAACAACACAGCAGAGAAGCTTGTATAGAGTTCCTTTTGGTAAAATTAAAACTCCATATGGAAAAATCTCTTCACTGGGGACACAGACAGCCCTGAAAACCTGACAAAAGGTCTAAATAATCCTTCCTCAATCTTCTCCAATTTAAATTATTTTAGCTGGAGGTTTGATTTTGAAAAAGGACCACGGATTCCTGTCAGGAGTATGAGATATCTCAGCAATTTTCCGACCCAGTGACTTCTGTTAAGAACAAAGGTCTGCTTGGTTGCAGATTTCTCTCTGCCTTATGACCACAATGATCATTCAGACAATGTGGGACGTTACGCCTTCACTCTCTGCACTGTCTGTTATTTATGCACAAGCGGCATAGAATTGCCAGTCACTGTATCTAGAAGTTATGTATGATGTTATGGGACAAATATGATTTCTTCATTGACTAAGCTTGAATCAAATTCCTGAATTCCACTTTTTCCTCTCAAAGTAGAATAAAGGAAAGGGCGTAATAGTCTGCCACAATACATGCTATTCTGAGAACAGCTTTTCCTACATGGTATTGCCAAAATGCTGTGGACCAAGTGCTGGGTAAGAATTTTTAGTAAGTCATATATTAATTTTTTCAATATTTTTTCCCTTGTCAGAGCTCATCAGTTTAGGGTTGGTCTTCTCTTTATGGTATTATAGATGCAATGTTTCTGTCTAGCATTAGTCTGTCCAATCCTAGCAATACCAAATAAATCAGCTGTTCTCAACCTTTTCAGGCCCCAGAGAACCCTTACCAAAACGAATTTTTGGGCAGTCAATGGGGAAAATGCCCTTAATGCCCTGTACACACGACCGGTTTTGCCTTCGGAATAAACTCTGAAGGTTTTTCCAACGGAATTCCGCTCAAGCTGTCTTGCCTACACACGGTCACACCAAATTCCGACCGTCAAGAACTCGGAGACGTACAACACGTACGACGGCACTAGAAAAAGGAAGTTCAATAGCCAGTGCGCCACCCTTTGGGCTCCTTCTGCTAATCTCGTCGGAACAGCATACACACCAGACGAGCGTTTTTTCCAATAGTAATTTGTTCTGTCGGAAAAAATATAGAACATGTTCTCTATCTAAGTCCGTCTGAATTTTCGACAGAAAAAGTCCAGTGGGGCATACACACGGTCGGAATATACGATGAAAAGCTCCCATCGGACTTTTTCTGACGGAAATTCCGACCCGCGTGTACGCGGCATTACAGTGGTGGTCAGAAGGAAGAATGCAACCCTTACAGTGGTGGTCAGAATGTCAGCCTTACCAACAGCTAAAAAGATATTTGATGTTATGCTGCTGGCTTTGCCAAGTGGCACTGGACCTGGATCTATGCAGACCTTCAAACTGGAGGTCAATCAGCCACAGCTTAAAGATTTCCAAGCAACCTCTGGAAGAACCAAAAGGGTGGAAACCTTAGTTGAAAAGGGCTGCAATAAATAAAGACTTAACATGGCAGTTTGATGGTTAACACACCGGAGTTTTAGTATATACTAAAGAGCTATGGCATTGCTTTTGTATGGATCCAGTTTTATATATTTAATTTTTTTTTTGCTACTACTCTACAAAAATGTAGAATGAAAATACAAGTAAAGACAAAACTTTTTGTAGTTTGTGATAGGGAGAAGGATTAGAACACCTGTCAGGTTTTTTATTGCTATTTGTGCCCCTGTTGGGAGATACACCTTCTCTATTTGTCCTGTTTACCACTATCATTAAAGGAGATCTCATACTAATTATATAACTCTGTATGTCTCCTTTCTTCCCACATTTTGGGTTGTCCCAAGAACAGTAATAGAGGGTAAATCTTCCAATACTCTTGTGACACTCCAGGGATTCCTTCACTTTGATGGGATTTCCACTCACTTGCTGTTTTGGTTTTATCTTTTTGTAGTTTTGAATAGGGAGATGTATTAGAACACCTGTCAGTTTTTATTGCTGTCTGTGCCCCTATTTGGGAGATTTACCCTCTCTATTTGTTCTGGTGACCATTATCACCGAGAAATAAAGTAAAGGAAAATCCCAATTTTGGGTTGTCCTCAAAACAGTAATAGATGGGAAATATTCCAATGGGGATACTGGTTTTGGTGACAAGCAAGGATTTACTCACTTTGAAGGGATTTCCTCTCTCTTCCTGTTTTGGCTATGGAATAGGATGTGAAGGGAAGGCTCCTTAATGGGACATAAATGGCAAAAAAACTTAAAGGAGTTCTAACCCTTCCTTGTTCTATGCAAAATTAGAGCCTTCAGCTCTACTTTAACCTCCCTAGTGGTATTCCCGAGTGTGTCTCGGGGTTAATTTTCATCACCAAAAGCGGTAACCCCGAGCCACACTCTGGATTGTATCGCAGTATCCTGGTACAGGTTACTTACCTTGTCCCCAGGATCCTGCAGTGTCCTCCTGCTGTGTCCTATGTCGGATCCTCCGCCTGATTTATTACTGTTCCGGGCTCCGTTTCCTACGAGCGTCGCAACGCATGGGGCGGAGCCCAGCGGCAAGTTCAAAAAAGTACAAAACACATAACACACATAATACACTGTAATCTGTAGATTACATTACTGTATCAAATCATTTTACATCAGTTCTGCCCCTAGTGCTTTGTCCAATGCCCTGCATGCAGTTTTATATTATATATATACTATTCTTTCTGCCTGGAAACTTGAGAACGTCCATGTCATCCAAAAAGCGTCCCTCTACGTCAAAAGCGGTTTTAGACCAGCTAGAAAACAGCGATAGTGAATTAGAATCACTTGCAGAATTGAGCGATAGTGATTTGTGGGGAAATTCGTCATCAGACACTGAAAGTGACAAGAGCGACGATTATGCAACTGAGCAAATTTCAGTGTTTTTGATTTGATTACATTGTTAAATAAAATTTATTATTATATTATTATTTTTTATAATTATTTATAGTTATTATATTATAATTTATGATTTCGTGTTTCAAACTTTATCATACCCGGGATGTCTACTACACTCTTGTTTGGACAGATTTAAGTGTGTTATTCCTAAGAATTACAGGCCTACAATAAAAAAATGCCAAATTTCTATGCAAAACAATGTACCGCTTTGAGACGCATAAATCTGATATAATCATACCGCCAGGCAGGTTAAATCTCTGAATTGCTATTGAAAGCTGCTATAAAACAAGAAGAATAACATTATACATCTGTTGGAGCTACTCTGTCGCTGGAAGATTTTTTTTTTTTTAAAAGAACAACAAATAAAACGATACTTACAGCAAGCAATTTAATTTTAGTGTCAAATATTGCTGTGTTTACCTGATTTTGGCGTCACAAGGAGTTTATATCCTCTAATTTTATCTTTGGTTGCTTTCCATGAAATCTGCACACTGTCTTGTGACACAACATGGAATCTTAATTTTGTAGGCGGCGTCACTGCAAAAAAGAAGAAAGACAAAAACAAAAGTCTATAAACTGGAAAACTGGTCCCAGGAGTCCTCCAACATACAATAGACAGCCATTGTAAGTGACAGAGCCCAGACTTTATAGGTTACTTGTAATACCCCTTGCATTACAGAAATAAATTCCCGCATGACATACCATTTACAGAGGCTTGTAAACTTACACTGAGACAAGACAAGTCATGTTAGAGGTTAGAAAACTAGCAGGCAACACTAAGAACACAAACTAATGAGGTCTATCAGAGCTATAGTACACGTTTACAGCAAAAAAACAAACAAAAAAAAAAACAAACAACACTTCCAGAAAGGATTAGCTACAGTCAAGGACAAGAGGTATTTGGACTAACTGATTTGGAAAAGAAAGAGGTTCAGGTCCAGATTTCCGCAAAAATGGGACTTTAAAGGACCCTGAACACTCAAACAATGAAAAGTATATATAAAATGATACAAATTTATTGCAAAAAATAAATAACATTATAAAACAAAAACTGAAACACATGATGGCAATGAGATGGCCCAAGAAAAATTGGATGAATGAATAATGGAAGAGGCCCAAACCAACTGTCAGAAAGACAGGTAAAACCCAACACGTTTCAACATGTAAGGTAAGGGTCTTCTTCAGGGAAAGAGGAATGGGCTGGGAACTTCCAGATGAATACAGTCAATCTACAATATTAATATACACATAATTACACATAAAATACCAAAATATCCAATATTAAATAGACACATCAAACAATAATTACAGTAATTCAGTTGATGTGTCTATTTAATATTGAATATTTTGGTATTTTATGTGTAATTATGTCTATATTAATATTGCACATTGTCTGTATTTATCTGGAAGTTGCTAGCCCATTCCTTTTTTCCCTGAAGAAGACCCTTACCTTACATGTTGAAACGCGTTGAATTTTACCTGTCTTTCTGACAGTTGGTTTGGGCCTCTTCCATTATTCATTCACCCAATTTTTCTTGGACCATCTCATTGTCATCATGTGTTTCAGTTTTTTATTGTATAATGTTATTTATTTTTTGTAATAAATTTGTACCATTTTATATATAATTTTCATTGTTTGAGTTTTCATGGTCCTTTTAAAGTCCCATTTTTGAGGAAATCTGTTTTTACAGTTACGGTCAAGGACAGGGCTAAAGCAAACCTGTTATGGGAAAGACAGAGGGGCTGCTATCGTTGACCCCCCTTCTAAATATTCTAGTTTCCTGGTTGTCTCTGGTATCACTGATTTTACAGTCAGGAGACAGGTTCCCTTTAAAATTTCAGCTGAAATGTCAGTTTAAATCAGTTAAATACATTCAAGGAGCATCAAAGCAAAAAAGGTGCCAAAAGTCTTACAGTTTGTTTTCTTGGGAAAACAGCCACAGCCCAAGTAGAAAAGCATGTCCCCGGCCAGCATGATGCAGAGGAGGACCATTGCTTTCTGTGTAGAAGCAGTGGTCTCTCTGCGGAGGTCTGACACACCCCCTGCTGAGTCAGAGCTAGAACGTTCTATTCAGCAGGAAGCAGGGGCTTTGCTGATTATGGAGCTATAGGTCTGACCCATTAGTGGGGTGGCAGAGGGATCATTTCTTCTGCACAGTGAGCAAGGGTCCTTCTCTGCAGCATGCTGCCAGGAGACACAATTTTCTACTTCGGATGTGGCTGCTTTCTAAAGAACATTAACTGTAATGCCCTGTACACACGGTCGGATTTTCCGACGGAAAAAGTGCGATCGGATTGTGTTGTCGGAAATTCCGATCGTGTGTGGGCTCCATCGGACTTTTTCCGTTGGAATTTCCGACACACAAAGTTTAAAAGCAGGATATAAAATTTTCGGACAGCAAAATCCAATCGTTTAAATTCTGATCGTGTGTATACAAATCCGACGCACAAAGTGCCACGCATGCTCAGAATAATTGAAGAGACTAAAGCTTTTGGCTACTGCCCCGTTTATAGTCCCGATGTACATGTTTTACGTCACCGCGTTCAGCATGATCGGATTTTCCGACAACTTTGTACGACCGTGTGTATGCAAGACAAGTTTGAGCCAACATCCGTCAGAAAAAATCCGATTGATTTTGTTGATGGAATGTCCGATCAATGTCCGACCGTGTGTACAGGGCATACGACCTGCACATTTGGAATGTATTTAGCTGATATAACTGAAAGTTTGGCCCCCTCCGGGGTATAGATTTATCTGATCCCTCTAGTCTATTTGAATGTTAGGTTGGCCAATCATAGAACATGATGGTTACAGGCTGGAATGGTTAGGGCTGAAATGCCAAATACTCTGGTTGGTATCTTATTATAATCTCACACTCAGTTTTTTGGTAGATGGACTCTTGTTTTTGTTTCTATGAGACCTTGAGGTCTTTTTGGAACCATTTGCAACTCTTATGCCCCTTTCACACTGCGACGACTTGAGGCGCGATTTTGATGCGATTTCAGGGAATGCCTGTGGAAACTCGAGGTCTATGGACCTCAACTCACATCAAAATCTGATCAAAGTAGTACAGGGACTACTTTGAAGTTGGTACGACTTGAAGTCGCACAGATATGAATGGTATTCATTGGAAATCATGGGGTACGACTTATCATGCGACTTTGCAGTCCCAAGTCGCAGGACAAGTCGCACAAGTGTGAAAAGGGGCCTTAATGGTTGTAACTTTGATTTGTTGTGAGAATAATTCTCTTACAAGCTAAGTATTTTAAATACTCTGTGATATTTGACAACCAATTTGTTTAACTTGTTTCATTGCAGTAAAGCTTTTGTAAAAGAAAGTTTGGTTGGACTCCAAAGGGTTAGTTCACCTTGATCACCCTAATGCCCTTTGCAGTCCCTTAAATATCATTACATAACCCTCAAGTAAGAAGCTTTATAAAATATGCTTTAATGCTATTTCTCTACCTGTAAGCATATTTGTTATTAGTAAAGCCTGCCCCAAAACCTCCCAACAGTTTTGGGATCTGGTTCTCAAATTTTCCGACAACAAAATCCGTGTGTACACAATTCCGACGCACAAAGTTCCACACATGCTCGGAATCAAGCAGAAGAGCCGCACTGGCTATTGAACTGAATTTTTCTCGGCTCGTCGTATGTGTTGTACGTCACCGCGTTCTTGACGTTCGGAATTTCCGACAAGAATTGTGTGACCGTGTGTATGGAAGACAAGTTTGAGCCAACATCCGTCAGAAAAAATCCATGGATTTTGTTGTCGGAATGTCCGATCAATGTCCGATCGTGTGTACGCGGCATTAGGATGCTTGTCCTAGCAGCTGCTCCATTGAAGCTGATTCATTTAGGGTAATGTTATGGTATTTAGGGACGGCATAGGGTATTTCTTAAATAGCCCTTTAAGTTTAGGGGGCAGAAATTAGTGAATTTATTTAGTGCTGAACTGGCAAATCTAACATTTATCTATGCCAACCAGAATTTGCAAGGTTTGTCTGAATATGAATATTGCCCCATTGATAGTTCATAGTTCTCACAGTCAGGGTTTATGATTGGTATGATCCATCATAAATCTCTTAAACGAGCATGTTTATACCGTATATTCAAGTAGGTTAGAAAAGTCTGATTTGCTAAAAGAGTGTCAGATCCGCTCTGATAAACAAATTGACAAATCAATTTATTCCTGACTGGGAGGTGAGGACACGTATATTCAACTATTTTTTTCTAAGATGTAGTTACTATGTGGTGCAGCATTGGTAAATCCAAATGCATTGGGAATGCCTGATATACACTATATTGCCAAAAGTATTGGGACACCTGCCTTTACACGCACATGAACTTTAATGACATCCCAGTCTTAGTCCGTAGGGTTCAATATTGAGTTGGCCCATCCTTTGCAGTTATAACAGCTTCAACTCTTCTGGGAAGGCTGTCCACGAGTTTTAGGAGTGTGTCTATGGGGATGTTTGACCATTCTTACAGAAGCGCATTTGTGAGGTCAGGCACTGATGTTGCACGAGAAGGCCTAGCTCACAGTCTACACTCGAATTTATCCCAAAGATGTTCTATCGGGTTGAGGTCAGAACTCTGTGCAGGCCAGTCAAGTTCCTCCACCCCAAGCTTGCTCATCCATGTCTTTATGGACCTTGCTTTGGGCACTGGTGCGCAGTCATGTTGGAACAGGAAGGGGCCATCCCCAAACTGTTCCCACAAAGTTGGGAGCATGAACTAGTCCAGATTGTCTTGGTATGCTGACCCCTTAAGAGTTCCCTTCAATGGAACTAAGGGGCCACTGAAAAACAGCCCCACACCACCAATCCCCCCTCCACCAAATGATTTGGACCAGTGCACAAAGTAAGTTCCATAAAGACATGGATGAGCGAGCTTGGGGTGGAGGAACTTGACTGGCCTACACAAACTCGCTCATCCATGTCTTTATGGAACTTGCTTTGTGCACTGGTCCAAATCATTTGGTGGAGGGGGGATTATGGTGTGGGGGTTGTTTTTCAGGAGTTGGACTTGGCCCCTAAGTTCCATTGAAGGGAACTCTTAAGGGGTCAGCATACCAAGACAATCTGGACTATTTCATGCTCCCAACTTTGTGGGAACAGTTTGGGTATGACCCCTTCCTGTACATGACTGCGCACCTGTGCACAAAGCAAGGTCCATAAAGACATAAATGAGCAAGCTTGGGGTGGAGGGACTTGACTGGCCTGCACAGATTCCTGACCTCAACCTAATAGAACACCTTTGGAATGAATTAGAATGAAAACTGCGAGCTAGGCCTTCTCGTGCAACATCAGTGCCTGACCTCACAAATGTGCTTCTGGAAGAATGGTCAAACATTCCCACAGACACACCCCTAAACCTTGTGGACAGCCTTCCCAGAAGAGTTGACGCTGCAAAGGGTCGGTCAACTCAATATTGAACCCTATGGACTAAGACTGGGATGCCATTAAAGGTCATGTGCGTGTAAAGGCCGGCGTACCAATACTTTTGACAATGTAGTGTATATATAAGGATTCATTCAGCCCCGTGCATGGACTTAACCACAGATGCGACAGAGACACTGTAACTCTGAAAACAGCTCAGAGTCCAAGTGGGGAAATCCTCTTAGTCTGCACTGGTTAACTTATCTAGTGAGTTTCCATTTTCATGATGAATTGGAGGCTTTTTTTCAGGGGTTGTCCATTTTTAAAATACTTTAAAGGGATAGTTTACTTTTAACACAAAACTGCCTATACAAATAAGAGGCGTCTGTAGATAAAAACAAACTGTGCAGCTCTGATTAAAGTTGAATAAAATCCTTGCTATAGGTGTAGGCCATTTACATACCCTATGAAACCTGACTGGAATACTCCCAGGACATTGCTAAGTACTCCTAGGATGTTGTTAAGTGAGGCCTAGTCATCACTGCTCACCTCCACCGTCACAGGGGTGAGCTCTCAAATGCTGAGCTCAGAGCTACTGCATCAGGGGAGAGAAAGATTATGATGTGAGGGGGTTTGAATCAGAGAAAGAGCTGACTCCTGTGATGGTGGAGGTGAGCAGTGATGACTAGGCCTCACTTAGTAACATCCTGGGAGTTCTCCAATCAGGCTTCATAAGGTATGGGAATGGCCTTCACCTATAGCAAGGACTTTATTCATCTTTAGTTAGAGCTGCACAGTTTGTTTTAACCTACTAACATCCCTTAGCTGCATAGGCAGTTTTTTTTGTAAAGGTGAACCATCCCTTTAAAGTGCTCACGTGATTACTTTAAAGTTTCTTCAGGTACAGAGAATGAAGAAAAATACTTGGCACTTCCATGTATTGAGGAGCATGTGGCTCACTTACTGGTGCCTGGTGATTGACTGCTCAGACACCCAGTACTGTCATATAGCGGTCCTTAGCCTTGTGTGAGCTCCAAGTCACAGAGTCAACACTGGGCTCTGTTTTTGTTCCCTGTGACTGAGCGAAACAGCGGTGAAGCAATGGGGCGGTATGCACAACTTTTAGGGATCCCATTAAGGTGCATACTTTAATTTTGAGCCTACAATTTAGATACTAGTAAGCACAGTTTGCCAATGCTTCTGATATATTTACTGCATGCCTTGGCTTTGTTCTTTGTATTTTTTTAATGCAATAAGGTAATCTATGCTTTTATATTTATTTATTTCAGGTACTTATATAGCGCCATCAATTTACGCAGCGCTTTACATTGTACATTCACATCAGTCCCTACCCTCAAGGAGCTTACAACTTAAGGTCCCTAACACACATTCATACATATACTAGGGCCAATTTAGACAGGAGCCAATTAACCTACCAGCATGTCTTTGGAGTGTGGGAGGAAACCGGAGTACCCAGAGGAAACCCACGCAGGCACAAGGAGAACACGCAAACTCCAGGCACATGGTGTCGTGGTCAGGATTCGAACCAGCGACCCCTTTTTGCTGCTAGGTGAAAGTGCTAACCACTACACCACTGTGCTGCCTTTATATGATATAAAATGGATGGGTATTTTTTTCCAATTACAGTGGAACCTCGGTTTAAGAGTAACCTGGTTTGAGAGCGTTTTTATTTCCAAGCAACTTTTTAAAAAAAATTTTGACTCGGTTTGCGAGTGTTGTCTCGCTAGACGAGCAGAATTCAACCTAATAGGGCCTGCAGTACCGCATTTGGCCTGATGTGCGGGGGCGCCGGAGCCGAGCAGAGCCGAACAGCGACGATCGCAGCACTATTCGGCAATGCTCGGAAAGACACGGAAATACACAAAAATACTTCTGAGCTTTACCGACGTTTGCTGAGGTCAGCCGACGTGTCCTCGGGCCTTTCCGTCCGTTTCCGAGGCTGTCCGGCGCCCCCCCCACCTCTGGCCGCATGCGGTATTGCATCCCATTAAAGTCAATGCGGAACAAATTATTTTCGTTTCCATTGACTTCAATGGGAAAACTCGCTTTGATATGCGAGTACTTTTGATTAAGAGCATACTCCTGGTACGGATTATGCTCGTAATCCGAACTGTACCTCAAAATACCACCCAGCTTCTTTTTAATTTTTCACATTTGCTATATCCAGAGGACAGATTTGTGTCATATCACAGGGCAATACAAACTGCCCCTCTTGGAATATATAAAATAAACCCAGAAAGCAAAAAGCAAAAAATAACCCTATGAAGGAAAAAAAAAATCAAAGTATCTACAAAAAAAAAAACTCAAGAGAACACATGCAAGTTCATAAACGAAAGTCCAGATGTAGAACATCCCTTTAAGATATGTTTTATTTATAGGGCCACAGTCCTTTAAACAAAAATCACAACTAAATGCTCCCAGACCTGCCCCAAAATGTAGTTATTTGCCATTTCTATTGCTCTGTGTTAGTTGCTGTTAAAAAAAAGGCAACACAATCAATGCTAGCTTTTTTTTTTTTTTGTTTAATTAAAAAGTGATTTAAAGGACAATTCTACCTTTGAAGTGGAGCCAGCCGCAGACGTTTTTGGAAGAAAGGCTGCGTGGTGCTGCACAAGGCTTCACGGTAAACATTGCTGGAATGGGGAGTATTTGAATTGCCATGCCAGGCTACATTTATTGGGGTGAGGGAAATACAGGGCACGTTCACTCAAAGTGAACTTGTCCTTGAACCCTCTTGCCTGAAAATGTTGTTATTTAAGTTTATTGGCCCTTTAATGCATTACAACCTTTTAATATGTGATATGGCTGGAGATCCTCAAGGTATGTGGCTCCTCATCCCTAATTTATTGTTAGCAAAATAAGAAGAGAAGGGATAGAGAACAGGGATTATAGCGGTGCCTAAGAAAGTATATAATATGCTAGTAAGTAAAAATATAAAGAATTTTATTATTACAAATATCAAAACATAAAATACATATACAGGTGTGTGAACAGACCTGTATATGTATTTTATGTTTTGATATTTGTAATAATAAAATTCTTTATATTTTTACTTACTAGTATATTATATACTTTCTTAGGCACCGCTATAATCCCTGTTCTCTATCCCTTCCCTTCTTATTTTGATTACAACCTTTTCTTGTTATCTTTAAATCATTAATGATGATTTAAAAATAAAGATGTCTATGATGATATTGTCTTACTTAGCTGCTAGTTAACACCTTTCCTGGTATAAATTCAATAATTTGCCAGTTATTAATATCTTATCTTATAAAACATAGAAGAATTTTGTTTTTCGAGTTTGACTGTGGAAATTTTAAATCCAACAAGATACAACAGGAATAATGAGCAACACGAAGACATCAGCGGAATAGTGAACTTGGCTTTAACATTCAGTTACTAGTACATTTTAGTACATGTGTAAGTTGGTAGAAATTGCTGGGGGAAATGATCCATTATTAATAGCTGCAAGGCTGACTATGGCATGCGTTAATGAATCTGCATAGTTTTACTTTCCACTTGCAAGATGAAACAAACTGTACAGCCGCTGCATGTGGAATTCGCAATCTACAAAGAGTTACATTTAAAATAAGACTACCTGCACCTTTAAAATTGTTTAGGGTTTGCAGACCTAAAATTGATTCTCCAGGTTTGGGTGGGTTCTGGCAGGATCGATCAGCTGATGAAATACTAAACATCTCAAGCAACTTTAGCAACTAGAGCAGGGGTCTTCAAACTATGGCCCTCCAGTTGTTCAGGAACTACCCATCATGCCTTGTCATGTCTGTGAATGTCAGAGTTTTACAATGCCTCATGGGATGTGTAGTTCCACAACAGCTAGAGGGCCATATTTTGAAGATCCCTGAACTACAGTATATACCCAAAAAATGGTGGACACCTGACCTTCATACCTTAATGAACTTGTAGGACATCCCATTTCAAAACCATGGGCAGTAATATGGAGCTACCCTACACTACAGTATGGGATTTTTTTGGAACTTGCCACAGCTACCCGGAGCACCTTGTAGTAACTGCACCAAAGCAAAATGGTTATTTTACTAATCATTTAAACCCTAAAAAGCGTGCTTTAAATTATGGGTAGATACTGTGGTCAGATCACCACACTTGTGGTCCCAGCTAAGCCCACCAGCTGATATAAAGGCTTCTAGCTCTACCTTTTAATTTCTTTACATATCTGAATTAAAACTCCATTCTGTGCAGGAATAACTGAAAAATAGCAATGTGGAAAACGAATTGCTGGAATTTTCCATAGATATAGTAAGCTACTGGGTAACCTAGCCCAGCTAACTCCAGTTAGTGCTGTTTTTCAGTAGACTGACCCTTTATTACAATGCAAGAAGCAGGATGGTAAGTATAAACCAATTCTCTAAGGCTGGATTCACAACTCTGCATTTTTTGTGCTTTTTGGATTTTGCAGATTTGCACTACAGATCGTGTTCCATAGGAAACAATGTTAAATGGACTCTAGTGCAAGTCTGCAAAATGCAAAAAACACTAAAACTGCATAGGTGTGAATCCAGCCTAAGACAGGTTCAAAGTTCCTTTATATCCATTGTTATATTTATCAGCATATTAGTATATATATATATATTTATATATTTCTTACATACTTTTATTCCTATGTACATTAATAAAAAAATACAAGTGTACAATGAAGAAATTAAAAACACAACACAACAGAACTCATGGTATAACAATACAGGAAATATCACCATCACCAACAAAGAAAAACCCATTGACCATCACAATTGACCACATCCACCCTTCTGAACAAAGACATGTTTTGAAGACACAATAAATACTACAGCTGTATGTATACATTCTACTACAGAATATGTGCCAGCAGTTTAACATAACTAATGTAGTAGAAAAATTATGCAAAAATTTGGCTTTTATATAAATGTTCCTGGGTAGTACACAAAACAGTCATAGTCCAGTCATCAATCTTAACATTTTTTAAATGAAGATATCAGTTTTAAATTATGAAAATATATAGGCAGACTGACATACGTATTAATATGAATTATTATTTATAATAATAATAATAATCATAATAATGCTGTGATTTAAATTTATTTCAATTTGCTTTTTGTTTAAAAATATATATCTATATAATATTGTATACTCAATAAACTTCTTTTGACAAGGAAAAATATATATCTATGTAGGTTTTTAGTTATGTAAAAAACTGCATGAATGGCACATAAAACACACAGCTAACAGAAATATCTACACATAAACATAACTTGGAATACTGGAGAGTCACCAACCTGTACTTAAAGCCTTTATATCTGAGTTCATTTAGTTTCTGTGGAGCAAAAGCTTTTTTCTCATAGTAAAATATAAATAAAATAAGGCAAAAAAAATTATAAAAAAAATATAAAAGCCAACATAAATAAATAAAATAACATTATAAGATAAAAATAAATAAAACACGAAAATAATAAAAAAATACAACTAATATACAAGAAAATTAAATAATTCTTTCAATGAAATAAAAAAAACACGTTATTAAATGTCTACAATAAAAATAAGACAAAAAAACACTGTAAAACTGCAACAATTATAAAATATAAAAAAAAAAAGATCTGAATGCTTTATTTGAACCCAATACGCCACAACCTGGATCAAGTGCTTAATGTCTGTTTAAGGTAAGATTGATACATTTCTTGACATATATAGTTGCGTCCACAGCGTGATCCCCTTAGCATTTTACACACATCGGCATGCTTAGCTTTCAAGATGAAAGAATGGTATTTCCAATCTTGTCCGGACTTGAAGTCTGATTGTCCAGATGGCCTTCCAGAAACTCTGTGGAACATATTCTGAATACACATTGCAGTGACATGGCGTTCATGACACTTAACAACTTTAAAAGACATTGGAATGGCAGAGCAAGCGCTGGACATATACTACAATCCTGTTGTAGGAAGAAGTATTACATTTTTAAATTACTTCTGATACAAAAGGATGAACAGTTTGCTTGTACAGTACATACACAATTGGATACAGTTGTACAAAGAATCAAAATAACATAAATCAAAAATGAGTTAATTTTTTCCCTAAAAATAGAATATATATATATATATATATATATATATATATATATATATATATATCTAGATATATATATCTAGATATCTAGATATATATATCTAGATATATGTATCTAGATATCTAGATATATATATCTATATATCTAGATATCTAGATATATATATCTAGATATATGTATCTAGATATCTAGATATATATATCTATATATCTAGATATATAGATATATATATCTAGATATATAGATATATAGATAGATATCAATTTATAGATGTATCTATCTATCTATCTATCTATCTATCTATCTATCTATCTATCTATCTATCTATCTATCTATCTATCTATATGTATGTATGCGGTGCATGGTAGTACACGATGACCTAAACCTGCAAAGGTCCCAATTTTTTTATTTTTCTTGCGGTTTACTACCGCTTTAAACTGTTGTAAAAGTGCAGATATCATTGTCTACGCAAACCAATATACACAGTATATTGTCAGTCACTGGCTGGCAGGATTGTGGATGGTGTATAAGTGTCACCTAGGTTTTTCATCTACACATGGTGATGAGCTCCAGAATCCAGGGTCGTGAAGAAAACCGATTTTTTTTTTTCACAAAACTAAACTTAAAGGATAAGTTAACCCCTTGGTGCCGGCGCCTCCTTTCCTTTAATTCCTTTAAGGGATTTCAGATGGTGGGAGGCGGGGTTTATGATCATGTGACCGCCGTGATTGGCTGCCTCAGCGGTCACATGATGGGAAAGCTCATGATTGCAAATAATGACGGGGAACTTTCTGCTAGCCACCGGTAACTGTGTCGGGAACGTTTACATCCTGGTATGCAAATATGCAGCAGCTCAGCGTTAAGGCCCTCCCGCCGAGAGGCCACATAGTGGGTGCTGTAGGTGCCAAGAGGTTAAAATGATAAGGTCACTGCTGCAGGCTTTCCCCAAGCCATCGCCTCTAGTGCCAGCAAGCTGGGGATCTTCTCCCCAAACTCACTATCACAATTAAAAAAAAAAAAACGCCAGGCTGCGTCATTCATTCACAGAGTTCTGTGAATGAATGAACTACAAATACCAACAGCCTTTGTGGCTGTTGTCTTGTAGTTCTTAATGAACTACTACTGCACTGTTGAGCGCTCTAGGTAGTGTATTGTTTCTTCCTTGTCAGTGTATAACTGCCTGTCCGTACGAGGTAAGAGCAGGCAGCTTACACTGACAGTCTGCAGGAGTCCTGCACTGCATCCGTGATCTGCTGATCATCATGGGTGCAATGCTTTTCAGGCTTCTAGTAAAAAAAAAAATGCACATTTTTTAACCTGCAAAAAGATGTGCATTTATTTATTTATTTTTTTACAAAGGTGAACTTATCCTTTAAGTTTGTTCCTGACTAACTTGTACAAACAGATGCCTCGGATGTTGGCCTGAGATGTCTTATCTGAGGAAATGAATGGGGAAGAACATACAATAGCATACCAAGGCGTTTGGTCATAAAGTTAGCACTAGAGTCTTTGGGTTATTACCTTTTGGACAGACAATTCTAAATGATCACAGATTATTCTCCACTACAGCGGATGGGTCAGGGCAAAAGAAACAATGCACAAGTCACAAAACACTTTCTGGTTCTCCAAGACTTTACATTTTAAGGCAGGCCAGGGAACCAGCAAGCAAATGCTGATGAACTGTCATGTTTCCACTGTATGTTGGTAAAATGTGCCCCTTCCCACAGTTCTGAGACAAGGGGGAGGGTATGTGAGGCACTGGTTGGCACAACTGTAGATACCTGTCACCTAGGTTCCTCATCTACAATTGGTGAGGGGCACCAGAGATTGTGACTGATGTGGAGAAAACACACTTTTTGTTCTGAATTTTATTAAGTCCCATTTTGGGTCCTTAGGCCCAGACGCTTTGTGAATTTTTGGGTGGGATAAAGCTTGCACCCCTGGGTCCACATGTCTTTCTGATGCTTTGGGAATCTGCTGTAGTGTGAAAAGGCTGAGTGCTGACAGAAGACTATTGGCTTAGAATCTATTGGCTCAAGCAGATGTTAGTATTTTTATGATACGGCCTTATGCCCCGTACACACGGTCGGACTTTGTTCGGACATTCCGACAACAAAATCCTAGGATTTTTTCCGACGGATGTTGGCTCAAACTTGTCTTGCATACACACGGTCACACAAAGTTGTCGGAAAATCCGATCGTTCTGAACGCGGTGACGTAAAACACGTACCTCGGGACTATAAACGGGGCAGTGGCCAATAGCTTTCATCTCTTTATTTATTCTGAGCATGCGTGGCACTTTGTCCGTCGGATTTGTGTACACACGATCGGAATTTCCGACAACGGATTTTGTTGTCGGAAAATTTTATAGCCTGCTCTCAAACTTTGTGTGTCGGAAAATCCGATGGAAAATGTGTGATGGAGCCTACACACGGTCGGAATTTCCGACAACAAGGTCCTATCACACATTTTCCGTCGGAAAATCCGACCGTGTGTACGGGGCATTACTGTGGAAAGCCCTCATACACTGAAACTATGTTTGTTTACTGCCTTGCTGAATACATTTGCAGGACAAATCTGCTTGGACTGCTCCAATGCACGGTTCCCATTGGGGTTGTGAGGCAAAAGGAAGAAGACAGAAGCTGCAGGAAGGAAAAGGTAGGAAAGAAAATGAAATAAAAGGAAAAAAAAAAAAGGGAACGCAAGAGAGGAAAAGCAAAAGAAGAAGGAGAGGGAAGAAGGGGAGGAATTATCTGTGGCATGCATGAGGGTGCAGACAACAGAGAGAAAGGGAAAGGAATAGGAAGGGAAGTACAGGCAGATTAATGGGCAGGAATGTAAAAAGAAAGGGAACAGATGGGGAATGAAAATAAAGAATGGAAATGAATTACAAGAAGTGGTGGAAAATAAAGGAAAAGTTGAGAAAATAAAACAAAAATTAATAGTGTGTCGAAACCAGAAACATTTCTTGTTGCCTACAGCAACCAAACTGATTGAAACTATCATTTTTACAGCTATTGTTCTTTGAAAATAAATAAAGGACATTAATTAGCAGAAATGTTACCTGTAGCACATCTTCATACATCATTGTGTGTAACCGCTTTCGTGGCTTATGGTAAAACCCTATTTAAACAATCCTTAAATCTCAAACACATTGTTGTAAAGCCCATACTTCCCCCTGCTAGCTAACATCTTCATTTTCCTATTCATAAAACCTGCCTGTACGGGAATTACCAACCGCAGCCAAAGATTTCTGTGATTTATTATTTGTAATAATAACCCGTGAGGATTCCTGGTGATGTTCCCTCACCTTAAAACACCTAATGAAAATGGGATTTTGGCAAAGACACCAAAACTCAAAGACTAGCGCATCCCCTAGAGCAGCGGCAGACAACCGGTGCTGACAGATCACCTGCAACTCCCTGCTTGCTGTTTCATTCAGGTGGATCTAAGAAGAGGCAAGGATAACTCCAGTTAAAGTATAAATAAAGGTGTTTTTTTTTAGATTAGGATAGAGCAGTGAGGGGATAGAACCACTGTTTTTATAGTTATCTGTGTTCCCATAAGGGTGATTCACCCTCCTTAATTGTCCTGATCACCACTGTCACTAGGAATGAAAGTGTGGGGAAAACCAACATTTAGAGTTGCCACCGCATGTGGCCTTTTGGCATTTATTGTTCAAGTAACTACAGGCAGAAGGATTTTTACCTTAATGTCTACCCTAATGCAGTGGTCTCCAAACTGTGGCCCAGGGGCCAGATGCAGGCCCTTTGCTTGCCTTTATCCGGCCCTTGGGGCAGTGGTCCTCTCACTAATACAAGACATTATTCCAACCACTAACACCAACGATGGGGCATAATTCTTCCCATGGATACCAATGATGGGGCATTATTCTTCCTACAGACACCAATGATGGGATGCTATTCCTCTCATGGATACCAATGATGAGACACTATTCCTCCCATTGACACCAACAATGGGGTACTATTCCTCCCACTGAGACTCATTGGGCATTATTCCTCCCGCTGACACCAACGTCCGGCCCCCTTAAAGTCTGAAAGACCATAAACTGGCCCTTTTTTTAGAAAGTTTGGAGACACCTGCCCTAATGCATTTTCTGCATTAAGATAAAAAACCTTCCAATATCTGTGCCTCCCCTTTCTCGATAGACACTTGACTCCAATCCCAATCCCGATCCAGTGCTGTCCCTGCTGGCAGTCCAACTCTGCTCTCCTGCTGCATTCATAGGCTTTACTGAGAGCAGCAGGAGCCATTGGTTCATTGGTTTGAGGGAGCAGATAGCATGGCCAAGCAGTGCTGTGTGCGTCTATGGACACACACAGCCTGACTCAGGAGCGTGCCCGCACAAGTGCCAGTATAGCAAGCGGCTTGCTATGAGGACACTTGGAGAAGAGGAGGAGGGGACAGAGCAGTCCAGAGCAGTATAATGTGTGTTATTTACATTTTAAAAAAATGTAGCTTTACAATTACTTTCAGCCCTCTGGAATGCTGAAGACCAGTGGTCTCCAAACTGTGGCCTGGCCTGTTACTGACATTAAAAACAGGGCACTATTTTTTCCATTGACACCAATGATGGGGCACTATTCTTTCCACTGGCATCAGCGATAGGGCACTATTTTTCCACTGACAACAAGGATGGGGCACTATTTCTTCTACTGACACCAACGATGGAGCACAATTCTTCCACTGATACCAATGATGGGGCACTATTCTTCCCCTGACACCAATGATGGGGCACTATGTCTCCCACTGACCCCAACGATGGGGCACTATTCCTTCTACTGACACCAATGATGGGGCACTATTCCTCCCACTGACACTGACAATGGGGGACTATTCTTCCACTGACACCAATGGTGGGACACTATTCCTCCAATGACACCAATGATGGGGCACTATTCCTCCCACTGAACCCAACGATGGAACACTTTTCCTCCTCCTAATGGCAAAGATGCATTGTTTACTCCCACCAGGACAATTTCAACTCTCAATGGCCACAGTCCGGCCCCCACAAAAGTTTGAAGGACAATAAACTGGACTCGTTCAAACTTTTTTTCTTTTTTTGTGCCATCATTCCCTCTCTCTTTTTTATGAGTTTTTTTTTTTTTTACCTCTGATATTTTATAATAGATATTGCTGAGATAAATATGAAATGATGTAAAGGTAATTTGAAAGGAAGCTGTATGGAGCACAGATGTGGAAGCACCGAGGTTGAATTAAGAGTGATCTCCAATATTCTTGTGTAGTATGTCGTCCCCAGCTGGCCATACACAATAAGCTGGCCATACACAATCAGTTTTTTGTGTTGTTGTTCAACAAAAATACTGTAAATAATAATAATAATTAAAAAAAAACACAAAAAAAAACAACAGGTTCCTTATAAATGGCACAGGATGACCATGTGTTGTTGGAAATCTTCCTACAGGGGTCAAAGGCGCCCATACAGAAGATCAAACACTTCCTTGCTCAACAGTTACATTTCTTTTTAAAATGTAAAAGTAGAACTTCACTCTAAATGGGAAGTTCCACTTTATGTCTTCCTCCCCTCCTCCTTCTGTAACACATTTGGCATATTACATTTTTTGGGGGGGAGCAGGTGCCTAGTATTGATAGGTATTCACTACCACTTCTGCTGGTTCAGCCTCTCTTTCTCTGCTTGCAGCCTTCTGGGACACATCGCAGGTTCCAGAAGGCTGTGGGACCATTCACAAAGCGCAGAGCAGCTCGCTTATGCACAGTGGGAAGCCGGCTGTGAAGCCACAAGGAATTTACAAGCAGCTTCCCACATTAAACTTGGGACCCAAAAACCAGTGAAGAGCCGCCCTGGGTGAGGACAGCGCTGGATCCCTGAACAGGTAAGTGTCTTTTTATCAAAGGTCAGCAGCTACAATATTTGTTGCTGACTTATAATTTTTTTTTTCTCTCTAGGGTGAAGATCCTCTCTAATGGAGTTCTATAATGTTTCTATAATTTAAAGTGGTGTACAAATGTGCAAAAAGTACAAGTGCGCAACTACAGTAAATTGTGGCACCCAACCAGGGGCGGACTGACAACTCATGGGGCCCCTGGGCAATAGGAGATTATGGGGCCCCCGGGCAATAGGAGAAGATTATGGGGGCCCCCGGGCAATAGGAGATTATGGGGCCCCCAGGCAATAGGAGATTATGGGGCCCCCAGGCAATAGGAGATTATGGGGCCCCCAGGCAATAGATTATGGGGCCACACAGTATACACACAATGGAGAGGTGGGGCAGCTATAAACTTGTGATTTTTAATAAAACACAGATTTTTACATACTGTCCCTGGTTTTATTGAGGCTGGCAACTCTGATGAAGTCCCTTAGTGGCATGGGGCCCTCGGGCAGTGCCCGAGTGCCCGAATGGTCAGTCCGCCCCTGCACCCAACCCAATTTCAGATATGTTAAAATTAATCATGATTGATTCCTATGGGTTTCAGCACTTTGTACACCATCATTGCATTTCTTAAATAAGGACATTTCGAAGTATATAACAACATTTAGATCGGCGTGACGCAGCTTTCCAAGAAAGACCACCCAGATCGACAGTAAATTTGTGACAATTAAACTATCCCAAAGGCTTCCAGCCAGTACTCTGCCTTTCCCAAACTCAACAGTAGCTGGAGGGTGAGAGATGGCCTTTCCCTAGTGTTAAGTGTCTTTATAATATTGTTATTGCATATGTTATAATCCAGAGACTCACACAAAGCTCCACATATTATAGAACTCTGTGCTTTTGGCAGCAAGAAAACAAGGCCTCGCCCAACGTAAATATTAAGTCTATGTAGTCTGCAAATCTACAGTTTAACAAGGCAATAAAATGGTATTTTTAAAACATTTTAAAGCGTTTCTGGGTTGGCTCAATTTGAAAGAGGGACTGGAGCTTGTGGAAACTTGTTCTTTTTAAATCCCTCTCCTGTTCTCCCTTATGAATGTGTGTGTGTGTATATATATATATATATATGCAAAAGTTTTAGGCAGGTATAAAATAATGTAAATCAAGAATACTTTCAGAAATAGTGATGTTATTAGTTTATTTTTATCAATTAACAATATGGAAAGTAAATATACCGAAGCAAAATCCAAATCAAATCAATATTTGGTGTGACCAACAAAACCCTAAATCCGTGTACACACGAGTGGAATGTCTGACAGAAAAAGTCCGATGGAAGCTTTTCATCGTATATTCTGATCATGTGTGTGCCTCACACACAAGGCAAATTCTGACAGACCTAGAAATAGAACATGTTCTAAATATTTCCGACGGAACCAATTCCTATCGGTAAAACCGCTCGTCTGTATGCTGTTTCAACGGATCAAAAACGACGCATGCTCTGAAGCAAGTACGAGACGGAAGCTATTGGCTACTGGCTATTGAACTTCCTTTTTTGTAGTCCCGTCGTACGTGTTGTACGTCACCACGTTCGGGACGGTCGGACTTTGGTCGGACTTTGGTCGGACTTTGGTTTGACTGTGTGTAGGCAAGACCGCTTGAATGGAATTCCGTTGGAGTTCCGTTGGAGAAACCTTCGGAGTTTATTCCAACGTCAAAACCGGACGTGTGTACGCGGCATTACACAAAGTTTTCGAAGGAACTCGGCAGGTAGATTGTTCCAAACATCTTGGAGAGCTAACCACAGATGTTCTGTAGGCTGCCTCATATCCCTCTTCATGTAATCTCAGACAGACTCTATGATGTTGAGATCAGGGCTCTGTGAGGGCCAAACCATCACTTCCAGGACTCCATGTTGTTCTTTACGCTGAAGATGGTTTTTAAGACATTAGCTGTATGTTTGGGGTTTTTGTTCTGCTGCAGAACAAATTTGCTTCCCTTGAAGTATTGCATGATGGTTTGGCCCTGCAGTGCCCTGTTCTCAACATGATGGAGTCTGTCTGGTGTTACATGAAGAGACAGAAGGATTCAGAAGTTCATTTAGAACTACAGGGTGACAGCCGTCAGTAATTGTAGTTCATTGATTCACAGGGATCTGTGAATCAATGACATGGCCGTGTGGGTAGAGCGAGATCCCCAGCTCGCTGTCACAAGGGGATCAGGGAAAGAGGGGTCTGATGCAGGGGCAGATCCAGGGGGGGGCAACGGGGCAATTGCCACCCCTGAGAAATGTGTTGCCGAGCGGGTAAGAGAGCGGGCGTCTCCGTGGCGCCTCTGCAGATGGATCCACGGGTGGGTGAGAGAGCGGGCGGGCCGGTTTGCCGGGTGGCTCAGTGTGTGTGTGGGCGGGTGAGAGTGAGAAAGCAGGCTCGGTGTGAGCGCGCAGCTGGCCAATCAGCTAGCCGGGAGGCGGAGGAGCAGAGAGATGAGATAATCTCTCACCACCCTGCGCCTGCCCTGCATCCCTGCAGTAACTTCTGTCCTCACTGTGCAGGAAGCATGGGCAGCAGAGAGATTACATTATCTCTCTGCTGCCTGACTCTGGGACAGCAAGAGACAAGCAAAACACCACCTTAGCAGGCAAGTGACAATCCGCAAGCTGTGGCAAGTGACAATCTGCATCTGGTGGCAGGCAAGTGACAATCTGCATCTGGTGGCAGACAAGTGACAATCCGCAACGTGTGGCAGGTGACATGGCAAGTAACAGTTTGCAATGTGTGGCAAGTGACAAAACGCAACATATGGAAGGTGACGTGGCAAGTGACAATTTGCATCTGGTGGCAGGCAAGTGACAATCCGCAACATGTGGCAGGTAACGTGGCAAAGTGACAATCCACAACGTGTGGCAGGTGACATGGCAAAGTGACAATCCACAACATGTGACAGGTGACGTGGCAAGTGACAATCTGCATCTGGTGGCAGGCAAGTAACAATGCGCAACATATGGCAGATGACGTGGCAAGTGACAATCTGCATCTGGTGGCAGGCAAGTAGCAATCCACAACATATGGCAGATGACGTGGCAAGTGACAATCTGCATCTGGTGGCAGGCAAGTGACAATCCACAACGTGTGGCAGGTGACATGGCAAAGTAACAATCCACAACGTGTGGCAGGTGACGTAACAAAGTGACAATTTGCAATGTGTGGCAAGTGACAATCCGCAACATATGGCTTGTGACGTGGCAAGTGACAATCTGCATCTGGTGGCAGGCAAGTGACAATTCGCAGTGTGTGGCAGGTGACGTGGCAAGTGACACACTCGGGGCTCTCACTGATTCTGCATTATGGTGAGTTGAACTGTTTCATTTTATATTACAATGTAATAATAGAAATAATGCGCTTCAATCATCCTGACGCCATAACAACCTTGGTGCCAGGATGATTGAAGCGCCAACACCAGCCATTTCCCCGATAAATTGCCCACAAAAAACGTATTTTCTGGCAGTGCCCCTCCCAAGACAAGACTCTGGATCCGCCCCTGGTCTGATGCTGAACATGTTACATGTTAAACCCTAAATATGGTTGTAACAGGTAACATGCTCAGAAAGGTGAACCTATCCTTTAGCCATTTAAAGACCGCCCACCGCATATATACTGCGGCAGGGCGGCTCTATTGCTTGAAACAATGTATCTGTACGCCATTGCGTGCTATAAATTCTATGGGCACACGTGCCCGCTGCACGGAGGGGGAGCCAATCAGCGGGTTCGCGGGCACCCAGGATCGCTCCACAGAGAGGCAAAACGGGGATCTGCCTATGTAAACAACTGACAGGGAAGTACACAAAGATCTTCTGTTCCTTGTAAGCCGGAAAATGGATCTCTGTGTTCTTCCTGTCAGTCTATCCCCAACACAGTTAGAAAACACTCACAAGGGAACACACTTAACCCGTCTGATGTTAACCCCTTCCCTGTCAGTGCCATTTATACAGTAACAGTGCATTTTTTTAGCACTGATCACTGGTGTCACTGGTCCCCAAAAAGTGTCACTTAGTGTCAGATTTGTCCGCCACAAGGTCGCAGTCCCAATAAAAATCGCTGATCGCCGCAATTACCAGTAAAAATAATAAAAAAAATTAAAAGTCCATAAATCTATCCTATAGTTTTTAGACGCTAGAACTTTTGCGCAAACCAATCAATATACGCTTATTGAGATTGTTTTTTACCAAAAATATGTAGAAGAATATATATTGACCTAAATTGATGAAGAAATTTGATTGTTTTCTTTTTTTTGGGAGGGAGATATGTGTTATAGCAGGAAGTAAAAAAGATAGTTTTTTTTTCAAAATTGTCGGTCTTTTTTTCTTTATAGCGCAAAAAATAAAAACTGCACAGGTGATCAAATACCACCAAAACGAAAAGCAAGCCCTATTTGTGGGGGAAAAAAAGGACAACAATTTTATTTGGGTAAAGCGTTGCATGACCGCGTAATTGTCAGTTAAAGTAACGCAGTGCCATATCGCAAAAAATGGCCTGGTCATTAAGGGGGGTAAAACCTTCTGGGGCTAAAGTGGTTAATGCATTCTCTGCCTTATTGTAAAAAAAAAATACCTTCTGTGCCACAGGATCCCCCCCTGGCCCCTCCTTATACTTACCTGAGCCTAATCTCAGTCCAGCGCTTAGAAAAGCAGCTCTCTCTCCACTCTTTCCCTCCTCACAGAATTGATAGCAGTGGGAGCCATTCGCTCCTGCTGCTGTCAATCGAATCCTGCAAGGAGGAAGTAGGGGGTGGAGCCAATTCGTACTGTCTATATCTATAGACGCAGACAGCGTGGCTTGGGATTAAGCCCGCACAAGTGCCCCCACAGGGGGACCCCAGGAGAGGAGGATCGGGGCTGCTCTGTGCAAAAACATTGCATAGAGTAGGTAAGTATAAGATGTTTATTTTATTTTTTTAAAGAAACAATCACTTTTTCTAAACAGAGATAGAGAGATAGATAGATAGATAGATAGATAGATAGATAGATAGATAGATAGATAGATAGATAGATAGTTTCCCTTAACATATTTGTTTTGGCAGTGTTAACATAACTAACTCTAATCTGCGGAACACATATAATCTAATATTTATTTTATATATAAATGTATAATAAATGTATAAAAGAATAAAGCCCACCAAATATTAGCCGATGTAAATGTCTGTTATTTGCAGAGTGAGAAGTCTTAGGATATGCTATGTTCATCATCAGGACCCCCAAGGCTTGTGTTCTTTGGCACTTGTTCCATCTCAAACCTATACAGCTCTGAATAAAATTAGATATCCTTTTTCCAGCTGATAAGCCCTGTGGCACTCAGCGCTTGGCGTAGAAATAACTTCCTTCGGCAATGATTAGTCAGTTCTCTATTTTGAACATTGATGTAGCAAGTTGAATCAAAACCATGATTATTTGCACCCTTTCATGTATGCTAAAAAAATAAACTCTATAGCAGAAAATCTAAAAGGCAAATACTCAAGTATGGCTGTCAATATTTCTGCAGGAGTTGGACAATTTCATTTATCTGCCTGTCCTCCATTCATAGAAGGCTTTTCATTGCTGGAAGTTTTAGTACAGCTTCTATGAAGGAAGGAGGTTGGGGGGGGGGGAAAGAGTGGACATATTCTGCATTCTTGACAAATGCCTATGACGGGTCCAACAGCATTAGTTCCTTCTGCCAACCTCCACGTCACTATGGAGGGCATCAACAAGAATGGGTGTGAACTGCTGGGGACCTAGGAGATCGACACAACTGAAAGTGTTGGTTTCCCTGCTGATTTTTCCCCCCAAAAATTCTCAGTATCGGGGTGGTATTCCGTGGCACAGGCAACAGAAGGGCAACTATACATTCTTCTTTTGACAGGTATAACTTTCTTTGGAAAGTTTATTATAGTAATGGGGCACTTTAAAGAAAAACATTCACATAACTCAATAGGGTGACCTCTGACTTATATCTGTGGATTCCCCACAGGAACGTTTTGTTTGTTTGCTTAGATATGACAAATTTGATATTCTATAACTAAAAGTTGAGCAAAATTTGGGAAACTACAAAAGGTCAGTTCAGGCAAAACTGATATTTAATTTACAGATGGGGAAAACTGCATATTTGACTTTTATTTTTATAGACACAAGCTCAGTGGCGTCTCCAGTTTTCATATTTAGGGGGGGCACATGAGGGGACAGGGACAAAGGTGGGGGGGGGGGGGGGCAACTATAAAATTCAAATTATATATATATATATATAATCGGTCACCCCCACAAATCTGATGCTGGAGTTCATAATGAAAGCAGAACATCTGGTACTGCAGGCTAATTTGCTTGACTAGTTTCAGGGCCTGGCTATCTTCTGATTTCTGGCCAGTGTAAGAAGTAAGTAGGGCAGTGTCCAGGGATCAGTAGTATGTAGGGCAGTGTACAGGGGTCAGTAGTAGGTAGGGCAGTGTCCAGGGATCAATAGTAGGTAGGGCAGTGTCCAGGGTCAGTAGTAGGTAGGGCAGTGTCCAGGGGTCAGTAGTAGGTAGAACAGTGTCCAGGGATCAGTAGTATGTAGGGCAGTGTACAGGGGTCAGTAGTAGGTAGAGCAGTGTCCAGGGATCAGTAGTATGTAGGGCAGTGTACAGGGGTCAGTAGTAGGTAGAGCAGTGTCCAGGGGTCAGTAGTAGGTAGAACAGTGTCCAGGGGTCATTAGTATGTAGGGCAGTGTACAGAGGTCAGTAGTAGTTAGGGTAGTGCACAGAGGTCAGTAGTATGCAGAGCAGCGTACCGAGGTTAGTAGCATTTAGGGCAGTGTGCAAAGGTCAGTAGGACAGAGGACAGAGGACAGGGGAGTCAGGCATGTATGGTTTTGGGGGGCCAAGAGGGATGGTACTGGAGAATCAGGAGTGCATGATACTGAGGAGTCAGGAGGGCAGGGCTTTTTTTCAGCAGGAACTAGAGGGAACTCAGTTCCACCACCTCTGGCTCAGGTCTTCTGCTCCCTGCTCACCACTATCACTTGGTAACACTGAAGTCCAGCTCCTGCATTTATAAGTGATAGCTTATCTCCCAGTAGCTTCCACAGGTCAGATCCCTTGCGCAGATCCCACTAAGTGCCAGACGGGGACAAGGAAGATACAGAACAGGTGCCCATGGTTCAGTGCAGTCATGGGCAGGAGAGGGTACGTGGTAGTCTGCACCAGAGGCATCGGGAGGGGGTGGCTGGGGGGGCTAAAGCCCCGAATTGGTCCCCGAAAAGCCCCGAATGTCAAGAAGGCACCGTTTAATTGTTAGCCCGAGCGCCGCCGGCCGCTGACGAGCGGGGACCGATCTGATCCGAGTGCGGCCGAGTGTGGCCGAATGACATACAGGTCCCGCCTTCTGGAGCTATGATGGACATCCCACTGGGACCGCGGGACGTGTGACGTCCATCATAGGCGCTGCACGCTCCAGAAGGCGGGAATTACAATCCGCCGCGCCACATCACTGAGATCCCCGCTCCCCGCTCCCTGCTCAGATAGATCAGGGCAGCGGAGGAGCGATCTGGCGAGATGTGCCACTGCCAGTGACTGCACCGATTATTGTAGAGGAGGCGGGGATGAGGATAACCTGAAGAGGAGCTGTGCTGGGGGCGGATGGCAGAGTGAAGAGCTCCGGATCTCGGTGTGTCTGATCATGGGCACCGGAGTGTGCAGCAGGAGGCAGAAGAGTCTTCTCCATACCGCCTTGTGCCTGCTGGCCGTGCTGGGACTGGGAGGCAGGCTCTACTTTGTATATCTACGTGCAGGACAAAGCCTGGAGCTCCAAGGTCCAGGCGATGAAATTCAAGCAGTCTCCTCTCCTCTGGCTGCCTGCTGTGCCACATGATGCGTGGGCTGCACACCGCACACTACAGCTGAACTGAACTGCAGGATACCTGGACACATGAAGTCTGTCTCCTGGTCAGGTAGGTGAGGTCAGTGTATGTATGTCACGGTATGTTAGGTAGGTCAGTGTATGTCAGGTCAGTGTATGTTAGGTAGGTCAGTGTATGTTAGGTAGGTGTATGTATGTATGTCAGGTCAGTGTATGTTAGGTAGGTGTATGTATGTTAGGTAGGTGTATGTATGTATGTATGTCAAGTCAGTGTATGTTAGGTAGGTGTATGTATGTATGTCAGGTCAGTGTATGTATGTCAGGTCAGTGTATGTTAGGTAGGTGTATGTATGTATGTATGTCAGGTCAGTGTATGTTAGGTAGGTGTATGTATGTATGTATGTCAGGTCAGTGTATGTTGGGTAGGTGTATGTATGTATGTCAGGTCAGTGTATGTTAGGTAGGTGTATGTATGTATGTCAGGTCAATGTATGTTAGGTAGGTGTATGTATGTATGTCAGGTCAGTGTATGTTGGGTAGGTGTATGTATGTATGTCAGGTCAGTGTATGTTAGGTAGGTGTATGTATGTATGTCAGGTCAGTGTATGTTAGGTAGGTGTATGTATGTATGTATGTATGTATGTCAGGTCAGTGTATGTTAGGTAGGTGTATGTATGTATGTATGTATGTCAGGTCAGTGTATGTTAGGTAGGTGTATGTATGTATGTATGTCAGGTCAGTGTATGTTAGGTAGGTGTATGTATGTATGTCAGGTCAGTGTATGTTAGGTAGGTGTATGTATGTATGTATGTCAGGTCAGTGTATGTTAGGTAGGTGTATGTATGTATGTATGTCAGGTCAGTGTATGTTAGGTAGGTGTATGTATGTATGTATGTCAGGTCAGTGTATGTTAGGTAGGTCAGTGTGTCAGGTAGCTGAGATCAGTGGTCAAAATTGATGGGCACTGCTAAGCGCCAGGCAGCAACCAGCAAGTAAGCTTACCCCCCGCCACACAACCCCAGCGCTCAGCCAAAAAACCCCGTGCCATGACCACTCACGACCCCCCCCCCCCATCGGTGCCAACATCGGACTTCGGGCTGAAGCCCCTGGTCTTTTTTCCACCTAGCAACGCCCCTGGTCTGCACCCTCTGTGGTCTCCATTTTTTCCCTGGTGACCAATTGTTGATGCTCCTACTGCATGATCTTCCTTGCAAGTGACTGTAGTATAGTATAGTATGCTGGGAGGTACTACAGCCGGATAGGTGCTTAAGGGAGAAGATGAGGGCAGTGGAGGGAGCAGTTGTATGCAGAGGGAAGAGCTATTATTTTATGCCATTTGGCAGGTATGTGTGTGTGGCGGGCATGGTTGAGTTCCTGCACCTATTCTCTGAGAAAAAAAGCCCTGCAGGAGGGTATGGTATTGAGGGGTCAGGAGGGCACGGCACTGGGGGGGTCAAGTGGGATTGGGTGTCAGGAGGGCTTGGTGTTAGGGGGTCAGAAGAGTATGGTATTGGGGGATCAGGAGGGCACAGCACTGGGGGGGGGGGGGGTCTGGTGGGCTGGGACTGTCAGGACGGCATGGTATTGGGGGGTCAGGAGGGCATGGCGTTGGGGGTTCAGAAGAGTATGGTATCGGAGGCCAGAAGGGAATAGTACTGTGGGGTCAGGAGGGTACAGAAGTTGCCAGGTACCAGATGCACAGTGGTGCAGGGAAGCTGCCATGAGCTATCTACATGTTCTGGCACCGATCCCTGCCAGCCCTCCACTCTTGTCCATCCCACAAGCACCTTGGATGGATCGGAGAGGTAGCAGACTGGTGGGGATGAGTTCACTACACATAGGACTCAAGGAATGAGCTTGGCCGTGTTCATTCAAGAGCCCAAACCCACCTGAGCTATTCCGAAGACTTTCCCCGCCCACAGTAACACATATGCAAGGGACAGGGCTGCCTCTGCAGGCTAGAATTGGCTGAGCGTAGGCCTGTTCCTCTCTGTAGAAAGCGCTGGGTCGGCAAGGTGAGGATGTGTTCACGAGCTACCTGTCACCTGCGGTCGATGGGTAGCTCACGATCGACTGGTTGCCAACCCCCGATTTAGCAACTTTAGTGTTTTCCAAGTCACTGACATGGAACAAATATGGAGAACAGGAGCTCGGTCTTTCTTTGTCATTCTGACATCAGTTACTGCTTTCTTGTTCTGGATCAGTTACTTAAAGCAATATTACAATTCTTACCCCGGCACTTGCAATTTACTATCATTCTGCTGGCTCCTTTTTTTTCTAAGTGTTGCTTCCCTGAACTTCTAGCCTTCACAGGGAACAGTTAACATTGGACAGCACAGTCTGGAGGCAGTCTGTTAGCTTGAAGAAGGTAAGAGGAGGAGGGGAGTGCCTTGCACGCAGGACTGTGTGTTTCTATTGATGCACACAGTGTAGAGAGACAGAACTCTAGTTCCTGTATGCAGCGGTGGCTCCGTAGGTTGCTGCAACAAAAAGCAGCCAACCTTAAACAGGAAACCAGGGACAGTGGTCATGGCACCAGCTTAAACTGGAACAGATAACGAAACTCCATACGCAGTAAGTGATTAAATCAGATGCTGAAAGTGTTTACAGTTGGAGGGCTCAATATTATTTTAAAAACAGCCAGGCAACTAGCATTTTCAGAAGGAAGCAACAATGAAAGTCCCATTTCTTTTGGGCTCTGCCTTTGAGTGAGACTCTGAAAATAGTGATTCATATATCAGTTTTTGGTGGACTTGCCCTATAAAACAGTTCTTGTTTGGTGACAAAGCCACTTATGATAAAGGAGACTTGTTACACTTTGTAGGACTAGAACATCGAGCACCATTCAAGACGTTATGTCATAAGACGTCTAAAGACTAACAGGCTTATTCAATGAGGCAAAGTCGTTTTACTTTGTTTGATCAATATCATGTTCCTCAGCAGCCAATCAGAACTAATTTGTCACTGCAAGACTGCAGGAAACTCAAATCTGACTGGCTGCTATGTAGCGCAATGCTCAATTGTAGTAATCACCTGCAGCTTTGTCTGTTAGAAATAAAGACATAAAAATGTTCAAAATGTAAAGTAAAAAAATAAAAAAGACAGAGAAAATTTCAACAACTATAATAGTGTTACATATAAATCTTTAAAATAATGGACTTATTTAACATTGTATTAACATTTTGCGCAAAATATAAATTTTATGTTTAGTTATCCAATAAATGAATAGCATCACATACATAATACAGTGAACCAACCACACAGGGGCTTAATTATAACTGGATGTGGCATTACCGGTAAATCCCAATTACATTTTCAGTTTAAATCAACTTAATACATTCCACATGCATTAAGACAACAGTCTTACTGCATCCTTACTGCCTGCATTCATTCCTTAAACTGTCATTAAGGGCAAAACTTTTGTTTGCATTTTAGATACAGTAATGCCGCATACACACGGTCGGATTTTCCGATGGGAAATGTTCGATGGGAGCTTGTTGGTGGAGATTCCGACCGTGTGTAGGCTCCATCGGAGATTTTCTGTCGGAATTTCCAACAAACAAAATTTGAGATCTGGATCTCCAATTTTCCGACAACAAAATCCGTTGTCGTAAATTCCGATCGTGTGTACACAATTCCGACGCACAAAGTTCCACGCATGCTCGGAATCAAGCAGAAGAGCCGCACTGGCTGTTGAACTTCATTTTCCTCAGCTCGTCGTACGTGTTGTACGTCACCGCGTTCTTGGCGATCTGAATTTTCCGACAAGATTTGTGTGACCGTGTGTATGCAAGACAAGTTTGAGCCAACATCCGTCGGGATAAAAAACCCATGGATTTTGTTGTCGGAATGTGCGATCGTGTGTACGTGGCATTACAGTTAGATTTCTTAGGAAAGCAACCACAGCCTGAGTAGAAAAGCTTGTCCCCTGCCAGCAGCTGCAGAATGGGACTTTTGTTCTCTGTATGGAAGCAGTAGTCTCTATAGAGATCTCACACCCACCTTGCTGACTCAGAGCTAGAGCTCTCCCGTCAGTGGAGCTACTGTACAGGTTTGACTCTGCAAGAGGGATGGGTGTCCGCTGGACCTCTGCAGAGAGAGACCACTGCTTCCAGATAGCAAGCAAGGGTTCTTCTCTATAGCATATTGGCAAAGGACAGGCTTTTCGACTCAGGCTGTGTTTTTTTTTTCTTTTTTTTAATAAGGACACAAACTGTGAGAACTTGCATATCTTTTATTTTAATGCACCTGGAATGTATATAGCTGATACACATAAAAAGTTCACTTGAGCTTTGAAAGCTCCACCTTATACTCCCAGTGAACATCTAGATGGTTTTGATGCTTTGTAAGTATGGCTTACAGTAAAATATTATACAAGGATGCAGTTGTTTGCCATGAAGATTTTATAAACAGGAGAAACAAATAAGTAAGGATTTAAAGTGCTAATACAACCACAGTTTATATTTAAAGTGGTTGCATACTTTTTTTTTTTTTTTACCTACAGGTAAGCCTATAATAAGGTTTACCTGTAGGTAAAATGAATATCTCCTAAACTTGTACGGTTTAGGAGATATTCACTTAGCATGCAGCCGCTGACGTCTGTGAAGGCCCGGCTGTGAAGGCCCGGCTGAAGGTCCGGTGTCTTGCCGAGAAAGTTCTCCCGGCGGATAAGGACCCCCCCCTCTACTGCGCAGGTGCCGCGCTTGCGCAGTTGGAACAACAAGGGAGCCGCTGAAAAGAGGCGAAGCTGAACACCCGAGTAAGCTGTACACGGCGCCTGCGCACTACATTTTACCCTATGTCCACGTTAAAGCCCCACCATCCAAGTGGACATAGAGTTAGAACAATAATATGCCGAGCGCAGCGAGGCCGTGCCCGAAGCGTGGTGAGCGTAGTGAGCCCGCAAGGGGCCTGTTACAAACTTTTTTAAATTAAAATAGTCTTCGCACGCAGGCGCCGTGTACAGCTGACTCAGGTGTTCAGCTTCGGCTCTTTTCGGTAGCTCCCTTGTTGTTCCTACTGCGCAAGCGCTGCGCCTGCGCAGTAGAGGGGGGGTCCTTATCCGCCGAGGGGAACTTTCTCGGCAGAACAATGGCAGACGCTGCCGGACCTTGCCAGGAAGAAGACTCCCGCACACATGCGCGGGAGTGACGTAATCGTGGCTCCGGCCACTCACAGCGTCGGAGCCGCAAACCTGGAAGAAACGCAGAGGGAACATGCCAGCTCCCTCGGCGTGGACCGGGATCAGATGCCGAGGCATTGTTCTAAGGTAAGTATTTCATAATGAGCTAGTAATGCGCTGCATACTAGCTCATTATGCCTTTGCCTTACAGTTTTGTTTTGTTTTTTAATTAAAAATGTCTGTGCGGGTAAACAACAAAGAGGAGCTCCACTTTTGTTGAGAAGAAAATAATTATTTTTGGGTGATCAATGTATATTGCGGGGATTTTAACAAACTTAGATTTCTAGTTGTAGATTTCTATTTTTTTTGCTCTGAAGGAATAGCTGTTTGTTTCACCAGACTGATCGCTGCAAAAATCATTCTGAATGGGAGGGTCTGGTTCATTATAATCAGCTGATGCACTTTCTGTGTTCTAATGAGGAACGTTGCAGGGTTTTGTATGCAGCCAATGAAGTGTCAGGACACCCAATGAGCATACACTTGCCCTCGAATAGTCACTCACCAGGTGGTGAAGCAAGGGTAACAATGACCAGCATGAAGCTTCCTGCACTATGCACCTTCAACAAGTCAATGCTTATGGCTCACTTTGTTATATTCAGGGTCCCTTTAAGGGTTCATGAAGCATAATTCTCACACCGCTTTCTCTTCCTAGGAGCTGCACATGCGGCGTACAACTTTCTTTCAAGTTGTACCAGCTGTACTCTTGTAAATGCCAATTCTTCGTTGAATCGGCGTTAATTCGCACATACACGCCCAACATATTTCCCGCTATAAGAGCAGGGTGTTCGGGAAATGGACGTGGTCGGGTTCCAATGTGGGTGTTTCTGGTCACATCTGAGTAGGGTTTGGGCGGATCAGGCTTGGCTTTAGAATTCTCTAACTTTGCATTTGAAATGATTTTCACTCCAGTCCTCACTAGCACCATACAGTGATAACTGAATCCCAGTGTTTCACATGAATTTCTCAAAATACATATGTTTACACATTTTTACCATGCCTGAAATACAAACTGTAATGAAGAGCAGAAACACAATCACAACCAACAAGCCTGTTCATAAAAAACACAAAAAACAATGGTAAAAAGGCAGGTCAAGCCCTTCATTGACATAATCAATTTTTGACGACAGCAAATGCAATCGCATACAACTTAGAGGCCAACTCCACACAATACTGATCCACCCTTTTTCTTTTTGCAGACACTGGTGGGTCCAATACCATATCTTTCATAAATTCCATTGGTGAGATATTTCTTTGGACGATGTGTGTCTTGGAAGAATAAATGTTACTTTTTTGCCGCCAAATGTTTATTCTCCCCTATATCAGGAAGACTCTGGGCCAGATAAACTGCTGTTGGTATTTGGCAAACAAACCTATTATTTAGGATGTGTCAAATATTAGTTCATTTTGAAGGGTTCAAAATTAAACATACCACTGGTGTGGCAAATGTAACAAAAATCACAAATTTAACCTTTCTAATAAACATTTTCACAATTTGTGCCGAATAAATAATGGTACAAAAAATTAGTGTAGCCACCTGCCCTGGGTTTATTTGAAGTGTGTGTTATGGCTTAGCTGTAGCCAGCTAAGCTGGGATAGGTCTCTTTTAGGTCTCATTAGGTTATCTCTATATCTGGTGGTTGATTACTCCTGCCTGCTGTTGGAAGAATGTTCCAGCAATAGAGTGGGAGGATCAATCAATGGAGATGTGAATGTTTATTTAGATAAATATTTGGGAGGAGCTGATTAGAGTCTCTCTTCTCTGGGGCTTCCTCCTAGGAGGAGGCATGTGTGTTCCAGAGAAGTTAAAGTACAGCTAAAAGCAAAACTTTTTTTTTTTTAGTTTTGGATGGAATGGAGAGGAATTAGAACCTCTGTCAGTTTTTATGGCTTTCTGTGCCCCTGTTAGGGAGATGTACCCTCTCTGTTTATCCTGTTTACCATTATCATTGAAAGTGAAAGTAAAAGAAATCCCCAAATTTTGGGCTGTCCCCAAAAAAGTAGTAGAGGAGAAAACTTCCAATGGGGATACAAGTTCTGGTGACCTGGGGTCCCCAAGGGATTCCCTTAATTGGTAGGAATTTCCTCTCCCTTCCTGTTTTGGCTATGGAACAGGAAGTGAAGGGAAATCTTCCCAATGGAACACAGATGGGAAAAATAAACTGACATGGGTTATGACCGTCCTGTATTCTATCCAAAATGAAAAAGGTTTGCCTATACAGTAGTTCTACTTTAATACTAGGCCTCAGCAGGTCCATGTGCTGGGGGCCTGGGGAAACCGGTTGAAGCTAAGCTGGTGAGGGAAACTTCCTCTAAAGAGTGTTGCAGGGAAGTTGGGTAGAAGTTGCCCCTGAACATTGTGAGTAGGACCATTCTAATGTAGCTCCAGGCTTCTAAGTATTTATTGAGTGTCAAATGCCATGAAGTGCTACTAGAACAGTGGTCATCAACCCTGTCCTCAGGGCCCACTAACGGGCCAGGTTTTATGTATTACCTTGGGGAGATGCAGACTAGAATACTGCAATCACTGAGCAGCAAATTATATCACCTGTCATGTATTTCAGTTATCTTGCAAACCTGGCCTGTTAGTGGGCCCTGAGGACAGGATTGATGACCACTGTACTAGAAGACTGCTCTCATAGTCACAGATGACTTGGCTGACTACCTCTCCATCATTATATTTTTGAAGCTGCTGCCAGAAGCTGGGGAGGGAAACTTCCTTTGAAGAGTGTTGCAGGGAAGCTGGGTAGAATCTGCCCCGGAACATTGTGAGTAGGAGGACCATTCTAATGTAGCTCCAGGTTTCTAAGTATTCATCGAGGGTCAAATGCCATGAAGTGGAACTAGAAGACTGCTCTCATAGAGTCACAGATGACTTGGCTGACTACCTCTCCATCAGTATATTTTTGAAGCTGCTACCAGAGGGCCTACAACTACTACTGGAGTTTTTCAGGAAGCTGTCCTCAGAGTTTTTCACACATTTGGGTATCCTACATCCTAAACCCTCCTCTATGCATTATTAGCTGAGACCTGTAATAAACCTTTAAAAGACATTCAGCCTGGAGTCTGAGTTTGTTGGTGTGCTACTGAGACTAGGAACATGGCAGGCAGCCTTTGAAGAAGTATTGGGGAGTCAGTATATTTCCAGGAGCTCTTTCAGGGGACATCTCTACCCGAGTTTGACAATATTTGGAGCAGTGGAGGTTTGCAGTAGGGCGCCAAGATACCAATGGCACAGGACAGTTACCCATTGTGCTATGAGCCAAATAAACTATATGCACTGCAACAAAATAGTTTGTTTGACATATGATACACCAAAATCAGAGAGATGTCATGAGTGACAATTCGCATTCCTCAACAACCGTCAATCTTAGTTTATCTGGCCCTCTATCAACAAAATGTGACACCATCCCTTGGCTTTGCACTGCCTGCAGCAGTTTTTGCAGGAATGGGAATCCTGGTGGATTATCGCAATTCTAAGCGATTAGCATGTCATTCACCTTGCCAGCAACCACTGAGCAATCAGTTTTGGGTGAAGTTGGCCTTTATCCACAATGAGTCTGATTGATAAAAAAACGAACAAAAAGAAAATAATTTATCACATTCTAAAAATTAGAAAAACGTTCAACACAGCTATTTTCTTCTACATAGGACTGTAAGAAAATATAGGCCTTATAACTGCAAATGCCAAAAGGTGAATGTAAGATATGAAGAGTCGTAGTTTGCATACGTATAATACTTCATAAACAAATTCTCACACATCTCAAAACGTTACTTGGATATATTTCATCTGCACACCAGATAAAGCTGAAAAAGAGGAACTGGATTTATTTCCCAAGGATTTTTTTACCTTGACTCTGCCCCAGATTGGATAAAAAAACGGTGACCGCTAATAGTGACAGAACGATCATGGTGTGTAGGTTGTGTTGTCCCTTCATTTTGCCCGATGGTTTTCAGTCAGCTTATCTGCAATTATAAAAATGATGTTGCTTGCATTAGAAAAAATGTATTTAGTTATAAAAGCGACAGATTTATATATATATGGTTACATGGGTTGAAAAAAAAGACACAAGTCCATCTAGTTCAACCATAAAAATAAATAAATAAATAAAAAATAATATCAAACAATCCCATATACACAATCCTATACCCACAGTTGATCCAGAGGAAGGCGAAAAACCCCAGCAAAGCATGATCCAATTTGCTACAGCAGGGGGAAAAAATTCCTTCCTGACCCCCAAGAGGCAATCGAATTTTCCCTGGATCAACTTTACCTATAAATATCAGTACCCAGTTATACTGTGTGCATTGAATGACTTTTATTAGCCTAAAAATTAAGTTCTCATATTTCCTCTCTTTTGGTCTGTTAAATATACATCTGAAAGAGTTATATTATATCTGTTCAGTAAGTACAAAAAAATAATCATGTCAGAAATTCCGAGCTGTCCTGTCAGGCATTCGTCCTGTACCCTCCTGCCCAGGCCCCAATAATCTACAGGGAGCCCCCCTGCACTGAGTACTTACTGATTCACCACTCACCATCATCACAACACTCACCTACCTCTACTCGCCTCCTGATTGGTGGAGAGCTTTTTTATAATGTCACTGCCAGCTTTAGGGTCCTTTCACACGGGTCTTCCATCTGTCTGTATTTAATCCATCTGTTGACGGATTAAAAACAGGCAAACGGATGTAAGCGGCTGATGATCCGTTTACATACATGTCTGTTATAAACAGATGTAAACAGACAAATGGTCCATTTTTTAATCCGTTTTTGCTTTGCTTGTTCGGAGCCAGCACCCGCCAGAGTCCTACCAACCAGTGACACATCCCTGTTTTTAGCAGAAGGGAGTCATTGGTTGTTAAAAAGACCTTCAGTCATATTTTCAATTTCCATCTATTAACCATTGCTTACTGGGCACTTAAACCCCCCTCCTGCCCAGACCAATTTTCAGCTTTCAGCGCTGTCACGCTTTGAATGACAATTGTGCAGTCATACAACACTGTACCCAAATGAGATTTTTATCATTTTTTTCACACAAATGGAGCTTTCTTTTGGTGGTATTTAATCACCACTTGGGTTTTTATTTTTTGCTAAACAAAAAAAGACAGAAAACTTTTGAAAAAAAACAAACAAACATGTTTCATAGTTTAATATAAAATTTTGCAAACAGGTAATTTTTCTCCATTGATATTCGCTGATGAGGCTGCACTGATGGGCTGCACTGATGGGCACAGATAAGGCGACACTGATAGGCACAGATAAGACGACACTGATAGGCACAGATAAGACGGCACTGATGGGCACTGACAAGATGGCACTGATGGGCCCTGATTGGGTGGCACTGATGGGTGGCACTGACGGGTGGCACTGATAGATGTCACTGATGGTGGTACTGATGGACACTGGTAGGTGGCACTGGTGGGTGGCACTGATAGGCAGCACTGGTAATGATGATTTATTGGTGATTTATAAGCGGCACTGTGGGCACTGATAGGCGGCACTCTGGGCACTGAGAGGCAGCACTGTGGGCACTGATAAGTGACACTGAGGGCACTGATAGGTGACACCGTGGGCACTGATAGGCGGGACTGTGGGCACTGATAGGCAGCATTGTGGGCACTGATAGGCAGCACTGTGGGCACTGATAAGTGACACTGAGGACACTGATAGGTGACACTGTGGGCACTGATAGGCGGGACTGTGGGCACTGATAGGCAGCACTGTGGGCACTGATAGGCGGCACTGTGGACACTGATAAGTGATACTGAGGGTACTGATAGGTGACACTGTGGGCACTGAAGGGTGGTACTGTGGGCACTGGTAGGTGACGCTGGTGGGCACTGGTAGGTGATGCTGGTGACATTCCACGATCGGGACCGATGTTCCACTCGCAGCCGCCGGTGATCGGCTTTTTTTTTCCTCCTGACGCTACCAGCATCAGGAGGAAAAATAGCCAATTAACAGCTCTATTTACATCCCATGATCAGCTGTCATTGGCTGACAGCTGATCACGTGGGAAGGGGTTGGGATTGACCCCTTACTCCAATCTGTGATCAGGAGAGTCTCATAGTGTGTCGGACGCCCTCCTGCCAAATTAAGTCCACGCTGTAGCCGTCTTTCGGTTATAGCGTGGACGGCAAGGGGATATATCTTCTGCCCTTGTTGTTTTAGCTTTGGATAGTAAAACATTTTTTTCTGCCAGTAAATACCTTATACAGCCCACTTCCTGTTTCTTGTCTGGTCATTAGCCTAAGCATATGAATTCATGCACAACTCTCTCTCTCACTCTCGTGAGAGTTTGCCAGGAAGAGAGGAGGGATGAGCCATAAGAGGGTCAATGAGAGCTGCAGGGCTGCAGAGCTGGAGGTGTGCCTCTGTGTGTCTGTGTAAATCCAGGAAGTGTACAGGCATCAGCTTCAGCTGCCCACAGTTAAAATGAATGCAGCCAGACTTCTGCAGCCTATTTGGCTTCTGCAGAGATTTCTGCAGCATATTTGGCAAGTACAGAATCACAGTATATATAAAATAATATGCAAAGTGGTTGGAGGGAAGCTTCAGAATGGCAAAGATGTGTTTATTACAAATTATGTGAGCAGACTGCAGTTCCTCTTTAAGGAGCCAGCACCCGCAGGCATTCCAACAACAATGAGCCATCCCTGCTGTCAGTGGGGAATTCCCCGCTGACAACAGAATCTAAACAAAAGAGCTGGAAAATAAAACAAAATGTTGTAAGGTCCCTCCAATCCATATCAGGCCCTTTGGGTCTTTTAGGATTCTTTTACATGGGCCTTCTGTCTATTCTTTTGTCACCCATCCGTTGATGATGACGATGATCCATTTTCATCCGTGTCTGTTCAGGACCCTTCGGGTTTTTATTTTCGGTGTGAGGCCCCCACAAAGTCCATATGGGGGGCCTCATACCAAAAACTAAAAAAAAATTAGGTGTGGGGTACCCCCCCCCCCAAATCCCATACCAGACCCTTATCCAAGCATGCAGCCCGGCAGGCCAGGAAAAGGGGGGGGGGGCGAGCTTGCACCCCCCCAACATGCCACATGCCCTTAACATGGGGGCAGAGGCAGAGCACCTTGTCCCCATGTTGATAAGGACAAGGGTCTCTTCCCCACAACCCTAGCCCTGTGTTTGTGAGGGTGAGAGGATGACTTACTATAATCTGGAAGCCCCCTTTAACAAGGGGGTCCACAGATCCCAGCCCCTCCCCCAAGTGAATGAGTATGTGGTACATAATGGGTGAAGTTACCCAGTGATGTCACCTGGTTACCCCACCCCTTTCTTTACTTTAGTGTCGTGAGAAGTAGAGCTGCCATTCAGCCTTGCTGTGAAAGTAAACAAAGGGGTGGGGTCACCAGGTGAAGTCACTGAGTGACTCCATCCCTTTTGATGTCATTGGCCATATGCAACACCATAAGGGGGCACCCGTCCCTTTGTTTACATTAGCAGCTGGGAGAACCAGAAATGTCAATGGATCCACATACATTTTTTTTAATAAAGGACTTGTGTTGTGTGTTTCTTTACACTGGTCATTTTTTTGTGAATGATTAGGGGTCCTATGTACCCTATACTTATTCACATGGGGGGGGGGGGGGGATCTGGGAGCCCCTTGTTACAGGGGTTTTCCAGATTCTGATAAGTCACCCCCGCACTCCCACAATTACCAGGCCAGGGTTGTGTGAAAGAGCACCTTCCCATGTTGAGGACATGTGGCCTGGTATGGTTCAGGAGGGGGGAGCTGCACACTCATCCCCCCCTTACCTGGACTGCCGGGCTCCATGCTCTGATAAGGGTCTGGTATAGATTTTGTAGGAACTCCATGCCATTTTTTGGCATTAAGTCCCTCCCAAAATCTACCCTAAGGGCCATCTAAAAAAAAAATTCAGCTCTTTTTTAAAATTCTGCTAACAGAAGGAGTGACTCATGGTTGCCGGCTCCTTACTGACAGCAGGGTAAGTCACTGGTTGTTAGGACGCCAGCCTTTACTGGCTCCTAACAACCAATGCAAAAAATGAACCGTTTGTACCTTTACATCCGTTTAGGTCCACTTCCATTTTTTAAACAGAACAAGAGATTAGTTCTGTTTAAAAAAACAGACCTGAATGGACGTGGATGTAAACAGATGACCATCTGTTTACATCCGTTTGCCCATAGGAATGCATTGTTGTCCATTTTTCGTCTGTCAATGGATGGATGAAAAATGGACAGACAGAAGGCCCGTTTAAAAGGATACTTAGGGCTCTGCTGTGAGGAGTCGCAGAAGAGATTCTTTGTGCCAGTGGTGGCTCCCTACCATGAAGACAAGGGAAGGAAGGGGAATGGGTCCAGGGGGGCTTCTAGGTGGTGTTCTGGGAATAACACATGGTGCATACTACATGCCTGGTGGAAGTGTAGATCCTGCTGGCCTGTCTGGCCAAAATCAGTAAGTGACAGACTGCGTGTGTAAGAGAGATGGCTATATGTACAGAACGACCCCATCTGCCTGTAACAGTCACATCCTCCCTACTGATCATCCATGGCTTCCCTCTGTGTCCTCTACTCTCATCACACCCTCTATTGTCTGTGCCACCTTACCATATACTGTACTGTGCCCCCTCCCCTCAGCATACCCTGCACTCAGGGCCACCAACAGAGGTGTGCAGCCAGTTCTCCTGTAACCTGCTACGCACCAGAACTCCCTGCATAAACTGTATGCTCCCTGTAGCATAGCACACTGCTGCTCTAAAGAAGATTGTCCCCTATGGGCCACCATGCCGCTAGCTCTTAACCAGCAACGCCAAGGGTTCCATGATGATGGGAGACACAGCTGCAGCCTTGAAGGATCTGGCAGTTGATGTGCTTTGTTTGGTGTGTGCTGGGTATATGGTAACAAATGGGTGGAAGGACTGAGGGGGTACTGTCCCGGGTACACAGTTACAGACTGGGGGGGATCTGGAAGAGGTGGGCATAGCCTGCAGTATGCCAGGAGTATAAGGATTACTGGGAGGCTAAAGACATTCCTGACCCTTGTACTATGTAAATTACACACACCTGACCCCTGCACTCTGTACATTACATACTTCTGATCTCTGCATTTTTGGCTCAGGTTTTAAGCCCTTCCCAGTACTTTGCCATACCCACAATTCGCAGCAGCGTGCACAGTGCACAATCTTTTTTTTTTTTTTTTAATCAAATAATTTTTATTTTTATAGTTATACAAACAAAAAATATATCAACTACATTAATAAATATCAAAAATTATCAAATAAAAAAAAAAAACACAAAACAAGGAAAAAAAGAAACATAAAACATAGACCAAACAAACCTTGCACCTCTCGTAATAAAGTTGCTTTCTCATACAATAGCCAAAACATAATAGGAGCATGAATACAATTTTTTCATCCAATTAAGCTCCCCTGATATCAATCATCAGACCATGGTAGCTTCCCTGCAGCTTCAGCTTATCTTTCTTTCACATATATCTTTCTTTTCTATCTACTCCACTTCCTTCTGCCTCAGCTCCTTACTCCCATCTACTGTATCTCCATTATTTTTACTCCTCTCTACTTGATAAACCATCGTAAAGTTTGTTACTAGGTTCTATCCACCATGACCATATTTTACCAAACTTTTGAGGTGTATCTCTATGCTTATACGTTAGTTTTTCTCTTTTAAGTATATAGTTACATTTCTTAACCCACTGTTTATGTGTTGGAGGATCAGCAGATGTCTATTTTTGTAGGATGACTTTGCGCGCTAAATATAACAATCTTGTCCACATAGTGTACATCTCTACAGGTAATGCTCCATCAGGTATTATTCCCAATAGTGCGAATTTGGGTGTCCCTATCATCTCAGTAAGACATTATGGGGTTGATTTACTAAAGGCCAATAGACTGTGCACCTTGGAAAGTGTAACTGCACTCTGCAAGTGCAGCTGCTCCAGAGCTTAGTAAATGAGGCAAAGCTTCACTTTGCAAAGAATACCCAATTACATGCAAGGAAAATAAAAAAAACAGCATTTTTGCTTGCACATGATTGGTTGATGAAAGTCAGCAGAGCTTCTGCTCATTTACTAAACTCTGGAGCAACTGCTCTTGCAGTGTGCAACTGCACTTTCCAAAGTGCACAGTCTTTTTTCCTTTAGTAAATCAACCCCAGTATGTTTAAGGTTATGAATATTTTTTCCCAGTAACGATGGAGCTTCGGACATCGCCAGAGCACGTGGATAAGAAAACCATTAAATAAAGAGCATCGCAGACATAACAATGTTGTGTTTTTTCCCCAAGCATGAAGTTTTTGTGGGGTGTAATGAGCCCTATGTATAATAAAAAGCTGAGATAACCTTTGAGAGGGCGAGAGGGATATCTTGGGAAGTGTTTCCAGGGCTCGTGTCCAATCCACCTCATCTCACAGTGCACAATCTTTGAGGAAAAATCAAATTTTTTTCTGATGAGCCTGCAGAGCATTGCACTTGCGATCAGTAGATTGCAGGTGCAATATCAGGCTCCTGCAGACACCGCCTTCATCTTGCCTGCCCTTCCCTCCGTCATGGCAGGCAGTTACAAAGCTGGAGAAAGTGTCAATGAACTTCGGGAGTGCTCACCAGTACCCTCGCAGTTCATTGGGAACTACAACCCATTTGCTGTGGTGGCAAATGGGGCTTGTAGTTCAATTATTCACAGATTGCTTTGAATGAATGACGTGGCTGGGTTGGTGAGAGCCCCATACAGCAACACTGTTTTTGAAAAGGAAAGGATCCCACTGCCTGCGGTAATGGGGGGGGGGGGGGGGGGTGATTAGGGGTGCTGGTGGGCAAACCTGGAGCATGTTACATGTTACACCCTAAATATGGGTTTAACCGGTAACATGCTCCAAAAGGTGAACTTACCCTTCTCTACTATAAACTATATAAATTCTGGTTGTTGAGAGCAACAACTCTTCAACCTTTAAATGAATGAGGTCCTTTATGATAAAGTACAACAAGGAAAATAAAAAAATCAGGTATCCTGGTCAGAACTGGACTACACAGGACCAATAACGTTAAACTCTGGATCCAAAAACCTTCATGTAAATATATTCCTCAATAGCCACAAAGGGTATAAATCTACTTTGTGTGCTGTGCACCAAATACCTTTGGAAACCCAGATATTACCTTGTAAAATTAGCAGTGACACCATCACTGTGCTGTACATAGCCTGTGCAGGGAGCAGAGCTGTGGGAGGGACCCAACAAGCTCCACCCACTACAGGAGGGGGCGTACACAAGACCAGTCACTCTGCACAAGGAGAGAGAGCAGCAGTGACCGGTCTTTATTACAGGAAGCTCCTGCAAAGGTCTCGCACTGCACTGATCTGAAAGAAATACACATGGCACACCGCGATTTTGGAATACACATGGCTCTTGTATTTAGACAATATTTGCTTATCCATTCTCATTACATTGCAGTTATGCCAGCATGTGAAATAGCTGAGTTATAAGATCAGAAGTTTAGCTCCCAGCCATGAAGAGCACAATTTAATTTGGCAAAACCTGCACTATGAGTCTGATACCTCAGGCAAACAGTAGCAAGCCAAAACACCTTTCTGCCACGTGTTAAAGCTTCATATCAGGCTTAGGAGTGAGATATACTGTGTATGGATTGCATAACCAGTGATAGACACACATTCACTTGTTTTTTTTTTTTAAATTCATTTACATATTCTTAATGCTAGAGCTATGAAATGTAGGAGAAGTAAAGCTGAGCTAATTGACATACATAAACAAATACATACCTATCCAAAACAAGTGAGATATTAGAGTACATATACCATAGAAGGAAAGTGCTGGCTGCCATTGTTGACCTCCTGAAAATGCTTTTTTTTCCTGGCTGTTATATAGACTGGCTTCATTACATTTATAAAGTGACCCTTGTCCTTACCCCATGTAGGGTAATGAAGGAGGGTCCCTCCCAAATAGCATGTACTAACCTTTCCCTTGCTCCAAAGGAGCGGTGGGGGACCACAGGAAGAAAAACAACTTCTCAAAGCTTATTTTGGATTATGAATTGCTTCCCTCGTTCCATGTGATAGCGCTGAACTAATTATGAGGCACCAACAACATCACATTTATTATACCCTGTTTCCCCGAAAATAAGACCTAGCGTGATTGTTGGTGATGGCTGCAATATAAGCTCTACCCCTCAAATAAGCCCTACCCTGTTTACCCGAAAATAAGCCCTACCCTGAAAATAAGACCTACAAGGACTTTAACTAGGGCTTATTTGGGGGGTAGGGCTTATATTGCAGCCATCACCGACAATCACGCTAGGTCTTATTTTCGGGGAAACAGGGTAGGTAATTATATAGTGCTGTCAATGTACACAAATATTGAACATTCACATCAGTCTCTGCCCTCAAGGAGCTTACAATCTAATGTCCCTAACTCACATTCATACATACACATACTAGGGCTAATTTAAAGCTCTATCTGTCTAAAAAAAAATAATTATAAATATTTCATATGAGTACAGTGCTGCATGACCGCGCAATTGTCATTCAAAGTGCAACAGCGCTGAAAAGCTGAAAATTGGCCTGGGCAGGAAAGGGCTAAAAATGGGCAGTAGGCAAGTGGTTAAGCATGAGGCCTTTACCTAACAGATTCCTGCAGCCACACTAAGAGCATGAATGGATGAATCCCCCCCCCCCCCCCCCCCCCCGGCTGAAAACTCTATTCTGAAAACCATCTTTCTCAGCCGTGCCTGCGTCTCATTGGACAATTTTCCATTAGGCACCTTCCACAAAAGTTATTTGAACTATTGACTTTTGTTGTAGGGAACAGTGCCAGTAGGGCCATACACTGCTCAAATTTTGTCCAGCAGGGACTGGCTGAAACTTAAGCAGTGTATGACTTGCTAAAGTATGACAGCCAGGGAACTAATATTTTTAGGATAGGTAGGAAAAGACAGCCTCTATGTTTCCCTCGTGTCAGGTTACCTTTAGGGGCAATTGTCTTGTTGCCTAATAATGTATCTGCAGGTGGCCACTATTAGTTTGAAGAAGTGTCACCATCTGACCACACAGTAAGCCCCCAACAAGTCCGGAAAAGATCTTGTCAGTAGGCCCAAGGGTAGCAACAATTGCGGATAATGACATGGGGAATGTGAAGCATTTGATTAATATGCATTCAGGAACCTGCACTCAATTAATTAGAGGCTATGTAGTGAGGCTCCAGTCCTGGAGGTCTGCCTTTCATTATTACCCTCATCAGTTCATTTATGGCTCACTTCACAAAAATAAAAACAATAAAAGTAAAATACAACAGAAGTACAAGAATGTCTCAGTGTGTATAGAGCCATTAAAAGTCATCTAATATCTATAGTTTGGTACATGCCTGAACTCTGGAACAGTGCATGTTTGGATTGGAGATATCGGCCAAGCTTTATCTTTTAGCCTGGGGTCAATTCAGCCTAATAGAATGTAACGCGTGTATAAAAAGCAAAAAAAAAAAAAAAAGCAAATGGAAACTATTTCAACAATTTGTACCTGAACTCTCCTGTACTTTCACGCCCTCTATCCCTGTATTATATACATTATATTTGGAGAGCCCATTGTAATCGGGTGAGGAAGGTGACCGTATTTACGAGGTGTTTAAAAAGTTTGGTGAATGGTATCAGAAAACCAACAAAACAGAAGATACAAACAAATTACCTTTACTGGCCTTCAAAATAATTGCCATCCATCACAAAAACACTTTTGGAAAAACACTTTTGGCAACATTCATAAAGCTTCTGGAAACTGTCACCAAAGGCCTCTTTAGGAATCGATTGCAGAACCGCTGTCACACATCCTTGGATTGCCTCCACGTCTGCAAAACGCGTTTTTCATGATGCTCTTGCAGGCAACTCTTTTTGGGTTGCGGTGAAGACGGTGAACGCCATTCCATTGATAACCGCTTGGATTTAGGATCGAACTGGCACCACCAGGTCTCATCCCCTGTGATGATGGTTTGCAGAAAGGATGGATCCTGGTCACACATGGTAATGAAATCTCCAGAGATTTCCATCGTTTTTGCTTTCTGTTCGTCTGTTAGTTTGTGCGGCACAAACCGGGAACAGGTCTTCCACTTACCCAAATCCATGGTGTGCACTCTGTCGTTGATAATGCCCATTTCCTCCGCCGTCAATCGTAGGGTCAGTCGCTGATCTTGTGCCAGCATTTGTCGCACTTACTCGATCAAGTCTGAGGTTCTGCTTGACGACCTAAACGTGGCTCATCCTCAGTCGTTTCCCTCCCATCACGTCAACAAGTCATAAACACATTTTCTGCTCATGGCTTCCGTCCCGTACACTTGCATCAACATTTCATGCGTCTCCATCGCCGTTTTCCCCAATTTGTATCAGAAGAGGATGTTCATTTATTGCTCCATTTCACTGTGACCCTACCTCTCACACTGACTAAAATCGACTGCCCGCAGTGGGTTTACCCTGACTGCCACGTGTACTCCATGCTAAGTGGCACTTCCCAACATGTGTTTAGACAACACCTGGCCCATGTTGCCGTTGAGATATCATACCATTCACCAAACTTTTTAGACGCAACAGCAGTTATGACAGCGGTTCTGCGATCGATTCCTAACGAGGCCTTTGCTGACAGTTTCCAGAAGCTTTATGAACGTTGCCAAAAGTGTGTTGTAAAGGATGGCGATTAGTTTGAAGGCCAATTAAGGTAATTTGTTTGTATCTTCTGTTTTGTATGTTTTCTGATACCATTCACCAAACTTTTTAGACACCTCCTAAATAAGGTCACCTTACCGTATTTCTTTAGTCTCTGTCACCTACATGCTAGAAAGTGTGGCACCAACATCTTTTTCTTGATAGTTAATATGTCATATTTGTATATGAATAGATTGTCATTGTAAACTGTTAAACCTGAACGTCAGGTATGGATTTTTTTTGCATAGTTACATCGGTCAATCTTGGACCCATATAAGTATACATATTCCATGCCTAGCTGATCCTTGTGGAAGAAAAAAAAAATTTAACAGCCGCCACTACTAGCTACTAGCCGTTGCTACTAGCTGTTGCTACTAGCCGTTGCTACTATAGCAGCCCTTGCTGTCTTCCCGGTCGAGTGCTGAGCGGTTGCCCTTCTGCATAGTAACCATGCTTGGCTCGGCATGGGCACCATTCAGAAAACATCTGCAAAGCTTTCTCTGACTGGACAATGTGGAGGCCATGAGGTCAACCCCCTTTGGTTACTATGCAGCGGGGCAGTCACTTGGCACGGGCTCCAGAAGATAGTAGTGGAGACTACTACAATGATTGTCTGCTTTCACAAGGATCGACCAGGAATGGAATATGTACACTTACATTGCTCCAAGCTGGATCAACGTAACTGTGCTGTAAAAAACATACCTGGAGTTCAGCTTTGGAATAGCTATGGAACATGTCACATGGACAATTTTGCTGCTAGTGGCACATCACCAGCAGTAGAATCACCAAGGAGAAGGGTAACATTTTTTTCCCCCCATGCAGTGGGGCTGTGCACTGCTTGGGTTACCTGCTCGTTCTGTCTAGGGGTGAACATAGAGCCTATGCTCACCCGATCCTTTTGATGTCCAGTATTGGACTGTTCCTGACGTCTTCACGTCCAGAGCCGGTCTATGGGCGTGATGACATCAGGAACAGTCCACCGCACAAAACCACTGGACCATGAGGGGGCGGGAGCTGAAGGGACTGGTCTTGCGCTGGGAGGATCGGAGGATTAGATAAATATTTCTCAATTTCCTGAATCCCTAGACAAAAACAAGCAGTTATCCCATGCAGTACGGGCCCGGCCCCACTGCATGGAAAAAAAAGTTCGACCAGAGTTCAGCTTAAAAGCTCGACTGAGGGAAAATTGTTTAATTCGTTTTTACAAAAACATTCAGTGAAATAAAAAAGGAGGATGTTAAAGTTGGGCTTTTAAGCTAGCTGCACTCTTTTTCCATTTTGGTCTGGTGCTTCTTCGGCTGGCTTATGTTTTGAGTGGCTTTATCCAGAGTTTTGCTGCTTCCTTCCCGTTCCAGGTCAGTGACTCAAATAATTAAAACCAGAGACAGCCAGAGAATTCGTATTGTCAGAGAAAGAACACCATATTTCTTATTGTATCAATTTTGTTTAGGTTTCTTGATCAAGAAGGGTAATTCAGTAAGTCCAAGTTTAAAATGAGCTTAAAGAGTTAGTTCACCTTTGTCAAATAAACTTCCTATGTAGATAGACTAAAGATAAATGATTCTCTTGCTATAGGTGTGGGCCAGGGATGTCAAACTCATAGCTCCCAACTGTCCCTGATTTCGAGGGACTGTCCCTGATTTCGAGCAATGTCCCTCTGTCCCTCATTCCTCCTCATTTGTCCCTCATTTTGGTCTGATCTATATAGTTGTATATAAAATACACTTTTTATCTTTCAAAAAGTGATTGCCAGTGCTAAACCTTTCATGTAAATTCTAAATTTCTGCATTTGTAAATTTGAAAAGCCAATATAAAGGAATAGCAGTGGTAAATAATAAAAATAAAAAAAAATCCCTTGTGGGTTTAACAAAATTTTTGGGGGGTTAATTCTCCTTTAAGGGGGCGTGGCAGGGGGCATGACCTATTTCTACATACTTTTGCTAGTGTCCCTCATTCCCATCTCAAAAAGTTGGGAGGTATGCAAACTTGATTTCTTTGTGGGCTGCATCAGCAGTATGGTTGGTAAGGGTCAGTTGTATCTGGGGTGTGCTACGCACAGAGTGCAGGATTATGCTACATACAGAGTGCAGAGTTCATGAGTGCGTTATGAATAGAATGCAGAGTTCAGGTTTGTCATGGTTATGCAGTGATCTTACTCTGTCAGCTTACCTTCTCCTCATGTGTTCAGACTAAGAGGCCAGTCACTCGCACCTGGCTGGTTTTATAACCTCTCCTCTAAGCATGGCCTCACCCCAGGCCTTATCAGGGAACCCTATATTAACCTGTGCACTGCAAGCCAGCAGTGCTGATCAACCTTTCTGTGTTTGGCTTCCTGTTCCTGCTTGCTCTACGTTTATTTCTGTTACCGTCCTTGGTGTGTTCTCAACTACTCCTGTCTGCTCGTGACCCTGACCTTTGGCGTGTCCCCGACTATCCCTGTTTGCCTGTGACCCTGAACCTTGGCGTGAACTCTGATGTCCTTGTCTGCTTGTGGCCCCGACCTTGGCTTATTCCCTTACTATCCCTATCCTCCTGTTGCCTACTGTGGGTGTGAGCTGGGGGACCCTGGGGGTCGCGACCTGGAACCAGTTGCAGCCCAGTCTATCCTCACCACTAGAGGCTCTGGTGAACACCTGCTGGCTCTTAGATTCCGCGCCCCAGGGAATCTTACGCTCTAACCCCGGTGGGATCCGTGTTTTGGTGTTCCAGTGGCCCTGCCTTCCTTACCACCCTGACTCCTATCCGCAGCAGTCAGCCGTAGGGTCCACTACCTTGTGGTGCACTCCTGATCCCAACAAGGTTACGCTACGTACAGAGTGCAGAATTCAGGAGTGCGTTATTCACAGAGTGCAGGGTTTAGGGGTGAGCTCTGCACAGTGTGCAACCCCATCCACAACCGTCCCAAAGGTTCACTGTTCTCTCTCTCAGGTTCTGGAGATCTGGCTCCACTGTGAGTGCTTCCCGGGATCTGTGAGATCCAGGAGCTGATGAGAGCAAAGCTGTCTCTTGTAAACACAGAAGGCTTCTGTGTTTACAAGTGGGAACGAAGGGTGAGAATTAGAGGTGTGAGGGCCACATGACATTGCCTGATGGGCCGCATTCGGCCCACGGGCCTTGTGTTTGACATATGTGGTGTAGGCCATTTACATACCTCCCGAAGATTGACATCATCTTGCTCTGCTTTGTTGCTAGGACGTTGCTAAGACAATCCAATTCAAATCCCCTCACATGCGCTCTATCTCCCATGTCGCAGTAGCTCTGAGCTCAGCGATGCTGTGATGAAGTAAATAGAGAACCACACATGTGTGGGGATCAAAGTCTGTGCCTGTAATGATGGTGGAGTTCCACAGCAACATCCTAGCAACAAAGTTTTTTGGCCAGGCTTCAAGAGGAATGTATATTGCCTGTTCCTATAACAAGGGCATCATTCAGCTTTAGTCAAAGGTCCACAGTTTGTTTTATCTAGACTACAGGCACCCCTACCTGCATAGGCACTTTTTTGGTAACGTTGAACTAACTCTTTAACCAATAACTCACTTTGTTGGTATTGGGATAAAGGCACAGGGAGGGATTTTTTCCGGGTTATCCTATTATGATCACCACATCCCACTATACAGAAAGGAAAAACAACAACAACAGATTATGCTGGAAATTCAGTGCTTTTTAACCACTTAAAGACCGGCTTACGCTGATATACGTCGGTAGAATGGTATGGCTGGACAAAGTAACGTACCTGTGCGTTACTTTGAATTTCCTGCCGTGCGCGCCCACGCTCATGCCTGCCGCGAGCTCCATGCTCGCGGGGCCCGTGAACTCGATGTCACATGTCACGGAGCTGAAGAACGGGGAAATGCCAGTGTAAACACAGCATCTCTCCGTTCTGCCTAGTGACAGGACACTGATTTTCTGCTCCCTCTCATCGGGAGCAGCGATCAGTGTCATGTCACTGCTAGCCCATCCCCCAAACAGTTAGAATCACTCCCTAGGAGACACTTAACCCCTTCCCCGTTAGTGGTTAACCCCTTCAGTTTTATGGCAATAAAAATGCCATAAAACTATCCCCTATTTTGTAGACGCTATAGCTTTTGCGCAAACCAATCAATAAACGCTTATTGCGATTTTTTTTACCAAAAATATGTAGAATACGTATCGACCTAAACTGAGGAAAAAAATAGTTTTTTATATATTTTTTGAGGATATTTATTATAGCAAAAAGTAAAAAATATTGCTGTTTTTTCAAAATTGTCGCTCTATTTTTGTTTATAGCGCAAAAAATAAAAAGCGCAATAGAAAACTCTATTTGTGGGGGAAAAAAGGACGTCAATTTTGTTTGGGAACAAGATCGCACGACCGCGCAATTGTTAGTTAAAGCGATGCAGTGCTGAATCACAAAAAGTGGCCTGGTCATTTGGCAGCCAAATGGTCCGTGGCTGAAGTGGTTATACAAGTCCCGGACAGTGTGTTCATCAAGTGAGGTCATCATTCAATAATGACTCCTCCAGTTCACAAGTATTACACTTGGGCTGATTGTATGAGCACCACCAGCGCTGTAAATTACAGGACCAATGCAGCATTGTTCTGCTGGATGTCGGGCTGGCTGCTTCAACTCGCTCTCCCTAATTGAGTTGCCGAAAACGTTTTTCTAACTTCTTGTGGCCTTTTTTGCCCTTTGCGTGTATGTTCATCATATTCAGGGATTTCTTTGCTTGGCCTCAGTCTATCCTGTTGGCCACCCTGCGGCCTTGGAATGTGAGGAGCTATCTCTTCCTGGGGAGGACAGCTGTAACACCAAGTCTGTTTTTCAGACTTCTTACTTGCCGTATTTGAAGCCCACATGCCTTGAGATAGCAACCCCACCGGCATAATGTCTCATGTTATGTATCCATAATCTTAATATCACATAATGAAATATTGAAAATCATCCTGCTATCCAATACTATATGAATTCCTCCTTTTCATGCAGCCTCTGAAGAAGGACTCAATCACTACTCCGAAACGCGTCGGGTGTAAGGAGGGTCTTTCAGTATGGTGACATTAGCCAATGATTTTGTCTAGAAAAACTAATATTTCATGTTTAACTTTATTTTTAATCATGTCTAATTATAAACTATAATATATAACTTTGGTGCCTTAAAAGTCCACCTGGGGGAAAAATTCTTTTCTTTCTTGACTATTGGATGTGGCACACTACAAGCATAGTTTTGTCATTTGCACTCCTCTCTCTCTATTGGTCAGTGACTCCACATATCACTAACTTCAGAGGCGGCTGAAGTTATATGTAAATCTTGACTGTTTTTGTAAAGGTAAAACTTCCCTCCCCCCCTTCACTTTCCAAGCATCCCTATTGGTCATTAAGACTGTGAATCACAAAAATTAATAAAGATGTTCGAAAGGTGGGTTGAAACTTAACTTTTTTTTCTAAGCAAAATCAAATTTGCACATACTTTCAGCTGCTTACAGTATATCTCTGCACCGATGGATCATGTTAGGGTGGAATACAATACTGATCATGTTTTCCACTTAAAGTGGTTGTAAACCCTTCCATATACACAATAAAGTGACTGACCTCAGGTGATACACAGAGATGAAACAAATCCTCCTACATAAGTTGTACTTGTTTATCTGCAGTATTCACTTCTCTACATCAGCTCAAAGTTCAGAATTTATACAGCTTGTCTGATCTATCATAAAAAGGGGGAGGAGAGCTGAAATAAAACACTGCATAGCTCAGTTAGCTCTGAGAGCTGATTGGAGGGAAGGGACACACTCCCTTTCACACAGCGAACAGGAAAAGAGCTGAGGCTGTCAATCAGCTGGAGCTCCTTCCCCTGTCACCATTTTTCTCTTGGTGTCTGGAAAACTTGTCAGAAGTGACTGATGCAGATAACAGAGGCACAAGGCAGCAGACAGAAATTGGATTGAGACAAGTACACACTATAGAGGGATATGCTTTCTTCATATTTCTTGTCAAAGGTTTACAACCACTTTAAAGTAACCACTGCATCTTGTGGTCAGGATTGTTATTGTAGCACTCACTAGTGTGCTGCTAGTGTTAATGTAGGTAAACTTAAGCTTATGACCCATGGTTAGTTATGTGAGTCTGTAATTGGGTCGGTTTACTGCAAGGCAGGCTGAGTGGCTCTACAGATGCAGGTCTTTGGTACCTCCTCCTGGATCTAGAAGTTTATAGAAGCTTCTGGAAGTTAGTGGGCGGAGGTCAGAAGGTACTGATCTGCATACTTCAAGGAACTTGGCCAATCCCCATCCTGGCAGGGTGGCTAGGTCAGCCCTTAAATATGGTGAAGCCATGCCAGCAGGGTTGTCAGGTGAAAGATGGAGTGCTGAGGAGGCTGTCGGTGGCCTTGGAGGGATCCCCTGGGTCTGGGGGGGCTTTGCCTCCAGACTGGGCTCGGGCTGGCTGGGAGGGAAGAATCCTTTCAGTGTCCGGTTTGAGGAGCAATCTTGTGTAAGAGCAGCAGGGAGCAAAGAGGACAGAGTGATTACATCAGAACACCCAGGGCATCACAAGGGGAGCGACTGCAACATGTAGCAAGATTTCAAAAGACAACACTGTGCTTAACCACTTAAGGACCAGAAATATTTGCCCCCTTTAAGACCAGGTCATTTTTTGTAATAAGGCACTGTGTTGCTTTAACTGACAATTGCGCGGTCATGCAATGTTGTAATTTCCCCCCCCCCCCCACAAATAGAGCTTTCTTTTGGTGGTATTTGATCACCTCTGTGGTTTTTATTTTTTTGCGCTATAAACAAAAAAAGAGCGAAAATTTTGAAAAAAATAATATTTTTTACTTTTTGCTATAATAAATATCCAAAAGAAAAATGTCTTCATCAGTTTAGGCAAATATGTCATCTTCTACATATTTTTGGTAAAAAAAAAAAAAATCGCAATAAGCATATATTGATTGGTTTGCGCAAAAGTTATACTGTCTACAAAATAGGGAACAGATTTATGGTATTTTTATTATTCATTTATTTTTAACTAGTAATGGCAGTGATCAGCGATTTTCAGCGGGACGGCGACATTGCGGCGGACAGATCGGACACTTTTGACTCTTTTTTGGGACCATTGACATTTATACAGCGATCAGAGCTAAAAATAGCCACTGATTTCTATATAAATGTCACAGGCAGGGAAGGGGTTAACACTGGGGGGCGATCAAGGGGTTAAATGTTCCCTAGGGAGGTGTTTCGAACTGTGGGGGGAGGGGACTGACAGGGAGTAGAGAGAGATCGCTGTTCCTGATCACTAGGAACAGCAGATCTCTCACTACTTCCCTGACAGAACGGTGTTTACATGAGTTTACATTGACAGATCCCTGTTCTGGCTCTCTGAGGAGCGATCGCGGGTCACAGGCGGACATCGCAGCGGCCAGCCACGCGCATCGGCTCCGGCGGCACGCGCGCGCCCCCTAGAGCTCTTAAAGCACCCGACGTACACCTACGGTGATTCGCCCAGCCGTGCCAACCTGCCGCAGTATAATGACGGCTGGTTGGCAAGCGGTTTATCTGCACACCTTTTTTGCAGGTAAAAAAAAATGTGCATTTATTTATTTTTTTGTTGCAAGACTGGAAAGCATTGCACTTGCGATTTAGCAGATAGTGGGTGCTATGCAGGGCTCTTGCAGACTCTGTGTGTAAGCTGTTTGGCTGTGTATTATATGACCAAGCAGTTACACACTAGCAGGAAGCATCAGTGAACTACCAACAATGCCGTGCAATGAGAATTACAAGCCAACAGGCACAAAGGCTTCCGGACCTTGTGGTTTTCTGATTCACAAAACATCGTGAATGGATGACGCGGCCGCGGGGCGGAGACCTGCACAACCGCATTTTTTTCAGATTGTGACAGCTATCAAGGGGGAGAAGATCCCCCGAGAGTTCGGGGGGGGGGAGCGGGGGCCAGTGCAGCTGTAACATGTTACAAATAAAGAACATCCTTTAACCAGTGGTGGCCCGTCCATTAGGGGAACCCGGGTGCCGCCCTCTCACTCCTCCCCAACCTCCTATATGCATAATGAATAGATTCATGCATAGCATGAATCTATCCATGGCCGCTGTGGCCACCCCCTATTCATGCTTCCGGCACTGGGTGCATGAATTACAGCGGTGGGGTTTTTTTTTAAGCACCAGAGGCTCTAATAGGCTTCAAAATAGGGTGGGCTCGGTTCGCAGAGGATGCCTCCAGAGCCCACCAAGGTGTGTTACAACAGCAAATGCATATTCGCTGTTGAAACACCGATTCTCAATCCGGCCAATCAGAAGCGGGTGTGAGACATGTTTTCCAATTGGCCGAAAAGAGAAGACTCCCAACTGACCGCCGAGGAAAAGGGAGGAAACGGAAGCCGCCGTCGCTGTGATGCCCAGGAGAACGGGAGGCCGCCGAGCATGGAAAGCTGCCAGTGATGGGATAAGTGCTACCTACCTACCAACTGACCAACCGAAGGGGGGGATTGGCATACTGTTTGCTGCCCCCCCAGAAAAATTTCCACTGGCCGCCACTGCCTTTAACCCTTTATCCCTTGTCCTGGGAGATCTTCGGAGCAGCAGCCAGAAGGGATGGTAGTACCTGCAGGCAGTATAGCTGGGAGTGGTTCTACAGAGGAGGGGAGATACTTCTGCATGCGGTTTTGCAAAGGGGACTAAGGGCTCCTAGTCCGCAAGGGACTTTTGCTGACTGATCCTTAAAGACTGATGGTGTCCAGGAAGGAGAACAGTCCAGGATCTTTTCTCTGTACATAGGAAGGAAGTTGTCCACATCTGTTGTTTCAGTCAAGTTGGGCATTCCATAAACCCTCTACTCCAATCAAGTTGTTATTCCTAATAAAACAACAACTAGCCCAGGGACTAATTTCTTGTGTCCAGAAGCAAGTGGAATTTGCGTGTTGCCTGGCTGTGCAGTAATAGGGGAGCCAGTTACCAGCAGCCCCTGCAGGGGTAATGCTACATTACATATCTACTCTAATAAAAAAAAATTCCCTGCCGCAGTCCCCAAGAGCTCTAGCCTGACTTAACCCACATCGTGTCAATATTTATTATCAGTAATTGCCTCCAGGAATGTCAGGAGTCAGGTAAGCGTTTAATAATCTTGGCAGGGCGGGGGAGGCGGAGATGGGGAGGTAAGAGTAATTACTGTCAGATTTGGGTTCTCAGTACTCACCCGATGTACTGATCATCATCATGTCTAGTTTCCATAGCCAAGAACCTCATTATTCATAGCCATTGGAGTCAGTCTCAAAATATAAGTGAGATATATGGAGTGGATCCTGTAGGCAGGTAGGCATTAAGGGAGCATTCCAACAAGGATATATGAACTAAGGCAGCCAGGTCTTTAGTCAACTTCTTTTTATTGAGGAGTCTTTAAAGCCGGATGTACACTAGTAGAATTATTTTCAAAAATGTTTGTTTTCTGAACAATTTTTGATCTTCTGATTGTTGGCGAGGGTCAAATTAATGGCCATTTTTTACTGTAGTGACCATTAACGTGGTTGTATAGTTTTTTTTTTTACTTTTACCTACAGGTAAGCCTATAATAAGGCTTACCTGTAGGTAAAAAAAATATCTCCTAAACCTGTACGGTTTAGGAGATATTCCCCTTGCTATGAGCCGCTGACTGCAGCGGCGCATGCGCACAGGGGATTCTCGGCTGAAGGCTGGCAACTGCCGGACCTTGCCGAGTAAGAAATCCCCCGCGCGCATGCGCGGGAGTGACGACATCGCGGTTTCAGCCACTCACAGCGCTGGAACCGCGATACCCGGAAGACACGCCGAGGCAACATGACAGCTCCCTCGGCGTGGACCAGGTAAGATACCGACGCCTTGTTCTAAGGTAAGTATTTCATAATGAGCTAGTATGCGGTGCATACTAGCTCATTATGCCTTTTGCTTTACAGGGGTAAAAAAAAAAAAAAAAATTTCAGCGGGTATACAACCGCTTTAAGTTTGAAGGAGCAGAATGAAAATTGTTTCAAATTAATTTGTAACACTTTATGCGGTTTTCATTGGGGCATTGGGGAAACACATTCATTTCAGAATCAAATGTTAAAAGCAAACAAAATTTTGAAGTTCATTGAAACAACTTTGGTCGGGTCTCTGCTGGCATTATCACACAGTCACCGGAGCTGCAGTACATTGGGAAAGGATTCATTCAATGCTACAAAACACACCTGACTGAAGCTGAACTCCAGGCAAACAGCGAAATAAACGGATAAAATACTATATTTGCCAAGATCCACATAGCCCTGCCACACTGTTCCCCAAGTGTTCTGCAACCAGGTCTTGCGACTTAACAGTGCAAAGAGAAGCAGCTCATCTCTCAGTCACTAATATCAGCACGCCACTTGTTAACGCATGAGCACTGCAGAACAATTGATTCCCTGTGCTGTTTCCCCTTCTCCCAGTCTAAATCAACTGCAAGACGTACAGTGGGTATAGAAAAGAATCACACCCCCCCCCCCCCCTTTTAAAATAATCACATTTTGTGCTTTGCAGCTTGAAATTAAGACACACAGTTTTCGTTTTATCCAGCTGTATTTACTAGTGCAACTTATAGCATCCAAGTGAAGGATATAACACCAACATGTTAGAAAAAAAAAATCAAAAACCGAATCACTAAGTTGGAGAAAGGATCACCCCCCCTTATATCAGTATTTTGTTGGACCACATTTTGCTTTAATTCCAGCCTTTAATCTGTTGGGATTTGTCTCCACTAACTTTACACATCTAGACTTTGCAATATTTTTTATTTTTTTTTTGATGTCATAATGTAGAGTATAAGATTTCCTATCATTTGAGCCCAGTCTTGCCACAAAGAGTTAATCTAGCTCTGAGCAATCCTCTTTTATTGTTCAGTGAGATAAAACTTGACAAACAGAGAAAAACTTTGTCAAATCCTCCCCCTTGCTGTGAGTGACAGGTCATTTACATATCTCGAGCACTAGCCTAAGACATGCATTATTTTTTAATCCCCCCCCCACTCCTTTCTTCTGCTGCTCTGCCAGGATTGGATGTACAACAATTTCCAATGGTTCTGCCTCTCTGCCTCTCCTTCTCGTGCTTCCTGGTCTGCACATGCGCAGGAGTAACATGAGCGCGCTCTGCTTTCATCACGCTGTCACTCCTGCATATGCACGTGAGTCTCACCAGGCGCGAGGCTCGTCCTGGCTGGCTGTGGGAGTGTAGTGGTGGGCGGAGGTGTCCTCTGACGTCACGACTCCGCCCACCGAGCGCCGAGAATTAAAACGCCCACAGAATCTGGAAGATTGCGGGGCTCCTAGCAGGTGAGGGGGTGACTATTTAAATATAAGGATACATGCAGGAGGCATGTAAAGCCTTATATATATTATGTATGCTAATGCTTTCAAATTGATGACAGTGGGTTTATATCCACTTTAAATCATTCCACAGATTTTCAATGGGGTTTAAGTCTGGGCTCTGACTAGGCCATGCAAGGACATTCACCTTTTTCTCCTTCAACCACGGTGTGGTCATTATTGCTGTGTGTTTTGGGTCATTGTCATATTGGAAGGTAAACCTTCTTCCCATTGACAACTTTCTGGCAGAGAGCAGCAGATTTTCCTCAAGAATTTGATGGCATGTTTCCTTCAACAGTGCGTTTGTTTTTGAATTTTTTTCACCACCACCAGTCACCATCAAATGTAACTGAAGTTGAGCAATTCTGCAAAGAAGAGCGGGAAAATGTTGCAAAGTCTAGATGTGCAAAGTTAGTAGAGACAGATCCCAACAGACTAAAGGATGTAAAAAAAGCAAAATGTGGTCCAACAAAATACTGACATAAAGGAAAGACTCCCGATTGGTCGTCGAGGAGGAGGGAGGAAACAGAAGCCACCACTGACATCGCCGTGATGACCCGTGGAGAGCAGGAGAACGGGAGGCTGCTGGTGATGGGGTAAGTGCTACCGACCGGGGGGAAGGGGGTGCTGGCATACAAAAAAAATTCCTTCAGCCGCCACTGGAACTCGCCCTAATCGATCGTTCCCCAGAGAGGCAGATTGTCGTTCTGACAGGGAAGAAGATGGAGATCTTGTGTTCCTGCTAAACAGGAACACCAATCTCTGTCTTCACCCAGTCAGACCATCCCCCTAGGTACACACTTAACCCTTTGATCGCCCCTGATGTTAACCCCTTCCCTGCCAGTGTCATTAGTACAGTGACAGTGTATATTTTTAGCACTGATCACTGTAATAATGTTACTGGTTCCCAAAAAAAGTGTCAGTTAGGCATCTGATTTGTCCGCCGCAATATCGCAGTCCCGCAAAAAAAAAAAATAATCGCTGATCGCCTCCATTACTAGTTAAAAAAAGAAATAAATAAAAATGCCATAAAAATATCCCATAGTTTGTGGACACGATAACTTTTGCACAAACCAATCAATATACGCTTATTGGGATTTTTTTACCAAAAATATGTAGCAGAATGTTTTATAGCAGAAAGTAAACAATCGTGGTTTTTTTCCAACATTTTTGCTCTTTTTTTGTTTATAGCGCAAAAAATTAAAACCGCAGAGGTGATCAACATCAAAAGAAAGCTCTATTTGTGGGAAAAAAAGGACATAAATTTTATTTGTGTACAGCATCGCAGGGCCACGCAATTGTCAGTTAAAGTAACGCAGTGTTGTGCCGCAAAAAATGGCCTGGTCATGAAGGGGGGTAAACCTTCCGGGGCTGAAGTGGTTAAACTCCAGATCCGATCCAGATGTGTTTCTGCATGCAATCTTTCATGCGTTTTTTATGCATACCAGTGAGTCATTGTTGTGTTTTTGATGCGTTTAAGGATGCATTCCAGATGCAGAGCAGGGGAAGCCGCCAGTGATGGGGTAAGTGCTGACCGACCAGGGGATGCATACTGTTTGCCGCCCCCCCAACAAAAAATTTTCTACCGGCCGCCACTGGAACTCGCCCTAAATTTCTACAGCAAACATGCAAAGGGCAATGTAATTTTAGTTGCACCATACTCAGAAAACATCCAGTTGGAACCACCTGGGTAAATTTTTGACCTTTGCATGCATGTGTAGACCTTACCCCTTAAGGAGCAGCTGTTTGTTGAGTCCCCTGTTCCCAGAGCCCACAACTGTATAAGCAGCATTGCACTCCTTAACTCACCCAGGCAGAAGAGGGGATATTTATACTATAAATAAATAAATAAATATATATAGCAATCAAAGAAATAGAAATGGCTTCAACCCCTAAAAGAAATATATATGATAATTGTAAATAGGGCATGCAGTTGGCAAACAAATATATAAACAATGGCAGATAGACTATACAATTGGTGATAAGCAAGTAGACCAGAGAATTACCCCTAAACCCCTTATACTGGAGAAGGGCGTGCCTAAGTGCCAATGTTACCAAAATGGTCCAGCAGTCTTTATCAAAGTCTTCCCTACTGGCCAGTACTTTGGGGCCCAAATCTCACGTTGGAGCACTCAAAATTTAAGTCCTTCCTAATCTAGGTATAGGTGTCAGAACGATATCCCACTAAGCAACACTATTCCTTAACTGCTTGCCGACCAGCCGCCGTCATTATACTGTGGCAGGTCGGCACGATCCCGCGAGCCGTCGTAGCTGTACGTCGGCTCCTTTAAGCGTTATAGCAGGCACGCCGCCAGAGGAGCGCACACGCACCCGATGCACTGTGGGGGTGCTGATGCCCGTGGCCGGCGGTCGCGATGATGACCACGCCCACCGCAGATATGATCAAATACCACCAAAAGAAAGCTCTATTTGTGGGGAAAAAAGGACGTCAATTTTGTTTGGGTACAGCGTCGCACAATCACGCAATTGTCAGTTAAAGCGCCGCAGTGCCGTATTGCAAAAAATGGCCTGGTCATTGAGCAGCCAAATCTTCCAGGGCTGAAGTGGTTCTAAAGGCAGTCACTGTTGTTGGAGAGGAAGTCAAGAGGAACATGGTCTTCTGGGTCACTGGGGAAGCTATCCTATTATAGGCTGTCACCCCATGTGACCCTAGCAGCCATCTTGGGTGTGGCAAAGACATTTTAAGGCCCTGGTTCCCAGGCTTGGCATGTTTTTTGCGAGTTGGTAGAGTAGGGACAGGTACACCGCTTGTTAGGGACAGTACTAGAGGTAGGGAAAGGTTCCTGGCGAGGAGGGAAAGCGTAGGGATGCATCTCCTTTGGCCTTTATTCCGTTTGGGCACAAGATGGCCAGGCCGCATTCTGCTCTCCCAAAAGATGCTTCCTGTCTGGCTGATACCTACTCTCTATCCATTACTGGAAATCGTGAGTGCACCCGGTTCGGCAGCCTTCCCACCAGGTAAGTTGTGAACTGTTGCTGTACTATTTCAATACAAGTTCTTCACTGCACCCGACTTTGTGAATTATTATTGCCACACCATGCTGCACTCCACCTACATACTGTCTGTGTGTGATTGGCTGAAGCATGTGTGACACTGTCAGTGACAGCCTAGTCTGTGCTAGACATCTGCATGACGAAAAAATGTGTTTTGTTTAGTTTAGTTCATCTAGTTATTTAGTTTAGTCAAATTTGGTTGATTTGTTTAATTCGTATTCAGGATTCGTATTTGGAATTAGTTTTGTCTTTTTTTGAATTTTCTTTGAATATAACATTTTTTTTCGAATCTAAAATGTTCTATTTTTTTTAGATCCGAATGCGGCAAAGTGAACAAACAAAAGAAAGATCTTCATCAATTCATTACAATTACTCTTTAAATTACCTTTGGGTTAACCACTTCCGGACCGCCGCACACCGATATACGTCCTAATTATGAAGAGGAATATCGTTGTTATGGCAGCAGCTAGCTGCCATAACCCCCGGTATCATCTTCTTCAGCCGGCAGTCCGGTTTCCGATAACAGTGGTCTCTGCGGCGGATTCGCCGCAAGATCACTTTTATAGGCAGCGGGAGAGGGCCCCCCCCCGCCGTGCTTCGGTGCCCTCTGCTGCTTACCACATCTGTCGGTAATGGCGGAGGCGTTCGGATCCTTCTTGGTGTTAGGTATGGAGACGAGTGAGGGGAAGATGGCCACCACCCATCTTCATACCATTGCAGGGCGGAAGCAACGTCTAAAAGTCACTTCCGCCCATAGCTCTTTAATGCCGCGTACACACGGTCGGACTTTTCGGCTACAAAAGTCCGGCAGCCTGTCCGACAGACTTTCGACGGACTTTTGTCAGACTTTTGGTGGACTTTTGGCGGACTTGCGGCGGACTTTCTTACGAACGGACTTGCCTACATACGATCACACAAAAGTTTGACGGATTCGTACGTGATGACGTACACCGGACTAAAATAAGGAAGTTGATAGCCAGTAGCCAATAGCTGCCCTAGCTTGGGTTTTTGTCCGTCGGACTAGCACACAGACGAGCGGATTTCTGGGTCCGGCGTAGTTACGACGTAAAGATTTGAAACATGTTTCAAATCTAAAGTCCTTCAGATTTGCGGATGGAAAAGTCCACTGAAAGTCCGCTGAAAGTCCGCTGAAAGTCCGGAGAAGCCAACACACGATCAGATTGTCAGCAAGCTTTAGTCCGTCGGCGTCCATTGGACTTTTGTAGACGAAAAGTCCGACCGTGTGTACGCGGCATACAGGGCCATTTTTTTTTTAGTATTTTTTTTAAATGACATTTTTTATTTTTTATTTTTTTATTGCATTTTAGTGTAAATATGAGATCTGAGGTCTTTTTGACCCCAGATCTCATATTTAAGAGGTCCTGTCATGCTTTCTTTCTAATATAAAGGGATGTTTACATTCCTTGTAATAGGAATAAAAGTGACACATTTTTTTTTTTAAAAACAGCGTAAAAATAAAAAATAAAAAGGTAAAATAAATAAGAAAAAAAAACATTTTAAACGCGCCCCATCCCGCCAAGCTCACATGCAGAAGTGAACGCATACGTGAGTAGCGCCTGCATATGAAAACGGTATTCAAACCACACATGTGAGGTATCGCCGCGATCGGTAGAGTGAGATCAATAATTCTAGCCCTAGACCTCGTCTGTAACTCAAAACATGCAACCTGTAGAATTTTTTAAACGTCGCCTATGGAGATTTTTAGGGGTAAAAGTTTGTCGCCATTCCAAGAGCGGGCGCAATTTTGAAGCGTGACATGGTGGGTATCAATTTACTCAGCGTAACATTATCTTTCACAATATAAAAAAAATTGGGATAACGTTACTCTTATATTTTAATTTAAAAAAGTGTATCTTTTCCAAAAAAAAATGCCATTGTAAGACCGCTGCGCAAATACGGTGTAATAGAAAGTATTGCAACGACCGCCATAGGGTATAGAGTATTAGAAAAAAATATATATAATGTTTGGGGGTTCTAAGTAATTTTCTAGCAAAAAACCTGTTCTTAACTTGTAAACAACATAACACACACGGGGTTATTTACGAAAGGCAAATCCACTTTGCACTGCAAGTGCACTTGGAAGTGCAGTTGCTGTAGATCTGAGGGGAAGATCTGAAATGAGGGGAAGCTCTGCTGATTTTATCATCCAATCATGTGCAAGCAAAAATGCTGTTTTTTATCTTCCTTGCATGTCCCCCTCGGATTTACAGTGACTGCACTTCCAAGTGTACTTTGCACTTGTAGGGCAAAGTGGATTTGCCTTTCGTAAATAACCCCCGCAGTCTTTGATTTCAGAAATATGTTTACAGTTCTAATTCAAAGGGAATTCGATGTAAAATTTGATTCGAACTCCAACTTGAATTTCGGAAATTCGGATGAATTTAGTTTTGTTATTTGGAGCATTCGGTAAACTTTGTTTATACTGTAATATCCGAATTTCCGAATAATGAAAAATTTGTCCGAACAATAATACGGATTGAAACGAACTGCGCATGTCTAGTCTGTGGAGCTGTAGTCTGGAGTATGCCCACTACATGGAATAATGTATTGAGGTACCATTCATTTAGTGCCATAACGTGTGGTGCACTGCATTGACAGAAAGGGTCAGGTACTTTTACAGTATATATTACATTTTTGTTGTTGGGTTCCCGTAATAAGTTGAGGGCCACATAACTGGGGACAAGGGCAGAAGTATGCCTGTAGCCTACATACTTTGTGCTGGAGGTTTCCCCCTTTTCTTATCTCAGAAAGTTGTAAGGTATTTGGTATTGTATGGAACACAGAGTGGACAGTTCATAGGTTGGACTTGATGCCATAGGTTGGACTTGATGCCATAGGTTGGACTTGATGGACTTGTGTCTTTCTTCGACCTCACCTACTATGTAACCATGTAATTGATTGCATTCCAGATCTTCTCGCAGGTAAACACTATACGTGTGTCTTCTGACTTAGCTTTTTGGGTGGAGCCGCTCATTCCTTCTGGTGACCGTACCTTGCTGTCAGACACAGATCATTTTAGGGAGGTGGATTCTTCTAGATGTAGCTCGGGGCCAAAACACCTTTTTGGAAAGGAATTCTTTGAGAAAAGACTCATCACTTTCCTCAGGTGGAGAAATAAACACATCTCAACCAAGACAAAAGAAAAAAAGAGAGCCTAGATGATTAGCCTTTACTAATCCTCCTCCTCCTCCTAGATGGGGGGGGGGGGGGGGGGCAGATAAAGTCCCATGCATCCAGGTGAGAGCCATAGAATAAACCTGTGTTCTGGGAGATAAAGCTGTTTGCTGGAGCCCAACCTGTGCAAACAAGCATTCCATAGCAAGATCTAAGAGTTCCGGGGGCCATAAAACTGCACTAATCTGCCAATAAACAGAAGGACAGAGGCAAATACCGCTCATTACTGATGTAGACAATGTTCTGCTGGGCAATATCATGAGAGGTTTAATTGGCAAGAGATGCCTTAAAGTGTAGGTCAATGAAATTCACTTTTTTGCCTCCTTTTAGTCAGTTAAATATACAATTGAAAGGGTTTTGAATATATATGTTTGATAAGTGCAAATAAATATCTACTGATCGTGTCAAAAATTTAGAACTGTCATGTGAACTCCACAGTTTTAGCTCAAGTTTAGTCAGTTAGTAATGAGCCATCTACAGAACATTGTATAACTATGTTATGGAGATGGGAAAATGGGTAGGTTTAAGAAGTTTAGCAAAAGACACCGGGCAGGGTTGGCACCACTCACCACCCAAAAATGGAGCTTCCGCTTTAAGGGAGGTGGCCCCCTGACATGCCACATTTGGCATGTCATTTTTTTTGGGGGGGAGCGGATACCCTGTTTTTAGAGGGTTCCATCTCCCACTTCCCCCGGTGCACCACGGCACCAGAAGGGAGTTTACCTCTCCTCCCTCCCTCTCAGCAATCATCTGGGACACGTCACAAGTCCCAGATGATTGCCAGGCCAGTCGGTTCAAGCATGCGCAGTGGGTGCCTGGCTGTGAAGCCACACCCGAGCGCCCACAGTTACAATGCTGGCGCCGTGGAGAGGAGGGGGAGACGAGCGGGGCTTCGTTCCCCCGCATTGCTGGACCCTGGGACGGTTAAGTGTCTGATTATTTAAAGTCAGCAGCTGCAGTATTTGTAGCTGCTGACTTTAGATTAATTGTTTAATTGCTAAATGTCCCCAGAGAAAGCAGAGAAAGCAGTTTGCATTGGGGGCCATAGAATGCATGAAGGTAAAAAACCTTGAGACTTTAGAACCACTTTAAGAGCTGAGTGTAGGTAGTTTTCTGGACTTGCAAGGTCTTTAAAAGGAATAAAACATTTGAAAGCAAGCCTGTAGGCAAGGACCTCACAATACCCCCCCCCCCCCCCCCCCCAAGATCTCCTTCACCCACAACCCCCCCCCCCCCCACACTTTGTTCATTTTTTATTAGTTTGTTGCACTATAAAAATTAAGATGTGGCATAGCAATATTATGTTGACATGCTTGCTGTACAGGACAACGTTATCTACTGGCAAGATACTGTACTACGTAATTCATGTGTTACTTTATCATGTTTAAATATTACCCTACGTATTTTTTAAATACTAATTGTTTAAAAAGAAACAAAACATTGAAAAATATGTATCTGTTGCAGAGATTACTGCATTTTTTTTTTTTTCTTGGAACTTTAGGGCCTCATGCACATTGGACGTTTAGCACCAATGCATGAGGCTGTGGCATTTAAGCTGTAGTAAACCGCTGGCTTTTTCTTTTAAACCTGCAAAGCAATGTCATGATGTGCTAGTATGCATCACATACTAGCACATTATGTGAAACTTACCTTAGAACGAAGCCCTCCAGCGGTGCGCTGTCACCACTGAAGGCACTTCCATCTTCACCCGGTCTTCCTTCCGGGTTGGTGAACTCCAGCTGTGTGAGTGGCTGGAGCCATGATGACGTTACTCCCGAGCATGTGCATGGAGCCGCCGTTTACGGCACAGGACTCTGAAGGAACGGTACAGGTATGCTATTCCTTCAGAGCGCATGCGCCGTTGACGTCACGGGGGGCATCTAAAGTAAATATCTCCTAAAAGTTGCATGTTTAGGAGATATTTACAGTACCTATAGGTGAGCCAAATCACGGATAGGTGTTTACTCCCACTTTTAGGTGCAGGGGGGAGGTATAGGAGCACCACCCAGCCCCGCTACCGACAGCCTGTCAAACTCTGAGTCCAGCTGGACCTGGCTGGATGGGGAACCGAGTGGTACTAACATTTATTGCAGTATATGTCCAGGACAAATGCCTGGATCCAAGCAGTCAACTGGAGCCTCATGCACTAGGGCTAAATACCTAAAAGGAACCTATGATAAGCCCAGCAGGACAAAGCAAGAGGTCCACTTAACTCTTCCTATCCCCAAAATTACATACTCAAATTTTGCCCATCATTGGTCTGCCCAGCATCCATGCATCAGCAGAGGTGGAGAGTGAGTGGTTTGCTTCCAGCATTAGAAGGTAGCGATGGGACAGTGAAGGGTAGGTGAATATGTGCTGCTGGGGGGTGCATTAGGTGGTCATGTTGCATGTGTAAAGCACAGGTTCATTTAAAGGGTCAGTCCACCGTAATATTAGTATTCTGTTTATAGGTGGTGTTTGGTGGGCACCACTGACTTCTAATATCTCTCTAACATCCACAAAATGGAAATACTTATTTTGCGTGAAATGTGTTCTTTAGCAGTAGCCTATGGTTGCCATCTCCATATTTATAGACAAAAGCAGAGAAACCCTCAAAGGTGGGACTTTAGCGGCAACACAAGCTGATGCAATAAATGGACACTCAGTAGAAGACACATTTATGATTGCCTGTGTGGCCTTATGAAAATATATTTCATGTATAAATCTCATGCTTTACCATGTGGCTTCACAAAATATATTTTGGCTGGTGGAGTTTTTACTTCTGATTGCCCGTTAGCAAACCAATTAAAAATAATGGTTAAAGCGGAGTTCCACCCAATTTTTGGAGGTGGTCTTAAACGAAAGACCACCTCTCCACCCCTTGTTTTTGGATATTGAAAAAAAAAATTTTCCTTTCTAACTTACATTTTTTGGAAGTACTAATGCCGCGTACACACGACCGGACTTTCCGGCAGACTAGGTCCGACAGGATTAGTCCATCGGACAATCCGATCGTATGTGGGCTAATCTGTTCGTTTTTCGGGGGAAAAATCCGATGGACTTAGAAATAGAACTTGTTTCAAATCTATCTGACGGACTCGATTCCGACGGACTTAAATCAGGAAATACGTTCTTCTGTGTGCTGGTCTGACGGACCAAATACAATGCAAGGGAAGCTATTGGCTACTGGCTATTGAACTTCCTTGTTTAGTCCCGTTTACGTCATCATGTTCAAAATGAACGGACTTACGAATGGACTTAGTCCGTTCGTTTGTGGGCAAGTCTATTCATTTTGAAAGTCCGTCGGAAATCCGCCGAAAGTCCGTCGGGAAGACCGTCGGACCTAGTTTGCCGGAAAGTCCGGTCGTGTGTACGCGGCATAAGAGTACTTCCGATCCAGCCGGGCCGCAGATGAAGTCACATCCTCTTCTGCGGCAAGCCCCCCCATTGTCTTCTGGGACATGTGTGGGCCATTCACAAAGCGCGCGGGACTTGCGCATGCGCAGTCGGAAACTGGCAGTTTCCGATGGACGGATCGGCCTCGGGGGGCTTCTTGGACAGGTAAGTGTCCTTATTAAAAGTCAGCAGCTACCGTATTTGCAGCTGCTGACTTTTAAAAAAATAAAAATTCGGCTGGAACAATGCTTTAAGTCCTGTTAAAAAAAAAAAAAGAATGGATTAAGCTAATTTGTGCCTTTATGGAAGAGCCAGAATTTTGTTTATTAAATTTAGGATGGCCCCAGGATTCTTCCATACCTTTTTACATCCGCCCAGAGTTCATCTTCAAAAATGACCTTGCCTAAACAGGCATCGAAAACTAGGTCATGACCATGGCTGGTACAGGGGGCAGCTACTCCAGGTACTTCAAGGTTAAAGTGGTTCCAAAGGCTCAAGGTTTTTTATGCACTGAGGTAAAAAACCTTCTGGGTGCGCCCCCCCCATACTTACCTGAGCCTGATCTCAATCCAGTGATGTGCATGAGAACATTCTTTGGGGTCTCTGTCTCCTCATTGGCTCACACAGCAGTGGGAGCCATTGGCTAGTGCTGCTGCTGTCAATCACAGCAAGGAGCCAGGACCACCGGTGGGGGACCCAAAAAGAAAACGATCGGGGCTGCTATGTGCAAAACCATTGCACAGAGCAGATAAGTATAGGATGATTGTTATGGTTTTTTTTTTTATGTTTCCTCTACTGCCGCATACACACGAGCGGACTTTACGGCAGACTTTGCCCGGCGGACGGGATTTGGTCGGACAATTCGATCGTGTGTGGGCTCCAGTGGACTTTGTTTTCTCAAAAGTTGGACGGACTTAGATTTGAAACATGTTTTAAATTAATCCGTTGAAATCGAGTCCGGTCGAAAAGTCCGCCGTCTGTATGCTAGTTCGACGGACAAAAAGCCACGTTAGGGCAGCTATTGGCTACTGGCTATGAACTTCCTTGTTTTAGTCCGGTCGTACGTCATCACGTACGAATCCGACGGACTTTGGTGGATTGTGTGTAGGCAAGTCCGTTCATTCGGAAAGTCCGTCGTAAAGTCCGCCGGGCAGAGTCTGCCGTAAAGTCCGCTCGTGTGTACGCGGCATTAGAAACACTTGAAAAGCCAATATAAACATAGTGATGGAAAAAAAAACACTTGTGGGATTGATGAATGTTTCTTTACGTGTGAATTTTCCAATATCCGTATTATTGAGGACATGGCATGGATTAGACCTTTGTATAAATACTTTGTGCAAAAAGGGGGTCCCTCCTTCTCATTTTAGGAAAATTGTGAGGTATGCATTGGAGTCCAGGCAAAAAAAATCTCTTCTCGTGATTTACTCGTTGTATGATTTGTTTCCACCAAGCTCCTTTGCTGGTGAATGCACTCTAATGCCGCGTACACACGGTCGGACTTTCTGACGGGTAATGTTCGATGTGAGTATGTTGTTGGATAGCCCGACCTTGTGTATGCTCCATCGAACATTTGCTGTCGGAATTTCCGCCAACAAATGTTTGAGAGCAGGTTCTCAAATTTTCCGCCAACAAAACTTGTTGTCGGAAAATTCCGAACGTGTGTACACACGTTTGTCGCACAAAAGTTCACGCATGCTCGGAATCAGGCCCGGACTGGGACAAAAAATAGGCCCGGGCATTTTGGATTGAGCAGCCCATGACATGTTAACCGGCCCCTTCCCCACTCTCCACCCTGACAGATCCCCTGAGAGAGGGGAGGGGGGAACCCAGCAGAGGTGTGGAGGGGGGGGTGCGACCAGGAAAGAGCATGGGGGTTGGAGAGCACAGGGAAGAACCTTGAGAACATGGGGTGCGGCGACAGCACAGGGGAGAGGCAGAGAACACAGGGAGGAAGAGGAGAGCACAGGGGGGCAGCGGAGAGCATGGGGGGAGGTGGAGAGCCCAGGGAGGACAACGGAGAGCATGGGGGATGTGGACAGCACAGGAGGGCTGGCGGAGAGCATGGGGTGATGGGAAGACCGGACGAGCACAGGGGGGAGTGGCGGAGAGCATAGGGGGAGGTGGAGAGCATGGGGGGAGGTGGAGAGCATGGGGGGGGGCAACGGAGAGCATGGGGAATGTGAAGAGCACAGGGGGAAGCGGAGAGCGTGGGGGTAATGTGGAGAGCATGGGGGGGGGGGGTGGCAGAGAGCACGGGGGGTGGCAGAGAGCATTAGGGAGGTGGAGAGCATGGGGGGAGGTGGAGAGCATGGGGGGGAGTGGAGAGCATGGGGGTGAGTGGAGAGCATGTGGGGGGAGGTGGAGCGTATGGGGGGGAGGTGGAACGTATGGGGGGGAGGTGGAGAGTATGGGGGGAGGTGGAGAGTTTGAGGGGGTGGCGGAGAGCATGGGGGGGAGGTGGAGCGTATGGGGGGAAGGTGGAGAGCATGGGGGGGTGGAGAGCATGGGGGGGTGGCGGAGAGCATGGGGGGAGGTGGAGAGCATGGGGGGAGGTGGAGAGCATGGGGGGTGGCGGAGAGCATGGGGAGTGGCAGAGAGCATGGGGGGTGGCAGAGAGCATGGGGGGTGGCAGAGAGCATGGGGGGAGGTGGAGAGTATGAGGGGGTAGCAGAGAGCATGGGGGGAGGTGGAGAGCATGGGGGGAGGTGGAGAGTATGGGGGGGAGGTGGAGAGTATGGGGGGGAGGTGGAGAGTATGGGGGGAGGTGGAGAGTATGGGGGGAGGTGGAGAGTATGGGGGGTGGCAGAGAGCATGGGGGGGAGGTGGAGCGTATGGGGGGAGGTGGAGAGTATGGAGGTGACAGAGAGCATGGGGAAGGTAGAGAGTATGGGGGGTGGCAGAGAGCATGGGGGGGTGGCAGAGAGCATGGGGGGGTGGCAGAGAGCATAGGGGGTGGCAGAGAGCATAGGGGGTGGCAGAGAGCATGAGGGGGGGTGGCAGTGAGCATGAGGGGGGGTGGCAGTGAGCATGAGGGGGGGTGGCAGAGAGCATGAGGGGGGGTGGCAGAGAGCATGGGGGGGTGGCAGAGAGCATGGGGGGGTGGCAGAGAGCATGGGGGGTGGCAGAGAGCATGGGGGGAGGTGGAGACTATGAGGGGGTGGCAGAGAGCATGGGGGGTAGGTGGAGCGTATGGGGGGAGGTGGAGAGTATAGGGGTGGCAGAGAGCATGGGGGAAGGTGGAGAGCATGGGGGGTGGCAGAGAGCATGGGGGGTGGCAGAGAGCATGGGGGGGAGGTGGAGAGCATGTGGGGTGGCAGAGAGCATGGGGGGAGGTGGAGAGTATGAGAGGGGGGAGGTGGAGAGTATGAGAGGGTGGCAGAGAGCATGGGGGGAGGTGGAGAGTATGAGGGGGTGGCAGAGAGCATGGGGGGTGGCAGAGAGCATGGGGGTGGCAGAGAGCATGGGGGTGGCAGAGAGCATGGGGGTGGCAGAGAGCATGGGGGGAGGTGGAGACTATGAGGGGGTGGCAGAGAGCATGGGGGGGAGGTGGAGCGTATGGGGGGAGGTGGAGAGTATGGGGGGTGGCAGAGAGCATGGGGGGGAGGTGGAGCGTATGGGGGGTGGCAGAGAGCATGGGGGGAAGGTGGAGAGCATGGGGGAAGGTGGAGAGCATGGGGGTGGCAGAGAGCATGGGGGGTGGCAGAGAGCATGGGGGGTGGCAGAGAGCATGGGGGGTGGCAGAGAGCATGTGGGGTGGCAGAGAGCATGGGGGGAGGTGGAGAGTATGAGGGGGTGGCAGAGAGCATGGGGGGAGGCGGAGAGTATGGGGGTGGCAGAGAGCATGGGGGGTGGCGGAGAGCATGGGGGGTGGCAGAGAGCATGGGGGGTGGCAGAGAGCATGGGGGGTGGCAGAGAGCATGGGGGGTGGCAGAGAGCATGGGGGTGGCAGAGAGCATGGGGGGTGGCAGAGAGCATGGGGGGAGGTGGAGAGTATGGGTGGCAGAGAGCATGGGGGGAGGTGGAGAGTATGGGGGGAGGTGGAGAGTATGGGGGGGGTGGAGAGTATGGGGGGTGGCAGAGAGCATGGGGGGAGGAGGAGAGTATGGGGGTGGCGGAGAGTATGGGGGAGGCGGAGAGTATGGGGGAGGCAGAGAGTATGGGGGTGGCAGACAGCATGGGGGGTGGCAGACAGCATGGGGGGTGGCAGACAGCATGGGGGGTGGCAGACAGCATGGGGGGGTGGCGGACAGCATGGGGGGTGGCGGACAGCATGGGGGGAGGCGGAGAGCATGGGGGGAGGCGGAGAGCATGGGGGGAGGTGGAGAGCATGGGGGGAGGCGGAGAGCATGGGGGGTGGCGGAGAGCATGGGGGGTGGCGGAGAGCATGGGGGGTGGCGGAGAGCATGGGGGGTGGCGGAGAGCATGGGGGGAGGTGGAGAGCATGGGGGGTGGCAGAGAGCATGGGGGGGTGGCAGAGAGCATGGGGGGTGGCAGAGAGCATGGGGGGTGGCAGACAGCATGGGGGGAGGCAGACAGCATGGGGGGGTGGAGAGTATGGGGGGGTGGAGAGTATGGGGGGTGGCAGAGAGCATGGGGGGAGGCAGAGAGTATGGGGGGGAGGTGGAGAGTATGGGGGGGTGGAGAGTATGGGGGGGTGGAGAGTATGGGGGGGTGGAGAGTATGGGGGGTGGCGGAGAGCATGGGGGGCAGCGGAGAGCATGGGGGTGATGTGGAGAGCACGGGGTTGGCAGAGAGTATGGGTGCGGTGGAGAGCCCTGCGGGAGCAGCAGAGAGAAGCAGGATAGGAGGATCGGTGGGGGCGGCTGCATATAGAAGAATCATTTTCTCCATCTTCCTCCTGCAGTCTCGGAATGCCTGCTTCTCCTCTACCTCTCACAGGCATTCCGATACTGCAGGAGGAAGATGGAGAAAATAATTGTTCTATATGCAGCCGCCCCCACCGATCCTCCTATCTAGTTCACAGGGGAGGCTGAACTTACGTTTTCTCTTCCGGCACCTCTCGACATAATACCGGCTCCAAGGTGTCTGCTCTGGCTCCTCCCCCCGGCACTGACGGCTGACCTATACGTGCGGCCGTGCAGCCGTGGTGAGGCCGAAGGCGTCTCATTTAGCTCCTCCCCCCGGCGCCGATGGCTGAGCTCCGGGCGGCCGCGGAGAGGCTTAATGAGCGGCACAAGCTCAAGCCTTGGCCATGCAAGGACTTGCAGCCTGGCGGCCCCAGCGGCCGCGGCCCACCGGGCAAATGCCCGGTTTGCCCTATGGCCAATCCGGGCCTGCTCGGAATCGAGCAGAAGGAGCCGTACTGGCTATTGAACTTCCTTTTTCTCGGCTCGTCATACGTCTTGTACGTCACCGCGTTCTCACGGTAGGAATTTTGGGCCAACATTTGTGTGACCGTGTGTATGCAAGACAAGTTTGAGCCAACATCCTTCAAACAAAAATCCACGTTTTTGTTGTCGGAAAATCCGATCGTATGTACACGGCATTAGGCTCATCTAATAATCACATCCATACTCATGAGCTTCTGCAATTATTGTTCTCTACCATATGTCTCTCAGAGGAACGATGGTTCTAATACAAAACTGAGATCCTGAAGACACACTACTGCCAATACAATCTGCAAGAGAGGCAGATTCTCCTCTGAACATCATGAACGGTACACTATGCTCATTTAGAAGCATCACACAGCAAAGCTGGACTGTAATTAACATCTTGGAAGATCCTAGAGCTGAGCTCCAGGCAAACAGCTAAATACAAAGATGAAATATATTGAGGGAGCTGCCAAAGGATTTTCTGTCTGTCCAGTCCTGCGATTGACGCAACCCTGCATGACAGCACAATCAGTTCGGTCTCTTGACTTTTCTCTGCTGCATTTGTAACACTCCCCAATAAAAACGAGTACCGTCTCCTGGTCTCACACAAAAGATTATTTAAGGTACTACCATGGTGCTAGTTAGTGTAGGGTACTCATATGGTGTACTTAGTGTAGGGTACTACTATGGTGCTACTTAGTGTAGGGTACTACTATGGTGCTACTTAGTGTAGGGTACTACTATGGTGTACTTAGTGTAGGGTACTACTTTTGTGTTACTTAGTGTAGGGTACTACTATGGTGCTACTTAGTGTAGGGTACTACTATGGTGCTACTTAGTGTAGGGTACTACTATGGTGCTACTTAGTGTAGGGTACTACTATGGTAAAACTTATGCCGCATACACACGACTGTTTTTTCCGTCAGAATAAACTCTGACCTTTTTTCCAACGGAGTTCCGCTGAAACGGACTTGCCTACACACGATCACACCAAAGTCCGATTCATTTAGAACGCGATGACGTGCGACGGGACTAGAAAAGGGAAGTTCAATAGCCAGTAGCCAATAGCTGCCCTTGCGTCGTTTTTGGTCCGTTGGAATAGCATACAGACAAACGGTTTTCCTGATAGGAATTGATTCCGTCGGAAAGATTTAAAACTTGTTCTATTTCTAGGTCCGTCAGAATTTTGGACAGAAAGAGTCCGATGAAGCCCACACACGATCGGAATGTCCGATGGAATGATTCCGTCTGACTTTTTCTGCCGGAAAGTCCGGTCGTGTGTACGCGGGCATTAGTGTAGGGTAATACTATGGTGCTACTTAGTGTAGGTTACTACTATGGTGCTACTTAGTGTAGGGTACTACTATGGTGCTACTTAGTGTAGGTTACTACTATGGTGCTACTTAGTGTAGGTTACTACTATGGTGCTACTTAGTGTAGGGTACTACTGTGGTGCTACTTAGTGTAGAGTACTGCTATGGTGCTATTTAGTGTAGGGTACTTCTATGGTGACACTTAGTGTAGGGTACTACTATGGTGCTATTTAGTGTAGGGAACTACTATGATGTACTTAGTGCAGGATACTACTATGCTGTACTTAGTGTAAGGTGGTATTCAGTGTTGGGTACTACTATTGTGCTACTTAGTGTAGGGTACTATTATGCTGCTACTCAGTGGTGGGTACTACTATGGTGTATTTAGTGCATGGTATTATTATGGTGTATTTAGTGTATGATGTTACAATCGTGTACTTAGTGTAGGGAACTACTATGGTGCTACTTGGTGTAAGGCACTAATATGGTGTACTTAGTCTAGAGTACTACTATGGTGTCCTTGGTATAGAGCACTACCATGGTGTACTTGGTGTAGAGTACTACTATGGTGTATTTGGTGTAGAGTACTATTATGGTGTACTCAGTGTACTTGGTGTAGGGTACTACTGTGGTGCTTAGTGTAGGGTACTACTCTGACGTACTTAGAGTAGGGTACTACCATGAAAGACCTCTAGCACTGAGGTTGTCTGTTGAGCCCATAACTTGGGTAATTTTGGTGTCTGCTGTAATAAGAGAATACAGATAGGTCACCCCCCTTAACCCCAACCTGTCTCTGGACAGAGAAGGAGCAGCAGTAGACAGGTGAGCCCACCTATCTGTTTACTCTGCATTAGAGCCTGTTTTGACTGGTTTTTGATTATTATGACATTTAGCATTCCCATACAGATCTTGGGATATTCAAAGCCTACTTAAAGCAGTTCACCCGCAACTCTGAAGGAGGTCAACTGCAGGTCCAATACACCTGTTAATGAATTCTGAGGGTCCATATATATCTTTGTGTTGTGGGGATGCTTGTGTTACTGTAATTCACGTCAATGCATGTTAAATGCCTTGTGTTGTGTTGGCATTCATTTTGAATGGCACACCGACACACTAAGGCAAGTCACATTGGTTACAGCATGCTGCTACATATGGCAACGCAGCATAGTGTGTTGCGTTGGAAGTTTTCTGACTCATTCCATTTTAGGGACATTTTGGTGCGTTGGCAGCCCATTTTTTCAATGAGCTGCCTTGGTGCAATGTATGTTAGCACACCACAAAAATGTAAATGGGTCCTGAAGGATCTTAGAAGCATCTCAAACTGATGTCAAACTGATGCCATCGACACAGGGTCAAGGTCCATGAACACAAGCTGTATCGTCACTGTCAGCATATCATGGGTTTTTACTACTGCCCTTCTCTGTCTTCTTTTTTTAATCAGGAAAGGGATTAATAGCAAGTCAAATGAAGGTACTTACACAAGTTGCTAGTTAAAAATTATTTTAGGCTGGCTGCACATCTTTGGCTTGATGCATTTTCCATTGTAATCAACTGATGCATCAATATGTATCTCAATGCATTCATTAAGACGAGGGTCAATATGCGTCATGATGCACACTGGCGCGTCATTACACATTATTGGCCTTTTTACACTTGTTGTTGGAGGGGGATAAAAAGAAGCATTTTTATTGCCCCCTCAACTGCTCACCTTTAAACTTCAAAGGTGACAGTTGGGGGGTGTATATATGCCGCGGCCTCGATGATTTCCTGCCAATCCTAGCGCCTGCCCAATGGATCCTCCCACTCTAGTGAATGAGACCATCCTGCAATTGCATGTACTTGGTTGGGGTCCAAACAAGTAGTGAGGATTCATCATATCTCTTCCTCACAGCCTGCCAAACATCTCTAAAAAGCGTTTTGAACGCAGCAGTCCTTTCAGATGTTCAGCAGTGTCTAAAAAAAGCCCTTAAATTCACTAAAATGCACATCGACAGGTGCTGATGTGCCTTATGACATGCATTGACGTCCAATACAATGTATTGCAATGCACTTTCAAAGTGGACATCAACATGCGATGACGTGTTTTTTCTGCACTGTGTTCAATAGAAAATGCATCAGGAGAATGAAAAGGTGAACACCCTATACCCTGCCTATTCTCTCATGATCACCCTTTGTAGGTGATAAGCTGTCAGTGCACACGCAGCTGGTGCAGTGGTTACAGCACTTGAAATCCCCGCTTTTCTCTTCTTTCTGCAGGACTTCTGGGATAGATCAAAGTGATTCTCAGTGCCAGTGCTGACCAATCAGAATCACTTGGATCCATCCCAGAAGCCCTGCTGTAAGAAGCGGGAGAAGAGTAATTCTTGACTCTGACCTCTCCTTCAGCCCCACATCCAATCACTGGCTAAATCCTGCCACCTTAACCTCCGCAACATCTCCAGATTCCGACCCTTCCTCACTAATGACACCACAAAGCAACTTATTCACTCCTTGATTATTTCCTGCCTTGACTACTGCAACTCTTTCCTTAATGGCCTACCCTTACGCAGGCCTTCAGTCTATTCAGAATGCTGCTGCTAGACTAATACATCTCACTAATCAATCCGTGACAATTGTCCCTCTCTGCCAATCCCTTCACTGGCTTAGAAGTTTTGAGGAAATTGGAACTTTAAATGAAGTGCGTGGTCAACAGCGAGCACCCACTTCCATCCCTTGTTCAATTCATTGGAGTAATGTTGGATATACACTACCGTTCAAAAGTTTGGGGTCACCCAAACAATTTTGTGTTTTCCATGAAAAGTCACACTTATTCACCACCATACGTTGTGAAATGAATAGAAAATAGAGTCAAGACATTGACAAGGTTAGAAATAATGATTTGTATTTGAAATAACATTGTTTTTACATCAAACTTTGCTTTCATCAAAGAATCCTCCTTTTGCAGCAATTACAGCATTGCACACCTTTGGCATTCTAGCTGTTAATTTATTGAGGTAAGCTGGAGAAATTGCACCCCACGCTTCTAGAAGCAGCTCCCACAAGTTGGATTGGTTGGATGGGCACTTCTGGCGTACCATACGGTCAAGCTGCTCCCACAACAGCTCAATGGGGTTCAGATCTGGTGACTGTGCTGGCCACTCCATTACCGATAGAATACCAGCTGCCTGCTTCTGCTGTAAATAGTTCTTGCACAATTTGGAGGTGTGTTTAGGGTCATTGTCCTGTTGTAGGATGAAATTGGCTCCAATCAAGCGCTGTCCACTGGGTATGGCATGGCGTTGCAAAATGGAGTGATAGCCTTCCTTATTCAGAATCCCTTTTACCCTGTACAAAGCTCCCACCTTACCAGCACCAAAGCAACCCCAGACCATCACATTACCTCCACCATGCTTAACAGATGGCGTCAGGCATTCTTCCAGCATCTTTTCATTTGTTCTGCGTCTCACAAACGTTCTTCTTTGTGATCCAAACACCTCAAACTTGGATTCATCCGTCCACAACACTTTTTTCCAGTCTTCCTCTGTCCAATGTCTGTGTTCTTTTGCCCATCTTAATCTTTTTCTTTTATTGGCCAGTCTCAGATATGGCTTTTTCTTTGCCACTCTGCCCTGAAGCCCAAAATCCCGCAGCCGCCTCTTCACTGTAGATGTTGACACTGGTGTTTTGCGGGTACTATTTAATGAAGATGCCAGTTGGGGACCTGTGAGACGTCTGTTTCTCAAACTAGAGACTCTAATGTGCTTATCTTCTTGCTTAGTTGTGCAACGCGGCCTCCCACTTCTTTTTCTACTCTGGTTAGAGCCTGTTTGTGCTGTCCTCTGAAGGGAGTAGTACACACCGTTGTAGGAAATCTTCAATTTCTTTGCAATTTCTCGCATGGAATAGCCTTCATTTCTAAGAACAAGAATAGACTGTCGAGTTTCAGATGAAAGTTCTCTTTTTCTGGCCATTTTGAGCGTTTAATTGACCCCACAAATGTGATGCTCCAGAAACTCAATCTGCTCACAGGAAGGTCAGTTTTGTAGCTTCTGGAAGGAGCTAGACTGTTTTTAGATGTGTGAACATGATTGCACAAGGGTTTTCTAATCATCAATTAGCCTTCTGAGCCAATGAGCAAACACATTGTACCATTAGAACACTGGAGTGATAGTTGCTGGAAATGGGCCTCTATACACCTATGTAGATATTGCACCAAAAACTAGACATTTGCAGTTAGAATAGTCATTTACCACATTAGCAATGTATAGAGTATATTTGTTTAAAGTTAGGACTAGTTTAAAGTTAGCTTCATTTAAAAGTACAGTGCTTTTCCTTCAAAAATAAGGACATTTCAATGTGACCCCAAACTTTTGAACGGTAGTGTATATATTCTTTATAGACATGAATTCTGCATTTGCTTCTGAAGAAGTGGAATGTATCCACGAAACGTGTCAAGCTTATTAATGCAGTTTTTTATTCAATCATGTTTGTACATTATAATTTTCCTTTGATTTTATCAAGCTTGTGCAATAATGTATTTTTTTTATATGTATTATATGCCTATCAGCTCGTCATACCTGCTATGTACCATGTCCTATGCACATTGTTATGAATAAACCACTTTTGATCATGTAATTTATTTATTTGTTTTTCTCTAACACACATCTCATTCAAAGTCCCAAATTTCCCTTTTTTCTCAATGCCTTCACTGGCTTCCCCTACCCCACCGTATAAAATTCAAAATCCGAACCAAAACATACAATGCCATCCACAACATCGCCCCCAGCTATCACCAATCTCATCTTCAGATATCGCCCAAATCGTCCCCTCCGCTCCTCCCAGGACCTCCTGCTCTCTAGCTCCCTTGTTATCTCCTCCCATGTTCTCCTTCAGGACTTCTGCAGAGCCTCTCCCATCCTCTGGAACTCCCTGCCCTAGTATGTCCGATCAGCCCCTAACCTGTCCACCTTTAGGAGATTCCTGAAAACTCATTTATTCAGGGAAGCCTATCCCACACCCACCTAACAACTGTCCCCGAGCCATCCCCATCAAATCATTTCCCGCATCTATTACCTTTTGTACCACTACCCCCTCCCTTTAGAATGTAAGCTCTACGAGCAAGGCCCTCCTGTCCCTTCTGTATTGAACTGTACTGTAATTGTGCTGTCCCCCTCTACACTGTAAAGTGCTGCGTAAACTGTTGGTGCTATATAAATCGTGAAAAATAATAATAATAATAAATAGCGGGGAATCCAAATCCCCACACTGCTTCACTGGTTGTGTGAGCACTGACAGCTCATCACCCACGGGAGGCAAGTACAGCAGGATCCGAGGGGTGAGGAGGGTGTAGGGTCTTAGTTTACTTTTTCATCTTCTCTGTAAAGGTGAACTTACACTTTAATTAATTTTTCATTTCTGCATTCACTGTTGTTTTGTTTTTTTGTTTTTTTGTTGTTTGTTATCTGTATTTTTAAGGTCAGTCCTCCCAAAACTGATATTTCCTTTTTGGTGGATGCTCGAGAGTTAAACAACTTAACAGTTTCTCATATGTCTTGAGAACAATACGGCTAAAGCTCCGTGGGCAATTATTCAGTTACTCAATCAGGCTACTAAAATTCCTACAATCACTAAACAGTGATTGATCACCAGATGGAACACATGGCTCCTATTAATAGAGCTACATAAGTAGCAGTTCATCTTACATGACTGCACAATGCTTCAGGTGTGTGCCATTGATCGCTGCTATATGCTACTACATGGCTTTTGTGCAGCTCATACAATAGGACCCATTTATTCCTTCTGATTAGAGATCAACGTATTTTCTTAGTGATTTATCTCTAGCAATTTTAGAAGAACGGAGCTACTAAAAATTGCCAATGTAGCTGTAGCCCACGGTGAGATCCAAGTGCCAAGTTCTTGGGCCTGCACACCTGCTGCGCCCATTAGGAGGTGCTTCCACCATCCCTGCAGTGGAAAATGTAATACCCTGTTTCCCCGAAAATAAGACCTAGCGTGATTGTCGGTGATGGCTGCAATATAAGCCCTACCCCGCAAAGAAGCCCTGGTTAAAGTCCTTGTAGGTCTTATTTTCAGGGTAGGGCTTATTTTCCTGGAAACAGGGTAGGGCTTATTTGGGGGGTAGGGCTTATATTGCAGCCATCACAGTCAATCACGCTAGGTCTTATTTTCGGGGAAACAGGGTAGGAAGAGCTGAGACACACAAAGGTGGGTGAGAAGACCCAAATCTCACAGGTGGAGAGGGACAGTCAGGTACTATGGCAGGGAGAAATTACTGTTGGAGCATGCAAGACATATAGCAGTGATAAATGGGGAGTACTTGGAATGGTCAGGGGTTGGTAGTGGGGTCCCCCAGGGTTCTGTGCTGGGACCAATCCTATTTAATTTATTCATAAACGATCTGGAGGATGGGGTAAACAGCTCAATCTCTGTATTTGTGGACGATACTAAGCTAAGCAAGGCAATCATTTTTCCGAAGGATGTGGAAACCTTGCAAGATTTCAACAAATTAATGTGGTGGGCAACTACATGGCAAATGGGGTTTATTGTAGAAAAATATAAAATAATGCATTTAGGTGGCAAAAATATGAATGCAATCTATACACTGGGGGGGAGAACCTCTGGGGGAATCTAGGATGGAAAAGGACCTGGGGGTCCTAGTAGATGATAGGCCCGGAAGTCGCATGCAATGCCAAGCTGCTGCAAGCAAAGAAAACAGAATATTGGCATGCATTAAAATGGGATTAACTCCAGAGATAAAACGATAATTCTCCCGCTCTACAAGACTCTGGTCCAGCCGCACTTGAAGTATGCTGTCCAGTTCTGGGCACCAGTCCTCAGAAAGGATTTTGCTGGAACTAGAGAGAGTCCAGAGAAGGGCAGCAAAACTAATAAAGGGACTAATAAAGGATATTAGTTATGAGGAAAGGTCACGTACTGGTGACCCCACAATAGGGATAAAGCTTTTCCGGGAAAGGGAATTTAAAAAGACACGTGGCCATTCACTAAAATTAGAAGAGAAGTGGTTTAACCTTAAACTGCATAGAGGGTTCTTTACTGTAAGAGTGGTAGGGATGTGGAGGCGGTGGTCTCAGCGGGGAGCATTGATAATTTAAAAAAACTATTAGATAAGCACCTGAACGACCAAAACATACAGGGATATACAATGTAATACTGACATATAATCACACACATAGGTTGGACTTGATGGACTTGTGTCTTTTTTCAACCTCACCAACTATATAACTATATAAAGAGCCAAGGGCTGACTTACTACTATTCTCCACCCATAACTAAAAAAATATCACTTTCAAGTGGACTGACCTTTAACATCCACAGACTATACCACCGGTGATGGTGAACCTTGGCACCCCAGATGTTTCGGAACTACATTTCCTATGATGCTCATGCACTCTGCAGTGTAGTTGAGCATCATGGGAAATGTAGTTCCACATCATCTGGGGTGCCAAGGTTCGCCATCACTGGTCACTATACCATTGCTCCTAATAGACTCTTGGATATACACTTTAACATCTGTAATCCACCAAGAAGGACACAATGAAACTTTGCAACCCTGAACAACATAACATTAATACTTGGCATTCCAGAACTATGGGGCGCCAACACTGCATGCCAGCATACTGACACTCAGTGTCCAGCAGCGCAATGATGCAATGGCACTTGCCATCCCAGAACAATTGTGTACTATTACCAGGAGCCTCCAAAATTCTGCACAGAAGGTGATAGAATTGTGAGAGTTGCATTGAGAAAAAGGAACAATTTAGCATTTGTTGTTTGTAAGAAAAAAAAACACAGTAAAGCCAAAAAATAATAATACTAATGGCATGGTCTGCACATATTTTCCAGCATGCTGGACAATTTCTGTCAGTGAAACCCACGATTCACAGAAAAAAAACAGCAATTGGAAATTGAACCAAAATAAAATGCCAAGTCAGGTGTAAAACTTAAGATACTAGTTGTTGGTTCTGAAAGGTGGAAGATCACCTGACCAAGATACATAGGGGGTTATTTACAAAAGGCAAATCCACTTTGCACTGCAAGTGCACTTGAAAGTGCAGTCGCTCTAAATCTAAGGGGTAGATCTGAAATGAGGGGAAGCTCTGCTGATTTTATCATCCAATCATGTGCAAGCTAAAATGCTGCTTTTTATTTTCCTTGCATGTCCCCCTCGGATCTACAGCGACTGCACTTCCAAGTGCACTTGCAGTGCAAAGTGGATTTTCCTTTAGTAAATAACCCCCATAGTTTTCAACATTTCAAAATTAAAGGGTCTGTCTACGCAAAAGTGATATTTCAATTTTTGCCAAGTAGTAAAACCACTAACAGTTTCTAATATGTCTCGAAGACTTATTGTTAAATATCTGCGGTTGAGTTCCCGAGTCTGAACACCTGCCATAACCATTACGAGGGGATTTCACTTTGCATGTTGAACTTTTTATACTTTTATATATAATTTAGAATGATCAGAGAGCCCCTGGACCGGAATAATCAAAAATCCCACAGCTAGAAACCATGGTTGGGTGATCTTGCCATTGGGAACCCTGATAAGACAGAAGGATCAAGCAGATGGTTCCCACCAGCCACTGCCCATTAAAAACATCACTTTTGGGTGGACTGACTCTTTTGTATGTAGCACCCCTCTGACACCCCAAGGCAGGATAGCACCTCCAGAGGCAGGGGTGGGCTAGCATTTCACCCCAGGGCTAATTTTCGAGAACACTCTGATGCCAAATTAGCATACTTGAGAGAATCACACATGATACCTACTTAGAGTGCTTACACAAAATGGACTTGTTGAACTTTAACAACCATGGAACTTTCCAGGGACAAATCTTGAAAAGCCCTGCCTGGAATATCAGGGCAGCATAACACATAGCCTGCAGCTGCTAACATCTTATAAGACCAATGCCAGGTCTACTTTGTTGCTAAGCTAGCTTATGAAAGCATGCCATGTCTAAGGTTGTCTCAGAAGACTGCAAATCACAATGCTTTCCATGACATGGTTTAATAAACTTGAAATACCTAAAGGAATGACATTTTTTCTGACAAATCTGTAGAGTTTTCCAGGACACCATGTCCAAATTCAAAGAGACCTGGGTTCCATGGATTACCCACTTTCTACAAGTTGATTATGATCACCAACAAACAGACCCATCAACGTCTAACCCACCTTGAAGTGGTGGAACCCTGGTTTCCCTAAAAGCTCCAAGGGGCTCAGTCATTCCCCTTCCCTCCCCCTCATACCCTTCATTCCAGAACATCCAAACCTTTCCCGTTTTCTGCTCTGTCCTCATCTCTCCCATCTCCTTAACCTTGGTGATATTATGGCTAATAAGATAGCTTTCAATGTATCACATAACAATATAGTACTGCACTGTAACACCCGTATTGCTTCCACCATTTAGATACTTATGCCGCGTACACATGGTCGGACTTTACGGCAGACTTTGCCCGGCGGACTTTTCTACGTACTTTACGACAGACTTTCTGAATGAACGGACTTGCCTACACACAATCCACCAAAATCTGTCGAATTCGTACGTGATGACGTACGACCGGACTAAAACAAGGAAGTTCATAGCCAGTAGCCAATAGCTGCCCTAGCGTGGCTTTTTGTCCGTCGAACTAGCATACAGACGAGCGGACTTTTCGACCGGACTCGATTTCGACGGATGAATTTAAAACATGTTTCAAATCTAAGTCCGTCCAACTTTTGAGAAAACAAAGTCCGCTGGAGCCCACACACGATCGAATTGTCCGACCAAATCCCGTCCGCCGGGCAAAGTCTGCCGTAAAGTCCGCTCGTGTGTACGCGCCATTAGAGTTATCTCTGTTCACATTCTGTACTTTTTAATGGTCCTTCTAGACGGCCATTCTCTATTCCAATCAGTAGGGAATCCGTGAACAAATCCCCTGCTGAATTGGAGCCCAACAGAGCCAATGTCACTTTTGCGGCATCCGTGTCCGTCAAATCGTTTGTCATCCAGCCTGTGACTGAATGGACCCATGCCAGGTCTATGGACAGGTGGGCATAAAGGGATGTCCATCCATTTACATCCTTTTACCTTCAATCCATCCTGTTTGGTGTGAAAAAACGGAATGGAAGAGGTTGGAAACCTTTTCAATTTTTGGACCTGGACAGACTCGGAGGTAATCAAATGCCCGCCCACAGACAAATGGTGGCCATACACCATTCTATTATTTTTTTTCCGATTGATATGCAATTCGATCAAAATAAATAATTGAATAGCCATAACTATCGAATTAGACTCGTTTTCAAACAGATTCAATCACACTGATTCAATCTGATTATGGGGTTACATGTGGAAACAGAGATGCCATTCAATAACTATTGATCAAAATGTGGAATATCAATCTAATGGGTTGGTTGATTATTTTATTTTTGTTATATTTCTGAGAGATTGATCAGAAAAGAAATTGATCATTTATCGAAGCATGTGATACCACCATAACATTGAGCTTCCAAGATCCGCATGAAAAACTGACAGGCAGATCCGATCAGACTGATTGTGTGAAAAGACTCTAAAACTCCTAAGGTGGTCATACACACTTATATGTACACATACACACTATATATCTATCTATATCTATATATTGATAGATATATATATATATATGTAGGAAGGCCAACATGGTGGCCTGAATTTATGGGAGGAGCCCGGGGGGTATTTAAGCAGCCCGCTCACCTGTGGTGCTTGTCGGTTTCCTGTGCGCGATATACGTCACTAAGCCGACTATTCGACATACCAGCGTCCGCAAGTTCTTGCCTCGCAGTTCCCGTATTCGATACTCCGTACTCAAAACTTTCGAAGTCCGCGTTTTTCGTTATAGTTGTACCACGCGTCTGACTTGGCTGTCGCAGGTAAGGTCCCGTCGGACTTTTCGTTTTTCATATCATGTCACTAAACCGTGAGCTCAAAATTTCGTTTCACCCGCATCGCATAAACTGCAATGTATATCGCTCGTACTTTCGATATGTCACAATTCGATAGCACAGCGACGCTGACGCCGCTTCATTTCTAGCATGTCGGTATTACTAAACAGCCATAGCCAGTCGCAACTTACAAATTATCAAACCCATTTCAAAAACTCATTCGGACATTTCAAATCATTTCTCTTTTCTGAAAACATTTCAGAAAACTCATTTCGGACATTTCAAATCATTTCTCATTTCTGAAAACATTTCTAAAAACTCATTTCTGACATTTCAAATAATTTCTCATTTCAGTCACCTACCGCGCTCCGATTTGAATCCAATCGCACCAAAAGGTGCGCCGATTCGTTCCGGTGTGCCCCAGTTATTACGGCCTCATTTCTATACATGCTCCAGAGTTACGTTATTGCCAGTCAAATGTACCTCTGTCATGGTTATCATTTCATTTCCATGTATCACGTTCCGACATGAATTTAGTCGCATGGAAAATGCACCGATTCGTCTCGGCGTGCCCCAGGATTGGCCTCATTTCTATACATGCTCCAGAGTTACGTTTATCAGTCAATTGTATCTCTGTCATGGTTATCATTTCATTTCCATGTATCACGTCCCGACATGAATTCAGTCGCATGAAAAATGCACCGATTCGTCTCGGCGTGCCCCAGGATTGGCCTCATTTCTATACATGCTCCAGAGTTACGTTTATCAATCAATTGTATCTCTGTCATGGTTATCATTTCATTTCCATGTATCACGTTCCGACATGAATTTAGTCGCATGGAAATGCACCGATTCATCTCGGCGTGCCCCAGGATTGGCCTAATTTCTATACATGCTCCAGAGTTACGTTTATCAGTCAATTGTACCTCTGTCATGGTTATCATTTCATTCCCACGTATCACGTTCCGACAGGAATTCAGTCGCATGAAAATGCACCGATTCGTCTCGGCGTGCCCAGGATTGGCCACATTTCTGATACATGCTCCAGAAATCCGGATCATAGCTGAATCGCAGACACCAGGGATTGACCCGTATCTCTGTCATGCAATTTCTATCATTTCACTCCCACAACGCATCACCGTTTCGAAACCAGTCGCATCCGAGGCGCACCGCTTCATCACGGCATGCATCACTGGTTCCGATCACATTTCATACCTACACCAGAGCTCGGTTAGTTGCCAGTCGCTAACACGGCACAACCAATTCGAGCCTCGGTCAAAACAATCATTTCTCTCATTTCATTTAATACTGCACTCCTACTCGAATCCAGATGCATCAAACAAGCACCGATTCGTCCCAGGAGCACCAATATTTTCAGTTGCCTCATTTCAATACATGCTCCAGAGCCCGGTTCACGGTCGAACAAATCGTGACACGACCAGGCCGCACCTCTGTCATGCAGTTCATTCATTTCACAATCAAGGCAAACATTTCGAACCATTTTATTGTCACAAATTGCAAGCACCATACAAATCATTGCTCCAAGTTACTTAGCAATCCCTTCACGAATTGTCACCTTTCATCTTCCTCAGGTCAGTCAAAGTTCAGTAGGTCCACCCTGCACCAGGTTGGATGATATCCCCCCAGGTAAAAAAAAAAAAAAAAAAAAAAAAAAAAAAAAGGGGGGGAAAGGGAGAATAAGTCGGGTAAGTATGACTCAGCGGATCAAAGAAAAACTTGAAATTCATCTCACCCCCAATAGGTTACAGTCAACCAGGAAATAAAGCTCGAGATCCTCACCAGAGCAACCATGTCCCAGGCCGGCAGTGAAGACTTCACGGCCCCTCTATCACCTACTCCGGTTTCAGAAAGCGGCAGCGTGCAATCCCTCAGGGGATGGACTATCCCCAAACTGACGGCAGAGCTCAGACGCAGAGGTGTCCCCTTCCCCGCCACAGCGAGGAAAGGCGAGCTCTTCAAACTCCTCTTCCCCCCATCAGCAGCAGGACCCAGTACCCAACAGGCATCCCTCCAGTCCATATCATCGGCCATTTCGCAGTTACACACGATGGTGTCATCTCTATCCACCTCAGTTGCAGACGTCCAAGCCAGGGTGGCACTTCTGGAGGCCGGACCGGCCACGGCTGTCCCCGACCCAACGGCAATTCAGACCTTGACACCTCTTCCTACAGGTACCTCAGGCTCAAGCGCCATTGTCTACCCCTCCCATCTGGTCCCAACCAGTATCAGGAAGGACATTTTAGACGGCAAGGACGTCAACCTGGCCTCTCTCCTGATCTCCGTGCATGATTTAGCAGAAAATAAGGCCTACTCCTGGGGTGACATATCGGTGGTCCTTAAAGCCAAAGACCCCAGGCTGAACCGCAAGCTATCAGTCCCCGAATTTACCCTGGCCTTTGGCATGCTCAGAGATGTCCTGTGCTCAGCCACCCCTAGCAGGCGGGAAGAGCTGGACTTATACCTCCATACTGTGGTAGACTTGGGCCACAAGTATGGAGGTTTCGCCTTCTACGATTATCATCGTTCCTTCTCAGCCAAGGCCGCCGCCAGATTCGCACAATACTAGGTCACCACAGATTGGAGTCTCATGGACACAGAGCTCTTCTGCCGCCACTTTGCCGGCTTACGCTCACCTCTGTGTGCAATTTGCCAGTCTTCCACCCACACTGCCACCTGGTGAGCCAATACGGCGATCAGACGGCCCTTCGAGTTCCCCTCTACCTCAGGTACAGTACAGGGCCAGTCGATCCCTGAACCAACGCCTCAGGTGGACAAACTCGGACGCCCAGTCCGAACCGTGGGAGGGGCAGCCATCTGTAACAACTACAACTATGGGTCCTGCAACTTCAGCCAATGCCGTCTACTTCACATCTGCACCTTATGCCAAAGAGCACACCCTAGGAATTTGTGTGAAGTCAAGCAACACAAGAGGGCATGACTAAGCCGAATCAACATCTTCTGGCTAGGACTGTATCTCACTTCACACCCCACCCCTTCCCTGGCCACCTACCTTATCCAAGGCTTCACAGTAGGCTTTCACACCGGCCTCATCGCACTGCCCCATAGTACTCACGAATGCGCCAATCTTCGTTCGGCAGCCATCGACGAACAGGCCATAGATCAGCTCTTACAGGCAGAGGTAGATCGAGACTACGTAATAGGCCCTTTCACTTGCCCCCCTTTCAGCACATGGAGAGTCAGCCCTATTGGGCTTGTCAAGGGCAAATTCTCTAATAAATTGCGTTTGGTGTACGACTTGTCTGCGCCTCATTCTTCGCACATACCCAGTCTCAATTCCCTGATCCCCTCCGAAGAGTTTTCCCTAAAATATTCCTCCGTTGACATGGCAATACAAGCGATCATCAAAGCAGGCACAGGTGCCTGGCTCTCCAAAGCCGACATATCGGATGCCTTCAAACTCCTGCCCATCCACCCATCCCTTTGGTGCTGGCATGGCATCAAATGGAAGGAAGCATATTATTTTGCTACGAAACTCACCTTCGGTTCGAAGAGTAGCCCGTGGCTCTTCGACACATTCGCACAGTCCCTCGTTTGGATACTATTACACAAGGGCCAATGCCATGAAGTCATCCATTACCTGGATGACTTCCTACTGATAGAACCGCCCAACAAAACCCCAGCAGATCTCGACAAACTTAGAGTTATTTTTGGAAACCTCAACGTTCCTATCGCCGAGCACAAAGTCGATGGTCCAGCAAACATCATCACCTTTCTCGGGGTCAGCTTGGATACCTGCGCAATGCAGGCCAGTCTCCCCCCCGACAAATTAACACGCATTAGGGCAGTCCTTCACGAGTTTACACACACCAAGGGCTGTACCAAAAAACAGTTGCAGTCTCTCCTGGGTATGCTCAACTTCGCTATGCGAATTATCCCACAAGGCCGCACATTTGTGTCACGCCTGCTGAGATTTCTGTCAGAAACTCAAGACCCTGATCAGATTTTGAAATTAGACTCCGCAGCTATAGCGGACCTATCAATGTGGGAAGAATTCTTGTCCGCCTGGAATGGCATATCTCTATTTATACCTATGGTTTCGATCCATTCACCCCAGGTAGTGACTGACGCTGCAGCCTCCACAGGTTTCGCGGCAATTTTTGGCCATCATTGGTTTTCAGGACCCTGGCCTCAACAGATACTGTTGATACCCGGCTTTTCCCAAACATCTGCCCTCTTTGAGCTTTATCCCATAGTGGCAGCCGCACAACTCTGGGGCCACCACTGGACAGGACAAACCGTAGTCTTCACCACCGATAACCAGGCCACGGCAGACATCATCAACAGAGGCAGGTCCAAGTCCCTAGCAGTCATGTCCTTCCTGCGCAGGTTGGTACAACTGTCTTTACAACATCAGTTCAACATACACTGTGAATTCATTCCCGGCAGATACAACTCAGCAGCTGACGCACTATCACGTTTCAATTATCCCTCCTTTTTCAAACAGGTTCCCGATGCCGATCCAATGTCGGCCCCTATCCCCGTCTGGTCACAACTGACCCTGGACTAATGCAACATCTACACGGAGCTACGCAACTCATAAATAATTCCCTCTCCCGCAACACACTCAAAGCCTACCAGACAGCTTGGAAAGCTTTTAATAAATTCCTCACGCCCAGCCGCAAAGAACCAACAGATATCAAACAGGTACTGGCCTTCACGGCACACTGCCACACGCAGCTAGCCTTATCCTACAACACCATCCGGTTATACCTAGCCGGCATTCAACATTTCATGGCGCTTGAAGACCCGACGAAATCGTCACTGTTCTCATCTCACGCCATACGAGCCATCCTAAGGGGAATACAGAGACAACAACCAGTCATCAGCACTAAGCGCTTGCCCATTACGGGGCCCATCTTTAGGGACATGTCAAATATTCTGGCTACTTCGCCATTCGGTCTGCTCCCCAGCAAGGTCTTACAAGCAGCCATATATTTAGCTTACTATGGGTTCTTGCGGCCTGGCGAATTCACCTCTAACAAACCCACAGACCAAGTACTATGCAGACGACACTTGCTTCGACACCAAGACCACTTTATCCTGCACCTCCAGGTCTCTAAAACCCAGCAAACGGGCTCGGGAGTGAACATCCACCTCTACAGAACCAACAACAGCTGGTGCCCAGTCGCCGTACTCAACCGACTCCTATCTCTCCTGCCTGAGCAACCAGACAGCAGTCCCCTTCTACCATTTCCAGTCAAACCCTTAAACGCCTCTCAGTTTGTGAGCCACATAAGGATACTTCTCCGCAATCTTCACCTTAACCCTAGTCAGTATTCCGGACACTCTTTCCGCATCGGAGCAGCCTCCGCGGCGTCCCGCCACGGGGTGCCAGATCACATCATCAAAAGACTAGGCAGGTGGAAATCAGCCTGCTTCGCCCGGTACATCCCCAATCCACAAACTGAGATGGCACAGGCATTCTCCAAATTGGCTCAATAAATAACTGAAAACCAATAAAATTATAACCCTACCTGAATGTTTTTGCCCCCTTATTTTGGCATACCGGCCATGAGACCAAGGCACACTTTCAGGTCCATTTCATATGGTAAGTCCACACTTTTAGGTCTATTTCCGATGGTAAGTCTTATCTTTACTATAAGTGTTTTCTATGTCCATATCGGACATAGGGCTCCGACCATAAGTAGAAAGGCCAACATGGTGGCCTGAATTTATGGGAGGAGCCCGGGGGGTATTTAAGCAGCCCGCTCACCTGTGGTGCTTGTCGGTTTCCTGTGCGCGATACCCACCCTCCCATCCCCATTTCACAGCATTTCTCAACTATTCATTTCATTCATTTCTATTACAGAATAATCATTTCTTAAACCAGGGTATGCCCCCTTATTTTGGCATACCGGCCATGAGACCAAGGCACACTTTCAGGTCCATTTCATATGGTAAGTCCACACTTTTAGGTCTATTTCCGATGGTAAGTCTTATCTTTACTATAAGTGTTTTCTATGTCCATATCGGACATAGGGCTCCGACCATAAATATATATATATATAGATATATCTATATATATATATATATATATATATAGATATATCTATATATATATATATATATATATAGATATAGATATAGATATCTATATCTATATATATATATATATATATATATATATATATATATATATATATATATATATATTATAAAAAAAACATATAATATATATATATATATATATATATATATATATATATATATATATATATATATATATATATAGATATATATGCACTGCAGTTTACACATATATTTGCAAATGTGTGCAAAATGTATTTCCTGATCGATCTCTCCTGATAGGAATAATCAAAACAGAATGTACAGCCAGTTGTCAATATGACACACGTAGGGAATTGAAATATACCATCGCAAGTTATTGATCTCACTTCTGTTTCCACCATGCAATCTCATAATCTGATCGCTTGAAATCCAATCAAATTCATGACCAAAGCATAGTGGTGCTGACGATCAATGCAAAATGATTGATATTTTTTCCGGTCCTGGATGATCAACTCAGTTTGATTGAATATGATCTAAACTGAACTTAAATCGATCAGAAGAAAAGTCATGCCTATTCATTTGTTTGCCACCTTGATCATTTTGATCGAATCGCACATTGATTTGGATAATAAAATCGAAATGATAATTATTGATCACATCACTATTTCCACTATGTAATCTCATAATCTGATCGATACAAATTCATGGCCAAAGCATCTCTGGTGCTGCTGATCAATGCAAAACAGTCAATAATTTTCCGCCCTGGCCAATCGACTCAATTTTGATAGAATCTGATCGAAACCGAGCCTAAATCAATCGGAATGGGAAGTTATGCCTATTGTATTGTTTGCCGATTTGATTTTGATTGATTGGATAATAACATCGAAGTGTGTATGGGCACTATTAAACCTACCTACTAAAAAAATTAAAATATTAAAACAAATATTAGACAGGGGCACTAAGGCTATGTTTCCACTAGTGTGACTTTTCATGCGACTTGGGACTGAAAAGTCGCATGACAAGTCGTACCCCATGATTTCCAATGAGTACCGTTCATATCTGTGCGACTTCAAGTTGCAGCGACTTCAAAGTAGTCCCTGCACTACTTTGGTCCCACTTTGATGCGACTTGAGGTCCATAGAACTCAAGTCGCGGCAAAATCGCGGAAAAAAATCGTGGCAAAATTGCACGACTTTGGGGGAGCAATAGTGGAAACATAGCCTTAACTGCTCTTTCTGCTCATCTCCTGATCCACGATGTGGTCTCAGAGGACCAACGACCGTTATATAGAGAAAAACGTCAAAATGTAGAATTTAACTGAAGATAATTTTTGGTTTTTAATTCCATAACAAAAAAAAAAAAAATTTAATGCACTACTTTGGTCCCACTTTGATGCGACTTGAGGTCCATAGAACTGAAGTCGCGGCAAAAAAATAGTGGCAAAATCGCGGAAAAAAAATAGTGGCAAAATCGCACGACTTTGGGGGCGCAATAGTGGAAACATAGCCTTAACTGCTCATTCTGCTCATCTCCTGATCCACAATGTGGTCTCAGAGGACCAACGACCGTTATATAGAAAACAACGTCAAAATGTAGAATTTAACTGAAGATAATTTTTGGTTTTTAATCCCATAATAATAATAAAAAAAAAATTGAATGCAAGTTTAAAAAAAACAAACACACATTGGGGGTTATTAACGAAAGGCAAATCCACTTTGCACTGCAAGTGCACCTGAAAGTGCAGTCGCTCTAAATCTAAGGGGTAGATCTGAAATGATCTGAAATGAGGGGAAGCTCTGCTGATTTTATCATCCAATCATGTGCAAAGCTAAAATGCTGTTTTTTATCATCCTTGCATGTCCCCCTCGGATCTACAGCGACTTTACTTCCAAGTGCACTTTCAGTGCAAAGTGGATTTTCACTTATTTAGTAAATAACCTCCATTGCAACAAGTTAGCTTTTAAACAAAAAAAAAAAAAACATAAATTCCCAGGGACAAAGTCTCCCCACTAGGGATGGAAGAGTGGGAATGTGTGCATCACCCGCAGACCAAGGATCCTGGCTCCAAGGTAAAGGGAAGACTTACCTGTACAGTCATTAGTGAGTTGGGTTGTGAAGAGTTAGGTCCTCTGCAAAGTTTTAGAAAAGTTCTTCCCTGCTGTTCTCATTCGCCTCCTCCAGGCTGATGTGGGTCCTTCCCAGCCAGACTCCCAGCTGCTCCTTCCTCCTCCTCAGCACTTCTGATCTGATAGCAAGTGGAAAAGAGAGAAGAAAAGAGGCCAGGCAGCCAATTATGAAAGAGAAGGTGGATAGAGAAAAGCCCCGCAGCTAATCACCGACATTCAAATCTCCCTGAGCGCCCCTCCTTTCCCAGCTACCTTCCCAGGGATGGCTGGAGTAGTGTGTGGCCCCCTCCTGCAACACTCTGTGCTCCTCCACCTGTGTGAATAGCATGTTCATTCTACTAAAAGCTGGAGAAAAGATCATTTCATCACAGGCTGGAAACCATAAAACGCAAATCATCAATATACCTGTGTGAGAAGCCTCAGAAGGAGCTGCGCATGCTGTTTGCACGCTACCTCGTGTCTATAGAACACAAAGAATTATTTGCACAATCAGAATGGGAAACCTCAACCACTCCACGCCGGTACAGTCCAAGTCTGGTTGTAGGTGGGGGGAAAAAAAAATCCTTTTGCGATTTAACCGCTTCAGCCCCGGAAGATTTGGCTGCTGAATGACCGGGCCATTTTTTGCGATTCGGTACTGCGTCGTTTTAACTGACAATTGCGCGGTCGTGCGACGTTGTACCCAAACAAACTTGACGTCCTTTTTTTCCCCACAAATAGAGCTTTCTTTTGGTGGTATTTGATCGCCTCTGCGGTTTTTATTTTTTGCGCTATAAACAAAAAAAGAGCGACAATTATGAAAAAAAAAACACAATGAGGGTTATTTACGAAAGGCAAATCCACTTTGCACTGCAAGTGCACTTGGAAGTGCAGTCGCTGTGGATCTGAGGGGGACATGCAAGGGGAATAAAAAACAGCATTTTAGCTTGTACATGATTGGATGATAAAATCAGCAGAGCTTCCCCTCATTTCAGATCTACCCCTCAGATCTACAGCGACTGCACTTCCAAGGGCACTTTCAGTGCAATTTCAACTGCACTTTGTACTTGTAGTGCAAAGTGGATTTGCCTTTCGTAAATAACCCCCAATATTTTGTACTTTTTGCTATAATAAATATCCCCATTTTTTTTAAAAAAGCAAATTTTTTCCTCAGTTTAGGCCGATATTTATTCTTCTACATATTTTTGGTAATAAAAATCGCAATAGGCGTATGTTGATTGGTTTGCGCAAAAGTTATAGCGTCTACAAAACAGGGGATAGATTTATAGCATTTTTATTATTATTTTTTTTTTTTTTACTAGTAATGGCGGCGATCTGCGATTTTTATCGGGACTGCGACATTATGGCGGACACATCGGACACTTTTGACACATTTTTGGGACCATTGTCATTTATACAGCGATCAGTGCTATAAAAATGCATTGATTACTGTAAAAATGTCACTGGCAGGGAAGGGGTTAACACTAGGGGGTGATCAAGGGGTTAATTGTGTTCCCTAGTGTGTGTTCTAACTGAAGGAGGGAGGGGACTATCTAGGGGAGATGACAGATCGCTGTTCATACTTTGTATGAACACGCGATCAGTCTCTTCTCCCCTCAGAGAACTGGGATCTGTGTGTTTACACACACAGATCCCGGTTCTCAGTGTGTCACGAGCGATCGCAGGAGCCCGGCGGTCATCGCATCCACCGGGCACTCGCATCTGCTCCGGGGGCGAGCAGCGGGCGCATGCACGCCCCTAGTGGCCACATAACGTCGTTTCGCCCAGCCGTGCCATTCTGCCGCAGTAAAAGTGCAGCGGCTAGTCGGCAAGTGGTTAATAAGGCATTTATTCTGGATTTAGTCGGAAGCTCTGCAACAAATTCCTAAAAACCTTGCAACATTTTCATTTGTTAGTACTGTCGCAAGCAACAAATTCAAGTAGTTCTTATTAGCGACACTCTTACTGTATGGCGCTAGCGTTTGCGACAAATTCATAAAGAAATACCGCCATGTCGGTGGTAAGAGAAGTGGAGGGGAATAAGACGCCTTCCATGTTGGAGCAAATTGTTGATTATGTTGTGTGTGTGTGTAATTATTGTGTCGCATCTTTGAGACAGTTCCACGTAAACTGGTTGTAAATCTCAGACATGAAATATGAACAAACCCTCTATAGTGTGTACTTGTCTCCATTAGGAGGAAAATAGTAACTACTAACTACTTACTAAAGGCAAATAGACGGTGCACTCTGCAAATGCAATTGCTCCAGGACTTAGTAAATGAGGTAAGGCTTCACTTTGCAAAGAATACCCAATGACGTGCAAGGAAAAAAAAAATGCATTTTTGCTTGCAGATGATTGGATGATGGAAGCGGGATGGATAAAAATCAATGATTGTTTTTTTGAAAAATGCAAAAAATCTATTTTTTTTTATTTAAATCAGATTTTTTTAAAAAAATTTTAATCAAATTTATTTTATTAAAATTCTTTTGGAGTAAATCTATCTAAAGGTAGTTTTCTATTTAAGATACATTAATAATTTAGTTTATTCAGCTTGAAATGGAGCTTGGTTATGTAGCACGAGGCTGCATATTCTGCAATATTTACATTTTTGGTAAAACTCATTCAATGAATCCAAGCTCTGCAAGCTGAGATAACATGCACTGCATTGATGCATTCACACAATTTCACAGTAACCATGAGATAAACCGAAGTTCAGGAATATTCCTTTATCCCATTGTTTTGCAAATTTATGTACACTACAAACTGTATGATTGAATCGGTTCTGATACCGCTGTTATTTTAACCTGACAGCTTATTATTCTAAACAGGAAAGCTTCATTTTGTTTGCAAATATTAAAGATTCTAACTACCAGCAAGAATAAGTCCTTACATTTAAAGCACCTGTCATTTCAGATCCATCATGGCAGCGCCTGTTAGCGGCATCCACTCACCTGCTGCCGCCACGTCCCTCACCTTGTTGTGTCACTGCCACGTCACCAGCCGTCCTATTAAAGTGAATGGGACTGTCGGTGAGTCACCAGCGGGTCAGAGGAGGAGCGGCTGCTGGACAGAGATGACAGTTGTTCTTTAAAAATTATGATTTAAATCAAGTTGATTTAAATGAAGCCTTTTTACTAGTGATTTAAATCGACTTGATTTACTAGATTGTAAGCTCTAATGAGCAGGGCTCTATGATTCCCCCCTGTATTGAATTGTATTGTAATTGTACTGTCTGCCCTAATGTTGTAAAGCGCTGCGTAAACTGTCGGCGCTATATAAATCCTTTATAATACCATAAATAATAATTTAAATCAAATCCACCCTGGATGGAAGTAAACCAAGCTTCCCCTCATTTATTAAGACCTGGAGCAACTGTTCTTGCAGAGTGCACTATCGATTTGCCTTTAGTAAATCACCCCCTTAATGTAATTTCTGTCTGCTGCTTTGTGCCTCTGCTATCAGCATGAATCTCTTCTGACAAGTTTTCCTGACACCAAGAGAAAAAGGGTGACAGGGGAGGGATCTCCAGCTGATTGACAGCCTCGGCTCTGTTCCTGTGTGCTGTGTGGAGGGGGGGGGGGGTGTCCTTTCCCTCCAATCAGCTCTCAGATCTCTCCTCACTGAGCGTGACTTCAGCTCTCCACCCCCTTTTTTCTGAACTGTCAGACAAGCTTTATAATTCAGCACTGTGAAAATATGTGGAGAAGAGAGTCTGTAGATAAACAGACACAACTTATGTTTCATCTCTGTGTATTACCCGAGGCCAGTCACTTCACTGGGTATATGTAAGGGTGTACAGCTACTTTTATGGAGAAGTATGGGGCTATAAAAAAAAAGAAAATCCATACTCCCCTTTATGCTGCAGCTGTTCTGTGTCTCCCCCCTGCCTAGGAGCAGGAGGAGGGGGGAGACGCACGGCAGAAGCCGCCGTGATGCAGTTGAGAAGGAGACCCGATGGAAGTCGCTGCCCGTCCGTGACCTAGATGGGGTAAGTGTGGGGCTGGATGACCGACCGACCGCGTAGGAGACCCGAAGTCGCTGCCCGTCCGTGACCTAGATGGGGTAAGTGTGGGGCTGGATGACCGACCGACCGCGTGCGGGAGGGGTGGTTGTTTGCCGCCTCCCCAAAAAGGAAAAACATCAGCCGCCACTGCCCCCTACTTCTAGAAACATGCAGAAGGATCTAGAAGGATGGGAGTGGAGGGGAGGAGGAGCAGTCTGGAGGATTCTGAGGGCCCTGACCAATCCCCAACAGAAGGTTTGGCAGGGGGCAGGCCAGTTGGGGGCAGTGTGAGTTTGGGTGGACGATGGAGATGGAGTGTTAGGCTGTCAGTGACCTTTGAGAGTAGCTCTCAAGTCTTGGGGGGGGGATGAACTCAGGCCTGGGCTCGGGTGTGGAAGGGACCCCTTCTCATCACATACATGGGGATCCTGACCAGGAGGTATGGAAGCAAGGAGAGGACAGCAGGGGGACAATGTCGGGCAAATCTCCGAAGGAGGAAGACAGCCAGGTGGGCTGGTGAGTGTAATGCCCTGTACACACGACCGGTTTTGCCGTCGGAATAAACTCTGATGGAATTCCGCTCAAGCTGTCTTGCATACACACGGTCACACCAAATTCCGACCGTCCAGAACACGGTGATGTACAACACATACGATGGGACTAGAAAAAGGAAGTCCAATAGCCAGTGTGCCACCCTTTGGGCTCCTTCTGCTAATCTCGTCGGAACAGCATACAGACGAGCGGTTTTACCAATAGTAATTTGTTCCGTCGGAAAAATATAGAACATGTTCTCTATCCAAGTCAGTCTGAATTTTCGACGGAAAATGTCCGATGGGGCACACACACGGTCGGAATGTACGATGAGAAGCTCCCATCTGACTTTTTCTGACGGAAATTCCGACCCGTGTGTATTTCAGGCAAGAGGACTGAGGGGCAGCCTGAAGGGACTGTCTGGGGTGGATGAAGAGTCAGTCTGTAATTGTAAATGTGATTTTTCTTTCGGGAAAGTAAATATTATAATGCGCATATTCTAGTCGCAAAAGAATCCTGTTAAATACTTCTGGGATTCCATTCAAGTAGCAGGTCTGGATGACATTTTAGGGGCTTTCCAATGAAATTATTTGACTCAATGATGGCAAGATGAGATGCTTAACTCTTATTAACTATTTTTTAGACTTTCCATACCAAATATCAATGAAATTCTACTGGTGTTTGGCAGCTTTACTCTGGCACAGTGAAGCTGTACCTAAACAGCTTCTATTCACTTCAATTGGAAATGGTGAACAAATGAATGAGTGACTTGTATAGCGCTACCTATGCGAACTGAATCGCCTCAGGGCGCTTTTTAACCTACCAGCATGTCTTTGGAGTGTAGCTTACTTGTCAGAAACTGGCTGATTCCACCAGGAGCTTCTCTGATAGGTACTTTGTTGTAGATTTAAAGCGGTAGTAAACTTCAAAACAAAAAAAAACGTATCTCTGCAATTTAATGTCATGATGTGCTAGTATGCATCGCATACTAGCACATTATGAAAGACTTACCTGAAAATGAAGCCCTCCAGTGGAGCGCTGTCACCGCTGACCTGACAGGGCTTCCATCTTCACCCGGTCTTCCTTTCGGGTTTGCAGGCTGCGGTCATCTGATTGGCCGAGCCGTGATTTTGTCACTCCAGCACACGCTGTCCATTGAGAGCGCAGTGTGTGTGCGGCACGTGACATCACTGTACACATTTAGGAAATATTTTCTGTAGCTACAGGTAAACCTAATATAGGCTTACCTGTAGGCAGGGGTGGCCCATCCATTAAGGGCCCACGGGCACCACCCCCTTTGTCCACGCCACCCCCCCTATATGGTTAATGGATAGATTCATGTATAGCATGATGGTCGCCATGGCCACCCCCTATTCAGGTGTCTGGCCCCTTTTAGGATGGCGGGCGCCTGAATTACAGCAGCGGGGGTGGTTTTTGAAGCACCTGATTAGAGCCAAAGGCTCTAATAGGCTTCAATATAGGGTGGACTCAGAGCGCAGGGCATTGCACTCGGAGCCCACCCAGGTGTCTTAGAAAAGCAAATTAATATTTGCTTTTCCAACACTGAATCGCCTCTCCGCCAATCAGGAAGCCCTGTTACCCTTTTCCCGATTGGCTGAAAGGTCAGGCGATCCTATTAGACGCCTAGGAGGAGGGGAGGAGATGCGCGGCGGAGGCCGCTGTGATCTCAGAGGAGAAGAGGACACAGGAGACGCTGCCAGATCCCCTGCCCAATGTGCCAGTCGATCCCCGATGTGCTCGCCAATCCCCGCCGCCAATGGGGTGAGTGACGGTGGACCGGCAGACAGCGGGGGGGGGGGGGGTTTGAGGTGCCACGAGAGGGGGGGGGGGCGTTTGCCCCGCCCAACAAAAAACCACCAGCTGCCACTGCCTGTAGGTATGAATCAACAAAAACACTTTTACTACCACTTTAAGCCAGCCACAGATGGAGGGATCTGATGGTTCAAGAAGACATGATTGAACCCTTCAAGGTGACCCTAGCACTGGATGATCTCTCCTTTACCAACAACAAAGCATGTGCTGGTGCTCACTAGCTGCCCTAACTTGGCCAGCATTATTTAACCCACTTCCTCTGAGTCCAGGTCATCCTAAACCCCTCTCAGTCTGTGATTGGACAATGAAAGGAGAAGCAGCACAGTGATGAGCTCATCTCTCTGTCTGCTTCTTCCTCTCACACTCCTGCAGGGACTGCAAATGGTTGATATTCAGGTACTTACATTGCTTGCATACGTAATAATGATTACCGGGCTGCATTAACTTGTATCTTTTTTATCTGCCTAGAGTTCAGCTTTAACAAGTCATAAAGAAAAGACACAACATTAATAAACACATGGTTGCGCATTTAAAAAGCAGCAAGGCTGCCAATAGAATGTAACTTGTCTCTGAACTTAAAAAAACAACAACACATACAATTGATCAGTTGTTATTATAACTTAATCTAATTTTTGAAAATAGGAAGCATGGCGAGTTACAGGATAAGCCAATATTCTTTCATCAATTACCATTGATGTATACTTTGTTAATTTATTATAGATACCTCCAATGTATAGCTGCTCCTGATGAGGGGAAACAACCCATGAAACGTGTTGAGCATTCATAATTGATGCTATGCCACAGCAATCATGTATATACTATGGGTTTTAATTGTCTGAATCAATCATATCACTATTAATGTAATTTATATCTCTTATCATGTTTTTTCATATATTGGGCGTGTGTTTGGTTCATTATTTATTATGTGTAACAATGTCTATCATGTTACTTGTATTACTATATGATTTACTAATCATATTTTTCATAACCTGTACCGTATATATTGGTTTACTATTAATGTTACCTGTACACCACGCCCAATTATGTTCAACAATAAATATTTTAATTACCATTTTGGTTGATTCATTCCACCCAGGAGTTGTGTATCATATAAAGTCCCAACTTTTTTTCTCTTCTTTTTTCTCAAAGTTATGAATATGAAGAAGCAGGCAAGACCTGAGCCAAGCAAGGACTGGAGAAGCAGGCAAGAACTGAACTGGGCAAGCACTGGGCCAGGCAAGCATTGGGGAAGCAGGCAAGAACTGAACTGGGCAAGCAATGGAGAAGCAGGAGAAGCAGGCAAGAACTGAGCCAAGCAAGCACTGGGCCAGGAAAGCATTGGGGAAGCAGGTAAGAACTTAACCAGGCAAGCAATGGGGAAGCAGGCGAGAACTCAGCCAGGCAAGCAGTGGGGAAGCAGGAAAGAACTGACCTAGGCAAGCATTGGGAAAGCAGGCAAGAACTAGGCTGGGTAAGCAATGAAGAAGCAAGAAAGAACTGAGCCAGGCAAGCAAGGAGGAAGCAAGCAAGAACTGAGCTGGACAGCATTGGGGAAGAGACAAGGACTGAAGGCAAGCACTAGAGAAGCAGGCAAGCATTGGACCGGCAAGCAATGTGGAGCAGGTGATCACTATAAAGGTAAAGCTTGGAACTGTTAAGTTCCTTTTATACATCACTGCTAGTAAAAGATGACTCCATGTGTAATCCTCCTTCCTCATCAAATGTAATGTGTTGCCTTGTTTTCTTTGTAAAGTGTAGTGTTACCCGGTTTCCCCGAAAATAAGACCTAGCGTGATTGTCGGTGATGGCTGCAATATAAGCCCTACCCCCCAAATAAGCCCTACCCTGTTTCCCCGAAAATAAGCCCTACCCTGAAAAGAAGACCTACAAGGACTTTAACTAGGGCTTATTTGGGGGATAGGGCTTATATTGCAGCCATCACCGACAATCACGCTAGGTCTTATTTTCGGGGAAACAGGGTATCTTGTTTTCTTTGTTTACACGTAAGGGATTTTTTAAGATAGTACATTTATATACTGTAACAAACCTCAAAAAGAGCCACTTGTGAGGGAAAAGGGATTCAGGTCCATAAGGAAAACCATCCCACCAAAAAAGGGTTAGTTTGGTGCCTTGCCCAATACTTTCCATACAACCAGGATCAAGGTAGCTCACTGGAAGGAATGAACTTAGACACTGGACAACCAATGAACTTCCTTGAGATAGTGTGAATTTCCAGACTTCTTCAAGACATCTAGCCACAGAGGCCACATACATCAACCACAACTTCTCCCGGCAGTGTTTACAGAAAAGTACAAATTCTGAAGGATGACACTGAAAAATTGAAGAGGCATCTGTAGCAGGTAACAATGGTGGACACTTTTAGATGAATATTGATGCCAACAACTAGCTTGTTGTATCCTTACCTCCTGAGTCCTGACCTCTATTAACTTTGCAAAAGGTATGCCGCCTGTATAGTAGGCATGTGCAATTCGTTTCGTTCCGAATTAGTTTTTTAACGAATTTCAACAAATTCGTTAATTCGGGAATATCCGAACTAATGCAAACCTGTTTAACAAATTTTTTCCAAATATTCGTAAATTCGATAAAATTGGACATTCGTAAATTCGGGCATTCGTACATTCGCAATTTATGAATGTACATTCGTTCATTCGTACATTCGTACATTCGTACATTAGTAAATTAGTGAATTCGTAAATTTGTAAATTCAAAAATTCGTAAATCTGAAATAATAGTTAACTAATAATAACTTAACTATTAGTAATTACTAGTAACTTTTAAATTATAGGTATTGTAATTTCCTTTCAAATTAGGCTGTTAGTGAACGTAACACATACAAATTTATCCCAAGTTATGAATGATCCGAAAAAACGGAATGGAACGTAATGAATTGATAATAATAAATAACAATAATAATAATAACAACGTTTTATTATTATTATTTATTATTAATTTGTTCCGTTCCATTTGTTTAGATGCAGCATTTGTTTTGGATAATTCGTAACTTCGGATAAATTCGTATTTGTTACGTTCACTAACAGTCAAATTTGAAAGGAAATTACAATACCTATAATTTAATAGTTAGTTACTATTTCAGATTTTTGAATTTTCGGGTTTTTGGATTTTCAAACTTTGAATTTACAAATTTCCGAATTTTCTAATTTACAAATGTACGATTTTACGAATTTACGAATGTACGAATGTACGAATTTACGAATTTACAAATGTACGAATTTACGAATTTACGAATGTACGAATTTACGAATGTACGAATTTACGAATTTACGAATGTACGAATTTACGAATGTACGAATTTACGAATTTACGAATTTACGAATGAACGAATTTACGAATCGCGTTCATAACGAATGACCCGAAAAACGAAAAAAATATTAAACTAATGAAACGAAAACGAGAATGAACGAATTTTTTTGGCTGTGCACATGTCTACTGTATAGTCTCCACCACACTGAGAGCCACTCAAAATGTAGACCAGCACTACCCTTGGCTTATTTATTACATAGTTTACACTTTGGGAAGTGCTGCCTTAGTGGCCTGTCCTGCTCTGAGCTTTTTTTAGTAGATGTAAACCCGATCACTTTAGTCTAGTATAATCTATAACAATAATTATGAATTTTACAATATTTTTAAATCCACAGCTTTCATCAAAGTAACATCTGGTGATCCCTACATGAAGATCCTAGTTTTGCCACTTCCTGTTCTAGGGTGACAACACTCTGTGCATGTGTCTCAATTGCTTTCTTGCATTGTCACTATCACAGGCTGCAGAGACTGTTGTCATCATCATCAGTAGTGATAGGCTCAGGCATGTTAGGATCCTAATAAGAACCCACCTGAGCAAACCGCCAAGAAGTTGTCACTGAACTGCGCCAATCAAATGCTTCTGGGGCATCCCTCACCTTGCAGCCACACAAATACAGTGAGCATGTACTGTATACGTGCAGCTGCCCTTATGATTGGCCCAGTACAATGACAACCTCCTGGTGGGCTTGCTCAGATGGGTTCAGATTAGGAGCTCATCACTGCTGATGATGATGATGACAACAGTGGGACATGTCTCTGCGATGCATTCCATATATGTGTAGTCTCTGCTAGGGAGGAACCTGTGATAGGGTGACAACACAAGAGAGCAATTGGGAGATAGGGACAAAGCATTGTCACCCTATAACAGAAAGTGGCTGAACTAGGACCTTCGTGTAGGGATCACCAGGTGTTATTTTGATGAAAGCTGCAATTTAAAAAATATTGAAACTTAGGGTCGGTTCACACTAGGACGACTTGGGATCCGACTTGTAAGCCCTCAAGTCGCCCCAAGTCGCCCCAAGAAGAGATTTACATTACAGTTAATGGGAGCGTCTTAATTGACACTACTGAAGTCGCTCCGACTTCAGAGCGTACTCCTTGTACTACTTGGATCCGACTTCTAGGCGACTTGTACCATTCAATTCAATGGAAGTCGCCTCCAAGTCGGATCTCCATCTATACTGAAGCGACTTTACAGTTAAAAAAATTAGTTTGCCCAGGCAAACCCCTCCCTCCCAGAGGGCTGATTATTCTGTGATTGGCCACAGCCAAAGTCGCCTGTCCTGGAGGCGACTCGAAGTCGCGTTGTAAATTGATTAAAGTCGCGCTGAAGTCGCGTTGAAGTCGCCGTGCAAAGTCGCGCTGAAGTCGTGTTGCCCCTGTGTGAATCGAGCCTTACTGTTGAATTGATGTTATCATGTAGAAGATTATTCAAAAGACAAAACGAGTGTGGGACTTTAAATGAGGCACGCTCAAAAACAATGTAGGAGTAGAAATATTATTATTATTATACATAAATGTCAAAGAGCGTTTATATGTGACAAATAATTGTTCAATACATGTACAGACATAACATCTGAGTAGATGATATAAAACTTGATTCTCATAACATGGAAAAAGATTTATACAGATTTCATAAATATAATACAGTAATGATGTACAATAAATTTCATAAGAGTGTTGTAAAAATTGATGGAAATGTGAGGGGTTGTGTCCTCAAAAGCTCGACACGTTTCGTCGGTGAACCGACTCATCGGGAGCGAATATATTGTCTGTAAATAATAACAGATGCTTTCAATTTAAAAGCCCATGGTGTGAGAAATACTATACATAATGGATTTATATAGAAAAAAGAGGATCAAGTCCACAAAAATTTACACCCCATTGGAATGCCGAGCTCGAATTATCCTGCTGTTCATAAGTCGCCACATCAAGCCCCCCCCCCCCAGGAGCTGAGGTGCAAACAGTCCAACCAGAGCATCAGGCCCACAATGAACTTCTTGTATCATGTAGAATATTAAACCCATCCTGAGAAATGCCACATAGCAGTACATGCAGACAGGAAGTAGATGCAAAGAGTCTGTGGGAGATCTGCAGCACTGAGATGCAATAAAGAAAAAAAAAGGGGGGAAACAAGTTTTGTTTTTTGTTTTTTTGTACTCAATTTCTTTTCAAAAACAAGTAGTAAAATAAAAGATAAAGAATAAAAGAAATGGTAGAATATAGAGAACAAAGGCAGAAGCCACTTGAAATCTATTATGCAGATGCCCAGCAGGCCAGTGCCAATATATATGACAATAATAAATGAAAACTACCGATTTACCTAAAACAAATGGCAACGTTGTAAATGGGAAATTGAAGTGCCTGTCCGTTTCTATTTATTTATGCTCCACCAGTGTAATTGTCCCATTATTCCCATAGTGCAGTCTCGTACCCACTAGACCCCAGGCACTGGTCTCCATGAACCTATATTTACACAATAAAACTCAGCTGCTCACATGTACAGCTGTCCTGTATGTGGCCACGTCTGTCAGCAGAGAGGACCAGAAGGTGACCATTTATGTTCCATTTAGCTCTGTGATTAGAGCCTTCTTATGGGAACATTCTACACCTAGTTTTTTCTTTCTGCCATCAAAGACCATAAAACAAGCAGCACAGATGTGGTCTCCTGGGCGAGGGGGTTCAAAGGTTTCATAAAAGATAAAAACACACCTTCCACTCTCATTTACTACAATGCCATGCCCGGGAGGTAACACATCAGGTGGTTCTGCTCCATCAGAGGAGACTAGCTCATTGATAGTTATAGACAGGACGTCTTATGTAGAAATTTCTGTGCAAGAACTGGAATCCCGTCAATTATGCGAGTTGTTTGACATGTATGGATCTTGTATGTGGTTACACATTTCACATTGTTAGAACTTGTGTAGGAAGCGAAGGCTAGCCGTATGGAAGGGTCAACATACATTTACTATACATTAGCTATTTTATTGTTACCCTGTCCTTGTCCAAATAACCTAGTACTTTGTGGTTCTTGCAAGTTACTATGTTAGCCTTTAAAGCTGAATTCCAGGTATGGCAATTTTTACATAGTTACAATGGCAGGCTTGGACCAATTTATGTAAGCATGTGCCATACCTGTGGAATTCCTGTGGCACCACTACTAGCTTCTGTGTCCTCAGTCTACTACAGTGATCTCCACTAGCTTCCAGGTCCCCAGACTTCTACAATGATCTCCAATAACTTCCAGGCCCCCATGCTTCTACGGTGGTCTCCAATAGCTTCCAGGCCCCCAGGCTTCCACAGTGATCTCCAATAGCTTCCAGGCCCCCATGCTTCTACGGTGGTCTCCAATAGCTTCCAGGCCCCCAGGCTTCCACAGTGATCTCCAATAGCTTCCCACTCACCCGAGCTATTACTATGATCTCCACTAGCTTCTGAATCCCCAGGCTACTACAGTGATCTCTACTAGCTTCCAGTCACCCATCCTTCTACGTTGATCTCCACTAGCTTCCAGGCCCCCAAGCATCTACAGTGATCTCCACTAGCATCCAGGCCCCCAAGCTTCTATGGTGATCTCCAATAGCTTCCCAGCTCCTGAGCTACTACAGTGATCTCCTCTAGCTTCCCAGCCCCCAAACTTCAACAGTGATCTGCAATAGCTTCCCAGCCCCAAAGCTTCTACAATTATCTCCACTAGCTTCCAGGTCCCCACGTTTTAACAGTGATTTCCAATAGCTTCCCGGCCCCCAGGCTACTACAATGATCTCCACTGATTTCCAGGTCCCAGGCTACTACAGTGATCTCCAATAGCTTCCAGGTCATCCTAGAGCGGCTGCCCTGCTGCAGTGAGAAAGTTGGAGGTTGCTAGCTTGGCAAGCATTCTCTGATTGGATAAGGTGGAAAGGTGGCATAGTGACATTACAACCTCCACGTTGTCCAATCAGAGAACACTTTGCATTCATTCAACAAATGCGAAATGTGTTCCCTAAATGGTGCCAGTGGCCTCCTGCATTCACAATACAGCGAGGCAGCCACTCGGCAAGGAACCCAGGAGCTAGTGGAGATCACTGTAGTAGTTGGGGGCCTGGAAGTTTGTAGAAATCAGTGTAATAGCATTGCCCACTGCAGAAATGTCCAGCTTCCACAGGGATCCCACAGGTATTATTCATACTATGATCCAAGTTGGACCAATATACCTATGTAAAAATCTGCATAACTGGAATACAGCATTAAATCAATTCTTGGGTCCCCATCGAGCCCCTTGAATCCAAAGCCCAGGTTGTACACAGCCCCTCAACTCCCAAACCAGAGCTCCAGAGGACACAGGAATTGATTAGAAGACCAAAGCTGGCCATACACTAGTAGATTCTTAAGCGGAAAGTTGTACAGAAATTCTCACCAGTACATTTGGTGACCTGATGAATGTCATTCAAAAGTACTTCAATAAACATTTACTTTTAACATGAAATTTTAAAGTGACTGGACTTTTCTAAACAAAAAAACGTATATAGTGTTAGAAACATGATTGTTTGAAAAAATATTTCATCCTGCTCATTTGAATATTCCCATCACCTCGAAAAGAAATGTCAATTTGGCCCCACCATTGGTTAGAAAACTGAACGAATGTTCTCAAAATTAATAAAAATGTTATGAAATTCTGTTGGTGTATGGCCAGCCTAACATAAGCACTAGCAAAACCCACAAGCTCCCACATGCCTCAACGGTATTGTTACCTTTGGAATGTTTTGACTGGGTCAGGTTGGCTTCAGTATACCAGGGATACCAGACAATTTTGGAAATGTAACCTCTTACCTGTGCTGCAAAATGAGAACTATCATCAGAAACCTAGATCTGTATAAATATCACATTGTTTATATTCAACTTGTCTACAGTTTGCACTGAAACCACAGACAGGGACTATAAATAACAGATACCTGCTCAGCGTGAAAGTAAGCTATAACATATAGCAGCAACTGTGAGCTGCGTTCATCTAAAACAGCAGCAGTGAGATAACCAATGGTGAGCCGCAGTTGGCTATAACAAGCTCTGAGCTCAGGTTGAAGTATAGTTTAACATGTCCTAACCACTTGAAGACCACCTAACGTACATATCAGTGACGGCTTTCAAGTGGTATATCAGGATGATGCCTGCATCTACAACCATCATCCCACTATTGTTTTTTTCAGGAGGTGATTGGCTTTTTGTAAGGGCCATCCAAGTGGCTAATTTGCTGCTGGATTGCTTTTACAGGTAGCGGAAGGTGTCACCCCCCTCTGCCTGCTGGTGCCTCTCTGGGATCTCCGTCCCACCGGAGAACCCGGAACTGAAGCCGACCGGTCAGCCGGCTTAGGCCTAGTACACATGGGCCGAATGTCGGGCGGCATCAGCCGGTTCAGTAGAAACCAGCCGACATTCGGCCTGTGTGTACATCTGTTGAAGGGGCATGACCAAAAAGGTCTGCCGATCGTATAGCTCCCAACTGTCCCTAATTTCAAGGGACTGTCCCTGATTCCAAACTCATTACTCTGTCCATCTTTCCTCCTAATTTGTTCCTCATTTTGGTGTGATCTATATAGTTGTATATAAAATGCACTTATTTATCTATCACAAAGTGCTTCCCAGTGCTAAACCTTTCATCCAGTTTTTAAATTGCTGCATTTGTAAATAAAAAAATCCAATATAAAAGGAATAGTATTGTTAAAAAAGTACTTTAAAGTGGTTGTATAGTCTTTTTTTTTTACTTTTACCTACAGGTAAGCCTATAATAAAAATATCTCCTAAACCTTTACGGTTTGAGAGATATTCCCCTTGCTATGAGCCGCTGACTGCAGCGGCGCATGCGCACAGGGGATTCTCGGCTGAAGGCCCAGCAACTGCCGGACCTTGCCGAGTAAGAAATCTCCCGCGCGCATGCGCGGGAGTGATGACGTCGCGGCTCCAGCCACTCACAGAGCTGGAACCGCGAGACCCGGAAGACACGCCGAGGCAACATGACAGCTCCCTCGGCGTGGACCAGGTAAGATACCGACGCCTCGTTCTAAGGTAAGTATTTCATAATGAGCTAGTATGCGGTGCATACTAGCTCATTATGCCTTTTGCTTTACAGGGGTAAAAAAAAAAAAAAAAATTTCAGCGGGTATACAACCGCTTTAAGTACTAAAGTGGGTTTAACCAATAATTTTTTTGTACTATTCTCTTTTAAGGGGGGGGCGGGGGCATGGCAGGGGGGCATGTCCTATGCCTACATACTTTTGCAAATAAGTGTTCCTCATTCCCATCTCAGAAAATTGGGAGGTATGCGATCGTTTCCCTGGAGTGTTCTGGCAGGGGGCCGTCCTCCTGTCAGCATACAAAAGAAAAGCAGGGAAGATTGCTGTACTAACATTGCATAGTTTTTATAGCTGGTACAGCGATTCAGATCTGAGCTGTCCGTTTTCTGCTGGGTTGAAAGAAAGATAACTAGCAGTATGTACTTGGCTTCACCATACAGCCCATGGAGGGCCAGAAGGTCTCAGATGTGCTCTATGGTATAGAAAATCGGAGGCAACGAGTACTGTCCTCACTTCCGGTTTCCACGGAAGTAAACAGCGCCATTAAAATCTTCTCTGTAACTCTAAACTGGTAACCTGCAAAGGCTTAAAAAGCTTTGCAGTTTGGCGCCGTTCCACGAGCGTGCGCAATTTTAAAGCGTGACATGTTTGGTATCTCTTTACTCGGCATAACACCATATTTTATACTTTGCCAAAAATGTGGGTATTATGTTGTGTTTCTGTGCCTTACAATTCGTTAAAGTGCATTTTTCCCCAAAAATTGCTTTCGAAAAACCGCTGTGCAAATACTGTGTAAAATCAAAAATGACAAAACCCACCATTTTATTCTTTAAGCCCTCTGCTAATATATATATATATATATATATATATATATATATATAATGTTTGGGGGTTCTAAGTACTTTTCTAGCAAAAAATACTGATTTTTAAGTGTAAACGAAAGGTGTCAGGTAAGCCTGGTTCTTTAACATCAGCATAAATGATTGCAGGGGAGCCAGTTTCCATGCAGCTGGTGTGAGCAACACTTATGGTAGCGATGAGGTACTTATGACTCACAAGCCACTGCAGAAAGAAGAGAGCTGAGGTTATGGGCTGGGACAGGTAAAGTGGCTCTCCAGCCAAGTTGCATAATGTTGACTATAAAAAAAAAAAAAAAAAGAAAGAAAAGAAGATAATGTTGAGTATACAGTAAGAGGGCATTATTTATTACAACTTTGCAAATAGCGTCATCAATTGACGCAGCATATTATACATTCACATCAGTCCCTAGCTCCCTAGCTTCAAGAAACTAACAATCTAAGGTCCCTAACTCACATCTTAGGGCTCATTTGCACGTGTGCTGAGCTTTGTACAGCACGCAGAACCTTTGGTTTACTACCATTGAGCTGCATGCAGGCAGCCTATAGGAATGTAATGGGTGCTCATTGGCTATATGGACTTTGACAGGTACACAGGGATGAGTGCACAGAGCCAGATGTACAGGTGAGTCCATACAGCCAATGCATGCCCATTCACTTTTTATGGGCTGCTTGCAAGCAGTACAGCGGTAGTAAAAAAAAATAAAAAAATAAATAAAAAAAGTAAACTGCTCTGCACACTGCAAGGGGCCAAACACCCATGTGAAGGAGCTCTTATAGAAAAGCAAATCAAAGTAAGCAGTCATGATTGTTCAGCAAGACTGTTCTCCTAAAGCGTGGTCTTACGACTCTCCTAAATATGTGAGGTCAAATATTGTGAGATGTCAGAAAGCCCACACCAACCGAAATAAGCAATTGTCAGCTCTGCAGCATTGCATACATTTGTGGAGTGAAAACTATCAACTATATATAAACCAAATCTGCCCTCAAGTGGTGATCAAGTAGAAGGCAGCCAAATCAGTTTGTATTGATGTTCATATTGATAATAAACCTACCAGATTTTGCTTTGGGGATTTGTATTACGGTGAAGGGCAACCTCGTAGGGGTTTTAAACATTTAGGGCTTGACTACACCATATGCAGTCAAATGCATTTTTAAACGCAGTATGAAGACATATGTAAGAAAAATTAACATATTTCAAAAAGCCTACATTACACCAATGCAGTGCTTTCATAGGCTTTTAAAAAAAAAAGTTCAGAATTATTTATTTTATTTATTTCAGGTACTTATATAGCGCAGTCAATTTACGAAGCGCTTTTACATAGACATTGTACATTCACATCAGTCCCTACCCTCAAGGAGCTTACAATCTAATTCCCTAACTCACACTCATATATTAGGACCAATAGGATCCAATTAACCTACCAGCATGTCTTTACATCCCGAGTACACAAGTTTTTTTTGTTTTTTTATTAAATCAAAAAGGCATATGTGCAGTGCAAATTAAATGCCAAGATCGGCTGATATTTAACATCTAGAACTTTTTTTTTTTTTTTAAATAATACTTTTTTTTTTTTTTTTTTAAATAAACGTTTACAAAAGTGCAACAACGGAGTATTACTCCGGCTGGAAGTGACCTCTTGAAGTGGCCACTGTAATACTTTTGGTTATATACACCATTACAACAAGTTAAACTTGGATATATACATAAAAAATAGATAAAAATGTTTAAAAAAAAAAATTATAAAAAAAGTCCAGTTTTCTTTAGTTTCAACAATATAAACATAGGCAGCAGCACAGAACTGGGCCAAAAAACATAGAAAAGAGCAGTTTCAACAACTCTAGTAGGCCACACATTTACAAAAAAAACCTAATTTTTATGAAAGTATGGCATGATGGATTTAGTAATGGAGCTTGGATTACCAAACACTAGGAGACATAAATTTGAGAAGATAATTTAGCCTTAAAATACAGATTACAATAAAAAATGTTAGATTAAAAAATAGTTTGTTTTGCAAAAGAAAAATAACAAACATGTTAAAAAGTAAAATGTTATAAGGAAATGACCGTAACCACTTGCCAAACGGCTCACGCACATATACATCGGCAATGTGTCCCCTTGAAATGGCTTCTTTAAAAGGCAGGAGCAGTTCCGCAAAAAATCACAGATCACCGCCATTACTAGTAAAAAAAAATCAAATAATAAAAACGCCATAAAAATTCCATAAATCTATCCCCTATTTTGTAGACGCTATAACTTTTGCTCAAACTAATCAATATATGCTTGTTGTGATTTTTGCGATTCTAAACTGATGAAGAAATTTGTTTTTTAAAAACAAATAAAAACCGCAGAGGTGATCAAATACCACCAAAAGAAAGCTCTATTTGTGGGAAAAGAAGGACGTTAATTTTGCTTGGGTACAAGGTTGTATGACCGCGCAATTTAAAGCGGCGCAGTGCCATTAAGGGGGTAAATCCTTCCGGTCCTTAAGTGGTTAAACAACACTTAACCACTAACACGTGCGATAAACTACCGCATGGGAAAGCGCGGTAGATACTGAACAATCAAAGAAATACCGCATTCGTTATTTAACACTAAATTCTTAGTGAATTAAACTTTTGCAACTGATTTATCGCATGCGTTGTTTTACTGCATTTTATTTGCTGTTGTTTAACTTTTATGCCCTCTACACACGGTCGGACATTGATAGGACATTCCGACAACAAAATCCTAGGATTTTTTCCGATGGATGTTGGCTCAAACTTGTCCTACATACACACGGTCACACAAAGTTGTCGGAAAATCCGATCGTTCTAAACGCGGTGACGTAAAACACGTACGTCAGGACTATAAACGGGGCAGTGGCCAATAGCTTTCATCCCTTTATTTATTCTGAGCATGCGTGGCACTTTGTCCGTCGGATTTGTGTACACACGATCGGAATTTCCGACAACGGATTTTGTTGTCGGAAAATTTTATATCCTGCTCTCAAACTTTGTGGGTCGGAAAATCCGATGGAAAATGTGTGATGGAGCCTACACACGGTCGGAATTTCCGACAACAAGGTCCTATCACACATTTTCCGTCGGAAAATCCGACCGTGTGTACGGGGCATTAGTGAATTGGCCCAATATTGTCCCATATTTTCTGTTAGTCTTGGATTCTAAGTATACCATCTAAGGCAGGGAAATGCAATTAGCGGACCTCCAACTGTTGCAAAACTACAAGTCTCATCATGCCTCTGCCTCTGGGTATCGTGCTTGGTATCATGCGGGGAAAACCCCATCCAATTCACATCAGTGTCAACCCAGCCTATCTATCCAGTCACAGGCTGCGGGAAGGACAAGACCTAAAAGTATAAAGCTGGCCATACATGGATCGAAAGTTGGCCAGTTCAGCATGAACCGGACAAATGTCGATCCATATATGGCAGTTCCCATTCGAGAGGATTTGATCTAGCAATCGACTCCTCCTAAATGGGATTGTCTGTACATTTTCCATTGATCAGTGCTTGCAGCCACTGGCCCTGTGAAGACATCAAATGAAAAGTGTGGGGCGGAGCCTGTCATGCTGTCATCGCCCCAACTGATGTCCTGATGCTGTTTGGCTGGCCAGATTTTTTCTAGTTTATGCCATTCCAATTCATGTGAAATGTGAGATTTATACTCTCTTAATAAACTACTGGTTTTGTTGGTATACACTATGTGGATTTTTTTCCTCTTGGGCATGACCAGAAAATCCCCTGATCAGGAGCATATTGAGGTACCCGTAGTGTGGAACAGCATTATCCCAGCAATAATCGGTTACCCACTGGAGGGATGTCCATCAGCCTAAGGCTAAGGCGTTTTCCGACCTTCTTATGAGAAGGAGGTCATGGTTGTTTGGTAAGCCTTCCTGATAACTATGGGGTGGTGGATTTCATACCTTTCCTTCAGGACACTTTCATCATCTGATCTTGGAGTTTTATCACTTCACGTTTTTGGGCTGTTTATTCACAAATCTATCACTTTGGGGTTTATTTACTAAAGCTAGAGAGTGCAAAATCAGTCTCACTTCTGCATAGCAACCAATCAGCTTGAAGGTTTTATTGTCAAAGCTTAATTGAACAAGCTGAGGTTAGAAGCTGATTGGTTTCTATGCAGAAGTGAGGCTGATTTTGCACTCTCCAGCTTTAGTAAATAAACCCCATTGGGACTTCTATTCAATGGATGTTTTTTTTTCTAGTGTGCACTGACATTTTCTTTTCTATTTTTCATTGTGTATTGATATTTTTTGTGTTACTCTAACCACTCTCAGCCCCCAGATCAAAACAAACAGGCCTAGCTTGCAGCATAAGCCTGCCTAAATTTGCCTGTGCTGAACAACCTAGTAAAATAACCCTTACTAGCACCTACCTTCTGGTAGGGTGCTACATTTGATTGCAGGGTTAGTGTAATACATTTTACTATAATCGGCTGCAGTGCTGATCAGTTTATTCAATTCTGGCAGTGGAGGAGCCCCATTGCCAGAGTACCATGGCATACGGGGGGGGAGGGGGGTTTCGCCAGCTTCATTGCACTGCAGGAAAGACCAGGTCTCCCGCCCTACTAGACAGAGCTTTGCTGTGTGGGACAGAGCAGTGTATTGTATATCTCAGGACTGGATGGACAAACCATTTTGCAAGCATAAAAAGCTCTTTTTCCATGTATTTCACCTGTGTATCCAGCTGTTTCCCTGAAGTTCAGCTTTAACTGTGGCTAACACTGGCTGGGCCTTCCAAGTGTAGCCTGGGATTATCGTAAATAAACAAGGCTGTACTTGACATTCACCTTTCATCGCAGGGCTTGGCAATTACCATGATTTATATCCCTGCTGACAATATGATTAGTGTAGTCATTTAGTGGATAGCTAAGTATGCAGTCGTATTTAGAGTATTGAATGCACGTTGTAAATTCTTAGTTTTACACCAATCAGATTTCATTACATGTTCATAAGCGAGTTTACAGCTGTCAGATGACCACAAAGCGCATTACTGGAGCCTTAGAAAACAAATGTTCATATTACACCTTCCTACAGCCGGCATTTACAAGTTCTGAGGGTTTATGTACATATTACATGGCACATGGGGGAGGTGGAAGACTAATGCCGCGTACACACGACCGGACTTTCCGGCAGAAAAGGTCAGACGGAATCATGATTCCGTTGGACATTCCGATCGTGTGTGGGCTTCATCTGACTTTTTCTTTCTAAAATTATGACAGACCTAGAAATAGAACATGTTTCAAATCTTTCCAACGGACTCAACTCCTATCTGGAAAACCGTTCGTCTGTATGTTATTCCGACGGACCAAAAACGAAGCAAGGGCAGCTATTAGCTACTGGCTACTTCCTTTTTCTAGTCCCGTCATACGTCATCGCGTTCCAAACTAACGGACTTTGGTGTGATCGTGTGTAGGCAAGTCCGTTTCAGCGTAGCTCCGTCGGAAAGACCGTCAGAGTCTACTCTGACGGAAAGTCCGGTCGTGTGTACCCTGGCATAAAGGAATATTCGTAATTGCAAAAAACACACACATAAGATACCATATAGAATTTATGTATACAGTGGCAGGCAGTGGCGGTTGGTGCACAAAATTTTTGTGGTGGGCGCAAAAAAATTTTGAAAAAAAAATCATCAATTGCAGTCATTGTGCCGTCAAACGTTGTCACTGTGCCCATCAAACGCTGTCACTGTGCCCATCAAACGCTGCCACTGTGCCATCAATTGCAGACACTATGCCATCAATTGCAGACACTGTGCCATCAAATGCTGCCACTGTGCCCATCAAACACTGCCACTGTGCCCTCAAATGCTGCCACTGTGCCCTCAAATGCTGCCACTGTGCCATCAATTGCAGACACTGTGCCCATCAAACGCTGCCACTGTGCCATCAAACGCTGCCACTGTGCCCATCATATGCTGCCAGTGTGCCCATTAAATGCTGCCAGTGTGCCCTTGATTGCCCCCCCCAGTGTGACCCCTGCCCGCTCGCCGTCTGCCCGGCACTTACCCTGTCTTGGTGGGGCAGCGGGTGACGGCGACGAGCGGGGTCCTCCATGCGACTCCTGCCGTCCTCATCTATCGTCCTCTTCTCCTGTTGGGCGTCCAATAGCGGAGCCTGCCGTTTCAGCCAATAAGGTGACAGGTAACAGACCCAAGCACCTGATTGGTGGAGAGGCGGTTTAGTGTTAGGAAAGTGAATATTCATTCGCTTTTCTAACACAGCTGAGTAACCTGTGAGCTCCCAGCATGGCGCTCGCAGGTCACCTTTTTTGACGCCTATTAGAGCCTATGGCTCTAATCAGGTGCTTCAAAAACACCCCCTGCCGCTGTAATTCAGGCGCCCGAAAAGGGGCCGGGCGCCTGCATAGGGGGTGGCAGCGGCGGTCCTAGATAGATTCATACAATGCATGAATCTATCTATTGGTTGTAGAGGGGGTGGCAGGAGAGAGGGGGCGGCGCCCATGCGCCCTTATGGACGCACCGCCACTGGTGCCAGGACAAGATCACCCAGGGCGAAGATGCTCCTCATCATTTTCTGCAGATATGGCCTATTATGGTAGCACTACCACACTGTTTCTGCCTCTCTGACAGTTAAGGTGCGACACAAAAATAAAAATGTTTGGTGGCCCCCAGAGTACTGGTACCCGGTGTGGACCGTACCCCCTAAGTACGCCACTGGTGCAGACAATGGACCTTACTATAGAAGACATCACTGTTCCTGCTCATTTACTGAGTGCAGATCATGTCAGACTAATCTGATTTCATTTTTTACTATATCACTAATGTTTTGGACCAGGGTGGTGCTGTGGATATAGCCTGTCTGGATTTCAGCAAAGCATTTGATACAGTTCTCCATAATCATTTAATAAAAAAAAAGTAGTACAAGCTAGGACTTAACCATTGGGTGGTTCAGTGGATATGCAGTTGGCTAAAGTAGCCTTTTTCAACCAGGGTGCCTAGACAAAATGCCTAAAAATTGCCCCAAAATTGTAAACAAGATGGTGGGTGGATAAAACCTGTAGTTACAGAAAGCCGCAGGTTTTCATTGTACACCATTACAACCTTCTAGCTGCCAACCTCCTAACGACCAATGGCATCATCAGTTGATAAGGAGGATGTCAGTTGCCTGAATATCATCCTTGTTTGGCCCTCCCCTGCCTGTCTCCATCAGGTTTGGGGGTCTCATTAGCTGAGTGATGGAGAAAAACTGAGGGAGAAACACTGGAATACTAGTCATTACCAGTTTGCAAAAGTGTATTTTCTCTGGAAGAATGAATCAACTCTAATGTTGGGTGTCCTACTTGTGTATTCAGCCCCCTTTACTCTGATACCCCTAACTAAAATCTAGTGGAACCAATTGCCTTCAGACGTCACCTAATTAATAAATACAATCCAATCGTGTGTAATTTCATCTCAGTATAAATACAGCTGTTCTGTGAAGCCCACAGAGGTTTGTTAGACAACCTTAGTGAACAAACAGCATCATGAAGGCCAAGGAACACACCAGACAGGTCAGGGATAAAGTTGTGCAGAAGAGAAGTTTAAAGGAGGGTTAGGTTGTAAAATAATATCCCAACCTTTAATATCTCTGGGAGCACTGTTTAATCAATCACCTGAAAATAGAAAGATCATGGCACAACTGCAAACCTACCAAGACATGGCCGTCCACCTAAACTGACAAGCCAGGCAAGGAGAGCATTAATCAGAGAAGCAGCCAAATTAATGTGAATACAAAATTGTTTCTCAGACTTCTCTACTTCGGAATGAGAAAACTGATCGCTCGAAGATGGATTCATGATGAACAACTCACTCTGGCAATGTGGATAAGAATATTAAATGCTGATATACCTTTATATAAAATGACATATGAGGCGAGGGGAGCCCCCAAAAAATTTAGGAAAGTGTGGTATAGGTGGACTGAGTCCAAAAATACTTTAACAGAAGAAGAGGAAGGGGGCAATAGAGATGAACGATCGTAGGCAATGATGAATGTAAACAGCAATGTGATAAAGGAGAAGATGCATACAATATTATAAGCAGATTAATAATGTAGGGGGGAGGGAAGGGGGGGGATCCATCTGTTGTTTTTTTTTTGGTTGAAACTATGTTTCTATGGTTAGTGTCGACTGTTCCGACGCCCTTTTTTGAGTGTTTCTCTACCATAAACAGGAAGAACTATTAAAAAGTGAAGCTTGATGTTTTTTGTAAGTAGAGATAATATGATGTATTTAATGCAATGTATGCCAACCTACTGTTCGAAGACTGTGCTGTAACATGTCAATATGCTCAATAAAAAACTTTGTTTAAAAAAAAAAATCAGAGAAGCAGCCAAGAGGCCCATGGTAACTCTGGAGGAGCTGCAGAGATCCACAGCTCAGGTGGGAGAATCTGTCCACAGGACAACTATTAGTCGTGCACTTCACAAATCTGGCCTTTATGGAAGAGTGGCAAGAAGAAAGACATTGTTGAATGAAAACCATAAGAAGTCTCGTTTGCGAGAAACCATGTGGGGGACAGAGCAAACACGTGGAAGAAGGTACTCTGGCTAGATGAGACCAAAATGTAACTTTTTGGCCTAAAAGCAAAACACTATGTGTGGCGGAAAACTAACACTGCACAGCATCCTGAACACACCATCTCCACCCACCGTGAAACATGGTGGTGGCAGCATTATGTTGTGGGGATGCTGTTCTTCAGCAGGGACAGGGAAGTTGGTCAGAGTTGATGGGAAGATGGATGGAGCCAAATACAGGGCAATCTTAGTAGAAAACCTGGTAGAATCTGCAAAAGACTTGAGACTGGGGCAGAGATTCACCTCCCAGCAGGACAACAACCCTAAACATACAGCCAGAGCTACCATGGAATGGTTTAGATCAAAGCATATTCATGTGTTGGAATGGCCCAGTCAAAGTCCAGACCTAAATCCAATTGAGAATCTGTGGCAAGACTTGAAAATTGCTGTTCACAGACACTCTCCATCCAATCTGACAGAGCTTGAGCTATTTTGCAAAGAAAGGCAAAAATGTCACTCTCTAGATGTGCAAAGCTGGTAGAGACATCCCCAAAAAGACTTGTAGCTGTAATTACAGTGAAAGGAGGTTCTACAAAGTATTGACTCAGGGGGGCTGAATACAAATGTACACCACACTTTTCACATATTTATTTGTAAAAAAAATGAGAACCATTTATCATTTTCCTTTCACTTCACAATGTGCCACTTTGTGTTGATCTATCACATAAAATCCCAATAAAATACATTTATGTTTTTGGTTGTAACATGACAAAATGTGGAAAATTTTATGAATACTTTTGCAAGGCACTGTAAACCTATGAGAATAGTTTTTCCATTTTAGAATGGGGCACCTCAAGACTGTCCATAATTTTGGAAATCCATACCAGACGCAAAGGGTCTGGTATAGATTGGGGGGGACCCCATGCCATTTTTTTTGTTTTTTGTTTTTTAATGGCAATTTTTTTCTATTATTCAACGGTCAATGGGGAAGGTTGACAGATGGTGACTCATCAGTTGTTAAAGATGCGGCGGCCAGCTTCCTGGCCCCTCTCCTTAACAACCAGCTTTTACTGCGCCCTAAGGGGACCCCCTGAGATGTACATCTTATTTTTGGGAAGTGGGGGGTGTCCCTGGATGGTAGTTTGGAAATGTGGTCACCCTAAATGACCATCATTTACTATTGGTGCTAGGGGGAGCCCAGCATGGGACCAATGTGTCCTCTGCTATGAGCTCCAGGCACTATTCTAGGAGAACCTGTCTAGTTTGGCACAGCATGAATAATATGCCCATCGAACATGTTCCTGGATATGGCAAAGTGTAGGCAGGTGCTGTAGCAACTGCCAACTGGAGATCCATAACATTGTGAAACAAAGTATATATTGCCTGCACACATAGATTTTCAAGATAACGTTCACGTTTATTAATGTGCAAACATTCCAGCAGTAAAGATGCAATATTTAGGGGATACGCCTACGTTATTGTTTTTGCTAAAAGGATTTTTCTACTCTCGTCTTCTCCCTATGCTTGTACAGCTGTTTATTGCCTTTCCATGTGGAATGCCACATGTGTACATGTGTTATTTGTTAATACCCTTTTCTCCTCCTTTATTCACATGGGCTGCCTTTGCTCCTGAGCTCAGGAGCTGTTTTTCGGTCAGCCCATGAGGACAGGGGGGTGTATGTAGTATCCTCCTAGTTGCTAACGTTGGTAAATTTAGTCTGGCTCCTCTGTAGGCAGAGTAGAGGAGCATGGGTTAATTTGTTTTTGAGCTGTGCAGTGCTTCAAAGGCTGTGGCTCTGTTACCTCCCACTGGCTTCTAAAACTCTGTAGAAAGTTCTGGAACTTGGAGGGTGGAGGAACTGAGGGTAGAGAGACTGAAACTTAGACTGTTCTGGAACTTAGAGCGTTTAGAGGCTGCAGCCGGAATATTTATGGAGTTCCCACCAATCCCTGGGGAGGCGAAGCCCAGAAGGTGGGGGAAACCTTACAAATACTCAGGAGCCTAGCAGTCTGGGAGCCGAGGGTCCAGCCACCTGGAGGGACCCCGGTGCTGGGGAGGGGCTTTGGGGCAGAAGGAAGATAAGGAGGGAGAGAGAAGTGGGAAGCCTCACACCAGTCCAGTCTCAGCTAGGTTTAGCTGTAGACATCCAGGGAACCAGAATCAACGTGTACAGCAGTAAAGTCGGTGTAGCAGCCTTCTGGATTCAAGGTGGTACTTAAAAGGGACTAAGTGAGTACCTTCCATTCAACATACAGAAAGGACAGTAAGGCACAATACTTTACATGTCTGGGCGCAGGGGACAGCTTAGAGCCAGCACAAAGCAGCCGAGTGCACCCTAGCATAACACTAGCTGGGGTCAAGAGCAGCCAGGTGTTGCACCTGCAACTGTTAATTTAGCTGACAAAGCCTCGAACTGATTGCTGCCCCAACATTTGCTCTGAAGTGATATGTGTATTGCTATCCCCTCAATAGCCGTTGAGTATAATGGGACCCCTGTTCAATTCTGGCCCCTGGGTGAGGCACAACCCCTGCTGACACCGCCATAAAACTGTAATCAAATGTCACTTTGGTTGTCACAGAAAGGATAAGCACACCAATTTTGATGAACAAACATTTTGTTTATAAAAGAATCCAATGGGCAGTAGTATAGGCAAATAAAATCAACGTCTGATGTACACAAAAGAGAACCTTATATAAAGAAGAAAAAAAAAGTAATATAACACAGAACAGTGCCACTTTAGATAGACCCAGAGATTAAACAGTAGCCCTCCTACTGAGAGAATTTTCTCCAAACAAGCAGAATTGGAAAGAGCAAGAATGTTAGGCTAGCATTCTTGTGGGCTCCCTGTCAGTAACTCTGTCAGTAACCAGAGTCATGGTTTAACTCTCTTAGAGTTTTGGTAAAGAAAATGTCCCATAGAGACTCTATTACACAATACGGAAAAAACTCTTCTGCCAGCTTGATGGAGCTCTTTACGTTGGTGCACAGTGGAGGTGTAGTCCTCTTTTTATGTGAAATGACAATTCCCTAGGGATGGTGACACAACAAGCAGAGTTCCCCTTTAATAAATGCAACAAACTGGGAGGTCACTTTGAAGATGCCAGGAGATTAAAAGTTATTTAAGATGAAGAGGGGTGGGAGCAGAATTTAGCAGAAGAGTGTCCCTTTAAGTGCAAACCTCGGCTTACGAAACTTGTTGCTTACTTGGGTAGAATAGGCCTGAGGTGATGTGCACTTAGAATTCCTGCCTGTCAGACCAGCAGACCCTGCATGCAGTACATCAATGAGCAGCTAGTGTAGATAGGCCGCAGCACTGATTGGGTTATACAGTCTGTGTCTCTATGTGGCAGTTTGTGTTGTAAGTTATCCTCGACTTCGAGAGGTAGTAAACTCCAAGAAAAAAAAAAAAAGGTTTCCACCTGCAAGGCAATATCACAATTTGTGTAGCGGTGATATTGCCTTGCTGCTGGGGTGCCCCTTTCTCACTCTCCTGCCTCTCAGTGTGATCAGCGAAATGCAAATCTCCTTCTCCACTCTCTGGCCCAATCTGATCCGGCCTGTGGTCTCCAAGATCAGCACTCGTTTCTCTAACATGTCCTGACTCTCTGCACTCTTTCCCTTTCCCCCCCCGAAGGTTCTTGGGCTTTTCTTTTTATAAGCTCCCACCCCTTTGCACACTCACGTGGAATCTGTAGTTCTATTCCAGCCAAACTGAATGAAGAAGTCCTGCTTGCAGCATACAAGTCCCAACATTCTTATGCCCCGTACACACGGTCGGACTTTGTTCGGACATTCCGACAACAAAATCCTAGGATTTTTTCCGACGGATGTTGGCTCAAACTTGTCTTGCATACACACGGTCACACAAAGTTGTCGGAAAATCCGATCATTCTGAACGCGGTGGCGTAAAACACGTACGACGGGACTATAAACGGGGCAGTGGCCAATAGCTTTCATCTCTTTATTTATTCTGAACATGCGCGGCACTTTGTCCGTCGGATTTGTGTACACACGATCGGAATTTCTGACAACGGATTTTGTAGTCGGAAAATTTTATAGCCTGCTCTCAAACTTTGTGTGTCGGAAAATCCGATGGAAAATGTGTGATGGACCCTACACACGGTCGAAATTTACGACAACAAGGTCCTATCACACATTTTCTGTCGGAAAATCCGACCGTGTGTACGGGGCATTAGCATTGCTATACTCATTCCTGTGCCAACTAAACTTCAGAGCACTGCCATCTTGTGGCCATTTAACAAACTGCAATCAGTATCAATGTAGTGTGTTACATATGTAAGTGTGCACAAATGACTATTATTTATTATTAGACAGTTGTATATAATAGAAGTGTAAGCAGAAAAACAAATATCTAATATGCATTTTTTTCAGATAGGACACTCCCTCTTGAATATGTGGAAAAGGTCCCAAGGAAGGATTCATGCTAAAAGCGTTGACCTTTTTTAGCTTTGGAGTTATTTATTATCATCTGACATATATATACTATATGCTACTATCATGAGAAATGTGACCTTATACAAGGTATATGTTGTCCCATGCTATTTTATTCTGTGTGGATCATTTTAACAATGTAATAAAGCTTTTTGTAATTTTTATATTGGTTGTGGTTTTCCTGGTAGCAGTAAAGTCCATTTTTTTCTTTTGTGTTCTATGATAATAGGAGTTGGTACTAATGCTGGCAGCCTGTTTTTATAGTTATCCCTCAGTGCTGTTGGGATGTGAATGGCATCCCGTCCAACATAACGTTCTCTTAAGTGTCAGAGGCACTTTGGAAACATTATTGGATTAACCTCTGGACAGTGTTGTGCTAATTCATTCCATGGTTCTGTCTGGTGAGCTCTTTGCTCTATGTAGCAGGATTATCACCAGACGTATTCATTATAACTGCTTAGGCACAGCTCTCCCCTTGTGAGCCTGAGGGTCCAGAATGTCATTGTACCACAATACAGTGTCAGCCCCTCTGGCAGTGGCGGAGGTGAGGATATGCTCAGATATGCAGGTTCTAAGGGATATCTAGATAACTGACACTTCAGAGTTTCATTCCAGGTACCTGACCAGACATGATGAGACATTCTTTTAGTCCTAGATATGACCTTACCCTAAGCAAGGTCTTATTGCTTCTTGGTGTACCAAGTTCTCAGAAATATGAGAAGTCATTCAAAGCTGTCAGCATATTTCAGATATGAATGCATACCTACCTAGCTTTAAAAATTAAAATCATATACATTGAGCTTTGCCCGATTTGCCCCATTTTGACCAACTTTGTCATGCCATTTGTTCCAGCTTCTCATGGTAGAAGAAAATGAAATATCAAGAGATCAGGTAAAGTGGACCTATAGTTAGATTTAAAGTTGGGCCTAAAAAATAAGTAAATCCCGCATAGAAAACACCCACGAATTTGCCCCTCCCCCACCCCAAAGCACCTTGCCCCATGTTGATGGGGACAAGGGTCTCTTCCCCACAACCTTGGACTGTGGTTATATACGGACAGGGGGGCTTATCGGAATCTGGAAGCCCGTTTAACAAGGGGGCCTCCAGATCCCGGCTGTGAGTGAGTATGGGATACATGGTACCCCTACCCATTCACCAAAAAAGTGTCCAAAAGTAATAAAAACACAGAGACAGTTTTTGACAATTCCTTTATTAAAAAATAAAAAAGTGTCCCCCGATGTAACAACGCCACCACCGGACATGAAAAAAAAAAAAAAACGTTCCTGCCGTCCATGAAGGCCAACTGCCTACTGCAGGCTCTGCCATTTGACAGTTCTTATATAGTTAAGGGTAGGGCCACCTGGCAACGTCAAGTGGTGGTGCCACCCTCCAGGTAACATCACAGACACAAGACGCATCGGTCCGTGATGTCATAAGGAGGGGGCAGTACCACCAGTCAGGCGGCAGAGCCTGCAGTAGGTGGTCGGCCTTCATGGATGGTGGGAGCATCCATGTTTTATTTTTTAATAAAGGAATTGTCAAAAACTGTCTCTATGTTTTTGTTATTTTTTGACACTTTTTTGGTGAATGGGTAGGCCATACTCATTCACATGGGGGAAATAGGATCTAGTCCCGTGAATCCCTTGTCAAAGGGGGCTTCCAGATTCTAATAAGCCCCCTGCCTGGAAACATGGGGACAAGGTGCTTTGGGGTGGGGGGGGGGGGGCAGAGAAAATCCCCCATGTTGAGGGCATGTTGAGTGCATGTGGCCTGGTAGGTACAGTTCAGGAGGGGGGGTGCTCACTTGTCCCCCCCCCCTGCCAGGCTGCATGCTCGGATAAGGGTCTGGTATGGATTTCGGGGGGACCCCACATAGTTTTCATACTTTAGTTTTTTTTCAGTAGCCGGGTGCCGGCAATTGCAACTGCGAGCTGTTTTGCAAATGTAATTTGACTCGTTTTTTTTCCTTTAGAAATTTCATTTTTGCTGCAGCATGTTCTATATATGCTACAGATGTTCTACTTTACAGGCAGACTAAGGGGAACCCCCAGGCATTATATTTAAATAAATATTTCTTTTTAGTGCTGCACTTTAAGCTTCATTAAATTCACTGCTCCTGAAAAAACGATAATTGTTAAAAAAAACATTTTTTGCATTGATACATGTCCCCCAGGGCAGTACCCTGACCTCGTAACCCTTTTATGGCCAATTACTTGCATATAACCCTTAAAAATGGGCACTTTTTTTCCCGTTCGGCTCCCATAGACTTTAATGGGGTTCACTGTTCGGGGTCAGATCTTTTGCCTTGTTTGGGAGTTCTGCTGCGAACCAAACAGGGGGGTGTTTGGCCCATCTCTTCCCAGGAATATTGAGAGATGAGTGATCACAAAAAAAACCCTTTTTCCCCTCTGTTTTCATCTGGTGATCTGTACAGTAACACATCTCCTGTATTAGAGTGCCCCCACTCTGGGTGAAGGAGAAACAGAGGCACCTTTGGACAGCAGCATCACCAGTCTGGGGGGAGGGGAGTGTAAGATGGACTAGCAGATTTCACTACACTAACAAATTGAAGCCAAACGCAAACTAATACTTTTATATTTCGTTACAGCAAAACATTGCTTTCCAGAAACACATTAAGCCAGTGCATACAAATCCGCCAAATAAATGTCCAAAAACAGTGTTCTATACCATGCTCATATTAAATCAAAAGTGCCAAGACATATTCCATAAAAAGAAACAGTCCTTATAAATATTACAAAAGTTTTGTATCTCTCTAAGCGATTCCTTATTGGTTCCACCAAATAGTGCTCAAAGCAAATTAGTGACTTTTGTTCCCTCCCCCAGATGTACCCCCACCTGGGATTTGTGACTGTACATTTAAGTTTGGTCTACATAGGTTTGCGTCCCTCTCAGTGGACTAAAAGAGCTCCGCATTTTCAAAACGAATGCAGGCTTCACGTTATTTTTATTATTATTAAAAAAGGAATGCAGGCTTCCCATTATTATTATTATTATGATTATTATGATTATTATTATTATAAAACGTATGCAGGCTTCACATTATTATTATTATTATAAAACAAATTCAGGCTTCCAATTATTATTATTATGAATATTATTATTATTCAAACTAATGCAGGCTTCTCATTATTATTATAAAACGAATGCAGGCTTCTCATTATTATTATAAAACTAATGCAGGCTTCCCATTATTATTATTATAAAACTAATTCAGGCTTCCCATTATTATTATTATTATTATTAAACTAATGCAGGCATTCCATTATTATTATTATAAAACTAATGCAGGCATTCCATTATTATTATTATAAAACTAATGCAGGCATTCCATTATTATTATTATAAAACTAATGCAGGCTTCCCATTATTATTATAAAACTAATGCAGGCTCCCATTATTATTATTATTAATATCATAAAACGAATGCAGGGTTCACATTATTATTGTTATTTTTATAAAACTAATACAGGCTTCTCATTATTATTATTATTATTATTATAAAACTAATGCAGGCTTCCTATTATTATTATTATTATAAAACTCTCTCCCCCCGCTCTCTCCTCACTGGCTGTGATTGACAGCACCAGGAGCCAATGGCTGCCTCTGCTGCTGTCTCTGTCTAATTAGGAGAGAGATCCAAGAGAGCTGCTGCTCTTTTGTACATTGCTGGATCGAGAAAGAAAAAAAAATTTCACTTATTTCAAAATCAGCCTATGTTTACATTATAAACCAAATACCGTAAGAGTATTCCTACATAGAATTTTTAATCGGGGGAAGCCTATCATTATTTTAAAGAGATACAATCATTGTTAAAAAACCAACAAGGAAGTAAGTGTTATTTTTATATCCATCATTAAATGACATCATAAACCACGGAGCTACTAGGACATCTAGTGGCGATTTTAGTAATCGGTATGAAAAAAAAAACATATGGTACATCTCCCCTGCTTGACTTTTATTTTACCCTTACTTTAATTTATCTTTCAGTCTTCTGTATTAAAAAATGTGACCTATTTATTATTCTCTTCGTCTTTATCCTATACTTAATTGTGGTCATTAATGCTGAATCTTTCATGTACACTTGCAAATTAATTTTAATGTCTTTTATGGCAATCCATGTTGGTTTTCATGGTCACATACAGGATTCACTGTATATTTCTTTGCTGCTAACTGTCTTTTTTTTGTACATTTCTATAAATTTTGATGATGAAAATTTCAATAAAAATATATAAAAGATAAAAAATGTGACCTATTACTGCCAAAAAGCGTTATTGCAAAAATCAGTGTTTTCTTGCTTAACCACTTCTAGAACAGGGCTAGGATTGGGTGGGATTATAGAGGTACCAACAGATAATAATACAAACCAAAAATAATTAAAATGTAAAATTTATTACAAACATAATTAAAAAATTTAGTCAGATCAGATCATTGTGTTTTATTGTACATTTCCATTTGGGTGGTCATACAGGTGAAATTCAGGTCGTACAGAGGTTATATGTTCATGTGATATCCCGACATGTTTCGCCTATTGACTTCATCAGGGGATTAACGAACCAACCTGAAGACACAAAGAACTATACAGAGGAATACAAAAATATAATATCAAATACATATACAACATTACATAAATAAAGAAGAACAATTATAGCTCATTTGCCATATACCATCCCAAGGCTTACCCCAAAAGAACCCCCAAAAGGATCACCACCATAATCAGGACCAAGAGGGAGAGGGGGCACTTTGTGGCCACAGAGAACACATAGCGACCAGGCTGGAGAGGAATGAAGGGGGAGAAGGAAATATTTAAACAAATACATTTCTGGTCAATGAGCCTTTGTTTAATAAAGGCACCATTTTGCAATTAGCAAAGGCGCATAAGGGATGACCCTAAACTATCATTAATAATTATCCATAGAGTTTGCTTACTAGAAAAGTACTGAAGGTGATCACCAAATCCCATAAATATATCCCTTATTTTGTAGAACTTTTGCGCAAATTAATCAATATTCTCCTATTGGAATTTTTTTTTTACCCAAAACATGTAGCAGAATACATATCGGCCTAAACTGATGAAGATTTTTTACATTTTTTTATTGGATATGTTTTATAGCAGAAAGTAAAAAATATATTTATTGCTCTAATGCCAATGTTCATAGCAATATGTAACATGCGTGCAACAATCAGTGTTTACACACACATGCGTGCCTTGTGCATGCGTTTGCATTTACGGGTGTGTGGAGGGTGACGAAGTTGCTTTATAATTTTTTTTATTTTTATTTCATTCTATTGTAATTTTGTTTTTAACTTTTTTTAAGGCTAGTTATGTTAGCTGGAATTCCATTTTAATTTTAGCATAATTAATACTTCTATGTTACTTACGGTATCCTCCTACTCCTCCTACTCCACCTCCTCCTATGTTAATATGTAACCTGATGTATTACCAGAATTTTAAAAAGATGCACTTACAAAACCCTAGAAGGGTATGCACACAGGCCACATCATTGGAACCCTACACAGTTGCTTTGGGGAAGGCTCCCTAAGATCACAGCGCCTGCCAACATTTTTCTCTGAAACATAACAAAAGCATAACAAACCCCCCCACCCCCCCCCCCCCACCCCAAACACACACACACACACAAAACGCTAAACAGTTACTACATTTGTGAAATTTCTTACCGTTTAAGAGATATGACCGATTTAATTTTCGGGAAGTCATCTTTGTGATTCAAAAAATGCATCATCTTTTCTGGTAGGGAGGATCTCTTAGAAGAGTGATTGCATCATATCCTCTTCTCTCTCTCTAAGTGTAATCAGACTACACTTCCCATGAATCCTTGGGATGGGAGTGAATGTGGGAGGTACACTAGGCTTGTACATGTAAATGTGAACTTGCAGCCAGCAAGCAAGCCATACATAACACGTTATGATAGGTTACTGCCTTATAAATGCAATCCAGTGCAACATGTCAGGGACTGCCAGAGCCGAATGTCAGGGACAACCAGTGCCAAATGTCAGGGACCACCAGAGCCAAATGTCAGGGACCACTATCTGTGCCAAATGTCAGGGACCGCCAGAACCGAATGTCAGGGACCGCCAGAACCAAATGTCAGGGACCGCCAGAGCCAAATGTCAGGGACCACCAGAGCCAAATGTCAGGGACCGCCAGAGCCAAATGTCAGGGACCACCAGAGCCAAATGTCAGGGACCGCCAGAGCCAAATGTCAGGGACCACCAGAGCCGAATGTCAGGGACCACCAGAGCCAAATGTCAGGGACCACCACAGCCAAATGTCAGGGACCACCACAGCCAAATGTCAGGGACCAGCAGAGCCAAATGTCACGGACCACCACCTGTGCCGAATGTCAGGGACCGGCAGATCCGAATGTCAGGGACCACCAGAGCCGAATGTCAGGGACCACCAGAGCCAAATGTCAGGAACCACCACCAGTGCCGAATGTCAGGGACCACCAGAGCCGAATGTCAGGAACCACCAGAGCCGAATGTCAGGGACCACTATCTGTGCCGAATGTCAGGGACCACCAGAGCCAAATGTCAGGGACCACCACCTGTGCCGAATGTCAGGGACCGCCAGAGTCAAATGTCAGGGACCACCAGAGCCAAATGTCAGGAACCACCAGAGCCGAATGTCAGGGACCGCCAGAGCCAAATGTCAGGCACCACCAGAGCCGAATGTCAGGGACCGCCAGAGCCAAATGTCAGGGACCACCAGAGCCGAATGTCAGGGACCACCACCAGTGCCGAATGTCAGGGACCACCAGAGTCAAATGTCAGGGACCACCAGAGTCAAATGTCAGGGACCACCAGAGTCAAATGTCAGGGACCACCAGAGCCAAATGTCAGGGACCACCAGAGCCAAATGTCAAGGACCGCCAGAGCCGAATGTCAGGGACCGCCAGAGCCAAATGTCAGAGACCACCAGAGCCGAATGTCAGGGACCACCAGAGCCGAATGTCAGGGACCACCAGAGCCGAATGTCAGGGACCACCAGAGCCAAATGTCAGGGACCACCATTGCCGAATGTCAGGGACCACCACCAGTGCCGAATGTCAGGGACCACCAGAGCTGAATGTCAGGGACCACCAGAGTCAAATGTCAGGGACCACCAGAGCCGAATGTCAGGGACCACCAGAGCCAAATGTCAGGGACCACCAGAGCCAAATGTCAAGGACCGCCAGAGCCGAATGTCAGGGACCGCCAGAGCCAAATGTCAGAGACCACCAGAGCCGAATGTCAGGGACCACTAGAGCCAAATGTCAGGGACCACCAGAGCTGAATGTCAGGGACCACCAGAGCTGAATGTCAGGGACCACCAGAGTCAAATGTCAGGGACCACCAGAGTCAAATGTCAGGGACCACCAGAGCCAAATGTCAGGGAATACCAGTACCGAATGCCAGGGACCACAAGTGCAGCTTGTCAGGGACCACCAGTGTAGTGCGGGGATTATTATTATTATCGTTTGTATGAGTGGGGATCTCCCGCGGTGTCAGGTATTGTATATGAGAACACCGAGCGCTGATGTCCTGCCTCCCGGTATTGTGATTGACAGCGCACTGTGCCAGTACCGGAGGAAGGCGGGACATCAGCGATCGGTGTTGTGATATACTATACCTGACACCGCGGGACATCCGCACTGTGTCATACATGTCCGCTCTGCACGGAGATAGGGGGGGGGAGGCGGTGCCTGGCAGGGAGGAGGAGGAGAGGGGAGAAGGAGGACACCTCCTCCATGGGTGGCACAGACCGGGGGCTGTGAGACCCCTCCGCCCACAACATGTCTGCTTCCTCCCAGGTCGTTTTCAGAGGACTACAAGGGGGCGTGTCAGACCGCTGGCTGAGCTTAGGGGAGGGTTAGAAGCCAGCGGTCTTACAAACAGGAAGTTAGCAGGCAATAATGGATTTTCAGCAAGTTCAGCAGCCTATTAAAGAGGAACTACAGAGCTCAGAAGAACATGGATGGCAAACTTGGTGAAGGGAGGAGATCAGCAATAAGGACATGGAAAAAAATGTGCCCAGAGTTCTGCTTTAATCATTTTTTTTTTTCATTTAATCAGCAGGTTAAAGAAAAAAAAATGACCCGATTTCCATCCACACACTCGATGTGGATGGGGGAATCACTCCCGGTGAGCAATTGTATTCTGACAGCCGGGAGCCTTCCCCAACATCAGAATACACTGATCAGTGCAGCCGGCATCGGTGGATTGACTTCTGTACAACCAGCCGGAACATACTGTACATGGATCGAAATCCAGCCAATCCAGCAGGGACCGTATGAATTTTAGATCCATGTATGGCCTGTCCTAAAAGTCTTTCCCGTAGAATCCATTCCTCCTAGTTTCTCCACAGCCGCAAGATTTTCTACTTATTATGTAATTAGGAGATAGAACGATTGAATACTATGGCTGCTGCCGCTCGAAGCACTTAGCACTATCTTATAATTCAGGGTCAATTCTTATACAATCCGAGGCCAAGTCCAAGTTCCCTTATCCCCATTCATATATATGTGTCCAATCCTGTGTTTTATTTACAGTTGAAATTTCCCTTCTTTGTATCACTATTTTATTGCTTGCACCAATGCAAATATGGGTAGGCCATACCTGATGGACTGCTGTGGAAGTGGAGAATCACTGTATTAGTCACTACTATTACAGTGATCACCGCTTTATTCCGAGTTCGGTGAAGAAGTGGGTCAGTGACATCATGATGTCTACTTTGCCCAACTTGAGAGCACTTTGCATTTATTGAGAAAAATGCAAAGTGTTCTGCGAAGGACACCTGTGCTCGGCACGGAACCCTGAAGACAGTGGAGTTTACTGTAGTAGCACAACTACTACAGTATTACTCCACTTCCACAATGGTCCCACAGGTATGGAATATCCATACTTACATTGGTCCAAGCTGGTCCAATGTGAGTATGCAACAAATTCAATATCTGAAGCTCAGCTTTAAAGTATTTTGTATTATAGGATTAGTTTTACTCCATTGATTGGCTAGGACATAATTAATAATCAGGCTGGTCATTTTCCTCTCCCAGCCACCAAATTCTGGAAGGGGCTTTTTAGAAGCAGGGGGAAGCAGTCAAACTCTCAGCCTGTGAAACCCTGAACAAACCAAAGCAAACAATCGTAGCTCCTTTGACTACAGAAGGAGCCAAAAAAAATGTTGCCACCTATGCTGGGAGGGTGCTACTGCTACATCTATACTTAATTTTTTGTTTTAGGTAGTGGTTTGTATGTATAGACAAGTTGTTAAAAGCAGTTTTAGGTTTTATGAACCAACAGCATCGGATTCCCCCTTTACAGGAACACTTCCTTTCTGCACGCCACTTAATGAACCATATTGTACTATGCCAACGGGCAATTCTTGTGTTAATGTATTTAGCTAGCCCAGTATACTTGTACATATGGTGTAGGCTTGAGAAAGGGGACGTCATCATGAAACACATTGCCATAACATTGCTTAACATACATAACTCAAATGTGAGTGTTTTTATCTATTGTAATAAATATTTTTAACATACATGCTGCACTTAGAGGGCGCCGTCCTTCTTTCTTTTTTATTTGTTCCAGAGCTTCTTCTAGCTTTTATAGACTGGCTGCCTTCCATTTATTCAGCATCATTTTATCCTTACATGGACTAATACCCGAACTTGTTGTGAAACATTAACTACCACCATCAAGTTCCCCCTCTCAGGAACCCCCAACCCACCCCCTTCCCCCCACCATTTTTAGTTATATGTACCCGGCTACCTCCATTGTGCGCCATATTAACCCCTTGAACATTGCCATAACAACCCTGTTACCCTGAAGTAGGTTGCCCGGGAGCCACACGGACACCACCACTCCCCAGCGCCATCGTGCAGCAGTGATCCAGGACACACTTCCTTGGCTACTCACAGCCCTGCTGCTGGCGACCAAAAATGCAGTTTCACATTGGACTTCCAGCATTTTGTAAGTCCATTATTATTCTTGTATGTAATAAATGTTTTATAATGGTAATACATCAGGTTCTTGCATCCTGTTGTCTCCAATTTCTCTCCATGTCTACTTTATGGCTTGTCCTAGTCTGAAGGGTCATAGGAGCTGCACGACTCTTCTTTGTTCAAGGCTATTGCTTAGTTTTGCTAGAACAATTTGACCCTGACAGTGCAAAGAGCAAGTATTACTGACTATTATTTTTTTAAGTGCCTGGCAGGGCCTCTCTCTTCTTACTACTCTAATGCCGCGTACACACGATTGGACATTCCGATTCCGACAACAAAATCCTGGATTTATTTCCGACGGATGTTGGCTCAAACTTGTCTTGTATACACACGGTTGCACAAATGTTGTTGGAAATTCCGAACATCAAGAATGCAGTGACGTACAACACATACGACAAGCCGAGAAAAATGAAGTTCAATAGCCAGTGCAGCTCTTCTACTTGATTCCGAGCATGCGTGGAATTTTGTGCGTCGGAATTGTCTACATACGCTCGGAATTTACGACAACAGATTTTGTTGTCGGAAAATTTGAGATCCAGCTTAAAATGTCCGATGGAGCCTACACACGGTCGGAATTTCCGACAAGCTCACATCGAACTTTTGTTGTTGGAAATTCCGACCGTGTGTACGCGGCATATGGCTGCAAGTGTCTGCAAGTACTGCTAATGTGTGCTTTTCCTCCTCCTTTTCTTCTAATTCCACGGTTTCCACCACAGTTCACAAACTGACCATGAGGAGTTGGCTATTTAATCACACTAATGATGGGGAAGATAGCACCATGACCAAAGGGAAAGGAGGGTTCAGCCACATAACAGGCAAGAGGAAGTGATAAGAAATGGGTAGATGATGAGGGGACAGGCTGAACGTTGGGGCCACTAAATGGAGCCAAAAACTAAGAGGTAGAACTGCAACGAGAGAGGATTTTGTCTAGGGGTAAGGGCAGCCGGCAGAGGACTGGAGGGAGAAGCCATCCTCATCTATCCAACAGCACTGCCTCATAGGTACAGGCCACTGCTATGTGCAGAGTCAGTCCACTTCACCTCCATGCCCAGCATCGTAATGCCAGCTTGGCAAAACTGCTGGATTTGTAGCTGCTCCCATTCCAGTTCATGGAATTAGCTCATCTGCAAATTTATGGCCTGTGCTACTTCTCAGTGGCAGAGACCCAGATACCACTTATTTGTCCAGACGGTCAAATCCCTGCCCTCCACTTGTGGGGCATAACCTGTCTGTGCCGCTGTACCCTGCTGTCAGCAGCAGGGCACATATGATCATGGACACGTGGTTCAGTAAGCATGGGCAAGGACACTACATATTCATCATGGCAGACTGGGTCAATCTGACAGTCGGGAAGAATGCAGCATGGGGACACAGCTGAAGTTGGTGGTGCCACCATGTGTCTTGTTTGATGGTGACAGCGCAGTCACCTGTACCCTCTCCTCCTCACTTGCCTTATCTTCTAACTTCCTGAATCAGCAGTCCCAACCCCCTTACCCCCTAGCGTCCAGTGCATATTTAAAATCCCAGGTTAGATGCTGCCATATTGTGTTGCAGTTTATATGACTGAGGGGCAGCAGCCGCACTAGGCCAGAGCTGTTGGAAGCTCTCCAGGCCCAGATCAAGAGGTGCCTGACCTCATGCCATCCTCAGTCAGGCAAGGTCATGTGGGACAATGGCACTTAGCCTGCTGGCTGCCCATAGCGTGGTAAAAAAAAAAAATCACACAAGTACCTTGTCTGGCACATGTCCTTACCCTGGTGTTGCAGTGGTTCATCATGTCGCAGCCTGGCTTCCAAGAAGTTCTTTGTAAGGCCAGAAGGGTTTAGCCCCTTTAGGCAGTCATACCTGGCCAGTGTTTGCCTAGCAGAATTGCAGCACCAAAATCAGCTTCCTGACAAACATTGTTTTTTGTTTTTGCAAAGGATGTAGCTCTTGAATGGACTGTCAGCAACAGCTGCCTGTTACGGTACTCGCCTTTCCAGGAAACCCCGAGTATCTGTTCATACACATAAACATGTGTATTGCTGAAGCTAGGCATGATTTCTGATTATGAGGGAGTTGAAGCACCAGCCTTTGAAGTGGCTGATGCTGTGTCTTATCACCTGCCACCCTAGAACTAAGACCTATAATGCTTACCCACTAGTTGTCGGATTGTTGCTGACCCAGACTGGACCCAACTACTCTTGCCTACTGGCATCTGTTTGGACCTGACTACTTTATGATTGCCACCTGCCACCACCTTTGCGCAGACCTGACTACTGTCTGCCAACTTGTGAACAGTCTCAAAACTGCAGTCTGTTCTAGTCACCCCCTAGTGGGGCAATTTTGGAGGGCCATGACCTTGTACCAGTTTGCAGGAAAACAATTGGAACCACTAGAGTCTCCAGCCCATCACCATCAGGAGCCCTGGTGAAGGCCAACTGTCACTGACTCTGCACTTCAGATGAGCCAGTGTCACTTTTCAGGGGCATATAACTTGTGCTCCAATCACCCAAAGCTAAAAGTTATAATCTAAAAAAGGGAAAAAACCCAAATTATAGAAAAAATAAAAAATAGCTAAGGTGTTGACGGTTCAAGCGTTCGCTATTAATTAGTTAATTGGCCCTTTAAAGGGTAAGTTCACCTTTACAGAAAAATGTGTAAGGTGAACTTACACAGGACCCCTTTCTCGCCCCCCACCCCCCCCCCCCCCCAGTCCCGCTGACCTGGACCGTGGCAATCTCCTGTTCTAAGACCCGGTATATCAGCGCCAGGTGTCCGGGGCTTAGAAATCCCCTGTGCTAAATGTCCAAAACGTCCCTCGTCAGAAGGGACGTTTTTGAGATTTCTAATTGGTCAGCGCCATCACATGGGTGTCGACCAATCAGCAGCCATATAGCCCGTCCTGTCAGCTATAGAGAAGACGCATGGATGCCGAGGGTATTTCTAAGCCCCGGACTCCTGACGCAGATACACCGGGGCTTATAAGGGGAGATTGCTGCGGTCCAGGTCAGCGGGACGGGGGGGGGGGGGGGGGGGCAGGGGGACAAGGAGCAGGACTTGTGTAAGTTCACCTTACAGATTTTTCTGTAAAGGTGAACTTGCACTTTAAATGTTTTTCTGGGTGCATCTGTGCACACAGGCAAGTCACATAAAAATAGTACCACAGCACTGCAATATAAAGAACTGCTACAAGGCATCACCTCTGCGCCAGATCATATACATATACACACACACGTGATCTGACTCTTAGGTAGGTGGCGGACATATGAGCCGCCGGTGGCATGCTCCCACTGTGATAACACACAGCGGGAGTTGATCAGCAGGTACAGCAGACTCTATGTTTGCCAGCACCCACCAATCATCAGGCAGAACGGTGGTTTGCCTATGTAAACAAGATCACTGTCCTGACAGGAAGGAAGGGATGGAGTTTGTGTCCCTGCGAAGCAGGAAAAACATTCCATCTCTTCCCCTAGTAAAACCACCTCCCACAGTATAGTAAAACACTGGTTAGGCACACAGTTAACCCTTTAATCATCCCTGATGTTAACCCCTTCCCAGACAGAATCATTAGTGCAGTGACAGTGCATATTTTTTTAGCACTGATCACTGTATTAGTATCTGCGCAAAAGGTTTGGTGAACCTCGTAGACTTGTGGATGAAGGTGCCCCCAAACATAGCGTACCCATGGCCAATAGCCTCGCCACTACCCTGTCCGGATACCTACTTAGAAAAGGCTGCATCCTTTCCATCTTTACCGGAGTCGTCCCTTTCCTGGCTCGCTGGGACGCTTCACTTTTTTGAAGCATCGGGACAAAGGGTGGGCTCCCCCGCAACCTGAGCACTCGTGCTTAAACTTACAGGACCCCCCAAATTTGCAAGAGCCGTCATTGAACTGCCAGCACCCCCCCCCCACTTTTTTCCAGCCACAAGTCCTGAGGTATTAGCACTCCCGGCCCCCCCCCCCTGAAGAAACTGTGTCGGGGCCCTCGCTGATGACATAAGTCGCATCCAGAGACTGATGTCCTTGTGGTCCCAGCGAAGGGAAGGGCAAACCACCCTGTGCTGGCGAAACTGCTCGTCATACCGTAGCCAAGCAGAACCACCGTATACCCTGTGTGCCTCCCCGATTGCGTCCATGTAAAAAATGCTCGGGGTTCTTGTCCCCAATTACACTTGCCATAATGGCAAATGCCTGTAGCCAATTTGTAAATGTCCGCGGAATCAGCCTGTACCTCCTTTTCTCTTCGACCTCCTTCTTGGAATCATCCGGTTTTACCCTATCCAGGTTACATTTTTCCAGCGGCAATAGGGAAAATATCTCCACATACTCACCCTTGACAATCTTATCCCAGACCTCCTGCTTTAAGTGTGCTCCCAGCGGACCCTCAAAGCACACATATACCTCGCACTTTGCCGCATCCGCAATCCTCACCACATCCTCCCCGGCCGTTGTTGCCGCACCCTCTTTAGCCCCCCCTTTTTTAGGACCAGCTCCTTCTACTGCCGCCCGAGGGGTTCGGCACATTATGCAAGGTTACGCTAGGTGCCACAGCACCTCCTTCCCCAATCCTGGTTACCGTGCCCGTCCAAGGGGCCACCTGTGGCGGCTGTTCCTGTCCCAGTTCAAATCTACCCACCAAATTCTTCAATCCCTCCAGTAAATCCTTCAACTGCGCCCCTGATCCAGAACTGGCCGGCCTTTGAGCCGCCAATTGCTGATCAGGCGCAACCCCCTTGTCCCCACTGTACCCGCTGTTACGACCCCTAATAAATCGGTTAATGCATTAGTCAAAGATAAATAATTGCTGGACTCACCGGGCTGTCTGGGAGCTCGCCCCACCTCCTCTGCATTGGTCTCTCCTGCTGACACTTGTTGTTCTTCTCCTTTGGACACCTCACATTCCGAGCGATCGTCCTGCTCCCTGACGGGTGGCATTGTCAGCCCCCCCCCCGGGTGAAGAGGCTTGTGACCACCACCACCATCCTTCTGTCCATGTGTCAGTTTGTTGGCTAAGCCCCGCCCACCCACGGCCTTGCTGGCCGATCTAGTCCCCACTCCGGTGGCCACTGCGTCCTCTCTACTCCCCCCCCCGTAGCCCCCCTGCCTGCACTGCTGCTCCCCTGTGTTAAACCCTCACTCTAAGACCTCACTGTTCTGACCCAAAGCCATATTTGTTCCACGCTGGTTTCCACTGACCGGCTGATTCCTACAGCTCCGGCTACCGTAGCTAATACTACTTGCAATGGGACACTGACCGGCTTACACCCTGGGGAACATCTGAGCCTGGCCATGGAGTTATTTAGATGCCTACTTTTTATGCACCAAATGCGAGTTGGCAATTTATAGTGCCTATAATAAATCCAAGTGTTTGATCGCTGCACTTAGTCTGGCGCCCCTTTGGTTTCCTTTGGTATCACTGTTTTAGTGTCAGTAGGTTTGCCGCAATATTGAAATCCCAGTATAGGTAACTGAACAATGCCATTAATAGTAATAAATAAATAAATAATATCCTATAGTTTGTAGACGCTATAATATTTGCGCAAACCAATCAATATACGCTTATTGGGATTTTTTTTACCAAAAATATGTAGCAAAATACATATTGACCTAAATTTATGAAGAAGTTAGATTTTTTTTTAATTGGATATGTTTTATAGCAAAAAGTAAAAATTTCTTGTTTTTTTTTCAAAATTGTCGGAGATTAAATAAAAACCGCAGAGGTGATCAAATACCACCAAAAGAAAGCTCTGTTTTGGAAAAAAAGGACAAATTTCATTTAGGTACAGTGCCGCACGACCGTGCAATTGTCAATTAAAGTAATTCAGTGCGTATCGCAAAAAATGGCCTGGTCAGGAAGGAGGGGTAAATCTTCCAGAGGTCGAGTGGTTAACATCTCATAACCTTTAACATTATAATATCACTTGGAACCCTATTTTTATTTTAAACCCTAACTTCATGAAAATAACAGTTGGCGATTCGAATATAAAATGTTCTTGTTTGGGCACTTTGTGTGATGCAGTGACAATGCTCTGCCCAGTCTACAATGATACAGTCACATACTCTCCCAAAGGTAAACTATAAGCTTGTGTGCTGATGCACATTGCCCAGGCATAGTCCACTGTTGTCACCATTTGAATTGGATCTTTTATAAAAATGGAAGGTTTGCTCTATTAAAAGCCAACACCCCGAAATCTGAAATCACCTGGTCAAGATGACAGCCCCTGATCATTCCTCTTTAACCTCTTGCCGACATCATACGGCAGAAGGTTGGCTCTACTGTACAAACCGACGGAGGTGTACATCGGTCTGTGCAGGGAGGACAGCGGGAGCGTGCCCTCAGGTCCCGCGGACTCAATGTCCACCAGCGAACCGCGATCGCTGTGCACAGAGGCAGAACGGGGAACTGCCTATGTAAACAAGGCAATTCCCCGTTCTGCCAGTGATTGGAAACAGGGATCTCTGTCATGTCCCAGTAAGTCCATCCCCCTACAGTTAGAACACACCCAGGGAACACAGTTAACCCCTTGATCGCCCCCTAGTGTTAACCCATTCCCTGCCAGTATCAGTTTTACATTGATCAGTGCATTTTTATAGCACTGATCAATGTAATAATGTCACTTGTCCCCAAAAAGTGTCATTTGGGGTCAGATTTGTCCGCCGCAATGTCACAGTCCTGCTAAAAATCGCAGATCGCCACCATTACCAGTAAAAACAATAAAAAATAAAAGTCCCTAAATCTACCCCGTAGTTTATAGACGCGATAACTTTTGCGCAAACCAATCAATGTACGCCTATTGCGATTTTCTTTTTACCGAAAATATGTAGAAGAATATATATCGGCCTAAACTGATGAATACATTTGTTTTTTTATATTTTTGGATATGTATTATAGCATAAAGTAAAAAAAAATTATTTTTTTTTCAAAATTTTGGTCTTTTTTTTTAGCGCAAAAAATAAAAACTGCAGAGGTGATCAAATACCACCAAAAGAAAGCTCTATTTGTGGGTAAAAAAGGACATCAATTTTGTTTGGGTATAACGTTGCACAACCGCGCATTCAGTGACCACTATCTAGGTAGCCCAAATAATAGATGTGTTTGCTGGGTCTAGTAGATCCTCTAGCCTTCCACAGAGCCTCCAGAACCCTGGTAGGAATTATTATTATTTTACGCAAGGAAAACCAGTTGTACTCCAGTGGAAGTCTCCATCTGCACCTACTTTAACCCTATGGAAAAAAGTTAATCAATGCTAACCTGCCACTATACAAGGCCATCTACTTAGCAAGGGGATGTCCTAAGACAGGGGTCTACAAACTTTCTAATCAAAAGGCCAGGTTAGTGTCCTTCAGACTTTAGGGGGGGCTGGACCTTGGCCATTGGGAGTAGAAAATGTCCCCATGTCAGTGAGGAAAAAAGAAATCACCATTGTATCATTGGGAGTAATTGTGCCTCATCGTTGGTGTCAGTAGGAGAAATTGTTCCCCCATTGTTATTGAAATAATACCCCTCACATGGGGCCCTAGTGTTGGTGTGACTGGGAGGATTAGTGCCCCTTAACTGGTGTCAGTGAGGGGGAATTATGCCCCATTCTTGGTGTCAGCAGATGAAATAGTGCCACAAGGGCCAGATTAAAAGCAAGCAAAGGGCCGCATCTGGCCCTTGGGCCACAGTTTGGAGACCACTGTCCTAAGAAATGAAACAAATCGTGGGATATACTGTATGGGTCGAGACCCCTTCTACCAATGCAAACCCTGACCCCCCCTAGTTAAGTAGCTCAATTTACTGTACTGGTTTCCCGAGAAGTATATTAAGAGGTCCATACTTGATTTGCACTCAAGAGAGTAGAGATTTCCACCCCTTTTTCTGGTTCTGAATCACCAAACCCTGGGTAGCTGATACCCAATATTGTATATGAATCCTTGATAGCTAATGGAGCACACTTTTTGGTTTTAGTGCCAGTTGTTGTATGTTGTTTTTGTTGTATATGTACCGAGCCTGGGTATGCCCAAAAGGCTCTGTTTTGTACCCCAAGACCTCTTCCACACCGAGGCGTTTTTCAGGCCCTTAAGGAGCCTGAAAAACGCCTCGTAAAGCGCCTGTAAAGCGCCTGAAAAACGCCTCCCCTGCCACCCCAATGTGAAAGCCTGAGTGCTTTCACACTGGGGCACTGTGCTGGCAGGACGTTAAAAAAAGTCCTGCAAGCAGTATCTTCGGAGCCGCTTCTCCACCGCCCCTGCCCATTGAAATGAATGGGCACCGCTGCTGAAGCGACTGCAAAGTGCTTCGGCAGCGGTGCTACACGGGCGCATTTAACCCTTTCTTCGGCTACTAGCGGGGGGTCCAAAGCGCCCACTAGCAGCCGAATAGTGCAGCTAAAACAGCGGTAAAGTGCCGCTAAAAACGAATAGTGCAGCTAAAACAGCGGTATAGCGCCGCTAAAACTGGCTTTACCACCAACGGTGCCCTCAATGTGAAAGGGCTATAAAATGAATGGGCACCGCTGCCAAAGCTCCTGCAAAGTGCTTTGGCAGCGGCGCTACATGGGCGCATTTAACCCTTTCTTCGGCCGCTAGCGTGGGGTTTTAAAGTGCCCCGCTAGCAGCTGAATAGCGCAGCTAAAACAGCGGTAAAGCGCCTCTAAAACCGAATAGCGCAGCTGAAACAGCGGTAAAGCGCCTCTAAAACCGAATAGCGCAGCTAAAACAGCGGTAAAGCGCCTCTAAAACCAAATAGCGCAGCTAAAACAGCGGTAAAGCGCTGCTAAAGCTGGCTTTACCGCCAACAGTGCCCGCGGCTCAATGTGAAAGGGCTATAACTCTTTGAAACTAAATAAAAAGGATTTTCAAATCCCTTTACATGTGAATCTTCAACAAGAAAAATTTTCTGACACGGATGAGGGTGATGTATATAAACTTTATTTTTATGAACAAAAGACAAGTCACATAAAATTCTAATTTAAAAACAATTTAAAAGATTTGGCTTTTTCCGCACAAGGATTAGTATGGCATACACAATTCCAAGGAGGTTAAACAAGTTCTGCGACCCACGGACACTTCGCAAGAATCGCGTGATTCTACCAATCTGATTGTTGTAGGGTTTTTCAGATTTCTTGCTGGAGCGGGCGGATTGCAGAACATGACACATTAACATTTATCAAATCTTCCTTTATATATTCCCACTTCCCGGCAAAAGTGGGCTAAGTTATCACAAACCTAAAATTTGCATATAAAATGCAAACATAAAAACAGATAAGATAGAATTTAATAACTAACTTTAGATGAAATTTTTTGCCTGAGGTATATAATATGCACATAAAGATTAGGTTTTATTTATAAAAATCTAAATAAAAAAAGGTAACTAAAAAACTATAGTGGTGAGGGGCAAACAGGGAAAACTATCAGAGGGATTTCACTACTGGATTCCTAAAAAGACACAATCCCCCGGCATTTACTTAGTTATCAAGTCAATTCCACACAAATGACAATCTCTGTAATACAGGCACATTTCCCCATGTTTTGTGTCCTGAAAGTACAGAAAAATAACTACATACAATGTAGTGCTGCTCCAGGTCTGAGATCTGAATGGCTTCACCCTTTAATCCTTTAAAAATCCACCTTCTGCTATTATTATTATTATACAGGATTTATATAGCGCCAACAGTTTGCGCAGCGCTTTACAACATGATGGCAGACCATACACTTACAATACAGGAGGGATCAGAGGGCCCTACCCCTTAGAGCTTACAATCTAAAAGGGAGGGTCAAGTGGAACGAAAAGAAATAACTGTGGGGGGGGGGGGGTGATCAGATGGAGAAAATGAAAATACAGTTGTTAGGTGTGGGTAGGGTAGGCTTCTCTGAAAAGGGAGGGTTTTCAGGGATCGTCTAAAAGCTAATAGAGTAGGAGCTAATCGGATAGATTGGGGTAAGGAGTACCATAGGATGGGAAAGGCTCTTTTCAAATTTTCTCCTGATACTCTCAGTGCTTAACCACTTGCCGACCAGCCGCCGCAGTTTTACTGCGGCAGAATGGCAGAGCTGGGCGAAACGACATTATGTTACGTCGCTTCACCCTGTGGCCACTAGGGGCGTTTTTCTTGTTTTATTTCTTCATTTTTTTTCTTCATTTATGGACTATTCATTTATATGTAGGATTTATTTATTTTAGAGATTTGCACTTTATATTTATAATTTTACACATAGCGCTACATTTATTTATTTATTATCCATAGGGGCGTGCGCACGCCCGCTGCTCGCTCCCGGAGCCCATGAGAGTGCCCGGTGGATGCGATGACCGCCGACGCTCCCGCGATCGCTCGTGACACGCTGAGAACCGGGATCTGTGTGTGTAAACACACAGATCCCGGTTCTCTGAGGGGAGAAGAGACTGATTGTGTGTTCATGCAAAGTATGAATAGCGATCTGTCATCTCCCCTAGACAGTCCCCTCCCCCCTGTCAGTTAGAACACACAGTCAGGGAACACAATTAACCCCTTGATCGCCCCCCTAGTGTTAACCCCTTCCCTGCCAGTGACATTTTTACAGTAATCAGTGCATTTTTATAGCACTTTTTATAGCACTGATTGCTGTATAAATGCCAATGGTTTGAACATGTGTCCAAAGTGTCCAATGTGTCCGCCATAATGTCGCAGTCCCGATAAAAATCACAGATCGCCGCCATTACTAGTAAAAAAACGAATAATAAAAATGCTATCAATCTATCCCCTATTTTGTAGACGCTATAACTTTTGCGCAAACCAATCAATATACGCTTATTGCGATTTTTATTACCAAAAATATGTAGAAGAATACATATCGGCCTAAACTGTGGAAAAAATTTGCTTTTTTTTAAAAAAAATGGGGATATTTATTATAGCAAAAAGTACAAAATATTGTGTTTTTTTCAAAATTGTCGCTCTTTTTTTGTTTATAGAGCAAAGAATAAAAACCGTCATTTTTGTTTGAGTGTAGCGCCGCATGACTACGCACTTGTCAGTTAAAAAGACGCAGTGCCGAATCGCAAAAAATGGCCTGGTCATTCAGCAGCCAGATCTTCCTGGGCTGAAGCGGTTAAAGTGGACCTTCACTATTCTTCAACTTCCCAACTTCCCATCTAATAAATCTTCTGCTCTTGTTGTTTTAACTTTGGATAGTAACATTTTTTTTTTCTGCCAGTAAATACCTCATACAGTCAACTTTATCTTTCTTGTCTGGTCATTAGCCTAGGCTTATGGCATCATGTACAGCTCTCTCTCACTCTCGTGAGAGTTTGCCAGGAAGGGAGGGGGGGGATGAGTCATAAGAGGGCCAATGAGAGCTGCAGAGCTGGAGGTGTGCCTCTGTATAAATGCAGGAAGGGAACAGGCAGCAGCTTCAGCTGCCCACAGTTAAAATGGCTGCAGCCAGACTCAGTGGAGGGAGATTTCTGCAGCATATTTGGCGAATACAGAATCACAGTGTATATAAAATAATATGAAAAGTGATTGGAGGGAAGCTTCAGAATGGCAAAGGTGTTTTTATTACAAATTATGTGAGCAGACTGCAGTCCCTCTTTAACCATAACCAGTGCGGTGTACCGCGAACCGCGTTAAGCTCTCTCTCTCCCCGCTGTACTTTTTATATTTCAATGTTTTTATTGAAGACATTTTTGAGTTTTTTTTTTTTTAATTTTTAATGTTTTTTATTGAAGACATTTTTGAGATCCCGCTGTACTTTTTATACTGCTTTGTACGGATCATTAGTAATGAAGGTGGATTTTTAAAGGATTAAAGAGTGCAGCTTTCCAGATTGCTTTGCTATTTCATGTGCACAGAAAACTAACAGATCTGCCAGAAGCTGCCAATCACCTGTTTTAGGTGACAACACTCCCTCTGCTGCATTGAAATCTCAAGCAGTTGTCAGCCCTGCCCGGAATACAAAACACCTGCCCTGTTCATATTAGAAGGGGGGGGGGGTGTTCTGTAGTCCAGCAGAGTGGAACTCAGGCAGGCAGTGCTGGGACAAGGTCATTTGGTGCCCAGGGCGGAGATGGCAAACTGCGCCCCCCCCCCCCCCCCCCCCCGACCCCTGTTTTTCACAGATTTTCCCCGATGTGCACCTGCGGCGGCGCGCGGGGAGGAATTAAATAGGAGGACAAAAACTTTTATCTTAGATGTTTACACTTATACCCCTTTCACATTGGGGCACTTTGCAGGCGCTACTGCGCTAAAAACAGCACCTGCAAAACGCCCTGAAAGAGCCGCTACTGTGTCTCCAATGTGAAAGCCCCGAGAACTTTCACACTGGAGCGGTGCGCTGGCAGGACGGTAAAAAAAGTCCTGCTAGCAGCATCTTTGGAGTGAAGGAGTGGTGTGTAATGATGGTAAAGCAGCGCTAAAAATAGCTCAGTTTTACCACCGATGCCGCCCCTGCCCCAGTGTGAAAGGGGGCTTAAGGTTTTTAATGTAGAGCCTGGTGCAACTAATGCACAAAGGGCTTAATTAACGTGACTGGTCACAAATGCATCAGTGAACAATGGCAATACATTAAACCCCCCCCCCCCCCCCATGCTGCATATTACAGAAATTAAAACTAGCATTGCTAATTAACCTCCCCTCAGCCTCCCCCCCTCCCCCATTCATGTATTATTCTGCTGCAGATTAATAAATGAACTGTCTGAATACGATTGGGGGAGGGGGGGAGGCTGAGGGGATGTTAATTACCAATGCTACCTATTTTTTAATTTCTGTAATATGCAGCATGGGGGGGGGGGGTAATGTATTGCCATTGGTCACTGATGCATCAGTGACCAGTGGCAGTACATTAACCCCCCCCCCCCCCTCCCATGCTGCATATTACAGAAATTAAAAAATAGGTAGCATTGGTAATTAACCTCTCCTCAGCCTCCTCCCCTCCCCTCATCGGATTCAGACACTTTATTTTAATATCTGCAGATGGCATTGCATTTGTTATTATCTGTTTAGTGCTTACTTTTGTGTCTTGTCTTGTGTCCGTTGTGTGATATACACACTTTGTTGCAGAGGCGTAACTATAACCTTCAGGGCCCCAGTGCAAGAAACCATGAAGGGCCCCTGACCCGCACTATGATGGGGGAGGGGGGGGGGGTATTGTGAAAGAATGAGGGGCAGTATGACGGGGTATTTTGACAGGAGGGGGCAGTGTGACCAAAGAAGGGTATCTGGAAAGTGTGACCAGAGGGGGGAGTGTGATAAGAGGGGGCACTGTGAAAGAAGGGGGGCAGTGTGACAAGAAGGGGCAGTGTGACAGGAGGGGGCAGTATGACAGGGGGATATTGTGACAAGAGGGGGGCAGTGTGACAGGAAAAGGATACCTGGGAAGTATTACAAGAGGGGGGCAGTGTAATGAGGGAGCACTGTGAAAGGAGGGGGACTGTTTAACAAGAGGGGGGTAGATATGACAGAAGGGGGACAGTGTGTGGGGGGCACAGTGTGAGAGGGGACAGTGTGTGGGGGGACAGTGTGAGAGGGGACAGTGTGAGAGGGGACAGTGTGAGAGAGGGGACAGTGTGTGGGGGGACAGTGTGTGGGGGGACAGTGTGTGGGGGGACAGTGTGTGGGGGGACAGTGTGTGGGGGGACAGTGTGAGAGGGGACAGTGTGTGGGGGGACAGTGTGAGAGGGGACAGTGTGAGAGGGGACAGTGTGAGAGAGGGGACAGTGTGTGGGGGGACAGTGTGTGGGGGGACAGTGTGTGGGGGGACAGTGTGTGGGGGGACAGTGTGTGGGGGGACAGTGTGAGAGAGGACAGTGTGAGAGGGGACAGTGTGAGAGGGGACAGTGTGAGAGCGGACAGTGTGAGAGCGGACAGTGTGTGGGGGGGGGGCAGTGTGTGGGGGGACAGTGTGAGAGGGGGCAGTGTGAGAGGGGACAGTGTGTGGGGGGACAGTGTGAGAGGGGACAGTGTGTGCCCCCCACACACTGTGTGTGAGAGGGGACAGTGTGTGGGGGACAGTGTGAGAGGGGACAGTGTGTGGGGGACAGTGTGAGAGGGGACAGTGTGAGAGGGGACAGTGTGAGAGGGGACAGTGTGTGGGGGGACAGTGTGAGAGGGGACAGTGTGAGAGGGGACAGTGTGAGAGGGGACAGTGTGTGGGGGGACAGTGTGTGGGGGGACAGTGTGAGAGGGGACAGTGTGTGGGGGGACAGTGTGTGGGGGGACAGTGTGTGGGGGGACAGTGTGAGAGGGGACAGTGTGTGGGGGGACAGTGTGAGAGGGGACAGTGTGAGAGGGGACAGTGTGAGAGGGGACAGTGTGAGAGGGGACAGTGTGTTGGGGGGACAGTGTGTGGGGGGACAGTGTGAGAGGGGACAGTGTGAGAGGGGACAGTGTGTGGGGGGACAGTGTGTGGGGGACAGTGTGAGAGGGACAGTGTGTGGGGGGACAGTGTGAGAGGGGACAGTGTGAGAGGGGACAGTGTGTGGGGGGACAGTGTGTGGGGGGACAGTGTGAGAGGGGACAGTGTGTGGGGGGACAGTGTGTGGGGGGACAGTGTGAGAGGGGACAGTGTGTGGGGGGACAGTGTGAGAGGGGGCAGTGTGTGGGGGGACAGTGTGAGAGGGGACAGTGTGTGGGGGGACAGTGTGTGGGGGGACAGTGTGTGGGGGGACAGTGTGAGAGGGGACAGTGTGAGAGGGGGCAGTGTGTGGGGGACAGTGTGAGAGGGGACAGTGTGTGGGGGGACAGTGTGAGAGGGGACAGTGTGAGAGGGGACAGTGTGTGGGGGGACAGTGTGAGAGGGGACAGTGTGTGGGGGACAGTGTGAGAGGGGACAGTGTGTGGGGGGACAGTGTGAGAGGGGACAGTGTGTGGGGGGACAGTGTGAGAGGGGACAGTGTGAGAGGGGACAGTGTGTGGGGGGACAGTGTGTGGGGGGACAGTGTGAGAGGGGACAGTGTGAGAGGGGACAGTGTGAGAGGGGACAGTGTGAGAGGGGACAGTGTGTGGGGGGACAGTGTGAGAGGGGACAGTGTGTGGGGGGACAGTGTGAGAGGGGACAGTGTGAGAGGGACAGTGTGAGGGGGGACAGTGTGTGGGGGGACAGTGTGTGGGGGGACAGTGTGAGAGGGGACAGTGTGTGAGGGGACAGTGTGTGAGGGGACAGTGTGAGAGGGGACAGTGTGAGAGGGGACAGTGTGTGGGGGACAGTGTGAGAGGGGACAGTGTGTGAGGGGACAGTGTGTGGGGGGACAGTGTGAGAGGGGACAGTGTGTGGGGGGACAGTGTGAGAGGGGACAGTGTGTGGGGGGACAGTGTGAGAGGGGACAGTGTGTGGGGGGACAGTGTGTGAGGGGACAGTGTGTGAGGGGACAGTGTGAGAGGGGACAGTGTGTGAGGGGACAGTGTGAGAGGGGACAGTGTGAGAGGGGACAGTGTGTGAGGGGACAGTGTGAGAGGGGACAGTGTGAGAGGGGACAGTGTGTGGGGGGACAGTGTGAGAGGGGACAGTGTGTGAGGGGACAGTGTGAGAGGGGACAGTGTGAGAGGGGACAGTGTGTGGGGGGACAGTGTGTGAGGGGACAGTGTGTGAGGGGACAGTGTGAGAGGGGACAGTGTGTGAGGGGACAGTGTGAGAGGGGACAGTGTGAGAGGGGACAGTGTGTGGGGGGACAGTGTGTGGGGGGACAGTGTGAGAGGGGACAGTGTGTGGGGGGACAGTGTGAGAGGGGACAGTGTGAGAGGGGACAGTGTGAGAGGGGACAGTGTGTGGGGGGACAGTGTGAGAGGGGACAGTGTGTGGGGGGAGAGGTGGGTGGCCAGTGTTGTGCTTTACTTACATGAGAAGCAGCATGCTTCCTTGTCATGTCTGCACTCTGCAGGATGTCCCTCCAGGCAGCACACAGTTCACTTCCCGAATATCATTGTATCCAATGGAGAGGGGAGGGGCCTCTGACCTGAGCGTGTATTAGCAAGACTCAGAGTGTACAAGCAGAGGGAGAAACTTGTGCACTCAATCTGCTGGTCAGAGGCCCCTCCCCTCTCCATTGTACTCACTGATATTCGGGAAGTGAACTGTGTGCTGCCTGGAGGGACATCCCGCAGAGCGCAGACATCACATAGCTGCCGATCGCCCCCTTACGCCCCCCTCTCCTGTATAGTTAGATGCCAGCCAGGGGAGGTGCGGCGTCTTGGGGCCCCCCACACTGGCAGAATTCCAGGGCCCAGTCGCAAGTGCGACTGTTGCGACCCTGAAAATTCCGCCACTGCTTTGTTGGTTCCTCCTCGGTGGCTCCTCTAGGTTGCAGCTTCTGCAGCAGCTCTCTATCTCCTCCCATCCCGCCTCTGGCCATCAGTGATGTCACGCCGCCGGGACGGGACTACGAATCGCCTTCATAGGGGGAGAGAAGCGCTGACAGGGAAGGGGCTTGTGCAGTCTGTTTAGGCTTGTGCCGGGTGCAGGAGTGCACTCGGCACATAGTTACAGTACAGCTATTAGCAGCGCCGGCTGGTGTGTATGTACTACTATGATGAAGCACACTGCCAGCACTTCATCTGCGCCCCCCTCCCTTCAGCAAATTCTATCGCCCAGGGCATCCGCCCCTTCCGCCCCTGCCTTGTACCGGCTCTGCAGGCAGGGCTTCCAACGCTGCTTGGCACACTGAACTGTCAACTCACACATGATGATAGAAGCATGTTGGATTTTTGGAAGATCAGCAGACATTTATCTGTACTTTTTAAAGAGATAACAAAATTAAAGGTATAAAACACTGAGAAACATGCATGTACTAGAGAAAAATACTGCATTTTTAAAAATTTTTACCAAGACATACATTGTCAGTGTCGGATTGTGTCAGTAGCACAGCATACAAGTTAGGCTGGGTTCACGCTGGAAGTGGCTGGGGATCGCACAGGAAGCGCTGTGCTCCCTGTTCCCCGTTTCAGGGCAGAATCTATGTCTGAATTCATCCAGAAACCGAGCCAAAGACGCACAGAGCAGTACGCTCCGCAGCCGCAACGGAGATCTGTGAACCGGCTCCATAGGGAGTCAGTCACATTCTCCTGCTATACGCATTGGATGTGGGGAAACACTCATCTAATTCACATAGGTGTGAACCCGGCCTCAATGCCCATGATCATTCGTAGGGTGCTAAAGTGATACTATGGATGGCACCATGAAAGCTTTTGGGAATAATATCCTTTCACCAGCTCAGCTCCTATATAAGGAATTTCATATTTGTCATCATAAACCAGCCAATGTTTGGAGGCCATGCAAGGCCCCTTTAACAAGGCAGAACAAACCTTGGTTGTCTAGTAATCTATATATTAACTTATATGGAGGTGGGTGAGTGAAGGATATTGTTTTTAATAAGAGGATGACCAATGTTCAAGGCTGAGAACACAAATCACACTGCAGGAGTTTCTAAGAGGTGAAGAAATCAGTTGGGAGACTCATCCGGTTGGCATTCACCCAATGAAATGCTTTTAGACCAGGGGTCTCAAACTGTTGGCCCTCCAGCTGTTATAGAACTACAAGTCCCATGAGGCATTGCAAGGCTGACAGTTACAAGCATGACTCCCACAGGTAGAGGCATGATGGGACTTGTAATTCCACAACAGCTGGAGGACCGTCAGTTTGAGACCCCTGTTTTAGACTGACCTGAAGCGGAACTAAACCCATCAATTTAACAGTTTCAAAAAAACAGTTAGGGTCGGTTCACACTGGGGCAACACGACTTCAGCGCGACTTTGCACAGCGACTTTGCACAGCGACTTCAACGCGACTTCAGCGCGACTTTAGCAAATTACAAGGCGACTTGAAGTCGCCTCCATGACAGGCGACTTCGGCTGTGGCCAATCACAGGGCAATCAGCTCTCTGGGAGGGAGGGGGGAGGGAGGGGTTTTCCCTGCAAAGTCGCTTGACTTTACAGAGAGATCCGACTTGGAGGCGACTTCCATTGATTTCTATGGTACAGGTTGCCTACCAAGTCGGATCAAAGTAGTACAGGGAGTACGCTCTGAAGTCGGAGCGACTTCAGTAGTGTCTATTAAGACGCTAGCGTTCACTCCCATTGAATCTATTTCTGGGGCGACTTGGGGCGACTTGAGGGCGTACAAGTCGGATCCCAAGTCGCCCCAGTGTGAACCGACCCTTACATTCCGGCAGGTGCCGAGAATGTAACTGTCCCCTTTGCTATTTGCTTGCACTCTCAACTAAACTGTCAAACCATCCAATGTCTGGTGTCATAACTGACCACATGTACAGCGCCATGGCAGCTGACGATCAAACAGGCGCTAAGATGGCAGCTTCCTTGGCTGAAAATGATAGGAGGATTTAGTTCCGCTTTAAAACTGAACGACCCTTCTTTCCCACGCTGCGAGGGTAACTGCTTGTTAAAGCGGGAAGTAAACCGTGCCAATTTCTTTTTTTTTTCTTCTAAAAATCCTGCAAAGTAAAGGCATAATGTGCTAGTATGCATCGCATACTAGCACATTATGAAATACTTAGCTTAGAACGAAGCCCTGTACCGCTGTGCTGTGCGCTCTAACAGACGCTTCTATGTTCACCCCGGTCTTCCTTCCGGGTTCGTGTCCTCAAGTCGTCTGATTGGCCACGCCACGATGACGTCACTCCCACGCATGTGCACGGGAGTCACGGACCGCAGAACGGAGCTCTGAAGGGACGGCACGGGTATACTGTCCCTTCAGAGCACATGCGCCAGTGACATCACCGGCTGCATGAAGTGTGAATATCTCCTAAACCATGAAGGTTTAGGAGATATTCATAGTACCTACAGGTAAGCCTCATTATAGGCTCACCTGTAGGTACAAGCCTACAGAATGGGTTTACATACACTATAAAGCCTCGTACACATGATCGCATTTTCCGCAGACAAAACCTCTGACTTTTGTCAGAAGGCGTGTGCCTGTATTTTGTCTTGAATACAAACGGCAAGGAATTGTCGGCCAACAAACACGAACGCAGTGACGTACTACATGGTTTTTCAGCTCTTTAGCGCCACCCTTTGGGCTCCTTCTGCTAATTTCATGTTAGCAGAAGTTTGCTGAGTGTTGATTCGTGCTTTTCATTTCGCGGTTTTCAGTTAGTTTCTGAACGGCCGTTCGTCAACCAGACATGCAGAATCAGAGGAGATAATGTGTTATTTATTATTGGCCTTTGAGTTATTGCTTTGACCCAAGTCCAGTCCAGGAACAGGAGGAGGAGGATTTCTTGGACCAAAAATTGGTTACTTCATTAATCGTGACCAATTATGTCATATGCCTTTGCTGCGGGAGCTCCAGGAGAATAATCCGGATGATTTTCGGAATTATCTCCGGATGACGGACCCCTGCTTTCACCAACTCTTGGCATTGTTGACCCCCTATATTAGGAAGCAGGACACATGCACGAGGCTTTTATTTTATTTTTTGGTTGAATAATAATGGATTTGATTTGTTATATTTTCTATATTTTTGGATGCATAGAATGCACTTTTTGTTCTATTGGAAGATAGCATGTATAATTTTATTTGTTTTCTTTTTTTAATGCCCAATAAAAAAATTGTGTAGAATAATACTTGGCTATGTGTTTTACTTCAATTGACAGTTTGGGAGTAAGGCAGTTACATTTAAAAAAATACAATGTAAAATTAACAAGAGACACCAACATAGTTGTATCTTTGATCTTAAAAACTACAGGATAATGGTGTTGTGGTAACTTGCCCAAAAAAAAACATAATAATATTATTCTTGATATCACTGGGAAAAAAAAAGCCTTTGAAAATTCGTTTGCAATAAAACTCCATCATTATCACCAGCAAAGCAGCTTAATTATTATCCCATTAAAGAAGAAGAGAATTGTGCGCTGCATTCCGAGATTTCATGATTTGCCGCGTCACGAATGTTAATTCTCCATTACGAACGCTAGTTTACAAGACCGACCGCTTCTGGCTCGTCCTTGCTTCCGAGCATGCGTGTTTGTACTTTGGACTTTTGTCCAATGGACTTTGGAAAATCCGACAACACACATTTGTCAGCGGAAAATTTTAAAACCTGCCATCCAACATTTGTCCGCCTAAAATCCGACAACAGCCTGTCATCACATAATTCCTGTCGAAAAATCCGATAGTGTGTACGAGGCTTTAGTCTAGGGGAACTAGCTGTAGTAGAACTAGCTGTAATACTTACCTTGTTCCTCGCTCCAGTGGGCTGCGGTGCCATCTTATTCTCTCCATCTCTCTGGATTGTGCACAGGCCCCCGGGCCTCTTTAATGTTCAGTGAAGGACTAAAGGTTCTGCATGGTGCATGAATGGCATCAAAGTGCAATCACTGGCCGGAGCAACACAGAGAAAGGAGTTTGGTGGGCCGTTCGCACATGTGCATGTTTTTTTTATTTTCAGTTCCCGGAGAATTTTTGTCAGTTCCCCAAAATTTGCCAAACATTTGCCCAGTGAGCGACTCTGCTGGCCCCGATGGATCTGATCAGGGCCGGCTGTCAAAATGCAAGGGTGACAGTGGGAAATTCTTAATCCACGCTAGATAGTGTAGTTGGACAAATCTGACAGTGTAGGGTCCAACTTTATAGTCTTACGTATAGAATTAAATCACAACTATATGAGTTCCTCAGGCAAGAATTATTCTTTTTCCACCTATAAAAGGTGGGGTGTTCATTGATTTATAGTCCTTAACTCAGATAGGCAAGGTAAAACCATGATCCCACCTTAGCTGCAAAGGCAGCTGCTGGGGGTGTACACATGCTGTGGCAGGAGTTATACCCTTTGTTGCGTTCAGCAGGCAAAACCGCCCGCCAAATGCAACCCATTGATAACCCATTATGCACGCAATCGTGCATAATGCACACCCCCTCGCCGCCTCGCCATTAGTGTAAATTAATCCTAAGGCCCCTTTCACACTGGGGCGGTGGGGGCGTCGGCGGTACAACAGCGCTATTTTTAGCGCTGCTGTACCGTCGTTCTTGCAGCGGTATTCGGCCGCTAGCGGTGTGGTTTTACCCCCCCGCTGGCGGCCGAAAAAGGGTTAAAATCCCTCGTACAGCGCGGCTATAGCCGCGGTATTACCGCGGTATAGCCGCGCTGTCCCATTGATTTCAATGGGCAGGAGCGGGGAAGGAGCGGTGAATACACCGCTCCTTCCCCGCTCCAAAAAAGCGGTTTGCAGGACTTTTTTCACAGCCCTGCCTGCGCACCGCTTCAGTGTGAAAGCCCTCGAGCTTTCACACTGAACAAACAGCGGAGGCTGTTTAGGGGCGGTTTTCAGGCGGTATTTTTAGCGCAATACCGCCTGAAAACCGCTCCAGTGTGAAAGGGGTCTAAAGGCCTAAGGTTGTGTGACCTCTGTCTACCCCAATTCAATCATACTGAGAAAAATCTATTGGCACTGTTGGAGGCGCTGTTGGACTTTATACACATAGGTTTCAGCATGTAGATGAAAATTTCAGCAAGCTTCGAGCAGCTTTCTTGATGACTTTAAAGTAGCCTTCAGCTATGAATTTGAAATTAAAAGTTAAACAGATCTCCGGCTTTGAACAAGTTTTTAAATGTGCTAAAAGCCAGCTGACAGCTTGTTTAACCACATGCCGTCCACAGGCTGTTTATAAATACCCTGGAAGTCAAAGATCATGTTTGTTTTTCTTAGCCAGCTCCCAGCTATCCAGTAAAAGTGATCTGGGTGGCTGTAAAGCAGCCAGATCACTTTTACAGTATTGTTTGCAGAAATAAAAAGGAAATGCTAGAACCGCTCTTAAAAACGCACCTGTGGACAAATTTGGGGTACCGTCGTTTTTTTCGGCATTTCACAGGGCGCACGCAATTTTTCAGGCTTAACATGTTGGGTATCTATTTACTCGATGCCGAGTCTTTTTTGTTTTACTAAAAAATGGGTATTGTGTTTGTATGCACTAAAATTCAAATTGGTGTATTTTTCTTCTAGAAAAAATAGATTCCATAAACCGTTATGACATAAAAAATTGCAGCTTCCACTATTTTATTCTAGGGGAACCTCTAGTTTAAGAAAATATATAATTGTTTGGGGGGGGGGGGGGGGGGGTTAAGTAATTTTCTAGCAAAAAAAGAGGAAATTTTAGCAAAAATTTTAAAAAAATGCCCTTTATGAAAAGTGGTTAATTGGGCATCTAGTACTCCCATTATGATCAGCCAAATGGGAGCTGGAGGTTGGTCTAAAGCAGGGGTCTTCAAACTGCGGCCCTCCAGGTGTTCAGGAACTGCAATTCCCATCATGCCTAGTCATGTCTGTGGATGTCAGAGTTTTACAATGCCTCATGGGATGTGTAGTTCTGCAACAGCTGGAGGGCCGTAGTTTGAGGATCCCTGGTCTAAAGAGACCCTGTTACGAATTTTAAAAAACAAATTGAAAGTAAAAAGCACAACAAATCAAGTCTTTTAAATGCTTACCTGACTTTTCATTCACTTGCAATGTGGCCTCTGAACCTGCTAGATAATGTGAAGTGTCCATTCCCCTAGCACAGGGATATGCATTTAGCTGACCTCCAGCTGTTGCAGAACTACAACTCCCATGAGGCATAGCAAGACTCTGACAGCCACAAACATGACACCCAGAGGCAGAGGCATGATGGGACTTGTAGTTTTGCAACAGCTGGAGGTCCACTAATTGCATATCCCTGCGCCTAGCACAACAAAAGCCCTCTTCTCTTCTAGGAATGTCTAATTACTGTCTGTGCTGATCCAGCTCCTCCACTCTTCCCTATATAACATTTTATGTAGGCAGGAGCTCAGAGGAACACTATAGAGCAGTGATGGTGAACCTCGGCACCCCAGATGTTTTGGAACTACATTTCCCATGATGCTCAACCAGGGGCGGACTGATAACTCATGGGGCCCCCGGGCAATAGGAGATTATGGGGCCCCCAGGCAATCAGAGATTATGGGGCCACACAGTATACACACACAGTATACAATCACACAGTATACACACACAGTATACACACACAGTATACAATCACACAGTATACACACACAGTATACACACACAGTATACACAGACAGATGTAAAAAAAAAATAACACAGATTTATATATACTGTCCCTGGTTTTACTGAGGCTGGCAACCCTGATGGGGCCCCCTAGTGGCCCAGGGCCCTCGGGCAGTGCCCGAGTGGCTCAATGGTCAGTCCGCCCCTGTGCTCAACTACACTGCAGAGTGCATGAGCATCATGGGAAATGTAGTTCCTTGGGGTGCCAAGGTTCGCCATCACTGCTATAGAGGGTCACTTGAACGAGAACTCTGAGCCTGCTGGGGCTACTGACATCCCATCCAAGATGGCGGCAGCCAACAGCAGTCTTGGGGCTTTTGAAAGTCTATACAAGGAAGGCTTTTACAATAACATACAAGGAATACCGTAAATGCACCTATCATCTTACAGAAAGAGTTGTTGAAATAAGTGATCTGGTGATAGAGTCTTTAATTTAAAGTCTTCAAGAAAACTGTTCACCACTTGCTGAAAAACTGGAAATGCTTTGCAGACACCTGTTGTACATACCGCTCTTATACACGCTAAACACGGATGCACAATACGCGCATTTATGGTGTTACCTGCCTACCTCCCAACTGGCCATCCTAGCATGGATCATTTCAGAATAGGGCTTTATCCTGAGCATAGCTCCTGCATCAGCCAAGAACTTTAAGACATACCTACCCAGGTGGAAAACCTGCTTCTTCCACTTTAAATATAAGGTTCATCTAATATAGGTAAATAAATGCTACATAAATGGCATATACATATATATTGCAAACACAAACTCTGTGCGCCTCTATATATTTTTTTTTTTTTGCAGCAATGTAATGAGAAAACAAAAAAAAAAAATCTAATTAATAATCAACTTTGTAAAGTCACATGTTTTAAATCCACACACAATATATAAAACCTCCCCTATATATCCCTTTAAAATATCTAAAATTTGTAACACATATGCAAATTTGATTAGACGGGGGGTAACAAAATGTACCATTATAAATGTATGCAAAAAAAAGCACTCATGGCGAAGGGTTTCCCTTTGTGTACAAACAGACGGTACAATAATGAGCAGCTCCATCCAAAACGGGGACCCTATTTTCCAGGGGTGGGACAGGGTCTCATTTCCTGCTTTACCGCTGTCTGAGAACCTCACAAAGACTTCCCACACACCACGTGCGGCTGCAACCAACCAATCTTGGCTTTTTCAGCTGAGCTACCCTGTTTCCCCAAAAATAAGACCTAGCGTGATTGTCGGTGATGGCTGCAATATAAGCCCTACCCCCCAAATAAGCCCTAGTTAAAGTCCTTGTAGGTCTTATTTTCAGGGTAGGGCTTATTTTCGGGGAAACAGGGTAGGGCTTATTTGGGGGGTAGGGCTTATATTGCAGCCATCACAGACAATCACACTAGGTCTTATTTTCGGGGAAACAGGGTACTGTTTTCACTAAAACAGTGGAACCTTGGATTACAAGTATAATCCGTTCCAGGAGAATGCTTGTAATCCAAAGCACTCGCATATCAAAACGAGTTTCCCCATAGAAGTCAATGGAAACGAAGATAATTTGTCTTCATTGACTTCTATTACATGCAATACTGCATGTGGCCAGAGGTGGGGGGGGGCGCCGGAGAGCCTCAGAAATACTCGGGACAGCTCGGCTGAACTCGGAAAGGCTCAGAAACACTCGGAAACCCTCAGGAATGGAGTATTTCCGAGTATTTATGAACAACTCCGTTCTGCGCCCCCGCACCTCTGGCCAAATGTGGTACTGCACCGCCCATTAGCTTGAATTCTGCTCTTCTTGCGAGACAACACTCGAGTCATGATTTAAAAAAAAAAAAAAGTTGCTCGTCTTTCAAAACACTCATTAACCATGTTACTCGTAAACCAAGATTCCACTGTTTAACTTTTCCATGTATTCTTATTAGTCAATCCACTAAATGCTGTAGCATGCGCCCTCTGGTGGACTCTCCCAAGAAGTATATAAAACATACAAACTGGTGACACAAATAACTCAGCTGAAAAGCCCAGTGTGGCATACTGGTAGAAATACTAGGGGGGTGGCATCTCTCTACTAGATTCACAGAAAGCCCTGCAAAGACCCAGAGAATAACCGATCCTTATCCCACTCCACCCAAAACAGAATGTCCCCTTAATCTCTTAGCTTAACGTCATACAATCAGTTGTGTACAAATGTGATTCAAGTATTTAATTTCTCCATGATCTCTGTGGCTGTAATGAAGGAAAGAACATATAGAGACACAAATATCTACTGAATCTATCTGTACAAGGTGTTGCTGATTAACAATGAGCCTTAATGAAATTCAGCAGACAGGAACTGTCTCTATAGCAGCCAATCATATTCCAGGTGTAATTTTTCCGAAGCAGGTTACACCAACTTTCCAATATCAATAGTCAGGTTTAAAAAATTGTTCTAGAACATAACGTCGACATAACGTCGATATACGTCCAGAACAAACTGGAACCCGCACAGTGAAAAAGGCCATTTCCATGTCTATAATTTGTGAACTGCATATGTGTAACTGGGTGTGGCCGCACTTCCCCTTCCCTATTTAGGGGATGAAGTTTTGGGCTCCGTTGCACTTAGCTTTTGTAGTAAAAATCTTGTTTGCAGAACTCAATAGCTCAAGCTGAAATGTATACACACACATAAGTGTGTAAGGGCTTGTTTACATGTGCATAGCTCCCAACTGTCCCTGATTTCGAGGGACTGTCCCTGATTTGGAGCAATGTCCCTCTGTCCCTCTTTCCTCCTCATTTTGGTCTGATCTATATAGTTGTATATAAAATGCTCTTTCAAAAAGTGTTTCCCAGCGCTAAACCTTTCATTCAAATTTTAAATTGCTGCATTTGTAAATTTGAAAAGCCAATATAAAGGAATAGTAGTGGTTAAAAAAAAAGCCCTTTTGGATTTAATTAAGTAAAAATGTAGATAAACTGCCTGTTTTTTTACATACCTATGGCTGTCCATATGAACATAGCCTAAGAGCCCTCTCACACTAACAGCACGGCTGCGTTAGCTGTAAAGTTTTAGCAGCGCTTTAACGTCGTTTTAGAGGAGCTTTCCAGCCGCTAGCAGGGTGCTTTTAACCCCCGCTAGCGGCCGAATAAAGGGGGAAAAGCGTCTGCAAAGCGCCGCTGCCAATGTACTTTGCAGGCGCTTCAGCGGTGCTGCCCATTGGTTCCAATGGGCAGGAGCACTTTAGGAGTGGTGTTTACACCGCTTCTAAGTCGCTCCAAAGATTACTTTTTTTAACGTCCTGCCAGCGCAGCGCCCCAGTGTGAAAGCACTCTGGCTTTCACACTGGGACTGCAGATGAGGCATTTATTAGGCACTAAAGCGCCAGAAAAACGCCTCCAGTGTGAAAGGTGTCTAATGCCGCGTACACATCGTCGGATTTTCCGAAGGGAAATGTTCGATAGGAGCTTTTTGTCGGAAATTCCGACCGTGTGTAGGCTCCATTGGACATTTTCCGTCGGAATTTCCAACAAAAAAAATTTGAGATCTGGATCTCAAATTTCCCAACAACAAAATCCGTTGTCGGAAATTCCAAACGTGTGTACACAATTCCGAAGCACCCGATTACACCCGACTGCTCTCTGATCCAAACCGCCTAGATCAGAGGTCTCTAAACCGCAGCACGGGGGCCGGATATGGCCCTTTACTTGCCTTTATCTGGCCCTTGAGGCACTATTCCACCAACTGACACCAATGATGGAGCACCCTAACTCCCACTGACACCATCGGGCCACTATTATTCTCATTGATATCAACAATGGGGCACCATTTCCCCTCATTACAACCAATGATGGGGCACTGATCCCAGGGCATTTTTTACTCCCAATGGCCACAGCTCAGCTCCCTAAAGCCTGAGGGACAGTAAACTGGCCCTTTGCTTAGAAAGTTTGGTGACCCCTGGCCTAGACAGAGGAGGACGGATCCCCTTCCATTTTTTTAGTGAACTAGATCAGACTGGAGGTAAGAGGGTGTAAATGGACACAAGTCCATGGGGATACATGGACCATCCAATCAGGTCCGTCTGAAAAATTGACAGGTGGACCTGGTTGGACCCTTCGCATGAAAAAAGGCTAATTTAGACTTGTGCTTGATCCCCTTCAGTTTTTTTAGTGAACCAGATCAGACTGGAGGTAAGAGGGTGTAAATGGACACAAGTCCATGGGGATACATGGACCATCCAATCAGGTCTGTCCGCCTGAAAAATTGACAGGTGGACCTGGTTGGACCCTTCGCATGAAAAGAGGCTAAATCAGGCTTGTGCTTGATCCCCTTCCGTTTTTTTAGTGAACCAGATCAGACTGGAGGTAAGAGGGTGTAAATGGACACAAGTCCATGGGGATACATGGACCATCCAATCAGGTCCGCCTGAAAAATTGACAGGTGGACCTTGTTCGACCCTTCGTGTGAAAAGAGGCTAAATCAGGCTTGTGCTTGATCTGTAAAAAATTTCTATGGGAGACTCTCCAGATGGATGCTGCCATTGTCTGAAGTCTGGGTTGTCTATTCGTTCTGGGGCAATGGCATCACACTGAGTAAAATTGGCCAAAGATGGATCGAAATCGGGCTGGTTCAGCAGTGATTGGACAAGTGTTGATCCATGTGTGGGCAATCCCGCTCAACAAAAGTGGAGAAAAGTCTAATGATCGGCTTCTGTAGAACGGGCTTCTTGGGAAATCTTTCTTGCTTAGTGGCTGCAGCTGCTGATTAGTGTATTCTGAGTCCTGCTGTTAGAATATAATGACACAGTGGGGAAGGAAGGGGGGGAATTCCTCCATCCTTCTTGCTTGTTTGGATAGGGGAATCAGTTCGGTTTTTGGCTGTTGGCCAGCCTAAATCTGAATAGGTGCAGCTTTATTGCCCTGGAAGTCTTTTACAGGCCAGAAGATGGCAGCTTCCTTCGGAGGCTTCTCGCAAACATATTTTGACACCCTTTCAGTACAGTTTGCTTTTTGTATGGAGAAATAAAAAGGAAATGGTCCTTTTACTGTGCAGGCTTTGAAAATAATCCCCAACATGCGGAGAGGAAAAGTCACAGTGGTTTTGTGTGCTCAGCAATCATTATGGAAAGAGAAAATCTCTCATCTTTTGCCAAACCCTATGAGACATCCGCCTCTAAGTTTGCCTTTTGATAAGGAATGGACAAATGTGATTGGCTGATAAAGGCTGGTCACACACAAGGCCCATTGCTAGATTTACAGACATCACTGTGATTGTGTAATGGCACTTCTTTGAATGTTAGGCATTCAGCTCTCACACAATATATTCCATTTCCACACATAGCACACATAGAGTACATAGAGAAATATTAGCACAGCTTATTCTTTGTGAGATCATGAGAAACAACAACATAGTCCAGTTTTTTATGTTTCTTTTCAAGTTTCACCTTGGAGCAGCGGAGGTTTATTGAGGATCAGAAACCAACATTGAAGAACGGTGGCAGGAGGGGAGGGCTGGACTGGACGGAACTGGCAACTCTCCCAACACAGAATAACCGAGAATTGGTTTTGCTTTGGTTAAGAACAGCCTGAACGGCCACATTCCCCTTCCTGCACTTCCCGTAATTCACGGTTCCACCTCCTCCATCACTTCCATGACAATGGTACGCGGGCCGGTAAGGACGAGGTTGCTGACAGCTCTGAAATGGCACTGTAGGACGTTGAGGCCATTCACGGATACCACAAACTGGCGGATCTGAAAGTAGAACAATACAGGAAAGTAATCAAACTAGTTGAATAAAGGAGCAAAAATGTGCAGGAATTGTGTGCAAAGTTCTGGAACTCATAGCAACCAAGTGGAAATGACAGCAACATGGCGGCATAGTGATTGACACTGTTGCTTGCAACACCGATATCGAAAGTTAAAGGGCAACTGCAATTTTAGTACATTTAAACTTTTTATTATTGCCCCTTTCCCTGTGTGAATTGAGGACATTGTATTCCTCCTGCCAGGACATTGTATTCTGACTGATTCTGCTGACCAAGAACATTTTCCCAACATTCCTGTTTACAGGGACAGCCACATGATTCAAAATTCAGCTGGTCCCTGCTGAACCGGCCAAATTTCGATCCATCTATGACCAACTTAACTCTCTTCCCCTGCACCAGGAGCAGTGCCATATTTGTTTCTTTCCAAAGCAGCAGTATTGATGCCCATCTTGACCCTCATCCATGAGAAGTGTCACTACCGGCTCCCTTCCCCTGCCCTAAGAGCAGTGTCACATCTGCCTCTTTCCAAAGCGACAGAATGCTGCCCATCTTGACCCTCAGCCATGAGCAGTGTGTGTCACTACTGAATCTCTTCCCCTGCTGTAGAAGCAGATTCACATCAGATTCACAAAAAAATAAGGGGGGGGATTAATGCCCATCCTGACCCTCATCCAAGAGCAGTGTCACTACTGTCTAGCTTCCCTTTGCTCTAGGAGCAATGTCACATCTGCTTCTTTCATAAGCAGCAGTGCTGATGACTATCCTGACCCTTGACATGAGCATTGTCACTGACGACATTCTTCCTCCCGCCCTAGGAGCAGTGTCAAATTTGCCTCTCTCCAAAGCAGCAGTACTAATGGCTATCATGGCTAAATTGACAGGGACAGCCACATGATTCAAAATTCAGCCAGTCCCTGCTGAACCGGCCAAATTTCAATCCATCTATGGCCAAATTAACTCTCTCTCCCTGCACCAGGAGCAGTGCCATATTTGTTTCTTTCCAAAGCAGCAGTATTGATGCCCATCTTGACCCTAATCCATGAGCAATGTCACTACTGGCTCTCTTCCCCCACCCTAAGAGTAGCGTCACATCTGCCTCTTTACAAACTGGCAGCATGATGCCCATCTTAACCCTCAGCCATAGGCAGCATCCCTACTCACTCTCTTCATCTGCCCTAGGAGCAGTGTCACCTCTGTTTCTTTCCAAAGCAGCAGTGCCTATCCTGACCTTCAACATTTGCAGCGTCACTGCCGACATTCTTCCTCCTGCCCTAGGAGCAGTGTCAAATTTGCCTCTCTCCAAAGCACAGGTACTGATGCCTATTCTGACCTCCACCTTTGAGCTGTATCACTACTGACTCCCCTCCCCTTGCCCCCGGAGCAGCCTCACATCTACCTCTTTTCAAATTGGCAGCACTGGTGCCTATCCTGACCCTCAACCATCAGCAGTCTGACTTCTGACATTCTTCCCTCTGCCCTAGGAGCAGTGCCAAATCTGCCTCACTCAAAAGCAGTAGCACTGATGCCTATCTTGGACCTTACCCAGGAACACTGTTACAGCAGACTCTTCCAAGACATTCTATATACCCTGTTTCCCCGAAAATAAGACCTAGCGTGATTGTCGGTGATGGCTGCAATATAAACCCTACCCCCCAAATAAGCCCTACCCTGTTTCCCCGAAAATAAGACCTAGCGTGATTGTCGGTGATGGCTGCAATATAAGCCCTACCCCCCAAATAAGCCCTATCCTGTTTCCCCGAAAATAAGCCCTACCCTGAAAATAAGACCCACAAGGACTTTAACTAGGGCTTATTTGGGGGGTAGGGCTTATATTGCAGCCATCACCGACAATCACGCTAGGTCTTATTTTCGGGGAAACAGGGTAGCAGTTAGTAATGCTTCTACTGTTTTTTTCCCATTAGCAGTCATTTTTGTCTCTCCCAATCTATGGTCCAAACTCTCCATCCTTAAAGCGGAACTTTACCCAAACATGGAAGTTCTACTGGTCTGCATCCCCCCCCCCGTATTTGTAGCTGTCGACTACACCAGGTATGTACAAAACTTTTTTTATATATATATATGGGGAGAAAAAAAAAAAAAAAAATATATATATATATACATACACACACTCTATACTGTCAAAAGTATTGAGACACCTGCCTTTACATACAAATGATTTTTAATGGCATCCTTTACAGCTGAAACAGCTTCAACTCTTCTGGGAAGGCTGTCTACAAGGTTTAGGAGTGTGTCTAAACCTTGATAATGTTTTTTGAAAATGTCTAGGTGTTTTAAATAAGCCTTGCTGGAGGTAAATTTTTTGCATGTGTGCTGTAATATTTTGTTCTGTTGTATGGTCCTATGGCTGCACCATCTTTAATGTATCTTTTAGGGTGTGCCCCCCAAAAATCTTGTTTGTCTATTGTATGGATTCTGACCAAATCCTTTTGGGTGAGGAGCACCCCACTCCCTCATCAGTGCCTCCCATTAGTGTCCACCTGTGTCATGGGTGGAGACCTCAAGTTCTCCCATATAGAGGAGTGTATGGCTCCCATGGTTCAGAGAAGCAGGATCTCTCAGTCTATGGATAGTGTAGGACCCACTAATCATGGGGTACTTTCTCGCAGTAAGTGGGCTTAAGCGCCATATAGCAATATATTTTTTGATAATGTTTTTTGAAAATGTCTAGGTGTTTTAAATAAGCCTTGCTGGAGGTAAATGTCTTTTTTGCATGTGTGCGCTGTATAATTTTGTTCTATGGGAACGTTTGACCATTCTTCTAGAAGCACATTTGTGAGGTCAGGCACTGATGTTGGATGAGAAGGCCTGGCTTGCAGTCTCCACTCTAATTCATCCCAAAGGTGTTCTATTGGGTTGAGGTCAGGACTCAGGCCAGTGCAGGCCAGTCAAGTTCTTCCACCCTAAATGCACTCATCCATGTCTTTATGGACCTTGATTTGTGCACTGGTGCGCAGTCATGCTGGAACACGAAGGGAACATCTCCAAACTGTTCCCACAAAGTTGGGAGCATGAAATTGTCCAAAATGTCTTGGTATGCTGACGCCTTAAGAGTTCCCTTCACTGGAACTAAGGAGCCAAGCCCAACCCCTGAAAAACAACCACACACCATAAGCCCCCCTCCACCAAATGATTTGGACCAGTGCACAAAGCAAGGTCCATACAGACAAGGATGAGCGAGTTTGGTGTGGAGGAGCTTGACTGGCCTGCACAGAGTCCTGCCCTCAACCCGACAGAACCCCTTTGGGATTAATTAGAACGGAGACTGCGAGCCAGGCCTTCTCGTCAAATATCAGTGCCTGACCTCACAAATGCTCTTCTGGAAGAATGGTCAAACATTCCCATAGACACATTCCTGAACCTTGTGGACGGCCTTCCCAGAAGAGTTGAAGCTGTTATAGCTGCAAAGGGTGGGCCAACTCAATATTGAACCCTACAGACTAATGCCCCGTACACACGGTCGGATTTTCTGATGGAAAATGTCTGATCGGAGCGCGTTGTCGGAAATTCCGACCATGTGTGGGCTCCATCGGACATTTTCCATCGGATTTTCCGACACACACAAAGTTGGAGAGCAGGATATAAAATTTTCCGACAACAAAATCCGTTGTCGGAAATTCCGATCGTGTGTACACAAATCCGACGGACAAAGTGCCACGCATGCTCAGAATAAATAAAGAGGTGAAAGCTATTGGCCACTGCCCTGTTTATAGTCCCGACGTACGTGTTTTATATCACCGCGTTTAGAACGATCGGATTTTCTGACAACTTTGTGTGACCGTGTGTAGACAAAACAAGTTTGAGCCAACATCCGTACGCCCTATAAGACTGGGATGCCATTAAAGTTCATGTGTGTGTAAAGGCAGGTATCCCAATACACTTGACAATATAGTGTGAGTAATATATGAATATATATATATATATATATATATATATATATATATATATATATATATACACCCTGTTTCCCCGAAAATAAGACCTAGCGTGATTGTCGGTGATGGCTGCAATATAATCCCTACCCCCCAAATAAGCCCTACCCTGTTTCCCCCAAAAATATACCCTACCCTGAAAATAAGACCTACAAGGACTTTAACTAGGGCTTATTTGGGGGGTAGGGCTTATATTGCAGCCATCACCGACAATCACGCTAGGTCTTATTTTCGGGGAAACAGGGTATATATATATATATATATATATATATATATATATATATATATACATATATATATATTTGTGCATTCTGCAGAATCCAGTCCCCCTTTTTGTACTTCATGTAATAAGCTCTGTTATGATCCACAGAGGGGTTCAGGAGCAGCTTGGAATATTTAAGCAATTATTAGTACTATTAGCCATTGCTCTAGGTGCAACAACTGCCCAGAACTGCCAGCTTGTCTGAGCTCCAGCAATCCGTATGAAGTCAGTTACACAGTTGGCAGCAGCGAGTGTTTCAGCAGAGATTTCCAGAACAACTGGGCGGTTATCAGCCTGAAAGAATCCAGAACACAGTTTATTTCATTTCAGTATTTTTCATTTAGCACAAAGTCTTATTCAGCCACGACAAGCCTCACACTGCTGGCAGGATGCCACAGACAATGAAAGGCTGGCAAAGGATGGAGGAGGTTTGCAGGGTACAAGTAACAGGCTCAGCTCTGCCAGTAATCACCAGTCTGAATCAGCCCATTTCTGGTTTCTGCTGTTTTTGCACATAATATATACCGTAACTGATCCAGTGATTTCTGTCATAATCAGGGATTATAGAGTAGAAGTAACCTAAAATATTAACAGATTGTAAAAAAGAAGCATTACAATCGCAATAACTGGAAATGTCTTAAACAAAAAATTAAGCCGTATGCAAAAAATATGCATAACTCCATACTTGAGTCACTGATTAGGCCACTTTTTATATTAGTTTATACAGTACAATAAAGACACTTAGAGCCTTCATTTCAGCTCATGGGAAGTGACAAAGATGCAGCATTTCTGGCAAGATCGTCAGAAAGTTTATGTAGTTGCGGATAATGTACTTGAAGAAAACGAATGCAGCCACCACATCCAACGACTGGAAAGCTGCAATATATTACATTTATGTTTTTAGTTTAAACTATGGTCAGACACCAAGTCTGGCTAGGCCAATCCAAAGCAATAGGAACCACCAAAATGCAAACCACCCTCTCGATTTTGTGGAGCAGACGAGGAAGGAGTTTCAGGGAAGGAAGAGCATAGATCAGGGTGTTACGATTCCACAAAGCCACCAGAGCACCCATTTGGTGGGGAGGTTAGGTAGTCCACATCTGGCATACCCTACCTGTGACACAAGTCCGGGAACACCTTTGGGTGTAGAGACCATCCCCTGAATCCAGGAGTTGCTGGCTGAGGTTGGACAAAATATGGAAACACTACATGTTTTGCAGGTGTGAAAGTGACAACATGTTGCGTGTTGAAAACGATAGTGACATTCATTTGCTTCCACTGTGTGATGAGACACCTACCCTGTTTCCCCGAAAATAAGACAGTGTCTTATATTAATTTTTGCTCCCAAAGATGCGCTAGGTCTTATTTTCAGGGGATGTCTTATTTTTCAATGAAGAAGAATACCAGCACTGTTTACCAGTATTTCTTGCACTTTAGACCCTTCAGCAGAAAAGCAGTCACCCCCTAAAGTGACACACTGGTTCAGAGGGGGGGATTGAAATGAGGGGATCACTTAAAATGACACAGGGGGGATCAGAGGGGGGAATCAATAAAAATGGCACAGGAGGATCAGAGGGGGGGGGGGGGAATTACCATTTTAGTACCTCCTGTGCCATTTTGATTCCCCCCCTTCTGATCCATGTGCCGAATTGATTCCCCCCCCCCCCCCCTCAAGTCCACCATGTGTCATTTTAAGTCAATTTAAGTCCCCCTCCCCCCACCCCTGTGCCAGTGGACAGTTTAGTCTCTCCCCCTCCCACCTTCACCAGACATCCCCCCCTCACCTCAGTCACCCCTGTGGCGGCGAGATTCCACACAATGTGCCCGACTCCTGTGTCTGGCAGCGGCGGCGCGGGCTCTCTGACGGGCGACGTACCCCTGCGCAACGTCAGGGACATGACTCGTCATCCAGAGAGCCCGCCGCAGCTCACTGATTTAAAGAGACCTCGCATTGCCTGAACAGCTGCGGCCAATCAGTGAGCTGCGCAGAGTCCAGAGTCAGACGCCTTATTATCATGTGGATGCCTTATGTTCGGGGGATGCCTTTTGTTCGGGGGATGCCTTATTATCAGGGGATGCCTTATTATCGGGGAGGTCTTATTATCGGGGGGATGCCTTATATTACAACGAGAGGCAAAACTGGAAGTAGGTCTTATTTTCGGAGGATGTCTTACTTTCGGGGAAACACGGTAGATAACAGGTGCGAAGCTCACTTTCGCCATTCACTGTGTGCGCCGCTAGTAATACGGAGTCATGTCGGAGCTTACTGAGCTTCAACGAGAGCAAATTTATTGGTGCCTGTTTAGCTGGTGCCTCTGCGACTGAAGTTACTTAGTAGGTGAGATTGAAAAAAGACACAAGTCCATCAAGTCCAACCTATGTGTGTGATTATATGTCAGTATTACATTGTATATCCCTGTATGTTGTAGTCATTCAGGTGTTTAACTAATAGTTTTTCTGAAACTATCGATACCCCCCGCTGAGACCACCGCCCGTGGAAGAGAATATGACATCCTTGGCACTCTTACAGTAAAGAACCCTCTACGTAGTTTAAGGTTAAACCTCTTTTCTTCTCATTTTAATGAGTGGCCACGTGTCTTGTTAAACTCCCTTCTACAAAAAAGTTTTATCCCTATTGTGGGGTCACCAGTATGGTATTTGTAAATTGAAATCATATCCCCTCTCAAGCGTCTCTTCTCCAGAGAGAATAAGTTCAGTGCTCGCAACCTTTCCTCATAACTAAGATCCTCCAGACCCTTTATTAGCTTTGTTGCCCTTCTTTGTACTCGCTCCATTTCCAGTATATCCTTGCTGAGGACTGGTGCCCAGAACTGGACAGCATACTCTAGGTGCGGCCGGACCAGAGTCTTGTAGAGCGGGAGAATTATCGCTTTATCCATGGACTTAATCCCTTTTTTAATGCACGCCCATATTCTGTTTGCTTTGTTAGCAGCAGCTTGGCATTGCATGCCATTGCTGAGCCTATCATCTACTATCCTGTTTCCCCAAAAATAAGACCTAGCATGATTGTCAGTGATGGCTGCAATATAAGCCCTACCCCCCAAATAAGCCCTACCCTGTTTCCCCCAAAATAAGCCCTACCCTGAAAATAAGACCTACAAGGACTTTAACTAGGGCTTATTTGGGGGGGTAGGGCTTATATTGCAGCCATCACCGACAATCACGCTAGGTCTTATTTTCGGGGAAACAGGGTAGGACCCCCAGGTCCTTTTCCATCCTAGATTCCCCCCAGAGGTTCTCCCCCCAGTGTTTAGATTGCATTCATATTTTTGCCACCCAAATGCATTATTTTACATTTTTTTACATTAGACCTCATTTGCCATGTACAGTATTTGCCCACCCCATTAATTTGTTCAGATCTTCTTGCAAGGTTTCCACATCTTGCGGAGAAGTTATTGCCCTGCTTAGCTTAGTATCGACCGCAAATACAGAGATTGAAGTTGTAAATTTATTTGCGGTACCGCGAGGTTATGAAAGGTTATGACAGCATAAACAGTTTCCGGGAAAATGCCGTCTGATAAGCATAAGCGTGGTCGACATGGTCAACTGACTGAAAGAAACAAAAGGATATTGAGCAGGATTGTGACCCAGATTTTTGCATGAAGAGAGGTATCAGATTCCATTATCCATCATCCAAGACTTATATTTGTCAATTTCCAGGAGAATTCAGACTGCATCGGATGCCAAAAGTGATCCAACACCATATTAGGTAACGATTTATTTTACCATACTGGTTTCCTTCATTGTCCAACCCTTGTAGTTTCCCTGCAAAAGTTGTAAGAACAACTAAATCACCCGAAGCTCAAGGATATTGACCGGGAGATGAGATTCCTCTGGCAGCCAAGTCCCTTGCACCAATAAAGTGTCAAGGACTCCCCCAAAAGGCTGGCATCATTTGTAAAGTGATTGCATTAGACCGGAAAGAAGGACTGCCCAAGCTCCATAGCAGGACTCCTGAGCCACCAGGCCAGAAGCAGTCTGGTTCTTGGTGTCAGAAGAATTAGTCCATCCAGAGTTCCATGACAACAGAAACAAAATGCTGCATTGCAGGGGTCTGGAGTGGAACTGGGCATAAGGGAAGACCTGGAGGGAGGCTGCAATCAGCCACACAACTCATGCAAAAGTGTTTGACTCCTAGATTTAAGAATTCTAGTCTAAGATTGGAGAGTTTGAAGTTTCTTACAGGCAAGAAAATAACTCGGACTTGGGCTGTATCCAGGGTGAGACCCAGATATTCAAGCAGTGAGTTCGTTCCAAAGCTGATTTCTGAAGGTTCAGGTCCCAGCCGAACCTTTGCAATAGGCATGCCCTGAGAGTGTAGAAAAGCTCGTACAAGGGCCAAATGGAAGAGCCACAAACTGAAGTGCTGGCACCCCACAGCAAAACAAAGGAACTGTTGATGCATTAGAAAAATGGGGAGGTACAAGAATGCATCCTGGATGTCCCCAGCTCCTGGAATTCACCTCTTGCACCCAAGCATCTGACATGTTGACAACCCAAATGTTCTCAGAGGCTAACAAACGTCTCCTAGTTTTGGAAACAGAAGCGCCCCCTCATGCTGAAATCAATTTCTCAGAGGGCTTGGTAGACATAGAAGTCCAAGGTTTGCAGGTGGATTGGGGGTCAGGCTTGGGCTAGGCTTTGGAATTTAGGGCCCGAGAGTATTATTTTGATTGAAGGAAAAAGAACTAAGCAGAAAAAAAAAAACAGAAAAGGCATCTATCTTCCTTGACACTAGCAAAAAAAAAAAAAAACAGCGGCATTTAGGGAGTATGAGGAGTTATGCACAGCTGGCCACAAATGTTTTTGTTTGCCAGAATACAATTCTCCTGCAGGTGGCAGTATAACCTGTCAGTCAGTTAACTCCTGTGTCCTTCAATGAAGGGAAGAAGAGAGAGAATAAAACACATTTAATGATGTACCAATAAATACAGGTCTGTATTAATCTGCATCTTTTATGTCCGCCTGGAGTTCATTTTTAGGTGCTGGATTGTGGACACAGCATTTATCTGTAATAAGAATCCATGAAAAATACCAGCTAATCAGATCAGATAACAAGCTAAACTGCACTAAGGACAGCAGAGCCTAGAATAATTCCCTACAATTAAATCAGCCCTAGTCATCTCTTATGCAGTGATATCAGGAACGTGGTTGAAATTTGCGCTCTTAACTTTTTCTTTTATATACATCGATATTTAGTGTGAAGAATGAATTGTATTTTTAATAAACTTTATAGTGTTTCTATAAAAGGTTGTTGGTGGGGTATGGGCTGGGTCACCCCTGGCTATGTCCTCTAATAGAGAATGCCTTAGGCCTCATGCACACAGGCGTATGAATTCATGCTGCCAGACGGCAGAAAAAATGCCTCTAATCTTGCATATTTTCACTGGCTTTAAGTATGTTTTTGCGCTTTTCCATGCTTTTAGAAGCATTTGCATGTAAACTCGTTCTATTGGCTAGAATAGTCATGCATTCTAGCTATTAGAACAAATGTACATTATATAAGCATGCATTTATATACATGTAGGGGCATTTTTACATGCTTGCAGAGGAAAAATGCAAAAACGGTTCTCTCGAAACATATCCCTGGGCCGTTTTTCTTTTCGCCTCTGAACACGGTGTATAAAAACACATTAAAATGTCTGCATGTGCCTGGACACATTAACTAAAATGCAGGTGCATTCAGAGGTGGAAAAAAAATGCCAAATGCCCCTGAAACTGCTTTTTTTAATTTTGAAAGGGGGGGGGGGAATAAAGTGAGGGAAAAAAGTATTTGATCCCCTGCTGATTTTGTACGTTTGCCCACCAACAAAGAAATGATCAGTCTATAAAGGTCAGACGTTTCTTGTAGTTGACCACCAGGTTTGCACACATCTCAGGAGGGATTTTTTCCCACTCCTCTTTGCAGATCCTCTCCAAGTCATTAAGGTTTCAAGGCTGACGTTTGGTATTGCGAACTTTCCGTTCCCTCCACATACCGTGTTTCCCCAAAAATAAGCCCGGGTCTAATATTAATTTTGCCAACAAAAGACCCAGTAGGGCTTATTTTTGGGGTAGGTCTTAACATATAACGTGCTGTCTTCTCTCCCTCCCTGCCTGTCAAGAATCCCCAGTTCAAACAAAGTTAAAATGCTTGTAAAATGACAAAATCCTCTCCGTTACAGCAGTACACAATATACAATGTGTGTGCCCCTAAAATCCAACGACGTCAAATACCTCAGCTGCTCTCCTCCACCCCTCCCAGCCGTCAGCGGGGCCCACAACACTTCCACCCAGTTCTCCTCTGAATCATTCAGATGTTCATTAGAAAACCTCAGACAGGCCTGTACATTTGCATTCTTGAGCAGGGGGACCTTGCGGGCGCTGCAGGATTTTAGTCCTCCACAGGGTAGTGTGTTACCAATTGTTTTCTTGGTGACTATGGTCCCAGCTGCCTTGAGATCATTGACCAGATTCTCCTGTGTCTAGATCTGGTCTGATTCCTCACCGTTCTCATGATCATTGAAACTCCATGAGGTGAGATCCTGCATGGAGCCCCAAGACAGAGGGAGATTGACAGTTATTTTGTGTTTCTTCCATTTGCGAATAATCGCACCAACTGTTGTCACCCTCTCACTAAGCTGCTTGGCGATGGTCTTGTCACCTATTCAAACCTTGTGTAGGACTACAATCTTGTCCCTGACATCCTTAGACAGCTCTTTGGTCTTGGCCATGGTGGAGAGATTGGAATCTGATTGATTGCTTCTGTGGACAGGTGTCTTTTATATAGGTAACAAGCTGAGATTAGGAGCACTCCCTTTAAGAGAGTGCTCCTAATCTCAGCTTGTTACCTCTATAGAAGAAACCTGGGAGCCAGAAATCTTGCTGATTGATGGGGGATCAAATACTTATGTCACTCAATAAAATGCAAATCAATTTATAACTTATTTGAAATGCGTTTTTCTGGATATATGATGTTGTTATTCTGTCTCTCACTGTTAAAATAAACCTACCATTAAAATTATAGACTGATCATTTCTTTGTCAGTGGGCAAACGTACAAAATCAGCAGAGGGTCAAATACTTTTTTCCCCTCACTATATATCCTCTGTCATATTTTTAATTCTTGTCTTTGTCCCCATTGACCCATTTTTTTTCTGGTAAAGCGGGTAAGGGTCAGAACCTCTGTCAATTTTTTATTGCAAACTTTGTCCTTGCTGGGAGATATTTCCCCTGATGTCCTGTCCCGATGACACCAGGACATGACATGAGAGAGTTCTTGATAATACAGAGAGCAATAAAATCCTGTCAGGTATTCTGACTACTTCCCACTCCACTTAATATTATTACGCAGCGCTTTACATATAAATTGTACATTCACATCAGTCCCTACCCTCAAGGAGCTTACAATCTAAGGTCCTTAACTTACATTCATATACTAGAGGCCAATTTTGACAGAAGCCAATTAACCTACCAGCATGTTTTTGGGGTGTGGGAGGAAACCGGAGTACCCGGAGGAAACCCACGCAGGCACAGGGAGAACATGCAAACTCCAGGCAGCGACCCTTTTTACAGCTAGGCGAGAGTGCTACCCACTACACCACTGTGCTGCCCATATACTTACTAAACACATGTGCTTTTGTTGTTTCTATCTCTATCCTAAAGATATCTAATCATTTCTTGTCTTTCTGATAGCCTTTTATCATATCAGGTGATTAGACTAAATCTCTCCAGCAAAACAAAGACAACAGTAAAAGCTGGACAGGGAATCTAACCCTTCTCTATTCAAAAGGAAGAAAAAAAAAGTTTTGGTAGGAGCTGGTCTTTAATAACAATAATAGAACATAGTATTAATACTAACAATTATATAGACACTAGTGGGATGAACGTACCTTCACTCCTGCAGCAGCAGCCGGTCCAGTGGGGTCCACAGCTTGTATATGACACGGTTTTTCTCCCCGTACCACAAATCCCCATCCCACCGCATCACTGACAACCTGCACAAACAAAAAGAACAAGAAAAAGCAGATTATTATTAATCTGTGCAAAGTTATTATAGAAGAACTACATTATATATATATATATATATATATATATATATATATATATATATATATATATATATATATATATATATATATATATACATATATGAGACTGACACATGGCTCTCCCTACTGGAACAGTGAAAGAGAAGCGTGTAAACGTTTCTCTTATGGCAGAGCCGGTAACAAGGAGATCTTTCCTATCTTCCTGCTGGCACACAGAGCGATAATGCTAATGCGCATGGGGTGATTAGGGTGTGCCCAGGCCCATCCGGCATACCCTGTGTGCACACCTATGTACCCAGTTAAGGCATTTCACTTAAGTGCATCCTACTCACAGTCAGGGTTTTCCTTATGTACGGTGCCCCAGGGGCCAGGAGCTCCTCCAGTGTGACTGGCCTCTTTAAAACTGCATGATAAAAAAAAAAATAATATTAATATTACGGATTAAAGGATGGAGAAAATGCATATACAGTCAAAAACATTACAAAAAAAGGATGTCACGGCCCTTGATAATCAACAGATACTTGCATATAGTTGGGCTAGGGCTGGTTGCTGACAATAAAGCCCTTTCCTGGACATGTACTTTCTAATAAAACTATTCAAATTTCTGTATCCAATTTTGTAAAGCAACAATATATTATGTAGCATTGTACAACAGGGTCACTAACATTTTTAATGTCTACATTTCTACAACTTACTTATCCCACTATTGTCGGGCCAGCTGTAAAATCCACTGTTAGTAGGGGTTCCCTATTGAAAATGACTTCAAAAAGGTTTTTCCAATGAAAAAGGTTGACAAACGTTGGCCTAGCTAAAAAAAATAAAAAAAAATAAATAAAAAATAAAAAGTATAAAATACTAAAATACAAACAAAAGAAATAAACAAAACCAACTGTCAACTTGCCATTTACCAGGAAACCTTTAAGACCGACTTACAATAGTGCTTTGCGGTAACACATGTCTGTTCGACATGCAGAATTCATGCGCCAGGGTGCATTCCCCTTCTAGAGGACATCCCAACATACATTTTTCTTTTAACTTATTCTTGTAAATAGAAAGCTTTCATTACTTCCTGTGACATCCTTATAAGTCTTGTAAAATTCTTGCAGTGGCAGTACCTGGGAGCTCAGTTCTTATGGCATGCTCCCAGAATTACATCTCCCAAGAGCCTGATCACACACTAGATGCAGGGAAAGGGCTCTTGGGAAATGTAGTTCTGGGTGTATGCTTGTCTAGGCAGCGGCATGGTTTTTCCTGGAAACCAAAGATATAAGCAGGGAAAGTCCACTAGGCAGGGCTGACAATGCTGGTTGGGATATCAGTGTAGAGAAGGCATTGGGGTTGATTTACTAAAATTAGAGAGTGCAAAATCTGGTGCAGCTCTGCATAGAAACCAGTTTCCAGGTTTTATTGACAAAGCTTAACCACTTCTTGAACGCCCGTTGTCGATATACGTCAGTCCTTTGACATTAAATACCGGGGTGATGGCAGCAGATAGCTGCCATCACCCCGGTATTTTTTTCAACAGCGAGCGGTCTGCTTTAGGACAAAAGTGGTCTCCGTGGCAGATTCGCCACGAGATCACTTTTATCGGCATCCCAGTCGTCTCTATCGCTTACTGGATCCATCGGTAGCGGCGGAGATGAGCTGATCCTATCCCCTGATAGGCAGGAAGTCGAGTGAGGGAATGATGGCCCCCACTCGACTCCATACCGTTGGGTGACGGCAGCGACGTCGAACGTCCCTTCCGCCCAAAGGCCTTAAAGGGACAATTTTTTTTTTTGCTTTGAAGTGTAAATGTGAGATCGGAGGTCTTTTTGACCCCAGATCTCACATTAACTGCTCGCCGACCAGCCGCCGCAGTTGTACTGCAGCAACATGGCTAGGCTGCGCGAAACGCTGTTATGTTACGTCGCTCCCTCTGGTTGCCACTAGGGGCGTGCCCACAGCTCGCCCCCGGAGCCAATGCAAGTGCCTGGCGGTCTCAAAGATCACCGGGCTCCCGCGATCGCTCGTAACACAGCGAGAACCGGGATCTGTGAGTAGACACACAGATCCCGGTTCTCTGAGGGGAGAAGAGACTGATCGTGTGTTCATACAAAGTATGAACAGCGATCTGTCATCTCCCCTAGACAGAACTGTCCCCCTGCAGTTAGAGCACACACTAGACCCCTTGATTGCTCCCTAGTGTTAACCCCTTCCTTGCCAGTGACATTTTGACAGTAATCTATGCATTTTTATAGCACCGATCGCTGTATTAATGCCAATGGTCCCAAAAATGTGTCAAAATTCTCTGATGTGTCCGCCATAATGTTGCAGTCACGATAAAAATCGCAGATCGCCTCCTTTACTAGTAAAAAAAAAATAATAATAATAAAAATGCTATAAATCTATCCCCTATTTTGTAGGCGCTATAACTTTTGCGCAAACCAATCAATATACGCTTATTGCGATTTTTATTACCAAAAATATGTAGAAGAATACATATTGGCCTAAACTGAAAAAAAATTAGCTTTTAAAAAAAGGAAAAATGGGGATATTTATTATAGCAAAAAGTACAAAATATTGTGGTTTTTTTTTTTCAAAATTGTTGCTCTTTTTTTGTTATGTAGTAAAAACCGCAGAGATGATCAAATAACACCAAAAGAAAGCTCTATTTGTGGGGAAAAAAAAGGACGTCAACTTTGTTTGGGTGCAACGTCGCACGACCACGCAATTGTCAGTTAAAGCGACGCAGTGCCGAATCGCAAAAAGTGCTCTGGTCAGGAAGGGGGTACAATCTTCCGGGGGCTGAAGCGGTTAAAGAAGCGGATAAAAGGGGATGTTTACATTCCTAGTAATAGGAATAAAAGTGATCCAATTTTTTTTTTTTTTTAAAGGACAGTGTACAAATAAAAAATAAGAAGTAAAATAAATGAGGAAAACAAATTTTTTAGGCGCCCCGTCCCTCGCATACGTAGGTCGAGCCCACTTATGAAAAGGGTGTTCAAACCACACATGTGAGGTATCTCCGCGATCGTTGGAGTGAGAGCAATAATTCTAGCACTAGACCTCCTCTGCACTCTCCACTTTTAGTAAATCAACCCTACTGTGTTGTCAGACAGGAAGCTACAAGCACATTGGATTTCTGGATCATCAACAGGTACGTCTCTTACGTGCAGCGTTTGCAGCGTTTTTTAAAACATGCTTAAATAGGCATGTATTGGACAGATGTACCTAATATTTTGCTTTTCTTTATTTTGCCCAAACACTTTACGTGCAGTAAAATGCAATTTTTTTACTGCAATGCACTATTACGAATGGGGCTGTATACAGTAAATGTTTTGTTTCTTTGGTCATGTTTAGCAGTGTTTCATAAAGTGCCCTTTCGACATTCAGCTCATTCTGTGGCCTGTGTGTGTTTGTGGTTTTTTTTATCTTTGACAGCAGATTGTAAAAGACACAGGATAAAAATACAGAGGGTTGCACAATGATTGTGTTCGCCCAGCACATCCACCAGTGACAGATGATTGACAAACACTTAGCAGAGGAATGTGTTGAAGGTTGGCAGTTTTCCTCTATACGTTGCATTGTCAGCGAGTGTGAAAGCCTATATACTGGTTTAACCAGATGTAAGCGATCAACTAACCACAGTGACATATAAAAGAAACAATAAATCATAGTTAAACAGGAACTGCAATCTCTAAAGAGAATCTATAGATTCTTTTATATATTCTCGTTTTTAGGCTTGTTACCTAAAAGTAACATTAAAAAAAAAAAAGAGTAATTAAATATGGATATTATTTGTTTGATTTATTACATTTGTTTACACCAATCCATTGGTGCAGCTCTCACATTTTCCAAAAGCAGAATCTTCTGTTCTAGAAATCCTGTTAACAGAACCCAATAGCTTAAGGTTAAAAGAATATGTAAAGGTTCATTTAAAAAAAACAAAAACAAACATGTTATACTTACCTCCTCTGTGCAGTTGGTTTTGCACAGAGCGGCCCCCGATCCTCCTCTTTTGGGGTCCCTCAGCGGCGCTCCTGGCTCCTCCTCTTCTCGAGTGCCCCTGTTGGAGAGTAGACATGTGCACACTGAAATATTTCCTTTCGGAATTTCGTTTTCGTCCGAAAAATAAATTTATTTAGTTACTCCCGAAATTCGTTTTTATTCATTTCGTTTCGTGAAAAAATGCATTCGTCCGAAAATCCGAAATAATTAAGGTCGAAAATGTCATTGAAGGCTTATGGTGTCTGTCGAATGTTCTAAGAAGATTAGACGGAGCTGCTAAACTTTTCGACGCCGTGATCGTACATTTCCGGTCGAATGTTCCGCCTACAAGCTATAGTAGAATTCTAATGTTGTATGACACTAGTAATAATTATATTTATTAATTATTATTACTAGTCAACCAACATTAGAATTCTTCTATAGCCTATGGGCGGAGCAGCTGGGCATAAATGTCCGCTCGCGGCGACTGTTTCGCCGAATCTTCATGTTGAATCTTTTCTCTCTAATGCAGCGTACACATGGTCGGACTTTTCCACCGGACTTGTCCGACGGACGCCGACGGACCAAATCTGGCGGACAATCCGTACGTGTGTGGGCTTCACCGGACCTTCAGCTGACTTTTCCAGTCGCAAATCTGATGGACTTCAGATTTGGAACATGCTTCAAATCTTTACGTCGTAACTCCGCCGGACCCAGAAATCCGCTCACCTGTACGGACGGACGGACAAAAACCCACGCTAGGGCAGCTATTGGCTACTGGCTATCAACTTCCTTATTTTAGTCCGGTGTACGTCATCACGTACGAATCCGTCGGACTTTGGTGTGATCGTGTGTAGGCAAGTCCGTTTGTTAAAAAGTCCGTCGGAAGTCCGTCAAAAGTCAGTTGAAAGTCTGTCGGACCAGTCCGGTCGAAAAGTCCGACCGTGTGTACGCGGCATATGTCGAACAATCTTGGACTAATAGAGTTAGGTTAGGCACATTCGACCTTTTTTGCTATTGTCTCTATAATGTCAAATCTTTTCTCTCTATGTAGAATAATCTTAGACTAATAGAGCTAAGGTTAGGCACATTCGACCACAGGTTCGAAGGACACAGATCGCTATTGTCAGCGTTATGTTGAGTCTCCTATCTATATTGAACTGTTTTCGCAGTGAAAATGAAAATAAAGCATTTGTTTATGTTGGATCTTTCGGTTTTCGGATTCTGCACATTCATTATCGTTTATTAAAACGATAACGAAAATACCTGAATTTCGGACAAAGATGCATTCGGACGAAAACGAATGCACATGTCTATTGGAGAGCCGCTCTCCCTCGGGGCACTCATTGACACAGACAGCAGGACTCAGCCCCGCCCCCCGGCTCCCGCGTCATTGGATTTGATTGACAGCAGCTGGAGCCAATGGCTGCGCTGCTATCAATCTATCCAATCGGGACCCAAGACACCGGTTGGAGCTGGTGTGCGCATCCCCGTCGCTGGAAAGACCGGGCTCAGGTAAGTTAAGGGGGGGGCTCTGGGGGGGCTGCTGCATCACAGGAGGTTTTTCACCTGAATGCATAGAATGCATAATGTACACACACAAGTCAACAGTCAGTGTAGTGGTTCCTCCCCCTCCCTCCCAAGAACTCTGTTAGCGGTTTTAATGAAAGTCAACTGAAATTACATAGAATTGTGGACACCTGACCGTCATGAGGTGTTGATATAAGATTTTTGAACATCCCATTCCAAAACCATGGGCATTAAACACTTGACCTCCGGAAGATTTAACCCCCTTCATGACCAGGCCATTTTCTGCGATACGGCACTGCGTTATTTTAACTGACAATCGTGCGGTCATGCAACTCTGTACCCAAAAAATTTCTCCCCCCCCCCCACAAATAGAGCTTTGCTTTGGTGGTATTTGATCACCTCTGTGTTTTTTATTTTTTGTGCTGTAAACAAAAAAAAAATAAACAATTATGAAAAAAAAAAAAAACATTTTTTTTTTTTGCATAGAATGCATAATGTACACACACAAGTCAATTCTCAGTGCAGTGGCTCCTCCCCCCTCCCTCCCAAGAACTCTGTTAGGGGTTTTAATAAAAGACAACTGAACTTTTTTTTACACCTTTACTGAACAACTTTACTTTTTTTGCTATACTTGGCTATAAAATAAAATAAATCGAATAGAAAAAAAAATGGAAAAAAAAATCTAATTTCTTTATAAATTTAGGCCAATATGTACTCGGCTACAGGTAAAAAAAAAAAATCGCAATAAGCGTGCATTGATTGGTTTACACAACAGTTATCGAGTCTACAAACTATGGGATTTTTTAAATGTATTTATTTTACTAGTAATGATGGAGATCAGCGACATATAAGAGGGACATTCAGACACTTTTTGAGGACCAGTGACACTGATACAGTGCTCCGTGCTAAAAATATGCACTGTCACTGTACTAATGACACTGGCTGGGAAGGGGTTAAAGAGGAGCTCCAGTCTTTTTTTTTTTTTTTTTGTAAAAAACATCCCAGTGATTGTCACAGTTTATCAAATTTAATCTGGCATATGCTATACATGTCACCTTTTTTTGTTATTTAGTTGTTAAAAGGACTCATTGTAGCCTCCGTGACATGCGAGCGCCCATCTTTATTGTGGGCACCTGAAGCCCCCTAGGAGTTTCTTCTGGGATACAGTGCTGCAGCGAGGTACAATGATAATGGAGATTTATATTTATCCTACAGGTAATATGCGTTGAAAAAAACAAAACAAAAAATCAGCAAAGCCGGGGGCTAAAAATAAAAAATGGGGCGGAACTCCGCTTTAACATCAGGGGCGATCGAAGGGTTAACGGTGTGCCTAGCCAGTGTTGTACTACACTGTGTGAGGGGCTTTTAATAGGGGAAGAGATGTAATTTATTCCCTACTTTGCAGGGACACAAATTCCATCCCTTCCCTCCTGTCAGAATGACGATCTGCCTTGTTTACATAGGCAGATCGCAGTTCTGTCTCTCTGCCGATCGGTGGGTGCTGGAGGACATGGGGTACCGCGCACCTGTCGATTAGCTTCCGCTGTGATTATGATTAAGTAAGCTGCCGGCGGGGCGCATGCGCTCCCCCCCCTACATGGACATGTCGGTTCAGGTATATATATATGTGATCCAGCGCACAGGTGCCACCCTGTAGCAGTAAAACTGCTATAGGGCGGACCTTAAAGTATTCATACCCCTTAAAATGTTCCACATTTTGTCATGTTACAACCAAAAACGTAAATGTATTTTATTGGGATTTTATGTGATAGACCAACACAAAGTGGCACATAATTGTGAAGTGGAAGGAAAATGATAAATAGTTTTTAACATTTTTTACAAATAAATATGTGAAAAGTGTGGCGTGCATTTGTATTCAGCCCCCCACTACTCCTGGAGCCAATTGCCTTCAGAAGCCCCCTAATTAGAAAACAGAGTCCACCTGTGTGTAATTTAATCTCAGTATAAATACAGCTGTTCTGTTGAGCCCTCAGAGGTTTGTTAGAGAACCCTAGAGAACAAACAGCATCACGAAGGCCAAGGAACACACCAGACAGGTCAGGGACATAGTTATGCTGGACCAGAAAACTGTTGCGCCAAGGTTGGAAGTGCACAAGTTATCTAAAATGTCTGTATGTTGTAGCAATCCTGTAAATAAAGAAATCATAATGGTCAAAAATGTCAATAAATGGTCGAAAAACAATAAAATGGACCCCAAATCTTTATAGATTAATAACTAAGAGTGCAAACCTGTGGAGCAGAAGTGATAGATTGCTCAATGCACTTACCAGACCTCGGATTGCTGAGTACTACAGGTGCGCTGTTGCCGAGGGCGGGGCTGTTGCTGAAGTATCCGCTACTACTGTTGCTGGTCATACTGCTCCGACGGACCCCCGAAGCAACTTTCACCTCACTGTTGGGGCTCACTGCATAACAACAAACATCACAAGTCAGTTTCATCCTCTTTTTTTTTTTTTTTTTAACTGAACAGCTGGAACAAAAGTAAAAAAACCTAAATTCTGCCAAAACATATACAGTGGAACCTTGGTTTGCGAGTAACGCGGTTAACGAGCGTTTTGAAAGACGTGCAACTTTTTTTTTTAAATTCTGACCCGGTTTGCGAGTGCTGTATCGCAAAACGAGCAGAATTCAAGCTAATGGACGGTGCAGTACCGCATTTGGCCAGAGGTGCGGGGGCGCCGGGGACACTCGGAACAGTTCGGAGCCGTTCAGAAATATTTAAAATAACTCGGAAATACTCAGAAACACTCGGTCATTAAAGCAGAACTAAATTCTCCCAGTCAACATTAATTCTTTTCAAAGTGGTTGTAAACCCTTTACAACCACTTTATACTATAGGCAAGCCTAAAATTAGGCTTACCTGTAGCTACACTGGATATCTCCTAAACCTGCACGGTTTAGGAGATATCCCTGTATTTGCATGTGCCGACGTCATCGGCACATGTGCACTTAGGCAAACTGAAGCAACGGCATGTACGTGTCGTTGCTTCAGTTGTACTGTGCCGTTACCGGCGGCTCCCGCGTGCATGCGCGGGAGTGACGTCATCGCGGCTCCGGCCAATCACAGCGCCGGTGCCGCAATACCCAGAAGTAACCCCCTGGAGAGATGGTGGCCGCCGGAGCGGCGAACAAGGACCGCTGCGGGAGCTTCGATCTCAGGTAAGTAATTCATAATGAGCTAATATGTCTTGCTTCTTTTTTTTTTTTTAGGAAATTTTTAAAAGGGTTTACAACCACTTTAATCCTTATGCTGCTAACATTAGTAAATAGATAGGAAGGTATATTAGATTTACCCGTTTTAAGTTTTTTCTTTTTTTAGATTTCTTTAGTTGCTTCCTGGTTTCTGGCCTAGGCCAACATGATGTCATACATCCCCGTAGACTACATAGGCATTTTTTTTTTACTTTAATCTGAGGAAGGGGAGAAGGAACTTTGTCAGCTAAGCACACCCTCCTGTCTGCATATCCGAGCTAAGGGCAGATGGATTGCAGGAAGTAAATAGTCCATACCTCCCAACTGTCCCTGATTTCGAGGGACTGTCCCTGATTTGGAGCAAAGTCCCTCTGTCCCTCTTTCCCCCTCATATGTCCCTCATTTTGGTCTGATCTATATAGTTGTATATAAAATTCACTATTTATCTTTCAAAAAGTGTTTCCCAGAGCTAAACCTTTCATCCAATTACTAAATTGCTGCATTTGAAAACTTCAAAAGCCAATATAAAGGAATAGTAGTGGTAAAAATAAAGCACTTGTGGGTTTAACTAATAATTTGTTTGTATAATTCTCCTTTAAGGGGGCGTGGCAGTGGGTGTGTCCTATGCCTACATACATTTGCTAATAGGTGTCCCTCGCTCCCACCTCAAAAAGTTGGGAGGTATGAAACATCTGCCCTTACTTAAGGTGGCCATGGCTAGAAATGCTAAGGAGGGTTTTTCTCACTAAAAATAAAGCATGGAGACATGGATGGATGGGGGAGTTTGCATGGAATACTAAAAATGAATTAAATATTGTTTTCAGTTTGTGATGCTCAAATGGAGCTTAGTTCAGTTTTAAAGGTGTGAAGGGGCCCAGGAGTCAACATATCTTCTCCTATGGCGGGACTCCCTCAATGGGTGTATCAGTGTGAGATGTCCCTCTGTAGTTGCTTAGTCAGTAGCATTGAAGATTAGCCCCTTCATGCCGACATAACGCATATATGCGGCCTCACTGAAGTCTTTGCTGGGAGTGCGCCACACGGCACGCTCCCGGCACAGAGACCAAGGTCTCACCGAGAGCCCCAGGCCCTGTAGTAACGATCAGGACCCGGATCTCCAGATTCCGGGTCACCTGATCGCTGTGGTAGCCTTGGATTGGCTACCAAAATGGTCAGTTTCTGTGAAGCCGGCCCCTGTGTTTTTGTTTCAGTGAATGGAGAGGAAAGATACAATGTATCTTTCTCTTTCCTTGCAGAAAGAAAAAAAACACATTTTGTAAAAAATAAATAAATAAATAAATAAACAAAAAAATAAATAAACAAAAAAATCAAATAAAAAAAAATAAAGAAAAATTACCTAGATCAAGGTTTGATCTACATCAGTGCCAGGGTTAGTGTTTGGGTCAAGTAAGCGTCAAAGGTCAAGGTCAGTATATTTTGGGCAGATTTTTTTTTTTTAAATTAGTACCAGTAAGTGTCACTGTGCTTTAGGTAGTACAAAAAAAAAAAAAAAGCAAAATGCGCACTATTGCTTCTTGGCTGTACTACAGGTACAAACAACAAATAACATACACATATGTGGTATCGCTGTGATCGTCAGGTGCAGGAGAATTAATTTTGGGTTATTCTTTGTTGGTAGGATATGGTAGTAACAAGAAATATACAGCTAAACTTGAAAAAAAAAAAAAAAAGATTTTTTTTACTATTTTGGGCCAGTTTTCCTTTGATAATAAAAAATAAATAAATCAGAAGATATCAATAGCTATTTACTATCAAATGAAAGCCCAACTTGTCCTAAAATAAAAAACAAAAACAAAACAAGGTGTAATCCAACTAGATGCACAAAGTAGTTGTGATGATACGTGCGGTTTTACTAATACACGTCAAAATAGCAAAATTGTGCTTAGGCATTAAAGCGGAGTTCCGCAGAAAAAAATAAAATTAAAAGTCAGCAGCTACAAAAAGTGTAGCTGCTGACTTTTTATAATCAGACACTTACCTGTCCCAAAGTCCAGCGACGCGGGCGAACGAAGCCCCGCTCCTCCCCCCCCTCCTTTCCACGGCACCGGCATTCTTACTGTGGGCGCCCAGCTACGGCACTGTGAATGGCCGGACAATCTTCTGGGACTTGTGACGTGTCCCAGAAGATTGCAGGGAGGGAGGGGGGAAGAGGTGAACTTTCTTCCGGCGCTGCGGAGCCAGAGGAGGAAGTGGGAGCTGGGTGCCCGTAAAAACAGGGTACCCGCTCCTCCCCCCAAAAAATGACATGCCAAATGTGGTGGAAGTTCCATTTTTGTGTGGAACTCCGCTTTAAGATTTGTTTTACTCTTGGGTGTGAAGAGGTTAAAAAACGTTCTGGACAGTAAAGAAGCAACACCCATTAGGAAATGGCATTTCAAGTAGGCATGTTCCAGGAACACCTCTTTACCAAGAGTAGGGACTGGGGAGGACCGACAAAAAAAAAGAAATTACTGAGAGTTTAGGCTGTACTCCCTTGTATGTGTCCAGTTGGATTTTCATTATGGAAGCCTTGTAGGCACACAGATTTAAGTGGCTACATAAAAAATCGCTCTGCTGGTATTAACATTTTTAAACATCTGCTTGTATTCCTGTTTTTAACCTTGCTTAGAACATGGTTATACCATATACCGTATATACTCGAGTATAAGCCGAGTTTTTCAGCACATTTTTTGTGCTGAAATTACCCCCCTCGGCTTATACTGGAGTCAAGCACTTTTCTGCAGCAGAGAATGACATTTTCCGAACCGAATTTGGGGCCCCGTATCTAGGGGCCACTTGGTGCTAGAAACCCCAAGTTTGGTATGCAAACCCAGTGGAACTAGAACTACAACATATCCAAAGCTGGGGTTCCTAGCACCAAGTGGCCCCCGAGATACGGGACCCCAAATTCGGTTCGGAAAATGTCATTCTCTGCTGCAGAAAAGTACTTGTCATTTTCCGAACCGACTTTGGGGCCCCGTATCTTGGGGCCACTTGGTGCTAGGATCCCCAGCTATATGGATATGTTGTAGTGCTAGTTCCACTGGGTTTGCACACCAAATTTGGGGTTCCTAGCACCAAGTGGCCCCGAGATACGGGGCCCCAAATTCGGTCAACTGTGTCCATCTGCAGTAATGTAATTTCGGGACCCTTTGGGTCCAGAGACCCCAAATTTTGGCTGCAGCTAGGGGGCATCTAGGAACCCTTAACTGCCGAGTTTGAAGTTTGGGGGACCTATGGCTGCAAATGGGCACAGTGAGGCTGCAAATGGACACAGTGAGGCTGCAAATGGGCACAGTGAGGCTGCAAATGGGCAATGTTGACCCTCTTTTCCACTTACAGTAGCTGCGCATTTCTCACCCTAGGCTTATAATCGAGTCGATAAGTTTTCCCAGTTTTTTGTGGTAAAATTAAGTGCCTCGGCTTATATTCGGGTCGGCTTATACTCGAGTATATACGGTATGAGAGAACCATTTCTACTTATGTTGAAAAAATTTATATGGGGAAAAGTCCCTTCTCAACCTCAGCCACCTATAGGCATATGCCTTGTGTATTATGAATCCAGCCCTCAACCCCTGGCTTTGTTTTCATTTGGACTATATTACTTTAACAAAAAGTTGGTTTTCCATTGCTGACTACTTAGCAGTGGCTAGAAAAGTTCAAAATCACATTTTCTGCAGTGACTCTGCCCTATAGAACACCATCTTGTCTCACATACGTTAAATTTACTTTAATTGTCTTACATGAGCTTTGCTAGCTTAAAAGGCTTTAAGAAACAAAAGCACCATTATGTCCCACGCCATACAGCAAGCCGCGTCCCAATATCCCTGGTGTTATTATCTGTATCGCTCCCCGTCATTATGTGCAGAGGGTAGAACCTGTACCATCATTTATTCCATCATTACCTTCCTTTCTATGTAGACCCAGCAATTTCGGGAAGACCAATTACGTAGGTTGGGTTGGCTCTTGACCAATATTATTCTTTGCTTTGTGCATTAGAGGGTGACAGCAAATTGGAAAGTTTGCAGAGCGTTTACCGTAAGTTAACCGCTTCAGCCCCGGAAAGATTTGGCTGCTCAATGACCGGGCCATTTTTTGCGATTCGGCACCGCGTCTATTTAACTGACAAGTGCGCGGTCATGCGGCGCTGCACCAAAACAAAATTTACAACCTTTTTTTCCCACAAATAGAGCTTTCTTTTGGTGGTATTTGTTCGCCCCATGCGGATTTTATTTTTTGCACTATAAACAAAAAAGGAGCGACAATTTTGAAAAAAAAAATATATATATTTTGTACTTTTTGCTCTAATAAATATCCCCATTTTTTTAAAAAAAAGCTAATTTTTTCTCAGTTTAGGCCGATATGTATTCTTCTACATATTTTTGGTAATAAAAATCGCAATAAGCGTATATTGATTGGTTTGCGCAAAAGTTACAGTGTCTACAAAATAGGGGATAGATTTATAGCATTTTTATTATTTTTTTTTACTAGTAATGGCAGCGATCTGCGATTTTTATTGGGACTGCAACATTATGGCGGATACATCGGACACTTTTGACACATTTTTGGAACCATTGGCATTTATACAGCAATCAGTGCTATACAAACGAACTGATTACTGTAAAAATGTCACTGGCAGTGAAGGGGTTAACACTAGGGGGCGATCAAGGGGTTAACTGTGTTCCCTCTCTGTGTTCTAACTGAGGGGGGGATGGGACTGTCTAGGGGAGATGACAGATCGCTGTTCATACTCTGTATGAACACACGATCTGTCTCTTCTCCCCTCAGAGAATCGGAAACTGTGTGTTTACAAACACAGATCCTGGTTCTCGGTGTGTCATGAACGATCGCAGGAGCCCGGCGGTCACTCGCATCGGCTCCGGGGGTGAGCAGCGGGCGTGCCTAGTGGCCACAGGGCGAAGCGACGCAACATAGCGACGTTTCGCCCAGCCGTGCCATTCTACCGCAGTGAAACTTCGGTGGCTGGTCGGCAAGTGGATACAGTGAGACTCCAACAATCCCTCCGAGAGTTCTCTACAGAATTCACTAAGCCCCCATTCCCACTGAAACCGACATTGAAATCGTGTGACTTCACTTGAAGTTGCACGATTTTAAAGCCGCAGGACAGTGCGACTTCAGGTGCGACTTGGTTGACATCTGTGCCACTTCATGCACAGATGCAGGAACCTTTTTTCAAATAAGTGCGGCACTATAAAGTCGGAGTTGCTCCGATTTGAACAGTTCCATTGCCGCCAATAGGGTGCGACTTGTCATGCGATTTGGACGTGTCAAATCGTGTGACAAGTCACACCAGTGTGAGCGGGGGCTAAGTTTAACCAATTGAAGACCAAGCCTATTCTGATACTTTTTGTTTAAAAGCAAAAATCAGCATTTTTTTTGCCAAAAAAATACTTAGACACTGAAACTTTATATACCGGTGTTTATATATATATATATATGTATATATATATATATATATATATATATATATATATATATATATATATATATATAAAAAAACTTTGAGCATCTAATGCCGCGTACACACGAGCGTACTTTACGGCGGACTTTGCCCGGCGGATTTTTCGACGGACTTTCTGAATGAACGGACTTGCCTACACACAATCCACCAAAGTCCGTCGAATTCGTACGTGATGACGTACGACCGGACTAAAACAAGGAAGTTCATAGCCAGTAGCCAATAGCTGCCCTAGCGTGGCTTTTTAGTCCGTCGAACTAGCATACAGACGGCGGACTTTTCGACCGGACTCGATTTCAACGGATAAATTTTAAACAAGTTTCAAATCTAAGTCCGTCCAACTTTTGAGAAAACAAAGTCCGCTGGAGCCCACACACATCGAATTGTCCGACGAAATCCAGTCCGCCGGGGCAAAGTCCGCCGTAAAGTCCGCTCGTGGTCAAAAAAATGCTGATTTGTGCTTATATATATATATATATATATATATATATATATATATATATATATATATATCATTTTTTTAGCAGAGACCCTAGAGAATAAAATGGCGTTGCGATTTTTTAATGTCACGCGGTTTGCCATTTTTCAGCCGCAATTTTTGGGGAAAAAATACAATTAAATTCATTTTAATGCGAAAAACACAATAAATACCCAGTTTTTGGGTAATTTATAAAAGATGATATTACGCTGAGTATATATAATGTCTGCGACAAAACCTCACGTGTGGTGCTAACTCCGTTTACATATGCGTGCGCGACCTACGTATGCGTTTGCGCTTAAGCATGAGGGGATGGGGGCGCTTTAAAAAATGTATTTATTTTTTTTCACTGTCACTTCAATTTTTTTTTAACACTTATATTTCTATCACAAGAACTGTAAACATCCCTTGTTATAGAAGTAAGGGGTGACAGGTCCTCTTTATGGAGAAATCTAACCCCTCAACACTCTATCCAAAAAAAAAAAGAAAGAAGTTTTGTCTTCAAGTGGTTGTAAACCCTCACATATACCCAGTGAAGGGACTATTCTCAGGTGATACACAGAGATGAAAAAAAAGGAAAATTTATTATCAAATACTTACCGTAATTTTCCTTTCCTGATGGACTCCATGGCAGCCTACGTGTGGGTTAACCCCGCCTCCTCTCCAATGCTATAGGACCCCATTCCCATAAATGAGTGCTCACCACTAGCTACTGCGTTCCGTAACTAGCCTACTCGTTGACCAATGGGTGGGAACTCCGTCTGCCATGGAGTCCATCAGGAAAGGAAAATTACGGTAAGTATTTGATAATAAATTTTCCTTTTTCCTGACAGACTCCATGGCAGCCTACGTGTGGGAAATAACTAGCCAACCACACGGGTGGGTATGCATGATCAAAAACATAAATTTTAATTTGTCCTATCGGTCGATAGGATTTGTAACCCAAAGTTTACAGAGGATAGTGAGGCAGGCTCTATACAATAATGCAACATGAAGGTATTAATAGAAGCCCATGAAGCTGCCTTGCAGATGATATCTGGAGCCACATGTCGAGCCGCTGCCCACGAGGCTGCCATTCCTCTGGTGGAATGGGCTGTCACCGCCTTTGGAGGAGCCAAGCCCTTAGCCCTATATGCCTGTTGTATGGTCTGTACGATCCAGGACGCGATAGTCCTGGTTGAGGCTTTCTTCCCTATATTGCTGCCTGAGTGAAGCACGAAGAGATGACTAGAACGTCTAAAGGGAGAAGTAACTTTGAGATATTCCTTAATAGCTTCGCCCACATCTAGAGGGTGATTCTCAGTGGACCCTGGGGTCCTAAATGTAGGTAAAACGATCTCTTGATTGACGTGGAATACTGAAGACACTTTTGGGTTGGAACCCAGCATAGGAATGAGGACTACCCGGTCCGGGAAAAACGTTAGGAAGGGTTCTTCGTGACCAAGTGATGCAATTTCAGAGACCCTTTTGGCTGAGGTAATGGCCACTAAGAAGGCCACCTTTGCTGAAAAGACCTTGATAGGGAGCGGGGAGGGCCCCGAAGTACTGAGTCCAGAGATCGAGTCAAGGACTAATGGAAGGTCCCATTTGGGGAACCTAGGCTTTCTCTGGGGCTTGAGTCTCGATGCACCTCGGAAAAATTGTCTAACCAGAGGATGAACTGCCCATGAAGTGCCGGAGAAGGCCGAAAGTGCAGAAACTTGGACTCTCAGAGAGCTGACAGATAGATGTAAATCTAGGCCCGTTTGGAGGAAACTGAGAACGTCCTGGACTTTTGGATGTCTAAAAGACCTGCCCTGAGGAGAGCAGAACTCCACGAATTTGGACCAGATCCTTCCATAGACTTTATTTGTACTGGATCTTCTCGAGCTCATGAGAGTGGATATTACTTCTGAGGCACAACCTAGGGATTCCAGCCTCTCCCTCTCAAGAACCAGACCATCAGTCTCAGCACCGCAGGACAAGGGTGCAGGACTGACCCTTGAGAAAGAAGGTCCGGTCTGAGAGGGAGAGGCACTGGGTCCCGACAGCTGAGCTGGACCAGGAGAGGGAACCAAGGCCTGTTCGGCCAGTAGGGAGCTATTGTCACCACCTCCACTGGCTCCGCTCGGAGCCTCTGCAGGAATCTCAGTATAACTGGCAGTGGCGGAAAGGCGTATGCCCGCTTGAACCTCCACTGATCCGTCAGGGCATCTGTCCCGATGGCTTGACTGCAGAGCCCCCGGGTGTAGAACTTCTTCAGCTTGCGATTGCAGGGGGAAGCAAACAGATCTACTTCAGGATCGGTCTTTAGTGACAAGATCCACCTGAACGTCTCTACGTGAAGAGACCACTCGTTGTTGTCCAACTCGGTCCGTGACAGGAAGTCTGCTTGAGTGTTTTGGACGCCTGGGACAAAGACTGCCGAGATGTTGGCAAGGTATTTCTGCGCCCACGATAGGATGGGCTCGACTTCCCGAAGGAGTGTGGGACTCCGAGTACCCCCTTGCCTCTTCACATACGATACTGCTGTGGTGTTGTCCATTCTCAACAGCACTGACTCCCCCATCAGGAGATGAGAGAAGAACTGTAGGGCACACCAGGCCGCACGAAGTTCCAGGACATTCGACCCTGGGTTGGGGAGACATGTTTCCCGCTTGCCTTGGGCCAGGTTCGACCCACAAAGGGCTCCCCAACCGGTACCGCTGGCATCGGTCGTGACCGTCACCCAGGAGATGGGAGCGATGGAGTGGCAAGTCAGGAGGTTCTTGCGCTGAAGCCACCAGAAGAGGCTGTTTCTCATTGTAGATGTTATGCGGATGACCTGATTCTTGTCCCCTGACTTCCATTGCCGTAGGAGGCCTGACTGGAAGGGACGCAATCTCCATAAGGCCCATTTGACCATGGGAGTCGTAGAAACCATCGTGCCAACGACTTTCAGGCACTGAGAGGCTTTCATTTGCCATGCATGTAGAGCCCGGGAGACTGTCTCGAACTGTAGGAATTTTCTGTAGTGGAAGGGAGATAGTGTTTGCCACTGTATCGAACTGGGCTCCCAGATATATTAGACGCTGAGTTGGGCTCAGTTGACTCTTTTCTATGTTTAGGAGCCACCCGAAGTTGGACAGAGTGGAGATTACTTGATCCCGGTGGACCAGCAACTGCTCCCTGCTTTGGGACAGCACCAGCAGGTCGTCCAGGTAGTGGTAAAGACGTACCCCTTTGGATCTTATTAGTGCCACCGTAGCTAGGAGGACTTTTGAAAAGACCCGGGGGGACGTTGTCAGCCCGAAGGGGAGGCAAATAAATTGAAGATGAACTGACCCAATGTGAAAGCGGAGGTATTTGTGAAATTCTTTTTCCACTGGAACGTGGAAATAAGCGTCCTTCAGGTCGATTGATATCATCCAGTCGCCTGGTTGTATGGCTCTCTGAATGGTCACCAAGGTTTCCATCTTGAACCTTCCATTCTCTATGAATCCGTTGAGATATGTGAGGTCTATGACTGGGCGCCAAGAGCCCCCCTTTTTTTGAACTAGGAAGAGAGGGGAGTATATCCCCTGGAACCATTCGTCCTGTGGTACATGTACTACTGCTCCTTGAATTTTCAGGAGGTCCACATAGGACAGTAAAATTTGTTTCTGATCCTCTGCCCGAGGGAGAAGAGTGAAGACGAACCTTTGGTGCGGTAGTTCTGGAAAAGGCCCATCTGTGGCCTGACGAGACCGTCCTTATGACCCAGAAGTCTGAGAGCGAGGCCACCCAGACGTGCCGGAAGAGGAGCAGACGAGCCCCCACCCGGCCCGCCTGGGCGGGCGTAATCTCAAAAAGATTTAGCCTGATCACGAGCACTGGACGTTTGATTTTTAACGGGTTTGCGGAAGGATGACTGCCCTCTGCTCCAATTCTTCCTAAAGTCCCGGCCAGGCTTGTAGGAGTGTGCTTCCCTGGAGCGCTCCGGACTTTGTCTTCTGAACTGGGGCTTCTTTCGACCCAGCATGCGCCTGTCCTGGGGAAGAAAACCCGATTTGCCACCTGTGGCTCGCGTAATGGCATCGTCAAGCTTATTGCCAAACAGTGAGGACCCCTCAAACGGGATTTTACACCACGCTTGCTTAGAACCAGGGTCCGCAAGCCAGGGACGCAACCAGAGGGCTCTCTTGGCCGTAACTGAGGACAGCATAATACGAGCCAGAAGGCGGATCAGGTCAATGGACGCCTCCCCCAGGAAGACCGCTGCAAGCTTCAGCTCTGCGGCTGCTGAACTTCCAGCCAGTTCTTCTGACACGCCTTTAAGGAAGGATTCCACGTTCTCCGTCCAGGCCTCCATGGCCTTAGACATGGCCGCTAATGCCAGGGCTGGTTTACAGGCCATACCCGCGAGCCCATAGATTCTTTTTAGATCTAGGTCTATCTTCCTCTCGAGCCCATCTTTAAAAGATACTGCGTCTTCTAGAGGAAGAGTCACATGTTTGGCCAGACGCATAAGAGCTGCGTCCACAAGGGGAGTATTCTCCAAATTCTTTACTTCTTCTGACTTGAAGGGGTACAATCTGGAGGTTTTATTAGACATGGAGGATTTTTTCTCTGTTTTACTCCATTCTTCCTCAATGATTTCCTTTAGCTCTGGAAGGAGCGGAAAGTTTACGCGTTCTCTCCCCAGGTGCTTGAAAAAATTTTTCTGCTTGGCTGGGGGAGTGGAAGGGTCTTCCCACTTCAAGGCTTCCTTGATTGCTTTGATTAAAGGGGAAACCATCGCGAAGTCGAACCCTCCAATGACCTCCTCACTGATAGACTCATCCTCTGAGGAGTCAGGAGAGGTAATATAGGGCTGCGAAGTACCCGGATCATCGCGGGCCTCTTCCGCCGGCGGGCCAGACGCGGTGGTAGACTGGCTCAATGTGCGAGGTGCTTCCCTCTCCATTAGGGATTGCTGTACCACTCGTTTCACAAGAGACTCTAAACGCTGGTTTTCCGTCTCTTTTTCCCCAACCGCACGGGCAAAACAACGGTCACATAAGGACTTGCCCTCCGGAACTCGTGTCCTACATCCCCAGCAGGCTCTGTGGTCTGAGCGGCTGTCATGGCGGTGGGAGCGGTGTCTTGAGGAGGAACGAGAGCGTCTCCTCTGGTGGGATCCGGACTGTGAGTCTCGTCTGGATGAAGATGAATTGTATTGTGGCTTGGCAAGGTCATTGGCATTCTGGACCGCATTTAGCGGGTCCGACCTAGAAGGGCTGGGAAGAGAAAAAATAGGGGAAGGGGAGAGAAGAAAGGCAGAACATGGTATCAGCACGACAATAACGTGCATAAATCTCATCCCCTCCCCTCACGAGCACATACCTTGTGCGTGAGGGCTGGCCACTTAAAGGCGGTGAATTGTCCATAACCAGGGACACGAAATGTCACTTTAATAGTCTGCAGGGATAATGGTCTAAGAAAACCTAGACATCAAATATGAGAAGGTTTTAGAGAAAAGAAAAAACTCTGCTTGCCTCTTTTTTTTTTTTTTTATAATATGCACAAAGCACGTATCAACATATATTCAAGGCAAGGAAAAACAACTTCCAGCCGCATAAGTATATATATTTAGATAAACATATATAATGATAAAAGAACATATTCCATTATTTTGACCTTTTTTTTTTTTTTTTTGCAGAGGTTTCCACCACTCACCTGGAGACCAGCAGGGATCCGCTCCTCCTTTCCCTACCAAGGGAGATCCCAACTCAGCAGGACAGGAGGGCGGAATTTAAATTCCCCGCCCGTGACATCATTATCCCCTACAGCGCACGCGCAAAGGGGAACCACCGTACGGCGCCTGCGCGGACGACGAACGAGCCGCCGTACTGCGCATGCGCGAGCCAAACCTCGCTCTCAGGGTGGCTACAGCGCAGGTGCCAGCGGCGGAGACTGCCGCAACCCGGAAGTGCCGTGGCGGGCTGGAACGCACGCGAACCAGCCGCCATGAGGGGGATAGGACACACTGGATCACCAGGGAAAATACATACAACACATAGAAACACTGCCATGGAGTATGAGAAAACATCCACAGACCTTGCCAGCCGTTGATGAGAACTGTCCGCCGGGCATACAGAGGCGACCACCCATCCACCAAGGGGGAACATTCAAGCCTCTTCAAGCTACTCGCCCGCTCATAGCTGGGCTTTTGAGCTGCACCGCACAGGTATGCCCATCTTGGATTCAAGCAATCTTGGAATCAATCAGTCTTGATGCGAACAGCATGTGTAGGTCCATAGAGGAGGACAAAAAAGGAACGCAGTAGCTAGTGGTGAGCACTCATTTATGGGAATGGGGTCCTATAGCATTGGAGAGGAGGCGGGGTTAACCCACACGTAGGCTGCCATGGAGTCTGTCAGGAAATCTTCCTACATACGTTGCATCTGTCTATCTGCAGCCTTCTCTTCTCTACATCTGTTCTAAGTGCTGAATTTATAAAGCTTGTCTGAGATTTCAGAAAAAAGGGGGCGGAGAGCTGAAATTACACTCTACAGAGCTCAGTGAGGAGAGCTCTGACAGCTGATTGGAGGGAAAAGACACCCCCCCCCCCTCCACAAAGCACACAGGAACACAACTGAGACTGTCAATCAGCTAAAGGTCCCTCCCCTGTCACCATTTTTCTCTTGGTGTCAGAAAAAATTGTCAGAAGTGACTCATGCTGATAGCAGAGGAACAAAGCATCAGACAGAAATGACACTTTGTGCTTTTAATTGAGACAAGTACACACTATAGAGCAGGGATATGCAATTAGTGGACCTCCAGCTGTTGCAGAATCCAAGTCTCGTGAGGCATAGCAAGACTGACAGCCACAAGCATGACACCCAGAGGCAGAGGCATGATGGGACTTGTAGTTTTGCAACAGCTGGAGGTCCGCTAATTGCATATCCCTGCTATAGAGGGATATGTTTTGCTCATATTGCATGTCTGCGGTTTACAACCACTTTTACTCATAAATAAGTAAGCCACAAACAAATTAAAACCCAACTCCAGCTAACACTTTTCAAGCAGTTACAGCAACAGGTTTTTATTTTTGGGGAAAAAAAGGTTCAACCTCTTAGTGCCGACAGTACGCAAATATGCGGCCTCTCAAGGGGTGGGCCTTTACGGCAAGAGGCTGCATATTTGCATACCAGAATGTAAACAAAGGTGCCGTGCGCGCTCCCGATACAATTACTGGCGCCTGACGGAAAGTTCCCACTCGCCAATTGCGGGAGGTTTCCGATCATGCGACTGCTGTAACAGCCAATCATGGCGGTCACATGATCCTAAACCACGCCCCCCCCTTCCGGCATCAGAAACCCCTTAAAGGGCCAGGAGGCGTTGGCGTTAAATTATATGAATAAAAAGCTTGGCCTGCAGGTAAATGTGGAAAAAATATAAATAAAGGCAAGAGAAAGAACTAGATGGAGTCATATACTGAATACAAATATTACAGCTATTAACCCTATTAATAAGCTATTGATAAGCTATGAGCAGGGCCCTTTTTTTTGTCCTGTTTGAGGTGCGAATTTGCCTTGCACTTTGATGTGGACAGATGTGAATTTACTGCGATTTTACCGCAAATTTCAGGAGGCAGACAGTGAACAATTTGCAGAGATGTGAACTGTGTGCTGCGAGTTTACTGCAAGTTCAATTGAAGCCTACATAGATAAAATTCGCACTGCACCATAGGAATTCTCATCGCACCCGCAGTCAACACGCACAGGACCCTTTTTTTTTTCTCGCACCAAATTCGCAACGCATAGATGTGAATCAAAGCCATGGAATACTATGTGTATAGTGTGAACCCAGGCTATACGTGCACCGTTTGGGAGATATTTACAGCAGCAATAGCCTATGACGTCCAACGCGCATGCGCAGTGACGCTCTGCATTCAGGGCATACAGTATGCCGTGGAACGCAGAGCGCTGTGCTACTGCGGAAGCTGCCGCGAGCATGCACGGGAGTGACGTCATCGTGGCCCTGCCCATTAAAACTCCCGGAGCCCGCCCTTCCACTGATAATAATCAGACACTCACCTGTCCCACAGTCCAGCGACGCGGGCGTACGAAGCCCCGTTCCTCTCCCCCTCCTCTCCAGGGCGCCGGCATTCTTACTGTGGGCGCCCGGCTGTGGTGCTGTGAATGGCCGGGCAATCTTCTGGGACCTGTGATGTGTCCCAGAAGATTGCAGGGAGGGAGGGGGGGAGAGGTGAACTTCCTTCCCAGCCAGAAGAGGAAGTGGGAGCTGGGTGCCCATAAAAAACATGGTACCCGCTCCTCCTTCAAAAAAATGCCATGCCAAATGTGGCATGTCAGGGGGTCACCATCAGTGGAACTCTGCTTTAAGATTTGTTTTACCCTTAGGTGTGAAGGGATCGCGGCCCTGCCCATTAAAACTCCCGGAGCCCGCCACTTCCACTGAGAAAGTGGAAGGGCGGCCATTTTTCTTATGGTTGAAGGCATGGGCTGAAGGGTCAGTGAGGCTCCTGAGAAACAGCAAGGACATGGAGAGTCTATGGCTGGGTGATGATGTTGTCCCAAGGTGGAAAACCATCTGAGCTGTCAATTCAGACATTCTTCTGGGGGATGGGAACAACACAATGGCTACAAAGTAATCATTTGGGATGTCATGCCTGATACAAGCCTCCGTTTGCGAGTGCAACTTTTTACATTGTTTTGGTAATAAAGGTAACTGCACCATGAGCCTGTGCGCTCCCTCTCTCTTTTGTTCTATGTAAACTAATACATTCTGCTGGAGAGCTTGTACTTTTGAAAAACTATAGACTTGCTGGCTGGATCACCAAATGAAAATAGAAGAAAGCCTAAAAAAAAAGAAAACGAATGCAGCCATCCCATCTTAGAATTAGTAAGCTGCAAGAAATCTTTGCTTTTGGGTTTAATACTGCCTTAACTCTCATGAACCCTAAACATAACCAATAGGAATGATGGATATACCAGAGTTGAAGCTGGCTGACTTGTCATGGCTCTGCTTCCGGACGCAGAACGGACTGTCCTGAGTCTCCACAACGGTCTGCGGCCTCTTGATGAGGAATTCCATCATCTTTCGCCTGCGCCGGAAGTTCAGCCGGAACTGGTACAGAAGAGGACCGTCCACAAAGTGGTGCTTGCTTGACACTGCAGATAAAAGAAATAAAAGAATTCAGGCTCAGGACGACAACACGGCTCTTTTAGCATTAATCAGACGGGTTGGTCTGGTAGAGTATATATGGGCTTACAGTAAAACCTTGGTTGGAGAGTAATTTGGTTTGAGAGCGTTTTGTAAGACAAGCAAATTTTTTTTAATACATTTTGACTTGATATACAAGCGATGTCTTGATATATACAAGTAGCATCAAGTCACAACTGAGCATAAAAGAGAAGAGAGGCGCCTCTAAGTGTAGCAATATGGTTACATTTAATGAAGGTACAACATTTAGAGGCGCCTCTCTCTTCTCTTTTATACTCTGTAGCTCCTCCTGGATTTGCTTCTAATCCCCTTGTGGAGGCTTCCATTTGTGGATGGACATTTTATGGTTACACAACCAAATCACATTGCTATAATCTTTTTATAAGGACTATAAACTGGACTTATGAATAAATGGTTGTGGAACAAATCATCTGAGTTTCCATTATTTCTTATGGGGAAATTTACTTGGATATAGGGCCGAAACAACTAATCGATTAATCGACAACTAATCGATTATGAAATTAATCGATTACTATTTTCATAATCGATTAATCGGCCAGTAACATAATGGGGTTAAAAAAAATAAAATTAGACCCTTTATAGTACAAAAAGAGTAAATAATCGCTACTGTAAATGTTACTTTCACTGTTCCACAGTAAAAAAAAGTGAACCCCTTACAGTATTGTTTATCTGCTCTTTTTGTACTATAAAGGGCTAATTTTAGTTTTTTAATCCCATTATGTTACTAAACGTTTTAGACCTGGTTCACATCTATGTGTTTTTTGGTGTTTTTTTTCAGAAACGCACTACAGTTCATTTAACATGGTTTCCTATGGGACAAGGTCACATCTATGCTTTTTTTAGCTGCTGTGTATTTGGAAAGGGTCAAGGACTTTTTTTAATGCAAAACTGTGCTTTTATGGTTCAATATACTTCAATGGAGAAGCTGCAAAAAAGCATGTAATGCATTTTTGCAGTGATTTGTGCTTTTTAATCTGCCCAACAACAAATTGTCCAAAAAAAAACCATAAAAAAAACCAAGAAAAAAAAAAACACAAGTCGCAGCAAAATCACGTGCGCAAGAATCAAAATGCACAGCAAAAAAAACTGCAGAAACAGATCAAAAGCAAACTGCATAGGTGTGTACCGAGCCTTATGCTGGCCACACGGATCAATTTTCAGACGAGAATATTCAGACGAAAAATCTTTGTACATTTACCGAATGAAAGAATGTTGTTTGAAATTTTCACTTGTTTTTAACATTCTGTTTTAAAATGAATGTAATTTCTGAGCGAAAACCACATACACCGTCTGAAAATTTCTTTCACCAGGAAGTTTTCTATTATTTCCAAATTTTCTTGTCACTGTGGTTGAAAATGAATGTCCATTTGACAACACAAACGATTAGAAAACCGAACGAATGTTCTTAAAATTACATTTTTTTTGAAGGAAGTTATTGTTTTTGTATGGACAACATATAATATATTACAGTTTTGTTTGAAAATCTGCAAAACAGTCTTTAACTTTTTTTTTCCTTTCAATAAAAAAAATGTGATCACTGAGTCTGATGATATTTACCAGATTCAACCTCTAATAGTAAATACAGTATATATCTCTTCTGTCTGTTATTCTCAGAGTGGATTCGAGATTTTGCTCCCTAACCATATAGTTGGTTATTTATATTTACCACTGCATAGAGATATTTAAGAATAAATTGCCTTTTTTTTTAAACTTTACATATTAACGAAATTATACACCACACTTTTGTTAAGGTTATTAACCGATTAATCGAAACAATAATCGGCCAACTAATCGATTATGAAAATAATCGTTCGTTGCAGCCCTACTTGGATATACAAGTGCTTTGGATTACAACCATGTTTCTGGAATGAATTATGCGCGCAATTCAAGGTTTTTTCCTGTATTTGCGTCCTATACATGGAAGAGAGCAGCTTGATGTAAAATCTATATTATCAATGTAGACAAGTCCCGTAAGGACTGCTGATTACTGTGGTTCACCTGACACCCTGCCCAGCCAGACACCCATCTCTCAATCATTCAGAGACAGAACACTCCATAAGCTTTGTTTGTTTTTTATTGGGGGGATTGAACTTGAATGGGTAAAGGGTAGTTATGGGATGCCCAGGATGATTCAGCACAACCTGCTTGGGACTTCTATATACACTCCAGTCTTCTCTCCAGCACAAATCTTGCTTAAAGTGGTTGTAAACCCTCCTCTACAACTTTACATCAATACAATCTACATAGCACAGGCAGCTGATCGCTGCCTGTGAAAGTGTACTCACATTTGTCTTTGCAATGCAAATCGTGTTTATCTGTCCTGTGACGTCGCCCACGCTTGCGCACTCTGTTTCTTCATTAACGGCATACACTGTGTGCCGTTTTAGCTTCCTCTGCCTGCCGTGTCATTATCTGATACTCAGAACGCCACAGAGGAAGCCTTGCGATGCTGCAGCATGACCCCCTCCTTCCTGGTTCTCATTGAGAATGCTCTGTTGCCGTAGTAATGGCAATCGAGAGGCTTGGTAACGACGCTACGGCGCATGCGCGAGATTTCGGCAGGGATGCGAACTAAGGGTGGAAATGACGTCCGCATCGGCTTTAGCAAACAGGACAAAGAATGGCGCGGACGATACCCTGAAGATACAGGAAAATAAAAATCATTAAAAAAAGGTAATTCTAACGCTCGTTTAGGACTAATTTATAGATCGCTTACTTGGCAAGGTAAAAAAAACATTGAAATATTAGAAAAAAAAGAAATATTTTGCGGGGTTTACTTCCTCTTTAAGACCTCCTTTTCTTTCTCCTCCAGCACTTCACTTGCTCCAGACTGCTCCTCCTCCAGACTAGCTATCGCCGCATGGTTAGGCCTGACACTAACTCAGCCAGGCCTCAGTAGATTGCCTTTTGCGGGCAGGGACCTCGGGTCCCTGTGGTGTAGAAATAGGTCCAGTGCTAGCTGCCCTCTATTCAGCTACCAATCCCAGATAGCTCTCTTCATGCCTTGCTAGCCAGCCTGGCTGCAAAGACCTCTCTCCACTGCCCTTCCCACAGTCCACAGTCCACACTCTCCTGGTTCTGCACCCATCACAAACTGCAATCTCCCAGTTCTCTCAGGCGTGTCTCACCAGTCCTCCCGACTGTGCTCCACTCACTAGAACTTCACTTGCTGCGACCAGTTGTCCTCCCTGGAGTCTCTTAGCAGTGTTCCCTCCCGCTGTCCTCTACTTGCTCTCTCATCTGCCTCTCCTCCAGGATCTGTTCTCTTCTCCCGGATGCACCTGTGCCACAGCCTAGAGTCACCCCCCCCTCCTCAGACTGGGGACCTCCTCATGGGCCCCGACACCCTCCACACTCTCTCATTCCAGCTCTTCCACCCAACAACTCCTCCCCAGCTGGGATGACCCTGGGTATTTGAGGAGGCCTGCCCCTTGCCAATCCAGATTGGGGATTGGTCAGGGCTCCCCAAGATACCCCAGACAGCTTCACCTCTCCTCTCTTTCCAAATCATTCTAGCAGACTGTAGAAAGAAAAGGGAGGTCCCAGCGAGGCTGCCTGTAAGTCACCAGCTGCTACCCTGAGCCACTCCCAGCCCAGAATGAAAACAAACAGGCCTAGCCACCAGCTAGGCCTGCCTACATTTTCCTACTCTTCGTCCAGAAAATCCTCACTCTAGCACCTACCTAACTAGAGGGTGCTACATCAGCATGTGGTCATATTTATTAATCCAAATTTTAACTACTTCAGGTCTGCTCCATAGCAGTTTTACTTCTACAGGGCAGCACCTGTGTGCCGGATCACACACACACATATTATATATATATATATATATATATATATATATATATATATATATACACACACACACGTCACTGGTCCCCAAAAAGTGTCAGATAGGGGTTTATTTACTAAAGCTGGGGAGTGCAAAATGAGTTACATTTCTGCATAGAAACAAATCAGCTTCTAACCTCAGCTTGTTTAATTAAGCTTTGGCAATAAAACCTGATAGCTGATTGGTTTCTATGCAGAGCTGTGACTAAATTTGCACTTCCTAGCGTTAGTAAATATACCCCTTAGTGTCCGAATGTCCGCCGTAATATCGCAGTCCCGCTATAAGTCGCTGATCGCCGCCATTACTAGTAATAAATAAATATATAAATAAATAAATACAAATATCCCATAGTTTTGTAGATGCTATAACTTTTGTGCAAACCAATCAATATACACTTAGCCCCGGTTCACACAGGGGCGGCACGACTTGCAGGTCGCCTCAGCGAGGCGACCTGCAAACGACTTCCGCGACGACTTGAAAAACGACTTCTGTATAGAAGTCTATGCAAGTCGCCCCAAGGCGCCCCCAAAGTAGTACAAGAACCTTTTTCTAAGTCGGAGCGACTTGCGTCGCTCCTATTAGAACGGTTCCATTGTACAGAACGGGAGGCAACTTGTCAGGCAACTAGGTCGCCTGACAAGTCGCCCCTGTGTGAATCGGCTCTTATTGGGATTTTTTTTTACCAAAAACATGTAGCAGAATCTAAATTAGCCTAAATTTATGAAGAAATTAGAAAAAAACTAATTATTGGATATGTTTTGTAGCATTATTTTCAAAATTGTCGGTCTTTTTTTGTTTATATTATAGCGCAAAAAAAAAAAAAAAAATGCAGAAGTGAACAAATACCACCAAAAGAAAGCTCTATTTGCGGGAAAAAAATGACGTATATTTTATTTTTGTACAGCGTCGCAGGACCAAGCAATTATCAGTTAAAGTAACGCAGTGTTGTGTGCTCCTATTCCTTCCGACAGACCAGCTGTCTGATGCACCGTCCAGTCCCCTCCCCTACGTGTGTCGCTACAAGGGAAGTGACGTATCTCCATTAGGGAGGATCAGGCACGTCACTTCCCTTGTATGGACACGGGGAGGGGACTGGACGGTGCATCAGACAGCTGGCCTGTCTGAAGGAATATGAGCACACAATCTCATCTGCAGTTTGGCGTTATTAAGGCATGTTACAGAGCCGTGCACTGATGCACCAAATCCATGTGAGTACCCTAGAACTAGGGTTGTATTTGCACAATAAAATTGTTTTAAACTATATCACACTATGGAGTTTCTTTTTGCCATTTATGTGCCATTTATGTGTGAGGAGCCAACAGCCTTGGGCTATTGAGGAGTTTGGGACCTTGCAACCTAACCTGGAATCCATTAGGGTGATTCACAAGCGTGTATTGACCAAACTTGCTATTAATATTACCTTGGGGTGGGGAGAACCTAAGTGAAGTCACTACAAAAGATTGCTATTTTTATAGTCCCCTATCAAGTCACGTTTACTATTTTCTAAGGACTATATTATATCATTATTGACTCTTTATGGTCTGAGTGTCACGGACTTTATGCACTTGAGCACTTTATGGATCATTTTTGTGTCATTATATATGTTACTTTATATGTTATATATATATATATATATATATATATATATATATATATATATATATATATATATATTTATGATGTATAAGTATATACACGATATATGATGTGGAAAGCTGCATGGTATTATCAGTTGCTTATATATCATCCCAGTCAATATTGGTGATGTTTTCACAGATTATATTTTTTTAGTTTATATATTTTTGGTATTTTATAACCTTGCTGCAGGGTCAGTGGATTACTAAGAGGATAGCGCGGCACATAATTTATTTAATTTTGATATTACGCGGTAGTGTGGGGCGTGATTGGTGCTAGCAGCTGTCAGTATATCACTGAGAGATAAGGAATATTTAATTAGGTAGCTCGCAAGATCTTTATAATTGTTAGCATGAGGCCATACCTGGACCCTATAGAGGTTGCACAGGCAATCCAACTCCTCCAGGATGGCACATCAATACGTGCCATTGCCAGAAGGTTTGCTGTGTCTCCCAGCACAGTCTCAAGAGCATGGGGGAGAGTCCAGGAGACAGGCAGTTACTCTAGGAGAGCTGGACAGGGCCATAGAAGGTCCTTAACCCATCAACAGGACCATTATCTGCTTCTTTGTGCAAGGAGGAACAGGATGAGCACCACCAGAGCCATACAAAATGACCTCCAGCAGGTTACTGGTGTGAATGTCTCTGGCCAAACAATCAGAAACAGACTTCATGAGGGTGGCCTGAGGGCCCGACATCCTCTAGTGGGCCCTGTGCTCACTGCCCAGCACCTTGGAGCTCGATTGGCATTTGCCATTGAACATCTGAATTGGCAGATCCCCCACTGGCGCCTTGTGCTTTTGACAGATAAGAGCAGCCTGAGCACATGTGACAGATGTAAAAGGGCATGGAGAAGCCGTGGAGAACGTTATGCTGTCTGTAACATCGTTTAGCATGACCATTTGGTGGTGGGTCAGTGATGGTCTGGGAGGCATATCCATGGATGGACGCACAGACCTCTACAGGCTAGACAATGGCACCCCGGACTGCCATTAGGTATCGGGATGAAATCTTTGGACCCATTGTCAGACCCTACACTGGTGCAATGGGTCCTGGGTTCCTCCTGGTGCATGAAAATGCCCGGCCTCATGTGACCAGAGTATGCAGCCAGTTCCTGCAGGATAAAGGAATTGATACCATTGAATGGCCCCCATGCTTGCCTGACCTAAATCCAATAGAACACCTCTGGGACATTATGTTTCGGTCCATCCGACGCCGCCAGTTTGCACCTCATCTGTTCAGGAGCAGTGGCGGCTGGTGGGTTTTTCTTTTGGGGGGCGACAAACACCCAACCCCCCCCCCCCCTCCCCGGGCAGCCTATTAGAGCCTCTGGCTCTAATCAGGTGCTTCAAAATAACACCCACCCCGAATTGGAATCCATAGTCCGGTGCCGTGATATGTAGATCAGGGGAAAGGATGCATGGCTAGGGGAGGTGGCGCCCTTGCGCCCTCTATGGACGGTCCGCCACTGTTCGGGAGCTTAGTGACGCCCTGGTCCAGATCTGGGAGGAAATGCCCCAGGACATCATCCGTCGTCTCATTAGGAGCAGGCCCCGACGTTGTCAGGCATGCATACAAGCACGTGGGGGTCATACAAACTACGGAGTACCATGTTGAGTTGCTGCAATGAAATTTCAGCAAAATGGACCAGCCTGCTGCATCGTTTTTTCACTTTGATTTTCGGGGTGTCGTTGAATTCAGTCCTCTGTAGGTTGATAGTTTTCATTTCATCAAATGATGTGGCATCCTTTCATTTCTAAAACATTATCCAGCCCATATCAGTATAGATATCCAGCATGATATTTTTCCCCATGGAGATCAGATGTGTTTTCAAAGTGCTCCTTTAATTTTTTTGAGCAGTGTAAAAAGTACCGGTACTCATAAACTGGTATCGGTGAATCTCTAGTAAAAACCCATATGGCTTCCTACTGTTTAGAATGGGGAGCTTTTTATGTAACACTGAGGACTATTTCTACACAAGTCAATAATAAAAGAGTTAAGGAAGCGTTAACAAAAAAGGGAAGTAAAACAGAATTTTGTTAAAACCGCAAACCACTGAGTGAGGCTTGTGACAACAATGTCATCATCCACTCCACAACAGAAAGATCTCCAATTGGGCCAAATTAAAGAAGGAAAAAAAAGTTCCGCATTCCGTATCATCCCTGTCATGGACTGTGTGCTATATACTAAAGGCAAATAAGAGTCGTTCAAATAAAATTTGGGGCCTGGAGCAAATATGGAGGCCTTAAAGTGGAGTTCCACCCAAAAATGGAACTTCCACTTTTCGGATTCCTCCCCCCCTCCAGTGTCACATTTGGCACCTTTCAGGGGGGAGGAGGGAGCAGATACCTGTCTAATAAAGGTATTTGCTCCCACTTCCTGGCATAGATCGCCACTGCGCTTTCGGTGACCTACGCCACTTCCGGCGCCTACACTGTGCTCCACCGCTGTATTCTGTGAGACACAGAACACAACAGGGACCTGAGAGGACGCGCAGCGCGACTTGCGCATGCGCAGTAGGGAACCAGGAAGTGAAGCCGCAACGCTTCACTTCCTTATTCCCCTACCGAGGATGGCGGCGGCAGCAGCCGAGAGCCAACGGACGGATCGTCTTCGGCTGCCGACATCGTGGGCTCCCTGGACAGGTAAGTGTCCATATATTAAAAGTCAGCAGCTGCATTATTTGTAGCTGCTGGCTTTTAATATTTTTTTTTTCAGCGAACCTCCGCTTTAAGTTTATGGCATTTACAATGTGGGTAAAGCTGAAGCTCAGCCTTACATTCAGTCTTGCACAGTTGTGCAGACCCTTCTCCTGTACTGAAATCTCCTACTTTGATTTCACTGCACACTGAAGGGTTGATTTACTAAACCTGAAGAGTGCAAAATCTGGTGCAGCTCTGCATATAAACCAATCGGCTTCCAGGTTTTATTGCCAAAGCTTAATTGAACCAGTTGAAGTTGAAAGCTGATTGGCTACCATGCACAGCTGCACCATATTCTGAGTGCTCCAGCTTTAGTAAATCAACCCCTGAGTGTCAGTGGGAGGAATAGTGCCCCGTCATTGGTGTCAGTGAAAGGAATAGTGTCCCATGGTTGGTGTCAGCGAAAGGAATAGTGTCCCATTGTTGGTGTCAGTGGGAGGAATAGTGCCCCATTGTTGGTGTCAGTGGGAGGAATAGTGCCCCATTGTTGGTGTCAGTGGGAGGAATAGTGCCCCATTGTTGGTATCAGTGTGAGGAATGGTGCCACATCCCTGGTGTCAGTGGAAGGAAAGACATGAATGAGCGAGTTTGGGATGGAGGAACTTGACTTGCCTGCGCAGAGTCCTGACCTCAACCTAATAGAACACCTTTGGAATGAATTAGAGTGGAGACTGCGAGCCAGACCTTCTCGTCCAACATCAGTGCCTGACCCCACAAATGCGCTTCTGGAAGAATGGTCAAACATCCCCATAGACACACTCCTAAACCTTGTGGACGGCCTTCCCAGAAGAGTTGAAGCTGTTATAGCTGCAAAGGGTGGACCAACTCAATATTGAACCCTATAGACTAAGACTGGGATGCCATTAAAGTACATGTGCGTGTAAAGGCAGGTGTCCCAATACTTTTGGTAATATAGTGAAGCTACATTTAGATAATTATTTTAGGTGGATTTTATTTGTTAACGGCTTCTGAGATTACTCAACCACTAACTGCATTGAGAACCATTAAAAATTGATTGAAAACAAAATCTGAATCACAAAGCGTTAAAGAGAATAAAAATTAAATCCGACGCATAAATCCATTGAAGTCAAAGATGAAAGTGACAATTTAGTACTACAACCTCCCTTTTAATTTGACCTATTTCTTGCAGCAGAAGACAGTCGGGGCTGAAATTCTTTGTATTCCTAAAGCCGGTGGATAATTATCCTTCTGTGCAATTAAGATCTGAAAAAAAAGCCATTCTATTAAAGTGGATAGTCTAGCCAATTGTACTACCTGGAATCACTAGATTGTACCGGATTAGATGTATTTTGCAGTTTAAAAGATGGAATGGAACACCAGACATAGCGGACATCCATGTTATCCAATCAAAAACAAAGATGTGCATACATACTGTAGGAGTTAGCAAAAGTCATTTAAAACATAATCTGCATGCAACTTGCTCATGAAAATTATAATGCATAGGATAGGATAAAGGGGTTGTAAACCTTTGTGTTTCTTTTTTCCATAAAAATAACAAAACATGTCTATACTCACCTGCTCTGTGTAATGGTTTTGCACAGAGCAACCCCGATCCTCTTCTTTTAGGGTCCCCCAGCGGTGCTCCAAGCCCTTCCTCTTTATTGGGTGCCCCCCACGAAAGCCGCTTTCCCTGGGGGCACCCGTGGGGGCTTGCTCTGCAGTCCCGCTGCTGCATCCATTGACTCAGACAGCGGGACTCGGCCCCGCCCCCCGCATCACATGATTTGATTTGACAGCCAAAGGCTCCTGCTGCAATCAATCTGTCCAATGAGGAGTGAGACAGCGGCTGAACACGTGCACATCGCTGGATTGGATCGGGCTCAAGTAAGAAAAGGGAGAGGGTCTGGGAAGGGGGGGGAGCTGCAGCACAGAAGGTTTTTCACCTTAGGGCCAGTTCACACTACATGCAGTCCAGTGCGTTTTATTTCTGCATCAAAAATCCATGAAAAGTAGGTTATATGATTTTCAATGGCATAGTTCACACCAGTGCTTGCAGTACCAGTGCGTTCCAGTTCCAGAAAAAAAAAAAAAAGGTGTAGAACGTGCTGAATTTTTCCTGCACTGGAACGCTATAAAACGCATAAAAAACGCACTGGAACACACATGTCCATATTTGATCACCTCTGCGGTTTTTATTTTTTGCGCTAAACAAAAAAAAAAAATCTGACAATTTTGAAAAAATAAATAAATTACTTTCTGCTATAAAACATATCCAATAAAAAAAAATATTTTTTTTAATAAATCAAAATGTATTCATCAATCAATTTAGGCCAATATGTATTCTTCTACATATTTTTGGTTAAAAAAAATCCCAATAAGCGTATATTGATTTGTTTGCGAAAAAGTTCTAGCGTCTACAAACTATGGGATATTTTTATGGGATTTAAAAAAAAATTTTTTTTACTAGTAATGGCGGCGATCAGCGACTTTGCTGCGACACTGCGGCGGACAAAATCAGACACTAAGTGACACTTTTTTGGGGACCAGTGACATTAATACAGTGATCAGTGCTAAAAATATGCACCGTCACTGTACTAATGACACTGGCAGGGAAGTGGTTAACATCAGGGGCGATCAAAGGGTTAACTGTGTGCCTAGGGAGTGCTTTCTAACTCTGTGGGGGACTTGCTTTAACTGTTGGAAGACAGTGATCCGTGTTCCTGCTTAGCAGAAACACAGGATCTCTGTCTTCCCCTGTTACAGAATGGCGATCTGCCTTGTTTACAGAATGGCGATCTGCCTTGTTTACAGACCGCCTTTCTGTCTCTCTCAGGAACGATCGGGGAGTCCCAAAAGACATCGGGTCTGCGCAGACCTGCTGATTGGTTCCCACTGTGTCCAATCGCAGCGGGAACTGCGCGTCCCGCAGACCTGGAAGAGTGAAATCATGCACCTGTACGTGATTTTGCGCCCTGCGGTATTTGTACGTGGGACAGTCGGCAAGTGGTTAAAGTGTTTGTTTTTCAGTCTTAGTTTTATTGAAAAGTTATTTAGACAAGTAACATATATACATACATTAATGGTATTATCATACCATCAAAACATCTTACAGATACACTATACAAACTAACATAAACAAAAACAATAAACAACTACAAGGGGGAAGAAAAAAAAAAGGGGGGGGGGGAGATGGCAAACATTTTTGACATATAGACTTCCTGTATTGAAACCTTAAAGTGTTTGTTAATTTAAAATATTAAAACACTGCCAGCCCCTCTATTAAAGGCAGGTGTTTCGTCAGTTTAGGCAACCTGTCAGATTTTGTAAGGGAAGTGACGTTCCATCGCCGCCATCTTGCTGCACCCCGCACTCCTCCACGATAAGTATACACAGAGAAGGGGGCAAGCGGACATCTTGTTACACCCACTAGAGTCTCGCATTTCACACTTTTTTTTTTACCACTAAACTGAGCTTATATAGTGAAATTCAGTATTTTGAAATCCGTCTGACTGTTTTGATGTTGAATTTTCAAAGCAGCAGTGTTCTGTCAGATTAGCAAACCTGTGAGATCAGCAGGCTTGCCGCTGCTTTTAAAATTCAACATCCAAATTGTCAGACGGATTTAAAAATACTGAATTTCACTATATAAGCGCCGCTTACTGTTAAAAATAAGTGTGAAATGCAAGATTCCGGTGGGCGTAACAAGATGTCCGCTTGCCGCCTTCTCCCTGTATCCTTACTGTGGACGAGTGCGGGGTGTAGCAAGACGGCCGTGACCGAATGTCACTTCCATTACAAAATCTGACGGGTCACTTAATCTGATGAAACACAGGCATACCAGACTGTGTAAGTCTTTTCTAAAAGCGAGAATTGTAAATAACTTTTTAGGGCAATCTTCAGGTCGGTCACGTGACTCATGGCCGTTTTACAGCTTCGATACAGGAGGGGCCGAGATCGCCCTCTGACGTCAGCCAGCGAGGTCACGTGGCCGCTCAGCCCCTCCCACAGAAGCCCTGGCTCAGATATGTAAAGCGGCCGTGAGTCACGTTTCCGGCCTGAAGATAGAAAAAACTTACAGTGTGGTATGCTTGCCTATAATAGAGGGACTGCCATTGACCATTGTACAATTTTTTTATTTTTACTAAAAGTGGTGGGGATTGGGGGGGGGGGGGGTGGAGACAGAGACACAGAACACAGAGCTGACAGGCAGGGAGGAGGGGGTGAGGGAGAGAGAGGAGAGCAGAGAGGAGAGCTGCGGATGATGGAGAGACGTACTCTGACCACGGTAGTCAGGGCTCAGCAGCCCTGATTATCGTGGTCAGCGCAGAGGGGGACACAGGAAGTGCCAAGATCAGCCAGGTGATTTACAGTTTAGAGGAGGGAAGATTACACAGCACAAGCACTGTACTATTTAACCACTTCAGCCCCGGAAGAATTTGCCCCCCTAATGATCAGGCCATTTTTTGCAATACTGCACTGCATTACTTTAGCTGACAATTGCGCGGTTGTGCGACGCTCTACCCAAATAAAATTGATGTTGTTTTTTTCCCCACAAATAGAGCTTTCTTTTGGTGGTATTTGATCACCTCTGCGGTTTTTATTTTTTATGCTATAAATAAAAAAAGACAATTTAAAAAAAAAAACAATATTTTTTATTTTGTGCTATAAAACATATCCAAAAAAAATAAATTGTAAGAATAGAATTTCTTCATCAGTTTAGGCCGATATGTTTTCTTCTATATATTTCTGGTAAAAAAAAAACAACAATAAGCGTATATTGATTGGTTTGCGCAAAAGTTATATCGTCTACAAAATAGGGGAAAAATTTATGGCATTATTATTTCTTTTACTAATAATGGCGGTGATCTGCGATTTTTAGCGGGACTGCGACATTGCGGCGGACAGATTGGACACCTGACATTTTTGACACTTTTTTGGGAACCAGTGACATTATTACAGTGATCAGTGCTAAAAATATGCACTGACATTGTACTAATGACACTGGCCTGGAAGGGGTTAACATCAGGGGCGATCAATAGGTTAACTGTGTTCCCTTCAGTGCGTTTCTAACTGTATGGGGGATGGGTTGCCTGGGCCAACACACAGTTCCGTCTTCCTGCATAGCAAAAAGATAGGATCTGTGTGTCATCCCCTGTTTACCATGGCAGATCCCCGTTCTGTCACTGCAGGGAACAATCGCGGGCAGCTGGCGGACATCGATTGGCTCCCCAGGCGGCCAATGGGCAAGCGCGCCCACAGATCGCCGTGTACGAGCCGACGTACACCTACGCCGATTTGCGCAGCTGAGCCAACCTGCCGGAGGATAACTGCGGTGGCTGGTCGGTAGGCAGTTAATCTGCTTTAACCACTTGCTTACCGGGCACTTAAACCCCCCCTCCTGCCCAGACCAATTTTTAGCTTTCAGAGCTGTCACACTTTGAATGACAATTGCGCGGTCATACAACACTGTACCTAAATGACATTTTTATCAATTTTTTTTTCACACAAATGGAGCTTTCTATTGGTGGTATTTAATCACCTCTGGGGTTTTTTATTGATTGCTAAACAAACAAAAAAAACAGAAATTAAAAAAAAAAAAAAAAAATACATGTTTCATAGTTTGTTATAAAATTTTGCAAATGGGTAATTTTTCTCCTTCATTGATATTCGCTGATGAGGCTGCACTGATGAGGCTGCACTGATGGGCACAGATAAGGCGACACTGATAGGCACTGATAAGATTGCACTGATGGGCCCTGATAGGTGGCACTGATGGGTGGCACTGATAGATGTCACTGATGGGCACTGGTAGGTGGCACTGATGGACACTGGTAGGTGGTATTGACAGGCAGCACTGGTGATGAGGCACTGATTGGTGACATTTGTAGGTGGCACTGTGGGCAATGATAGGTGACATTGTGGGCACTGATGGGTGGTACTGTGGGCACTGGTAGGTGGCGCTGGTGCGCACTGGTAGGCGTCACTGTTCTGCACTGGTCGGTGGCACAGGTGGGCACAGAACCCTCTGCAGAGGCTCTCCACGATCGGGACTGATGCCCTTCTCACAGCTGCTTTTTTTTCTCCTCACGGAGATAAAATAGCCGATTACCAGCTCTGTTTACATCACATGATCAGCTGTCATTGGCTGACAGCTGATCACGTGGTAAGGGGTCGGGATTGACTGTGACTCGCTGATCACAGAGAGCACCGCGCGTGCCCTGCAGGGAGCGCGCAGGCCGCTCGAGCACGGGAGGACGTTTATGGACGCCCTCCCGGCAAAGTAAGGTCCGCGCTGCAGCCGTCTTTCGGCTATAGCGCGGATGGGAAGAGGTTAAGGGAACAGGATCTGAATTTTTTGTTTTTTGGGTTAACAAACACTTTAAGGATTTTTTTATTATTTCCCTTAAAGTGGAACTAAACCCTCATATCCTTTTCAGCCAAGGAATCTGTCATCTTAGCTTCTGTTTGATCTGCGGTTGCCATGGTGCTGCACATGTGATCAGGTATGACACCAGCCGTTTGATGGTTTGACAGTTTGGTGGAGGACACAAGCGAATGTGACAGTTAGCGGGAATATAATGGTTTTTTGAAACCGTTAAATCAATGGGTTTAGTTCTCCTTTAATCTGACTGAGCTGTTAAGAAACATCTGAAATGTTTTGTAAGGGCTTCCATTGATGGGCAAATGTAGACTGCTCTGGACATCAGCGTGGGATGCTTTTGGGACCATTCAGAATTCATTGACGCCTGCATTTGGCCTGCAATTGACCTCCTTCTGACCAGCATTTCCCTTGCTTCAAGCTGCTTTTGCTACCTATAGACTTCTATGGGGAAAAAAATCAGTTTTGAGGAGAACAAAAGCCAATTGGCACGGGCCCTAAAGATCTCGCTCTGTCGTAGGATCATTACTGCTAAAGGGGAAAGCTCTTTCTTGTACAGCCACCCCTGTTTCACATATACCAGGAGGTGATAATACAAGAGTTACATTAGTGTGTGTAATCAGTTCTCATATGATATCTTTTATTCCTTACCAACATTTAGAGAAGGTTCAGAACTACCCTACTAGCCACCATTAAATAGATGACCAAATCTACTGCAGTTCAAATTTTCCATGAAGTAACAAGTGATCCACGTGTAAGGGGGTGTTAGTACAATTTCCAGTTTGGCCACTTGGTGTGACTCCAGCGACCATCTTGGGTCAGGTAGAGTCTATTTCAGATTTCGGCTCCAGTGTTTGGCATGCTTTGTGCGACTGGCTAGTGTAGGGAAAAAGGATCCCGTCTGGCCAGGACAGTGCTTAGAGGGAAAGGTTCCAGAGGAGTAGGGACAGTGCAGGGACTACATCTACATTTCTTCAAGAAGCTTCCCCTTTGGGTGTGGACTAGCCAGGCTGCATTTTGCTTCTTATTGCAGATGCTGTCAGCATCTTCAAGTCTTCAGATCGCTGTATATAAGTGGCTCCGGACAGGTGTGTCTACCCACCAGGCCTGACTAAGTTGCGTTGAACCTTTTCTACAATATAACTTTATTGCCTGACTTGGACTCTGTGTGTTTACCGTCTGCCACACCACACTGCACCTTGTGCACATGCTATCAATGGTCTATCCTTTGAACTGTACCTGACTCAGCTGGGAAGAATGTGAGGTAAAGTGTTGGGCATGGTGATGTACATTTGCTGATGAATGTATATTGGCTCCCTCTGGAAGCAGGGACTCACACTAATGTAAATTAGAGTAAGGAGGCAAATGATACAACCACGTTCTACTGTCCCTCCCTACATACGCTATATTACCAAAGGTATTGGTACGCCTGCCTTTACACGCAATGAACTTTAATGGCATCCCAGTCTTAGTCCGTAGTGTTCAGTATTGAGTTGGCCCACCCTTTACAGCTATAACAGCTTCAACTCTTCAGGGAAGGCTGTCCACAATGTTTAGGAGTGTGTCTATGGCAATGTTTGACTATACTTCCAGAAGCGCGTTTTTGAGGTCAGGCACTGACGTGGACGAGAAGGTCTGGCTCGCAGTCTCCGTTTTATGTCATTCCAAAGGTGTTCTATCGGGTTGAGGTCAGGACTCTGTGCAGGCAAGTTAAAGAGGGAGTCCACTAAATAAAAAAATATTAAAAGCCAGCAGCTACAAATACTGCAGCTGCTGATTTTAATAAATGGCCACTTACCTGTCCCAGGGTCCAGCGATGTCGGCAGCCGACGCTAATAACCCGCTCGGTTCTCGGCAGCTGCCGCCGCCATCCTAGGTGAGGGAATAAGGAAGTGAAGCGTGCGGCTTCACTTCCCGGTTCCCTACTGCGCATGTGCGAGTCGCGCTGCGCATCGTAACTGGTCCCCGCTATCTCCTGGGAGCTGTGTGTTTCCCAGGAGACAGCGCGGAGGGACAGGAAGAGGCATAGACTCCCGTGGGAGTCTATGCCGGAAGTGCATGCAAATACCTGTCTTAGACAGGTATCGGCACCCCCCTCCCAACTGAAAGGTGCCAAATGTGACACCGGAGGGGAGGAGGGTTCCGAAAAGCAGAAGTTCCATTTTTGTGTGGAACTCCGCTTTAAGTTCCTCCACCCCAAACTCGCTCATCCATGTCTTTATGGACCTTGCTTTGTGCGCTGGTGCACAGTAATGTTGAAACAGGAAGGGGCCATCCCCAAATTGTTCCCACAGATTTGGGAGCATGGAATTGTCCAAAATGTCTTGACGCCATAAGAGTTCTCTTCACTGGGACCAAAACCCAACCCCTGAAAAACAACCCCACATCATAATTTCCCCTCCACCAAATGATTTGGACCAGTGCATAAAGCAAGGTCCATAAAGACACGGATGAGCGAGTTTGGGGTGAAGGAACTTGACTGACCTGCACAGAGTTCTGACCTCAACCCGATAGAACACCTTTGGGATGAATTAGAGTGGAGACTCGTCCACGTCAGTGCCTGACCTTACAAATGCACTTCTGGAAGAATGGTCAAACATTCCCATACACACACTCCTAAACCTTGTGGACAGCCTTCCCAGAAGAGTTGAAGCTGTTTTAGCTGCAAAGGGTGGGCCAACTCAATATTGAACACTACACACAATATAACTGGGGTGCCAATGAAGTTAATGTGCGTGTAAAGATCGGTGTCCCAATACTTTTGGTAATATAATGTATATTTAACTGTGTAGATAACATAGGGTTTGTGGTTAGAAGTAGAGTAAAGCCTGGCTAGACCTGCCATGGAGAGCCAACATGTCAAAGAGCAAAGTGAAGAGGTTATTGCACAGATATACAAAGCAATTTTGGGTCATGTTCTTCAGGTTTGATACCTTTCAGTATGTTCTGTACAGATTTGTTTTTTTTCAATGCTCTTGCAATAAACCTTCCCTGACTTCTGTGCCAAATAAGGGAGGAACCCAGGCACAAACTGTAATGAAAGAATCATTTTCTACTTTATGAGAAGGGAGGAGTCTTTAGGGCTTCTGTTCTTGGGCAATAAAGCTTATCTTTTGAAGAGTTTGTGAAAACAAATCTTATAAAGCATGTTTTTTTTTTTTTTTTTGCATAATGACCAGAAGAGTTATTTGGTATTTGTCATTTTGCTAGTTTGGTTCCTATAGTTTTAACCCCCTCTAAAAGTTCCACTACTTAGTGTAGCGGTCTCCCTGACTTCCAAGGGCCTGATGGTGACCCCCCCCCAGAGCCAGGGAGAACTGACATTCCTCCTCAGGGTGCAGGTTACAAGGCATAGTGGGTGTGGTGCAAGGTGAAAAGATTGGGCTCCAGTCACGTTTTGTAAAAATGAACAAAGAGAGTTTTATTTCTCTTAACAGGAACGGTGGGAGAGAGAGGGTTTAGGGCACAGGACACCCTTAGGCAAATGCAATAGCAATTAAGGCAAACTCCGCAGACAAAAATAGAACTAGGCAAGCAGCAATACAGAACAAGGGCCTTTAAGCTGAATGCAGCAATCTGTACCTTGTAGCAACCGCTGTCTCCTATGGCAACAAATTCTCTCACAGTATTCTACTGTAGATCTTCCAGCTTAACTCACAGTATCCCACTGTAGATCCTTAAGCTCAGCTTCCTGCCTTTCACTAGACTTCTTGGACTCTCAGCCACCCGCTGGATTCCCAAGCTTCACTCACAGCTAACCGCTGTGCTTTATCTTCAAGCTTTACTCACAGCTACCCGCTGCCTGCCCGGATGAGTCTCTACTGAAGCTTTCCCACTACTTCCCTGTCCCCGGCTAGTGAAGCTTCTGCTCTGGTACTCCTTCAGAACTTTGTCCCTTCCAAACTTGCCTCTGGTAACAGGAGTGGTCGTCCTTTTGTGGTAACTGCTTCTCCTTTACCTCCAACAACGATCAGGCTCCCCTCAGGCCGAGCCCTTAACACATGCGGCTCCGCCCCAGACTTTGGGCTTAACCTTGGCTGCTCCTCCTTTGCGGAACCCTGAACTGCTGGACAGGCCTTAAGTGGACCTAGCAGCCAGCATGCCTCCTGGATAAGCCTCAGGCTTCAGGCCTAGCAACCAGGAGCTTCTCAACACACACCCACCCAGGCCTCAGCCTCGGGCGTGAAGAACCCAGATCACCTGACTACTACAAATATATAGCCTATCCCAGTATACACAGAGGTCAAAGGAGCTCCTGCTGTTTGACTGAGATAACCTAGTTACCCATTACCTGAATCTATGGTAATCCATCATTCTAATGCCAAAAGCAACAGTGCCACCTATTGACAGAAGATTGAGACTACCCCAAACTCAGACTTAGGACAGGAATCAGTGGATCAACCTACCAATTAGCCAGGCTAGTTACCACCTAGCACAACTAGATTTATTAGCAGACCCGTTTAGGGCCAGGGTGCTACATTAGCGACTTTCAATAATAACGAACTGCCTTAACTTGCATTGGATCTGCAAGGACTGGGAGATGTGCATCTCGGTTTCTTGTTTTCCCGTATCATGTTAGCCGTGAAGAGAAATCACAGCTTATGTTCAGTAAAGCCCTGATGACTCAATTAACCAAGATGTGAGCTGTTTGCAGGAGCCATGACAATCACGATTCTAGGAAAAACATTTTCCAGATTCTAGGAATCTAATCTGTGTGTACCTAAACCAAAGCACTCATCTCTACTCTAGTTAATGAACAACAAATGCGTAATCTAATAAACTGCACTGCCTTAGCTAGTACTCAAACCTTCACTTGAAGGAATTTAAAAAGGAGCTACTTTCCAAGATAGTCTGTATAATTGCAATCAGCTGACTTATGAGAACATTGGAGTATTTATGCATCCAATGCAGACAGCCTCTTGAAATAATTTGAACGTTGCAGTAACGTTCAGCGACTTCCTGTCTACATGCGTTCATCCTGCACTGGCTGCATATCATTGCTCTGATGGTGACAATCATGGACCATATCACCACAGAATTAAGCTCTAGTAAATAGACACCTTTACTGAGCACTCATTGAAAAGCAGTAGTTCACTAATACAGTTGAAATAAATATACCAAACGCGTTGCGGCTGCTGCTGTAATAACACTCAGTAATTGCAAGTAATTCGGAAATAAATTTATACTCTATAAGCAGCGCTTAATTAGTGAGCAACCATTAATGGTTAATAAATCATAAGACAACATATATAAAACAAGCCATGAAATTAAATGAGTCTCTTATTCAGAAGAAAACATCACACATAGCAAAAGAGTGACAGTCCGATTAACACATAATCCCATGTGCGAAAACCCAGTGAGTCTCTACTGGAATATTATCCGAGATAAAGTGGCTCAGATGGGTTAAGAGATAGATGTCACCAACACCTCCACAAGTGGGCCCCGCTCCTTTTGAAATAAACATTTACCAAATCAAGGTAAACATGAAGCATAAACCAGAGATGATACTTTGGAGGCTCTCCATGGGCAGGTCTCTCCTTATTTCTGGGTGTTGGCCTCACACGCTCTTCCACTCGCTGAAAAATAAAGCACAGTTCCATAGCGTAATCCCGTTCACAACGTTTATTCAAACAGACCATCCCCCATAAAAAACACACTTACAAGCATATCATATAATACACGTTCAAATGTATCAGTTAGTTGTCAAACTACCATCGAAAGGCCGAATCGGCATCTCACCCCCCGCACCATTTCCATTCGATGGATCGGTGGATCCTCAGATAAAGTTGTGATGACGAAACGTGTCCGGGTGGGACAATACGACGGCCCATTAGGGACGTCAGCATGCCAGCTGAAGATATGGACATTGCTAACAAAAGAAAACTGTGGGGGAGAGATGCCGAATTCGGCCCTCCGATGGTATTCTGACAACGAATTGATACATTTGAACGTGGATTACATGCTATGCTTGTAAGTGTGTTTTATACGGGGGGATGGTCTGTTTGAATATACTTTGTGAACGGGATTAGGCTATGGAACTGTGCTTTATTTTTTCGGTGAATGGAATAGGGTGTGAGGTGAACACCTAGAAATAAGGAGAGACCTGCCCATGGAGAGTCTCCAAAGTATCATCTCTGGTTGATGCTTCATGCTTATGTCGATTTGGTAAGTGTTTATTTCAAATGGAGCGGGACTTACTTGTGTACTTGCGTGTTGGTGACAGCTATCTCCTAACACATTGGAGCCACTTAATCTCGGATGATATTCAAGTAGAGACTCACTGGATTTTCGCTCATAGGATTATGTGTTAATTGGACTATCACTCTTTTGCTATGTGTGATGTTTTTTTCTGAATAAGGGCTTTATGAGACACATTTAATTTCATGACTTTTTTTCCAAATATAAGTTTTTATTAAGTTTTACAAAGACAAAGGAATATAGAAGGGATACAATACAACTGTGGCCGTAATATACGGTCAGACTTACATACTGGTCTTACACAGAAAACTAATGCCGTGTACACACGGGCGGACTTTTTGACCGGACTGGTCTGACGGACTTTTGAACGAACGGACTTGCCTACACCCGATCACACCAAAGTCCGACAGATTCGTATGTGATGACGTACGACCGGACTAAAATAAGGAAGTTGATAGCCAGTAGCCAAAAGCTGCCCTAGCGTTGGTTTTCATCCGTCGGACTAGCATACAGACGAGCGGATTTTTCGACAGGACTCAAGTCCGTCGGACAAATTTGAAACATGTTCCAAATCTAAAGTCCGTCAGATTTTTGACCGAAAAAGTCCGCTGCAGGTCCGATGGAGCCCACACACGGTCGGATTGTCCGCCGGATTCGGTCCGTCGGACCAGTCCGGTCGAAAAGTCCGCCCGTGTGTACGCGGCATAAGATTCCATCTGCAATGTGGATGGTATAAACTGTAATTAGGAAAACATGTTTCAGCATCACATACAGCACCCAATTCGACCATAACCATTCCTTGTCTCATATGCCTATTTTCATAAGATGTCTCGGTCACTGGGCTGCATACATAGTCAGATTATCTGTATCCTGACCAGCAAGACTGGAGAGCGAGGCCAGTTTCAGATTGGCTAAACATAATACCATCAGTTGAGAGGATAGAAGGTAAAAAAACAAAGAGAGAGAGAGATGGGGAGGGAAGGGGGGGAGGGGGAAGTGGTATTGTTCAACACGAGCGTGATGGACGAGGTGGTAGTGCTATCCTTCCATCTGCCAGTCTCCTTGTGACCCTAAGCATTTAGTAAGGTTTTCCCTTCATCAGAGAATATAAACCTATTCCATGACCTACAGATTTTAGAGTGCTTTTCTTGTTTGTGTTGTGCTGTGAGCACTTAGTCCTCTAAGTTTTTTAATGTCCTCTACTTTACGCAGCCACAATCCAATAGATAGGGGTGTTTGTTTCCATGTAGCTGGAATACAAGATTTTGCAGCATTGAGTAAATGTCTTATAATAGATTTCTTATAGGACTATGCCGGGATTGTAGCGGCGTGAAGCAGGAAGAACGCTGAGTCTTTCTGGATAGTGTGGTCTGTGAATTTTTGTATGAGTGTCTCTATTGTTGTTGCAGCAGTGGGCAGGACCAAAAGATGTGGAGTAGTGTCCCTTTGTCTGTTTGGCATCTCCAACATTTGTCTGCTGTAGTAGGGAAGACTCTGTAGTAGCTGGGGGGGTATAATACCACCTTGTAAGGACCTTATAGTTTGTTTCCTGTGTTCTGGTGCAAATGGACGATTTTAGAGAAAATCTGATAATGGTTTGTTTCTGTGTGGTAGTAAACATGCATTGTAGGTCACTTTCCCATTTTTGCAGGAACATCAAGTCTGGTTGTTCCGCTGGGTTGTTAAGCAAAGTATATGTTTTTGAGAGTACATGGGATAGTATCCCTTCGTCTCTACAGTATTCTTCAAATAGTAGGAAAGGGGGATTTATTTGGCGGGGCTTTTTGGGTGCCAGCAAGAAAAAAACTGTATATAATTTCAATCCATGGTAGGTACGAAAAATACAAGATTTTTATTGTTACATACAAGACATAATAAAAGATTGATAAAAGTTGTGTGCACATGTACAAGAATACATCTAAAATTCAAAACAGATGACATTAGAATGACTGTCCCAACATGTTTCGCCACTGTGGGCTCATCAGGGAATATTTGAAAAGCAATTAGATGTAGCACTGTATACAACCAAAAACAAAATGAAAACCATTGCATGGACTGGAAGTACAATACAGAAAGTTAAAATTAAAATGGTAGTAGTACAAAAGGATAGGATAGGCTGTCAGCTACCATACCCATCATCAATCGCTCACCCAAATGAGGATTTTTCGTCTGCGCCTCAAGGTCAAGTCACGAAAAACCATCAAAGGGTAGTGCACATGGAGGGACGCCAATGGGGCCCCAAAGAAACTTTAGGGCTGAAATCTAACCAACAGGGTTGTGTAAAAATTTGTAAAAATGATAAAGGTGAAATAAAGGGGTGACCAGGACAGGGAGGATGTAAATGAGAGGGGGGAGGAAAGGGGGGGGGGGGGGTTGGTGGGAGGTGAAGGTGGGATGGGATGGGAAGGAGGGAGAGGGGGGTTTTGGAAAAGGAGGGGAAGGAAAAGAGGGGAAGGGGGGGGGGAATGGAATAGTATTCTTCAAATGTTGTCAGGTCGCATTTGAATTTTGCTGGTTCTGGTATTGAATGTATGAAATGCTCCCGGTGTCGCTCATCAGGGATTGGATCGAAGTCCAGTGTTCCCCATCTAGAAAATGTAGAGCACAATCTTTACCCACAGTCCAAAGTTTCTCGTATTCTGTTTGAACTAGACCTGGCGGAAACGCCGGATTGCCTAGTATTGGGGATAACGGGGATTGTCTTGATGTCAGGGAAGTCGTTTTGATCATAATAGAGCCTATTTGTAACATGGTACCTATGATAGGATGTGTCGTCATATCTGGAGGTAGTTTTTCATGACTTGTTTTATATATGTTGTCTTATGATTTATTAATGATTAGTGGTTGCTCACTAATTAAAGCGGAGGGCCACCCTAAAATAAAAAATTGCATTAATATTCTTAAGATTTTTTTTAAAGAAAACGTTTGAGAAAAAATAAAATTTTTTAACTTACCTGAAACCCCTGTTGCTAGGCAGTCTTCCTAATCTGCCGCTTCCTATTCCGCGGCGCTTCCTCCTCTTCGGCGAGCGGCCCCATTGCCTTCTGAGACATGTGTGTGTCCCAGAAAACAACAGGGCCATTCACAAAGCACTGCGCGACTCGCGAATGCGCAGTAGGAAATGGGCAGTGAAGCCGCAAGGCTCCACTGCCTGTTTCCCTTCGTTAAGATGGAGGCGCCGGCAGCCAATCCGATGGACGGATCGGCCTCGGGGCCCGACATCGCAGGCTCACTGGACAGGTGAGTGTCTTTATTAAAAGTCAGCAGCTACAGTGTTTGTAGCTGCTGACTTTAAAAAAAAAAAAAATTGCGGCCGGAACACTCCTTTAAGCGCTGCTTATAGAGTATACATTTAAAGGGTAAGTTCACCTTTGTACACTTTTTTTTCTAAATTCCAGCTCCCCTATGCACCAATATAGCATTCATGTACTTTTTTTGCAAACCTATCAATATCACTTACTTTTCTTGTGTTAGGCCACATTTCCAGACGTTTCCATTAGTAATGTCTTTTTCCTGATGAGACTTTAGGTCATGACACAGGAAGGAGTTGACCATCTGACCTCATTAGCACACACCCTGCATCATCCACCCTCCCATTCCCAGCTGCATGTTTTTTAAATGAAATGCAATCAATCAATGATCACCCTTCTCACGAAATAAAAATTTAAATTTAAATGTATCACCACAAGATGGCGTTGTGGAAACAGATAGGTATGAGTGTGCCAACGTTCTAACTATATTGCAAAATGTATTCAAAAGAAGGGAACATGGACTTTAGAGGCACATCTGTAGCGTTGAAATACAAAATGAACTTTTATTAATCTTTAAAATTCACATTTTTGACATGACATGTTAAAAACAAAACACGGTGTTTGGTCTAAACGACGCTCACACCACCTAACACAACCAACTATTACCACAGTGGAACAGATTGATCAATAATGAGATGTCAAATGGAAGGAACAACTGGTTGGTGGTGGCTGATCAGTGTATTCTGAGAGCGGATACACATCTTAAGAATACAATACCTTATTGATATTTTTACATTCTACATTTTGATATTGTTCTTGTAATATTTTGCTATTTTATTATAAAATCAATTTTTGAGTTTTTACACGAGAACTGAACGGATTTTCTTGAACTTTCCTCATCAATATAATTTACAGAATATTGATATTAATACCATAAAAACAGTATTTAACAATGGCAGGGGGGGCTCTGCCTCACCTGCCTCCCCTGACTGCATGTCCCTGCTCAGACTGTCGAAGGAGAGGTAAGTATTGTCAACTTTAATTCTGCTTTAAGTTGCAAAGGCAGCCTAAAAGGTGGTGTACAAGTAGCATTCGCAGCTGTGATGAAAATGATCCTGTAAATGACAGGGACTCCATACCTCCCAACTTTTTGAGATGGGAATGAGGGGCACCTATCAGCAAAAATATGCAGGCATAGGACACCCCCCCCGCCATGCCCCCTTAACCACTTCAACCCCAGAAGATTTGGCTGCTCAATGACCAGAGCATTTTTGCGGTCGCGCGACGCTGTACCCAAACAAAATTGACGTCCTTTTTTTCCCACAAATAGAGCTTTTTTTTGGTGGTATTTAATCATCTCTATGGTTTTTATTTTTTGCGCTATAAACAAAAAAAGAACAATTTTTTTAAAAAACAAACACAATATTTTGTACTTTTTGCTATAATAAATATCCCCAATTTTTTTTTAAAAAAAGCAAATTTTTTTCTCAGTTTAGGCCAATATGTATTCTTCTACATATTTTTGGTAATAAAAATCGCAATAAGCAAATATTGATTGGTTTGCACAAAAGTTATAGCATCTACAAAATAGGGGATAGATTTATGGCATTCTTTTTTTCTTTTTTTTTACTAGTAATGGCGGCGATCTGCGATTTTTATCATGACTGCGACATTATGGCGGACACATCGGACACTTTTGACACATTTTTGGGACGATTGACAACTATACAGCGATCAGTGCTATTAAATGCACTGATTACTGTATAAATGTCACTGGCAGGGAAGGGGTTAACTGTGTTCCCTGACTGTGTGTTCTAACTGTAGGGGGAGGGGACTGACTAGAGGGGATGACAGATCGTGATTCCTAGCAATTAGGAACTCACGATCTGTCACACCTCTCAGAACAGAACAGGGATTTGTGTGTTTACACACACACGTCCCTGTTCTGCCTCTTGTGCCTACAATCGCTCGTGGCTGGCGGTCATCGCTACCATAGGCCACGAGCATCGGCACCCCCGCAGTGCAGCGCGCGCACCTGCTATCCTGCTTAAAGGAGCCGAAGTATAGCTACGATGGCTAGCGGGATCGTGCTGACCTGCCGCAGTATATTGACGGCGGCTGGACGGCAATCGGTTAAACGAGAATTGTACAAAAAAAAAAAATAAGATTGGTTAAACCCACAAGTGCTTTTTTTTTACCACTACTATTCCTTCATATTGGCTTTTGGAATTTACAAATGCAGCAAATTAGAAATCAGATGAAAGGTTTAGCGCTGGGAAACACTTTTTGATAGATAAAAAGTGCAATTTATATACAAAATATATAGATCAGATCAAAATGAGGGACAAATGAGGAGGAATGAGGGACAGAGGGACATTGCTCCAAACCAGGGACAGTTGAGAACTATGGGACTCTTCAAACACAAACCAGAACCACTGTATAACTAGAAGGTTAAAGCGGAGTTCCACACAAAAGTTCAACTTCCGTTTTCCGGATCCCCCCCCCCCCCTCCGGTCTCAAATTTGGCACCTTTCAGGGGAGAGGGGAGAGCAGATACCTGTCTAATACATGTATTTTGCTCCCACTTCCGGGCATAGATACCCACGCCACCTGTGGGTATCTACGCCACTTCCCGCCCCCCCCCCCCCCCCCCACTGTCTTCTGAGAGACACACGGGTCCCAGGAGACAGCAGGGACCAGTGGCGAGTCGCGCATGCGCAGTAGGGAAGCAGGAAGTGAAGCAGGAAATTCACTTCCTGATTCCCTTACTGAAGATGGCGGCGGCAGCACCCGAGAGCCGAGCGACAGATCGGCTTCGGGTGCCGACATCGCGGGCGCCCTGGACAGGTAAGTGTCCATATTTTAAAAGTCAGCAGCTGCAGTATTTGTAGCTGCTGACTTTTAAATAAAAAAAAAAAAGGGGGGGGGGGGGGGGATTGCAGCAATTGCATCAAACCATATTCTCATCACAGTCATACAGTGGCACCAGTTTTAGATACATCCAGACTACAAGCTAACAGACAGGTACTCTTAGCTATGCAGAGTATAGGTAACTAACAAAGGTTTACAGTCATGAAACAGTCAATATAATGCTGACCTTAATCCCTGCAATGCATGCATAAGGCAGGGAACAATCTCATGCAAAGAATAGGAAAGTCATCAGAGACTGCATGAAAAAGTATGCTTAGCACAAAAGAAAACAAATCAGGTTTTGCTACAAAGCAGACACGTCAGGTTTATGGAGGATTAGAAGGAAAGAATCCCTTTCCAGGAGACAATCATTATGTCTTTCCACGTCACACTTTTACAGCCGTGTCAACCAACGTCAGCACTTGGTATAAGCCAGACACACATAAGATGGAAGGGAATTGTCCCTGGTTTTACTGAGGCTGGCAACCCTGATGGGGCCCCCTAGTGGCCCAGGGCCCTCGGTCAGTGCCCGAGTGGCTCAATGGTCAGTCCGCCCCTGGAAGGGATACTTTGTCATATGTTGGCTTCTAAACCAGCCAATTGGTTTTGACGCAGGAGTTGCCAGCAAATATATTCACAAACAGCTTTTTACGCATTTGTTAGGGCTCGTTTAGACGCGCTCTGAAATTTTTAAATACCGCGGACATCCATTAATGCACATATCGTGTAAGACGCGCTATTGATGCGTTTTTGAAGCATTTGCATTACATAACACTTTCCAGTCACCTCATCTGTGTGCTGCAGTATCATCTCGGTTATTAACGCTTTTTGACCGTATCTCAAACATGCTGTAAAAAGCCATTGGGGAATTAGTGAGTTTGCAACGCAGCCCTATGCGAGTTTTACAGTCGGTACCGCTGGTCAAACTCTGCCCCCCCATGTTAAAAATGCAAAGCATCACAGCCATGTGGCATCTGTACAGCCTCATCCAGCTGTATTGGGACAGTTCTGATTGGCAGCCAGGAGGCAGTAAAATCGTAGCTCAGCCATCCATTTTACCACCCCCCTGGCTGCCCGTTTGAAAGAGCATGCAAAGCCAGTCGAAGGCTCTATGTCAAATTACAGCGCAAAAATGCAAACCGGAACGTGTGAACAACACTGTCTACTGCAATGGACATAATTGCCACGGAGCATTGACAAGCGTTAGTCGGGCTTCAATAACACAGATGAAACGCCTGGTTTTGAGGCTGGTGTAAACAGCCTTGAGCCGCCCATACATGGATTGATGGATTGAAATTTAGCCCAGTTCAGCAGGGAACGTACGAATTTCGATCTATGTATGGGCACCCTGGTTGTACACAAATCGGTCTATCGATCGACTTGTGTACAACTAGCCTGTTGGGTTTCTCCTGAATAATTAGTGCCATTGGCTATAGCTGGCAACACTGATCGTTGGGAAGGCTTCCTGCCAGCACAACACAATAGCGCTGTGGGAGGATTTCCCTCATTAACACTATGGGGTTGATTTACTAAAGGCAAATAGACTGTGCACTTTGCAAGTGCATTTGCTCCAGGGATTAGTAAATGAGGGGAAGCTCTGCTGACTTCCATCATCCAATCATGCGCAAGCAAAAATGTTTTTTTTTTTGTTTTTTGTTTTTTTATCTTCCTTGCATGTGACTGGGCATTTTTTTCAAAGTGAAGCTTTCCTCATTTACCAAGTCCTGGGGCAACTGCACTTTGCAAAGTGCACAGTCTATTTGCCTTTAGTAAAACAACCCCTGGCTAGGTTGATAGGGGAATCTAGCCATTTTCTTTTCTTTCCACCCATGGTGGAAGGAAAGAAAATTGCATAATGTATGGCCTGCCTTAGACTCGCAGAATTGGGGCTTCGATGGGCTTTTGTTTGCTTCTAATGGGTTCTGAACCCCTTTACATTTCTAAAGGGGTGGAAAAGCTGCTTGAAGCAAGTCAAATGCAGGTAAGAAAAAGGTCAACTGCAGGACAAATGCACCTGTCAATGAATTCTGAATGATCTCAGAATTGTCTCAAACTAATTCCACTGAAACAAAACTAAAGCTGGTCAACACAGACCCTTTATTCAATAATTGCACATTTTAGTCTAAGGTACAAAACTGTTCTAATTTGAACCAACAAGAGTTTTGCAAAACTCTCAACAGTGGCAATAGAGTGACCACAGAAAGCCATTCGCAGCTATGCAACCATTGAAGAGCCCAAGAAAAAAGCAACGAGATGATCCAACCACAACGCTTACCGTGCTGTATTATGGCGTGTTCCAGAAGACGGCGACCCAGCTGCTCCCCATCACCCCTAGTCTTGGACTCTTGTTCTTGGATAAACCAAGTAATCATCTCTGAAGCCACAAAGGCGCGCTCGTATTTGACTCCATCCTCTTCTCTGGCTTGTAGAAGAGGGTAGTCCGAGTTCATCACCCTGTCATAACACAAACAGCAGCATGTTACATTCCTCATTGGTTTCGGCAAAGGCCAAACTATTGAATAAAACTTCTTATATGTCTGTGCAACAACTTAGACCCCCACATCTCACTAAAAGAACAAAAAAAGTATAAAGGTTTATTACAGTTCATCTGTGTGAGGACAGGGCCCGTTCACCCCATACGTGGGGGTATCCTCCGCACGTACGCAGTCACTAATACCCACCTCTGCCACCTCACTTCCAGTGACAGAATGAGGTCCCACTCTGAACCAAGCATGGACCTCATGCATGCACTTGATAACTTCTTCAGCTCTCCCATACCAACGGCTAGGTCCATGGGGTATCTGTGTTGTGTTGCTTTTGGGGAACAGACCGCTAGGAAGGGAGCCAGGACATCAATGCCCCTTGCTAGTACTTGTCACCCATGCTTGGTACTATTCTTCGCTGTCTGACTGCTATTACATTCCCATCAGTTCATGGTTACCCGTAGCAACTATATACTTCCCGCCAGCTCCTTTGCTGAGATAATCCTTTGTGGTGGCCTTCCATTCTTACACTTCACCCTATATGTGCTTTACAGGCCCTGTTCTTCTAATACGCCATGTACCTTTATTCACCCCTTTGAATAACTTCAGACCAGGCTGAAAACAGTGGAAAAACTTTACTGGAACTTTTTCAGCAATACAATCCAACAATGTGAGAACATAGTTTCTCCCTAATGAAAATGTCCAGGCTACCTGGTGCATACCTTCCCCAAGGTGGAAGTCCATGCTTGGTAGAGTCCTGGTTAGGTGGTTCTCATCAGTGTGCTCAAGGATTGCTGGTGGTTACATCCTTTGGCTTGACCTCCCCATTCTTCCCATGCAGGCTGCCAGCCCATGAGCAGAGCCATCCCCCCTATTATATATAGCACAGGGTGGAGGAAGGAGCCCAGAAAATGCCCGGGAAAGCGCAAAGAAAGATTTAACCCCTTCTCACTCATACTTGGCATGGATGGACTGAACCATGTCAAAGTTTGATTGTCCTCCCTCCTCTGCTTGTCTGCGCTCACAGTGGGCTATAAGTAAAATTCTCCTGGGAATACATTCAGCACCATCTCTGCCAACCAGGCCACAGTGATCCCTGCGTCTGTTCTGATCCCTACTGCACCTACATTAAATCGAACTGCACTGGGTCATAGGTGAACTGTGCCAGAGACCACCTCTTCCAAGTGGTCCCAGTGGTCCCAGGCATGGTACACTTAACCATTTCTGGACATAGTTTGGAACACTCACACCTCACAACTGAACAAGACCAAGGGGGTGAGCCAAACCTACAACTAAAATTACTAAAAGCTAGGGACCATCATGGCAGTCAGACAACTAGCATTTTCAGAAGGAAGTCAAGAACACCAACTTGTGAAGTTCTCCTAACCTAAAATGGGAAATTGTCAAAGAATGATACCTGCATAAGAAGCTTCAAAACAGAAGTTGTCTTGGCCCCCTAGGCCACTTACTAGGTCCATCAGTCTATTCAGCTTCACTGCCCAGTATATAGTATATATAAAGAGTGTAAGGCCCATTAGGGTGATAGTTCATTAGGAAGGCAAAGAAACTACCTAGCTGCTTTTATGGCAGTAAGGCATCACTCTACCACTGCTCCCTTGCCAGCAAATGAGATTCTGCAGTGTTTCAGGCATTGAGAGAGCAACACCATAGAAACAGATAAATAATCTATTGATCTTGTTATCAAATTGCCACCACTGACAAGGCCACTGGTCTGACATGGGCCTAGGCAATGACAGGTCACCAGTCCAAGCAGGTGACACGCACTGCAAGCACATCCAATGCTTCAATAAGTAGATTAAATTATGGCAGCACAGCTACTTGGAATGTACACCGATCCGCCATAACATTATGACCACTGAAAGGTAAAGTGAGTATTAATGATTATCTTGACAATGGCATCTAAAAGTGGGTAGGATAGATCAGGCAGCAAGTGAACATGCTGTCCCTGAAGTTGATGTGTTGAAAGCAGAAAAAATGGGCAAGCGTAAAGTTTTGAGCAAATGTAACATGGACCAAATTGTAATGGCTAGATGACTGGGTCAGAGCATCTTCAAAAAAACTGCAGCTCTTGTGGGATGTTCCCGGTCTGTAATGGCCAGGATCTACCAAAAGTGGTCAAAAGTAAAGAAAACCACCAAACTGGTAACAGGGTCATGGGCAGCTAAAGCTCATTGATGTACATTGGGTGCAAAAGCTGGCCTGTGTAGTCTGTTCCAATAGAAGAACTACTGCTCAAATTTCTGAAAAAGTTAATGCTGGTTCCGATAGAAAGGTTTCAGAACACGCAATGTATCGCAGTTTGTTGCGTATAGGGCTGCATAGCTGCAGACCGGTCAGGGTGCCAATGCTGACCCGTGTCCACAGCCAAAAGCACCTACAATGGCCACGCAAGCATCAGAACTAAACAGAGCAATAGAGGAAGATGGTCTGGTCTGATGAATTCAAGAACGGTTTGAGGAACACAAGTTTGAGGCGTTGACTTGGCCTCCAAACTCTCCAGATCTCAATTCAATCGATCATCTGTGCAATGTGCTAGAACAAGTCCAATCCATGGAGGCCCCACCTCGAAACTTACAGGACCTAAAGAATCTGCTACTGGTAGTTTGGTGCCAGATACCACAGAATACCTTCAGAGTTCTAGTGGGGTCCATGCCTCGACGGGTTATGGTGGTTGGGCATAATATTAGTGTATTTCCTTGTGGTCTAAGAATATCTAAAATTCAGCAGATTCCGGAAATGTCCATGCTGTATAAACAAATACTTTGTATCCGACCGGGTTTAATGTTCACCATTAGTTGAAGAATGAGCATTAGTAGTCTGGCTGTAAGATTTCTTTCCCATCGTAGTCACTCAACTGCAACTGCAGCTGTAATATCTCTGTCCCAGTTTCTATCATTCTTGGCCAACCTCCACCAGTCTCATCAGCCAAGAGAGTTTGTAAATGATCTGACAGTCACTGCAGAATTACTCCTGAATTATACATCGATCTCATACTATGGCCACTGAAACTTGACTGTGACCAGCAAGCTGCACCCAGAATAAGGAAAGAGCCAGTGGGAACTGGAATAAAGTGTTAATGGAAGAAGAAAGGCAATTACAGAATTCTAGTTGAGAATGAGCAGGGCCGGTGCTACCACTAGGCAAACTAGGCAGCCGCCTAGGGCGCTCTGCTGCCTAGGGGCGCCCGGCCGCTGGTTTCCCTCCGCATCTGCATGCTTTGCAGGCTGCAGCATGTAACTAACTCAGTCTGACCGGTAGTGTAATTAGAGGTGTAGCGCAGCACTGGAGCCAGCGCTAGAGGAAGCAGAGCCGATGCTTCCTGTATAGTGGCGCCTTCTGTCACATGGGCAGGGCAAAGGGGGTGGAGTCAGGGGTGGAGCCAATGGGGCGGCAAAATAAGGTTTCGCCTAGGGTGTCAAAAATCCTTGCACCAGTCCTGAGAATGAGGCAAATGTAATCATGTACAATACACCTACATTCATTCTCCTGATATGGAGATTATTGGAGGAAAACCTGGGCACCATTGCACTCTTGGCGTCCCTCTCTGCAGTTGTCTGCCCAGTACTGTCTATGGGAACTACATAGTCAGCAGAGGGGCGTGCCAAGAGTAAAAGTCAGGGAACAGCAACAACAAGGAGATTCTTCGAGTGTAAGTGCATCTTATTATACTGCCCCCAGAGATCCCCATACACAAGTAATAGAACATGTTGAAATACTGTGAACAACAAGCTGGACATAGGTTTCATTAGAAGTGTGTCTTCAGTTTTTACAGCGCTGGCAGTGTTGCTGCAACCTACATTCATTCCTATGGAAACGCTGTCCACCAAAACATAGATGGCCATAGGAAAGGATGGAGACTATGCATCTGCAGAAGCAGTAAAGCTCTGGGCAAAGAAGAGAGAGCAAGAGCAAATGAGAGAGGAAGAGAGAGAACTAGAGGGAGAGAGAGAACTAGAGAGAACGAGAGAGAGAAGTGGAGAGAATGAGAGAGGGAGAGAGAGAACTAGAGAGAGGGAGAGAGAGAACGAGAGAGAGAAGTAGAGAGAACGAGAGAGAGAACTAGAGAACGAGAGAGGGAGAGAGAGGGAGAGAGAGAACTAGAGAGAGAGACAGAGAGAACTAGAGAGAATGAGAGGGAGAGAGAAAATGAGAGAGAACAAGAGAGGGAGAGAACGAGAGAGAGAGAGAACGAGAGAGAGCACGAAAGAGTGAGCATGAGAGAGCACAAGAACGAGAGGACAAGAGGGGGGAACGAGAGGGGGAGAACGAGAGGATGAGAGGGGGAGGACGAGAGGGGGAGAACGAGAGGATTAGAGGGGGAGGACGAGAGGGGGAGAACGAGAGGATTAGAGGGGGAGGACGAGAGGGGGAGAGGGGGAGGACGAGAGGGGGAGAACGAGAGGATTAGAGGGGGAGGACGAGAGGGGGAGAACGAGAGGATTAGAGGGGGAGGACGAGAGGGGGAGAACGAGAGGACGAGAGGGGAAGGACGAGAGGGGGAGAACGAAAGGGGGAGAACGAGAGGATGAGAGGGGGAGTACGAGAGGGGGAGAGGGGGAGAGGGGGAGAACGAGAGGACGAGAGGGGGAGGACGAGAGAGGGAGAGAAAGAACGAGAGAGGGAGAGAAAGAACGAGAGAGGGAGAGATAGACCGTGAGAGGGAGAGAAAGAACGAGAGAGGGAGAGAAAGAACGAGAGAGGGCGAGAAAGAACGAGAGAGGGCGAGAAAGAACGAGAGAGGGCGAGAAAGAACGAGAGAGGGCGAGAAAGAACGAGAGAGGGCGAGAAAGAACGAGAGAGGGAGAGAAAGAACGAGAGAGGGAGAGAAAGAACGAGAGAGGGAGAGAAAGAACGAGAAAGGGAGAGATAGAACAAGAGAGGGAGAGATAGAACGAGAGAACAAGAGAGGCAGAGATAGAACGAAAGAATGAGAGAGGGAGAGATAGAAAGAGAGAGGGAGAGATAGAACGAGAGAACGAGAAAAGGAGAGAAGGAGAGAGAGAACTAGAGAGAACGAGAGAGGGAGAGAGAAAACTAGAGAGAATGAGAGGGAGAGAGAGAACAAGAGAGGGAGAGAACAGGAGAGAATGAGAGAGAGCACGAAAGAGAAAGCACGAGAGGGGGAGAACGAGAGGACAAGAGAGGGAGGGGGAGAACGAGAGGACGAGAGGGGGAGGACGAGAGGATGAGAGGGGGAGAACGAGAGGACGAGAGAGGGAGAGATAGAACGTGAGAGGGAGAGATAGAACATGAGAGGGAGAGATAGAACGTGAGAGGGAGAGATAGAACGAGAGAGGGAGAGATAGAACGAGAGAGGGAGAGATAGAACGAGAGAGGGAGAGATAGAACGAGAGAGGGAGAGATAGAACGAGAGAGGGAGAGATAGAATGAGAGAGGGAGAGATAGAATGAGAGATAGAACGAGAGAATGAGAGGGAGAGAGAGAACGAGAGGGAACAAGAGAGGGAGAGAACAGGAGAGAACGAGAGAGAGTACGAAAGAGAGCATGAGAGGGGGAGAACGAGAGGACAAGAGGGGGAGGACGAGAGAGGGAGGACGAGAGGGGGAGAACGAGAGGACGAGAGGGGGAGAACGAGAGGATGAGAGGGGGAGGACGAGAGGGGGAGAGGGGGGACAGGACGAGAGAGGGAGAGATAGAATGTGAGAGGGAGAGATAGAACGTGAGAGGGAGAGATAGAACGAGAGAACGAGAGAGGGAGATATAGAACGAGAAAGGGAGAGAGGGAGAGATAGAACAAGAGAGGGAGAGATAGAACGAGAGAGGGAGAGATAGAACGAGAGAGGGAGAGATAGAACGAGAGAGGGAGAGATAGAACGAGAGAGGGAGAGATAGAACGAGAGAGGGAGAGATAGAACGAGAGAGGGAGAGATAGAGGAGGGAGGGAGAGATAGAGGAGGGAGGGAGAGATAGAACGAGGGAGGGAGAGATAGAACGAGAGAGGGAGAGATAGAACGAGAGAGGGAGAGATAGAACGAGAGAGGGAGAGATAGAACGAGGGAGGGAGAGATAGAGGAGGGAGGGAGAGATAGAACGAGGGAGGGAGAGATAGAACGAGAGAGGGAGAGATAGAACGAGAGAGGGAGAGATAGAACGAGAGAGGGAGAGAGAATGAGAGAGGGAGAGAGAACGAAAGAGGGAGAGATAGAATGAGAGAGAGAATGAGAGAGGGAGAGAGAATGAGAGAGGGAGAGAGAATGAGAGAGGGAGAGAGAATGAGGGAGAGAGAATGAGAGAGGGAGAGAGAACGAAAGAGGGAGAGAGAACGAAAGAGGGAGAGATAGAATGAGAGAGAGAACTGTAAATAAAATATTGCTAAAACACATCTATAAAAAAGGAGCAATACATTTCTCCTCACTTCCTGTGTGGTCACCTGGACAGCAGTGAAGTTCAGTCTTCCTAACAGATGGTAATAAAAGCCTGACAGGGGTCATAACCTTTCCCTGTCCCAACCGAAACAAGAAAATATATGTTCTGGCCAAGGCCTGGCTTTAAATAGGGAACGTTTTGGGCAGGAGAAGGTCCTTCACATTACATACTTTTCAGAAATGCGCTGTCCTCGTGCGAAAACCATAATTTCTAGGTCCAGTGGGGAAGTTCCATCATCTTTTCTAAAGCGGTAGAAGCGTCCTGAATCTTTAAAACTCCTATATTGATCACACACTGCAATGACAAAGAAAAGGTCAGGGTACAATCAGAAAACATGGCAAACCATTTGTACGTACAGCAAAAACGTGTATGTAAGGGCAATCTACTACAAATAACACATCTTTCCTAGAAGAAAAATGGGATAACCGCACTCAGATATGCAGAAAATCATAGGAGTTTATTGAAGACAATCCATCAAAACAGACACAACAGCATCTACAGGACAGGAACAGCATTGACGCTTTTCTAGCTCCAAGTGCTTAGTCATAACGACTAAGCGCTTGGAGCGTGAAACGCGTCAGCGCTGTTCCTGTCCTGTAGATGCTGTTGTGTCTGTTTTGATGGATTGTCTTCAATAAACTCCTATGATTTTCTGCATATCTGAGTGCGGTCATCCAATTTTTTTCTTCCAGGAGTCTGCAGTTGCGAGCTGGACCTGCATCTTTTCATGTGGAATTAAAGGGCTAGATTGAGGTGGACAGACCTGAAGTAGTATGGCTTGGATAACACATCTTTCCCAGCTGACAAAGGGTAGAGGGAACGCTTTCTCTTACAGTCATTGTCCCACCAAGGAGCTCACAATCCAATTTTAAGATAAAAATGCTAATTTAAAAAACATAAAGTGGAAATTCAGCTTTGCCAAAATGCACACTATGCTGCTCCATATTAGTACAGCAGAATCGTGTGATACACCTAACTTCCAGCCAGGGCTTCCTTTCTTTAGTAGGCTTTCCTACTAAAGAATGTAGTCCAAAAATGCTTTTAAAAGAATCCTCTGCAGCCTGCAATGGCTCCCTCCAGAGTTATTGTAGGGATGGTGCATCCATTGACAAAAGCGCCCCCTAGTGCCACGTGAGGGCTCTTAGTCCTATTCTTTCAGGCCGCACATGCGCAGTGCGTCTCCTGCCACCTATGATGAGCTCAGCGGCTGCAACAGGAGAACTGTTGAACTAAAAGGAAGCCCTGGTTCAGGTTAGGTTTAGCTTTAGGTTAGGTTTAGCACAGTATGCTTCTATACCCATATGGCACAGCATGGTGTGCTTTCTGGTCAAGTTGAACTTTAACCACTTGACCTCCGGAAGATTTACCCCCCTTCCTGACCAGGCCATTTTTTTCTATATAGCACTGCGTTACTGACAATTGCGCGGTCGTGCGACACTTTACATAAATAAAATGTACTGTATATACTCGAGCATAAGTTTTTCAGCACATTTTTTTGTGCTGAAATTGCCCCCCCTCAGCTTATACTCGAGTCAAGCACTTTTCTGCAGCAGGGAATGACATTTTCCGAACTGACTTTGGGGCCCCGTATCTCGGGGGGGGGGGACATGGTGCTAGGAACCCCACATTTGGTGTGCAGTGGAACTAGCACTACTAAATATCCAAAGCTGGGGTTCCTAGCACCAAGTGGCCCCCGAGATACGGGGCCCCAAAATCGGTTCAGAAAATGTCATTCTCTGCTGCAGAAAAGTGCTTGACATTTTCCAAACCGACTTTGGGGCCCCGTATCTCGGGGCCACTTAATGCTAGGAATCTAGCTAGGAGTGCTAGTTCTCCTAGGTTTGCACACCAAATTTGGGGTTCCTGGCACCAAGTGGCCCGGAGATACGGGGCCCCCTAAGTCAGTCAACTGTGTCCATCTGCAGCAATGTCATTTCGGGACCCTTTGGGTCCAGAAACCCCAAATTTTGGCTGCAGCTAGGGGGTATCTAGGAACCCTTAACTACCTAGTTTGAAGTTTGGGAGACTTGTGGCTGCAAATGGGCACAGTGAGGCTGCAAATGGGCACAGTGAGGCTGCAAATGGGCATTGTTGACCCTCTTTTCCACTTACAGTACCTGCGCATTTCTCACCGTCGGCTTATACTCCAGTCAATAAGTTTTCCCAGTTTTTTTGTGGTAAAATTAGGTGCCTCGGCTTACATTCGGGTCAGCTTATACTCGAGTATATACGGTATGTCCTTTTTTTCCCACAAATAGAGCTTTCTTTTGGTGGTATTTGAGCACCCCTGCGTTTTTTTTTTTGTTTTGTTTTGCGCTATAAAACAAAAATAATATCGACAATTTTGAAAAAAGAAAAATAGGTTTTACTTTCTGCTATAAAACATATCCAATAATAGGATTGAAAAAAAAGACTAATTTCTTTATAAATTTAGGTCCATCTGTATGCTGCTACATATTTTTGGGAACAATAAATTTTACTAGTAATGACGGCGATCAGCGACTTCTAGCTATTGCGATATTGCGGCAGACATTCTGACACTAATGGCGCGTACACACGATCGGAATTTCGGCCCGCAAAAGACCGATGAGATTTTTTTCGTCGGAAAATGCGACCGTGTGTATGCTCCATCGGTCTTTTGCTGGCGGAATTCCAGCCAACAAAAGATTGAGAGCATGCTCTTAATTTTTCGGTCGGGAAAAGTTCCTATCCGAAAATGCGATCGTCTGTGGCAATTCAGACATGCAAAATCCCTACGCATGCTCGGAAACAATTCGACGCATGCTCGGAAGCACTGAACTTAATTTTCTCGGCTCACCGGAAAAGCCGTCATATCTTTTTCCGATGAGAAATCCGCTTGTGTGTACGCGGCGTTACAGTTTTGACACTGAGAACTAGTGACACTAACACAGTGACTGTACTAATACCCCTGGCTTAGAAGGGGTTAACATCAGGGGCAAGCAAAGGGATACATCTGTGTTTTACTACACTGTGGGAGGTGCTTTTACTAGGGGAAGTGATGGATTTTATTCTCTGCTTTGCAGGAACTCCATCACTTCCCCCCTGTCAGAACAGTGATCTGACTTGTTTACATAGGAAAATGGCAGTTCTGTCTCTGCGCCCGAAGATCGGGGCGGGGGGTGCTGGCAGACATCGGGTACCTGGCACTCGCTGATTGGCTTCCGCTGTGTACATTGACAGCGTAAGCGGGCCACCGGCAGTGCGCATGCGTGCCCCCTACCCGGAAGTGTCGGATCACACACATACATACTGTGACGGTATGCGAGGTGTGCTAATGGATAATCGGTATATTTCACCTTGCATGCATTCTATTGCAAGAGACTGAACCGGAATCCGGCCCGGGTATTTCCAGCCTCTGTGGCAGGCTTGGTTCCGGTCCGGATGTTGTGGTCCACTTGAGTCCACGCTCAGGTGGACTTTAAATGAGCAGAAAGAGAGCACAGCAGAGCTCTGGCCTGAGACTCAGAAGGGAATCAGAGAGAAGAGCTCTGTTTGGATTTAACCGCTTCCGGACCACCCACCGTCATTGTACGTCGGTACTTTGAAGGCGGATATCGTTGTTATGGCCTGCAGCTAGCTGCCATAACCCCGGTATACTTTTCTTCAGTGAGAGGTCTGGTCTCTATGACAGATTCACCGCAAGATCACTTTTATCGGCGGCGAGAGAGAACCCCCCCCTCCCACCGCGATCCGGTGCCCTCTGCTGCTTACCGGAGTCGTCGGCAGCGGTGGAGGCGATCGGATCCTTCCTTTGGCCTCACATGAAGACGAGTGAGGGGAAGATGGCCCCCACCCATCTCCATATCATTCCGGGGGCGGAAGCGACGTCAAACCGTCACTTCTGCCCATAGCTCTTAAAGGGCCATTTTTATTTTTTACATTTTTTTAAATGACAATTTTTATTTTTTTTATTGCATTTTAGTGTAAATATTATTATTATTATTCAGGATTTATATAGCGCCAACAGTTTACGCAGCGCTTTACAATATAAAAGGGAGACAATACAGTTATAATACAATAAAATACAAGAGGATTAAGAGGGCCCTGCTCAGAAGAGCTTACAATCTAATAGGGTGGGGCAGGTGGTACAAAAGGTTGTAACTGTGGGGAATGAGCTGGTGGAAGTGGTAGGAGATTAGTTGGAGACATTATAGGCTTTCCTGAAGAGATGAGTTTTCAGGGATCGCCTGAAGGTAGCAAGAGTAGGGGATAGCCGGATAGATGGAGGTAGCGAGTTCCAGAGGATGGGAGAGGCTCTGGAGAAATCCTGGAGACGAGCATGGGAGGAGGAGATGAGAGAGCTTGAAAGCAGGAGGTCTTGAGAAGAGCGGAGAGGTCGATTTGGGTGATATTTGGAGACAAGATTGGTGATGTAGCTCGGGGCAGAGTTGTGAATGGCTTTGTATGTTGTGGTTAGTATTTTGAAATTAATTCGCTGGGTGACTGGGAGCCAGTGTAGGGATTGTAGGAGAGGGTTGGCAGACACTGAGTGGTTGGTAAGGTGGATAAGTCTGGCAGCAGCATTCATGATAGACTGAAGAGGGGATAGCCTATGGAGAGGTAAGCCAATGAGAAGGGAGTTGCAATAGTCAAGGCAAGAGATAACAAGGGAGTGAATGAGGAGCTTGGTGGTTTCATTTGTTAAAAAGGGGCAAATTTTAGAGATGTTACGGAGGTGAATTGTACAAACTTTTGACAACGATTGGATTTGAGGCTGAAATGACAAGTCAGAGTCTAGGATTACACCGAGTACCCTGGCGTGAGGGGAGGGACTGTTGATTTTAATGGAAAGTCATGGAGGGGGGCACGGGTGGGGGCGGGGGGGAATATTAATAGCTCAGTTTTAGAGAGATTTAGTTTGAGGAAGTGGTGCGACATCCATGCTGATATGTCAGTTAGTTAGTAATGTGAGAGGAGACTGAAGGAGTGAGGTGAGGAGTAGACAGATAGATTTGGGTGTCATCAGCGTATAAGTGGTATTGGAAGCCATGGGCAGTTATTAAGTGACCAAGGGAAGTGGTGTAGATAGAGAAGAGAAGGGGGTCCAAGAACAGAGCCTTGGGGGACCCCCACAGAAAGGGGCAATGGAGAGGAGGAGACAGAGTTGTAGGTGACACCGAAGGAGCGCTGTGATAAATAGGCAGAGAACCAGGATAGAGCAGAATCTCAGAGGCCAAGGGAATGTAGCTTATTGAGAAGGAGCGGGTGGTCAACAGTATCAAAGGCCGCAGAGAGGTCAAGTAGTAGGAGTATGGAGTACTGGCTGTTGGTTTTAGCAGTTAGTAAATCGTTAGTGAGTTTTAGTAAGGCAGTTTCTGTAGAGTGCTGCGAGCGAAAGCCAGACTGTAAGGGGTCAAGAAGGTTATTTTCACTGAGGTAGGAGCTAAGACGGTTGTAGATTAAGCGTTCTAGAAGTTTAGAGGTGAATGGGAGCAATGAGATGGGTCTTAAGTTGTTCAGGTTAGTAGGGTCCAGTGAGGGCTTTTTAAGTATGGGAGTGATCTGCACATGTTTTTCACGGTCCCCCTCCTGTGACTTCACCATTAATATCAACAACACAACCATTGGTCCCTCCACACATGCCAGAGTCCTGGGTGTAATCCTTGACTCTGACCTCTCCTTCAGCCCCCATATCCAATCACTGGCTAAATCCTGCCGCCTTAACCTCCGCAACATCTCCAAAATTCGACCCTTTCTGACTAATGACACTACAAAACAACTTATTCACTCTTTGATTATTTCCCGCCTCGACTATTGCAACTCTCTCCTTAATGGCCTACCCTTAAGCAGGCTATTCCCCCTTCAGTCTATTATGAATGCTGCTGCTAGACTAATACACCTCACTAATCGATCCGTGACTGCTGCTCCTCTCTGCCAATCCCTTCACTGGCTTCCCCTACCCCACCGTGTAAAATTCAAAATGCTAACCATAACATACAAGGCCATTCACAACATCGCCCCCATCTACATCACCAACCTCATCTGCAGATATCGCCCAAATCGCCCCCTCCGCTCCTCCCAGGACCTCCTGCTCTCTAGCTCCCTTGTTACCTCCTCCCATGCTCGCCTTCAGGACTTCTCCAGAGCCTCTCCCATCCTCTGGAATTCCCTGCCCCAGTATGTCCAATCAGCCCCTACCCTGTCCACCTTTAGGAGATCCTTGAAAACTCATTTATTCAGGGAAGCCTATCCCACACCCACATAACTGTCCCTGAGCCACCCCCATCAAATCATTCTTTGCAGATATTACCTTTTGTACCACCACCCCCTCCCTTTTAGAATGTAAGCTCTACGAGCAGGGCCCTCCTGTACCTTTTGTATTGTACTGTAATTGTGTTGTCCCCCTTATACATTGTAAAGCGCTGAGTAAACTGTTGGCGCTATATAAATCTCATATAATAATAATAATAATAATAATGTTTTAGAGGGGAGGGGAAGATGCCACTAGAGAGGGAGAGATTGAAGATGTGAGTGAGGGAGCTTAGGATAGAAGAAGAGGGTGACCGTAGTAGTTGTGAGGGAACAGGATCCAAGGGACAATTGGTTAGGTGGGCATCCGAGAAAATTTTTGTAACCTCTTCCGTAGTAGCCAATTCAAAAGAGGAGAGTGTTGAATGTGCTGCTAGGCAAGGTATGTTGGGTGGGGAAGATGTACGCACAGTGGAGGTATCCTCACGAATTGCATCGATCTTGTCTTTGAAGTGATTGGCAATCTCTTGGGCAGTGAGTGAGTTGGTGGGTAGAGGGGGTGGGGGACGAAGCAGAGAGTTAAAGGTTGAGAAGAGCCGACGGGGACTGGATGACAAGGAATTAATAAGAGAGACAAAGTAGGCATGTTTGGCAGCATGGAGGCATGAATTGTATTTTAGAAGGGCAGATTTATATAGGGTGAAGTCTTGCAGGCATTTGGTTTTACGCCACAGTCGTTCAAGAGCATGGCAATGTCTCTTGAGATTTCTAGTGTTGTCAGTTTGCCAGGGTTGTAACGGTCGGGGCCTGATTCTGCGTGTGGTTAGAGGAGCAAGTGCATCTAGTGATGATGAGAGTGAACTATGAGATCTGTGAAAATATGAGATCTGAGGTCTTTTTGACCCCAGATCTCATATATAAGAGGACCTGTCATGCTTTTTTTTTTATTACAAGGGATGTTTACATTCCTTGTAATAGGAATAAAAGTGACACTTTTTTTTTTTTTTTTTAAAAACAGTGTAAAAATAAAAAGGTAAATATTTTTTAAACGCGCCCCGCCCCGACGAGCTCGCGTGCAGAAGCGAACGCATATGTGAGTAGCGCCCGCATATGAAAACGGTGTTCAAACCACACATGTGAGGTATCGCCACGATCGGTAGAGCGAGAGCAATAATTCTGGCCCTAGACCTCTTCTGTAACTTAAAACATGCAACCTGTAGAATTTTTTTAAACGTCGCCTATGGAGATTTTTAAGGGTAAAAGTTTGTCGCCATTCCACAAGCGGGCGCAATCCTGAAGCGTAACATGTTGGGTATCAATTTACTCGGCGTAACATTATCTTTCACAATATAAAAAAAAAATTGGGCTAACTTTACTGTTGTCTTATTTTTTAATTCAAAAAATTTTATTTTTTCCAAAAAAAGTGCGCTTGTAGGACCGCTGCGCAAATACCGTGTGACAGAAAATATTGCAATGACCGCCATTTTATTCTCTATGGTGTTAGAAAAAAAATGTATAATGTTTGGAGGTTCTAAATAATTTTCTAGCAAAAAACAGTTTTTAACTTGTAAACAACAAATCTCAGAAAGAGGCTCGGTCCTTAAAGTGGTGTTCCCATTATGAAAAAAAGAAAAAAGTCAGCAGCTACAAATACTGCAGCTGCTGACTTTTAATAATCGGACACTTACCTGTCCCGGGGTCCAGCGATGCAGGGAATCGAAGCCCCGCTCGTCTCCCCCTCTGTTCGGCGGCGCCAGCATTGTAACTGTGGGCACAGCCGGGCACCCACTGCGCATGCGTGAGCGGCGCCATGCGCTGTGATTGGCGCGCAATCATCTGGGACCTGTCACGTGGAGGTGAGTTTAGAGGTGAGTAAAAAAAAAATTTTCCAGATGTTTTTTTATTTATTTATTTTTTTAGGCACATTCATGATTTTTTTTTTTTTTTTTGGGTGGAACACCACTTTAAGTGGTTAAAAAGAAGGTTTGCTTTACCACATGTTTTGTGGGTGACAGGGACCAGCCCCACATCGTATAAAGAGGAGTCTACTGTTTAGTTTAGCGCCGGATGGCAAGGATTTACTTTACTGTTTTTTGTTTGTTTTCATGACTTTGCAAACCTCTTCTAAATAAAGCTGGCAACCCGCCAGATTTAAAAAAAACTGCCTGCACGCTGACCTTAATTTCCAGAAAAGGTGATCCCCACGAGCTAATCTCCCACGATACATACATATTATTATTATTTTAAACAGGATTTATATAGAGCCAACAGTTTGCGCAGCGCTTTACAATGTAGGGAGACCATACACCAACAGTACAATTCAAAACAAGAGGGTTAGAGAAGCTCTGCTCCTGCGAGCTTACAATCTAATGCCCCGTACACACGGTCGGATTTTCCGATGGAAAATGTGTGATAGGACCTTGTAGTCGGAAATTCCGACCGTGTGTAGGCTCCATCACACATTTTCCATCGGATTTTCCGACACACAAAGTTTGAGAGCAGGCTATAAAATTTTCCGACAACAAAATCCGTTGTCGGAATTTCCGATCGTGTGTACACAAATCCGACGCACAAAGTGCCACGCTTGCTCAGAATAAATAAAGAGATGAAAGCTATTGGCTACTGCCCCGTTTATAGTCCCGACGTACGTGTTTTACGTCACCGCGTTCAGAATGATCGGATTTTCCGACAACTTTGTGTGACCGTGTGTATGCAAGACAAGTTTGAGCCAACATCCGTCTGAAAAAATCCTAGGATTTTGTTGTTGGAATGTCCGATCAATGTCCGACCGTGTGTACGGGGCATAAGAGAGAGGGGCTGGTGAAACAAAAGGTAGGGACTGTGAGGGATGAACTGATGAGGGGAGTAGAAGATTTGGTTGTGAGCTGGAGGCAGGATAGGCCTCCCAGGGATCGCCTAAAAGTGGACAGAGTAAGAGATAGCCAGACAGATTGGGGTAGTGTGTTCCGGAGGATGGGGAGGCTCTGGAGAAGTCCTGGAGATGAGCATGGGAGGAGGAGACAAGGGAGCTAGAGAGCAGAAGGTCTTGGGAGGAGCGGAGAGGACGGTTTGGGTGATATTTGGAGATAAGATTGGTGATGTAGCTCGGCGTAGAATTGTGAATAGAATTGTATTCTTTGGGCAATGGGAAGCCAATGGAGGGATTGGCAGAGAGGAGTGGCAGACACTGAACGCTTGGTAAGGTGGATGAGTCTGGCAGCGGCATTCATGATAGACTGAAGAGGGGATAGCTTGTGGAGAGGTACGCCAATGAGGAGGGAGTTACAATAGTCAAGGTGAGAGACAACAAGGGAGTGAATAAGTTGCTTAGTGGTCTTGACGGTTAGAAAGGGGTGGAGTCTGGACAGTGATTGGATAGGTCAGAGTCTAGGACTACACCTAGTACCTGTGCATGAGGGGAGGGACTGATGGTTGTATTATTGATCTTGATGGAGAAGTCAGGGGAGGGGGCGCGGGCTGGAGGAAAAATTATGAGCTCAGTTTTAGAAAGATTATGTTTGAGGAAGTGGTGTGACATCCATGTTGATATGTCAGTTCGTAAGTTAGTGATGCGAGAGAAGATTGAAGTAGTAAGGTGAGGAGTAAAGAGATAGATTTGTGTGTCATCAGCATAGAGGTGGTACTGGAAGCCATGGGAGTTTATCAACAGACCAAGGGAGGAGGGTCCAAAGATAGAACCTTGAGGTAACCCTACAGAAAGAGGAAGTGGAGAAGAGGAAACAGAGTTATAGGTCACACTGAAGGAGCGCTGTGATAGGTAGGAAGAGAGCCAGGAGAGAGCAGAGTCTTGAAGGCCAAGAGAGTGGAGTCTTTTTGAGGAGGGGGGGATGGTAAACAGTATCAAAGGCTGCAGAGAGGTCGAGTAGTATGAGTATGGAGTAGTGGCCATTGGCTTTAGCAGTTGGTATGTCATTCGTGAGTTTCAGTAGGGCAGTTTCAGTGGAGTGTAGCAAGCGGAAGCCAGACTGTAAGGGGTCAAGAAGGTTGCTGTCAGTTAGGTATGAGCTAAGACAGTTGTAGACTAGGCCTCATGCACACGAGACGCTGTTAAACGCGCGTTCAGAGGCCGTTGGACACTTTTTTCAACCGCCCCTGAACCCATTCAATGTTATCCTATGTGTCCATGTACACAGTCGTTTTTTGGCGTTTTTAGGCAGTTGCGTTTAACCTCGTTTTTCCAGAAGCAAAAAAATGGGTTCAGACGCAAACGTTTTCCACGTTTCAGGCGCCAAACGCAGCTAAACGCGTTTAGCCACGTTTGCGTTTATAAGTGTTTTTAAAGGAATCCTATTTTTTCGACCAGAAAACACAGAAATATGATGGTAAACTGCAGCAGAGAATGACATTTTTCGACTCAAATTTGGGGCCCCATATCTCGGGGCCACTTGGTGCTAGGAACCCCAAATTTGCTAACACAGTGTAACACTATAACATATCCCAATTTGGGGTTCCTAACACCAAGTGGCACCGATATATGGGGCCCCAAAGTCAGGTCGGAAATGTCATTCTCTCCTGCAGAAGTGCTTGACATTTTGCGACCCGCCGGCTCAGCGGGGATCAACGGAGCGATACCCGCTAAGCAAACGGATGTCCAAAAACAGATTCTCCCAGGATCCACCCGTGTGAAAGGGGCCTTATTGTGTGTGTTGATATTTTTGTAATGCAGCCACAGCCAGAATAAATCAGCCTGTCCCCCTGCCAGCACATGCACAGAGGACTGCTGCTATCTGTAAGCTCAGGCTCCCTGTTTGCCCTTTGAATTGCATTTCTTTCCAGTAGATTGGAATCACCATTTGAAGCCTTTGCTTGCTTTAGCTGGCCAAACATGGATCAAAATTTGCCTGGTTCAGCGGGGATTGTCAAATTTCAATCAATCTATGTGCTAGCTGGTTGTATACAAAAGTCAAATTGATCGATCTGGCAACACTGATCATTGTATTCTGCCAGCAGGTAAGGCTCCCCGCCGATAGAATATGATAGCTCAGCGGGAGTGATTCCCCCATCCACATCGAATGTATCGGTGTGGGAACCGGCTCAATTTTTTTTATATTCAACCTGCCAGTTAAAAAAAAAAAAAAAAAAAGGAATCATATATGGCCGCCTTTGCAATTTTGACAAGATATGGAATTAAACGTTCAAATGCTTAAAGTGTTACTAAACCCAGGACTCTGCATTCACTATATCAGGTCTTCCACAGTACACAGAACATGGAAATGCAATAGTTTTAGTAAATATAAACTGATAAACACCTTTTCTCATCAGCAGTATATAGCAGTCTTGTGACTTCTATCAGTGTCTGGTTAAAGCTTGTAGGAGGAGTTTTCATTCTTCTCTGACTGTTCTATGAGGCTGCATGACCCCTGACCCTCTGTCTGGACAGTGCTGATTGGCCCTGTGCTGATTACACCCCCCCCCCCCCCAAAAAAAAAAACACTCTCTAGCAATACACTCCAAACTGATCATGTGCAGAGTGCCTCCAAGGCTCTGTACTATAAGCAGATTGAATTGAGGACTGTGGAAGAAGGGGAGGATCAGAGAAGACAGGATCAAACAGACTTTTTACACAATGTGGAGGATTAACCCCTTGGGTTCCACAGTGAGTATAACAAGCATGCTTTACTGCATATACAGACTGATTTTACGGTTGTAGGTTTAGTAACACTTTAATGAAATTGCCATGTGTATGGGTAGCTTTACGGTAAAGCTGATGGTAAAATCTCCTTCCCAGCTTTTGAGATGATCATTTTTAGGAGAACATTGGCATGAAATAAAATAATGTATAATAAAAGGAAAAAGAAAAAAATCTGTTGCTATACGTTGTGACGGAGGAATTGATTTATGACGACTTGTATTGTAATCAGGAGGTTTGCTTTAAAGTAAAAACTATAATAATATATATAAAACTATTATAAATTAACCCCTTCACTCTGACGTAACACATAAAAGCGGCCTCACTGCACTAGACTTTTTTTTACGTGGGGTCACATATATGTTTCCCCCTTTCCCAGCACAAGGGGGGGGGGTCTTACTGAGAACCAAGGATCGGGACCCGGATCTCCCGGTCCCAGGTCACCTGATCGCTATGGTAGCCTCTGATTGGCTACAACAGTGAATAGTCAGTGTGAAGCCTGCCCTGGTGTTTTTTTTTTTTCTTTCTGTGAATGGGGAAGAAGAATACAATGTATCTTTCCCGCTCCTTGCAGAAAGAGAGAGAAAAAAAAAAAGTGTTTGTAAAATTTTTTTTATAAATAAATAAAATTAAAGAAATCAAGAAAAATACCTAGATCAAGGTCAAAAGTCAAGGTCAGTATATTTTGGACAGGATTTATTTATTTTTTTAATTGGCATCAGTGTCAGTATGTTTTAGGTAGAGCCCTTGCACACTGGGGCGGTTTGCAGGCGCTATTGCGCTAATAATAGCGCCTGCAAACCGACCCGAAAGTGCCGCTCCTTGCATTCCAGTGTGCAAGCCCTGAGGGCTTGCACACTGGAGCGCTGCGCTGGCAGGACGGTAAAAAAAGTCCTGCCAGCAGCATCTTCGGAGCGGTGAAGGAGCGGTGTGTATACCGCTCCTTTACCGCTCCTGCCCATTGAAATCAATGGGACGGCGCGGCTATACCGCCGGCAATGCGCCTCTGCGGTGGTATTTAACCCCTTCTCGGCCACTAGCGGGGGGTAAAACCGCCCTGCTAGCGGCCGCATACCGGCGGTAAAACGCCGCTAATAATAGCCGCCGACGCCGCCCCCGCCCCAGTGTGCAAGGGCTCTTAGGACAAAAAAAAGGCAAAATGCGCACTATTTCTTCTGGGCTGTACTACAGGTACAAACAACATACCCATATGTGGTATCGATGCCATCGTCAGGAGCAGAAGAATTTATTTTGGTTTGTTCTTTGGTGGTAGGTTATGGTAGTAACAAGAAATACACAGCTACATTTCAAAAAATGTTTTTTTTTACTATTTTGGGCCAGATTTCCTTTGATAATAATAATAATAAAAATAAAAAAAATCAGATTTGCATAACTAGTTGCTACCAAATGAAAGCCAAATTAGTCCAGAAAAAGAAAGAGAACGCGATATAATCCACCTGGATGTACAATATAGCTACTTAAAGACCAGCCTCGTTTTGGAATTTAGGTGTTTACATGTTTAAAACTGTTTTTATTTTGCTAGAAAATTACTTAGAACCCCCAAACATTATATATTGTTTTTTTTTCTAACACCCTAGAGATTAAAATGGCGGTCATTGCAATACTTTTTTTCACACCGTATTTGCGCAGCGGTCTTACAAGCGCGCATTTTTTGGAAAAAATTCACTTTTTTGAATAAAAAAATAAGACTACAGTAAAGTTAGCCCAATTTTTTTTTTATACTGTGAAAGATAATGTTACGCCGAGTAAATTGATACCCAACATTTCATGCTTCAAAATTGCGCCCGCTCGTGGAATGGCGTCAAACTTTTACCCTCAAAAAATGTCAAAAAAATGTTAAAAAAACTCTACAGGTTGCATGTTTTGCGTTACAGAGGAGGTCTAGGGCTAGAATTATTGCTCTCGCTCTAACGATCGCGGCGATACCTCACACGTGTGGTTTGACCACCGTTTTCATATGCGGGCGCTACTCACGTATGCGTTCGCTTTTGCGCACGAGCTCGTCGGGATGGGGCATTTAAAAAAAAAAAAAAAATTTTCTTATTTAATTTACTTGATTTTATTTATTTTTACACCTGTTTAAAAAAAAAAAAAAAAACTGTGTCACTTTTATTCCTATTACAAGGAATGTAAACATCCCTTGTAATAGAAAAAAGCATGACAGGTCCTCTTAAATATGAGATCCGGGGTCAAAAAGACCTCAGATCTCATATTTACACTAAAATGCAATAAAAAAAAAAAAGTAATTTAAAAAAATGACATAAAAAAAATGTGTCTTTAAGACGTATGGGCGGAAGTGACGTTTTGACGTCGCTTCCGCCCTGCAGTGTCATAGAGCAGGGTGAGCGCCATCTTCCCCTCACTCATCTCCATGCACAGCTAGGGAATGGACGCGGTCGCCTCCGCCGCTGCCGACGGCTCTGGTAAGCGGCGGAGGGCACCGGATCGCGGCGGGAGGGGGGGGGCCCTCTCCCGCCACCGATAAAAGTAATCTCGCAGGGAATCTGCCGCAGAGACCACTTTTATCTTGTAGCCGACTGCCTGGCCGAAAACGGGGATAGCAACGATATACGAAAAGTTAGGACGTATATGTACATGCGGCGGTCGGCAAGTGGATAGTCGTGATCATATGTACAGTTTTACTAACACATGTCAAAATTGCAAAATTGGGCCTATGCCGCGTACACACGGTCGGACTTTTCGCCTACAAAAGTCCGACAGCCCATCCGACAGACTTTCGACGGACTTTTGGCGGACTTTTGGCGGACTTGCGGCAGACTTTCTAACGAACGGACTTGCCTACATACGATCACACAAAAGTCCGACGGATTCGTACGTGATGACGTACACTGGACTAAAATAAGTAAGTTGATAGCCAGTAGCCAATAGCTGCCCTAGCGTGGGTTTTTGTCCGTCGGACTAGCATACAGACGAGCGGATTTCTGGGTCCGGCGTAGTTACGACGTAAAGATTTGAAGCATGTTTCAAATCTAAAGTCCGTCAGATTTGCGGCTGGAAAAGTCCGCTGAAAGTCCGGAGAAGCCCACACACGATCGGATTGTCAGCCGTATTTTGTCCGTCGGCGTCCGTCTGACTTTTGTAGACGAAAAGTCCGACCGTGTGTACGCGGCATTGGGCATTTAGATTTGTTTTACCTTTTAGGTGTGAAGGGGTTAATATAATTATTATAAATTATTAATATAAATATTATAAATTAAACCTTTAATCAAATTACTCACCATGATGGATAAGATCGTGTTCCATAGTTTTTTGCATCAGTTGCACAGCTGTAGGCCTGTCGGGGGCTTCTTTCCTATCGACAAGCCAATCAACCACTTCTCTGGCCATAAAACAGTTGGGATATGTCCTCAGATTGGACCTTCTGTCCCTTACGATCTTGTCTTCATGCAGCCGGAGCCTAAGAAACAAATATGGACTATTAGATGCAAATATTGCTTGCATATATTATAAATAAAAGTTCCCCCCGGTTTATAGACACAGACTGGGTGGCTCGGAAGAGCCCCGCATGGACGTCCCCAACGGCGTCCCCAATCGCCGAAGAGGATGGGCCTGGAGCACTGGGGGGGGGGGGGACCGAAGAGGATTAGGGATGTTCTGTGCAAAACCATTACACAGAGCAGGTAAGTATAACATGTTTGTTATTTTTGGTAGAAAAAAACAAAAGGTTGAGCCCTGGTTCACATTAGTGCGATTTGACATGTCAAATCGCATGTCAAATCGGCGGAAATAGCTGGAAACTGATGTCCGCCGGTGTCCCGCGATCGGGTCTCAGAACGGCAGAACAGTAGGAGGCCTTTGTAAACAAGGCATCTCCCTGTTCTGCCTAGTGACAACACCGATCGTCCGCTCCCTCTCATCGGGAGCAGTGATCAGTGACGTGTCACAGTAAGCCACGCCCCCTAACAGTTAGAATCACTCCCTAGGACACACTTAACCCCTTCCCCGCCCCCTAGTGGTTAACCCCTTCACTGCCATTGTCATTTGCACAGTAATCAATGCATTTTTATAGCATGGATCGCGGTATAAATGGCAATGGTCCCAAAATAGTGTCAAAAATGTCCACCATAATGTCGCAGTCACGATAAAAATTGCAGATCGCCACCATAACTAGTAAAAAAAGAAAATGAATAATAAAAACGCCATAAAACTACCCCCTATATTGTAGAGGTTATAACTTTTGCGCAAACCAATCAATATACCCTTATTGCAATTTTTTTTACCAAACATATGTAGAAGAAAACATATCGGCCTAAACTGAGAAAAAATTTGCTTTTTTTTTTTTTTTTTTTAAATGGCGATATTTATTATAGCAAAAAGTACAAAATATTGCTTTTTTTTAAAAAAATTGTCGCTCTATTTTTCTTTATAGCGCAAAATATAAAAACCGCAGAGGCGATCAAATACCACCAAAAGAAAGCTCTATATGTGGGAAAAAAAGGACGTCAATTTTGTTTGGGAGCCACGTCACACAACCGCGCAATTGTCAGTTAAAGCGACGCAATGCCGAATCGCAAAAAGTGGCCCGGTCATTTGGCAGCCAAATGGTCTGGGGCTGAAGTGGTTAATAGAACAAGCTGAAGTTATAAGCTGATTGGCTACCATGCCCAGCTGCACCAGAATCTGTCGTAGCTTTACATCGGCTCGCGGGATCAGGATAGCAGGTGCGGGGGACGCCGATGCTCGTGGCCAACGGACACGATGACCGCCGGCCATGAGTGATCGCGAGCACGAGGGACAGAACACGGAAGTGTGTGTGTAAACACACAAATCCGTGTTCTGTTATGAGAGGAGTGACAGATCGTGTGTTCCTATTAGCTAGGAACCACGATCCGTCACTTCCTCTAGTCAGTCCCCTCCCCCCTTCAGTTGGAGTCACATCCCAGGGAACACAGTTAACCCCTCGATCGCCCCCTAATGTTAACCCCTTCCCTGCCAGTGAAATTTTTACAGTAATCAATGCATTTTTATAGCACTGATCGCTGTATAAATGCCAATTGTTCCAAAAATGTGTCAAAATTGTCCGATGTGTCCGCCATAATGTCGCAGTCCCAATAAAAATTGCAGATCGCCGCCATTACTAGTAAAAAAAAAAAAAATAATAATAAAAATGCCATAAATCTATCCCCAATTTTGTAGCTGCTATAACCTTTGCGCAAACCAATCAATATACGCTTATTGCGATTTTTTTACCAAAAATATGTAGAAGAATACATATCAGCCTAAACTGAGAAAAAATTTGCTGTGTTAAAAAAATGGGGATATTTATTATAGCAAAAAGTACAAAATATTGTGTTTTTTTTCAAAATTGTCGCTCTTTTTTTGTTTATAGCGGAAAAAATAAAAACCGCAGAGGCGATCAAATACCACCAAAAGAAAGCTCTATTTGTGGGAAAAAAAGGACGTCAATTTTGTTTGGGTGTAACGTCGCACGACCACGCAATTGTCAGTTAAAGCGATGCGATGCAGTGCCGAATCGCAAAAAACGGCCTGGTCATTTAGCAGCCAAATCTTCCGGGGCTGAAGTGGTTAACTTTGTTAATGGCACCCCCAGCGGCTCGCAGAAGGCAGTGTGAACTGCCCATGAGAGGGATGCGATGTGGGAACCAGCGCTGTAATCGCGCTGGTTCCCACATCGCACACATGTGAACCCAGGGTAAGGCTCGGTTCACACTGGTGCGATGCGGGAAACCCTTCAAATCCAGAGCGGGTTCCCACATTGCACCTGAATCGCCGGCTGCCCTCTGCGAACCGCTGCGGGTGTCAATACAACGTTAATGAGACCCACTGATCGGTTCACAGATCACAGTGCAAACTGTGAATTCGGACACCCAATGCGATCCGATTCTGGTGCGGACAAAAAAAAAAAAAGAGAGAACCTGGCCAAAAATAGGCAAATAAGCTTGTAGCATGATACTCAAAAAGGACTTGAGGCTGTAATTCAGGGATATGCAATTAGTGGACCTCCAGCTGTTGCAGAACTACAAGTCCCATGAGGCATAGCAAGGCTCTGACATCTACAAGCATGACACCCAGAGGAAGAGGCATGATGGGACTTGTAGCTTTGCAACAGCTGGAGGTCCGCTAATTGCATATCCCTGCTGTAATTGGTGCCAAAGATGCTTCAACAAAGTGTTGAGCAAAAGCCGTGATACTTCTGTACATGGGATTTTTAAAAAATTTGCAAAGATTTCAAACAAACTTCTTTCCCGTTGTCATTATGGGGTATGGTTTGTAGAATTTTAAGGAAAATAATGCATTTAATCAATTTTGGAATAAAGCTGTAACATAACAAAATGTGGAAAAAGTGAATCACTGTGAATATGTTCCAGATGCAATATATATTTATTATTTATAAATACATACATACATACATACTGTACACACACACTTTTTAACAACTGTTCATGCACATGCATTTAAATACTATATGCTATGTAGATAGGGGGTTCGGCTTTAACCATTTGCTTCCAGGGCAACTAAACCCCCCTCCTGCCCAGACCAACTTTCAGCTTTTAGCGCTTTTGCTCTTTGAACGACTATTGCGCGGCCATACAACACTGTACCCGTATGAATTTTTTATAATTTTTTCCCACAAATAGAGCTTTCTTTTGGTGGTATTTGATCACCTCTGGTTTTTTTATTCTTTGTTAAAAAAATTTAAAAAGACTGAAAAAAAAATTAAAAAAAATACAAAACCATTTTATATTTTGTTAATAAATTTTGCAAACAGGTAATTGTTCTCCTTCATTGATGTACGCTGATGAGGCTGCACTGATGGGCACCTATGGGCTGCATTGATGGGCACTAATAAGGCGGCACTAATGGGCACTGATGAGGTGGCACTGGTGGGCACTGATAGGTGGCATTGGTGGGCACTGAGAGGTGGCACTGATGGGTGGCACTGATGGGCGGCACGCTGTCAGCGTGAGGAAAAAAAAAAAAAAAAGATTACCGACCTTCTGTTTACATCACGTGATCAGCTCTCATTGGCTGACAGCTGATCACGTGGTAAGGGTCCAGGATCGACCCCTTACTCCGATCTGTGATCACCCGAGTCTCATTGACTCAGTGATCACAGCGCGCGCTGCACGCGCCCTGCAGGGGAGCGTGCAAAGGGGAGGACGTATATTGACTGCTTCCCGGAAAAGTAGGTCTGCGCTGGAGCCGTCATTCGGCTATAGCGCGGATCTGAAGGGGTTAAAACAGGCATGGCCTGGGTAATTTGCCTTATGCCCCATAGCTTAATTTCATAGCAACGTACTGATGTTAAGCATTGCAACACACTGCAGCACATAGGGGAAAAAAAAGGTGAAAAGAAAAAAAAAAGCAAGCACTGCCATGCATTCCAGCAGTGCCATGCATCACACGGCGGTGCACATTCATAGCGCACACTACTGCGTTTTATGTGCACATTAACCTAAGCTGTTGTGGATAAATCCTATACGATGACAACGTGAACCCATTTCCATGATCAGATTATAGAACACGCCTCGTGTTAATTATTCATGATGAACATGGATACATTAATTATTATGCCCCGTACACACAATCGACGGAAAATGTGTGATAGGACCTTGTTGTCAGAAATCCCGACCGTGTGTGGGCTCCATCACACATTTTCCATCGGATTTTCCGACACACAAAGTTTGAGAGCAGGATATAAAATTTTCCGACAACAAAATCCGTTGTCGGAAATTCCGATTGTGTGTACACAAATCCGACGGACAAAGTGCCACGCATGCTCAGAATAAATAAAGGGATGAAAGCTATTGGCCACTGCCCCGTTTATAGTCCCGACGTACGTGTTTTACGTCACCGCGTTTAGAATGATCGGATTTTCGGACAACTTTGTGTGACCGTGTGTATGCAAGACAAGTTTGAGCCAACATCCGTCGGAAAAAATCCTAGGATTTTGTTGTCGGAATGTCCGAACAAAGTCCGACCGTGTGTACGGGGCATTAGAGTGTAAGCTCTTCTGAGCAGGGCCCTCTTAATCCTCTTGTATTTTATTGTATTATAACTGTATTGTCTCCCTTTTATATTGTAAAGCGCTGTGTAAACTGTTGGCGCTATATAAATCCTGTATAATAATAATAATAATAATAATAATAATAAACTCATTTGTGCCCGGAGTTCTAAAAAAAACGTGTTCATTTTCCTTTCCCAGGCTGGGTTTACTGCACCGCAGTATGCGTTATGTTGGCCCAACAAAAAGGAGAAGTCTGCACAGTGTCCAAAAACCTCAAAAGCAAAACAAGCATTCCCAATGACAAAATAAAGACCCCCAGAGGTTTATCAATGCAAGCGGACCAAGGAGAAAGATCACAGTGTTTATTATATGATGGAGCTGAACTACTGGATGTGCTAACATAGTCACTGACGTGCCATTAAACAGGAAACATTCCGCCTGTCATGGGAAAATGTGTGTTATCCATTACAGCAACGGAGTAACACAAGCTGAACGTTTCATTCAGTCCAAAAGTTTGGTCTACTATTAAAAACGTAGGAGTTTTAGGCTATAGATTCCTTTTAATAAAAGTATTAACATTTTCTACTTTTAACTTGTTTATAAGAGCCACAGGGGGTCCATTTTTTTCTTTCCCCAAATTGAATTGAGCATTAAAGTGGGGTTCCACCCAAAAAAAAGAACATACCTAAAAAATTCTAAAAAAAAAAACAAAAAAACATTTGGATATTTTTTTTTTTTACTTACCTCTAAATGCCTGTTGCTAGGTGGTCCCTCGTAATCTGCCCCTTCGTCTGCCTGGGCTGGTGACATCACATCCCCCTGGCACAGGAAGGGCTCGGCTCTTCTCCCTCCCTCCTGTCAATCATCTGGGACCCATTGCAGGTCCCAGGTGATTGAGCGGCCAATCACGGCGCTCGGCGCCGCTCGCGCATGCGCAGTGGGTGCCAGGCTGTGAAGCCACAGCCCGGCGCCCACAGTTGAAATGCCGGCGCCGACGAGCGGAGGGGGGGGACGAGCGGGGCTTCGATCCCCCGCACCGCTGGACCCAGGGACAGGTGAGTGTCCAATTAAAAGTCAGCAGCTGCAGTATTTGTAGCTGCTGACTTTTAATTTTTTTTTTTTTTAATGGCCCCCCTGGGTGGAACTCCTCTTTAAGTTGATGAAACACAAGGAAGAGAAATACTCTGCGAGCAAAACTTCTGATCCTGTTGCCAAAATCTTTCTTCATGTCTTCCAAGTTATGCAACAAAAGGATGCGCTAATCTAAGCACATTGTGCCAGTTTTTTTAATTTAATCTTATTTTATTCAGATAGAGGACAAAAAAAGTAAACATTCCAATCATTGGTAAGGTACACCAACAATAATTATCAATTACATCGGAACAAATTCATATCCAGGTTACATAAAAATGAATCAGGAGACCACCTGTGATAGCAACACCTGAAAACATTCCAGGTTAAAGAAGCAATCATTATCATTTCAGAGAAGGGAATCATAGGTGTCCCATACTTCATGCATCAGTAAGACCCCATTCACACAGGGGCAACACGACTTGCAGGTCGCCTCACCGAGGCGACCTGCACACGACTGCCCGGGCGACTTGCAAAACGACTTCTGTATAGAAGTCTATGCAAGTCGCCCCAAGTCGCCCCCGAAGTCGTACAGGAACCTTTTTCTAAGTCGGAGCGACTTGCGTCGCTCCCCTTAGAACGGTTCCATAGCACAGAACGGGAGGCGACTTGTCAGGCGACTAGGTCGTCTGACAAGTCGTCCCTGTGTGAATGGGCTCTGAAGGTTGTATTGAAAACCTGTTCTTCTGAAAAATAATACGTCGTAGGGGTCACACACTGAATCAGTAACAATGGGTAAGTTGAAGTCATGGTGCAGTCACTCAATGGATTCCTAAGGGTGTATACAGACAGAGGAAAAGGAAAAGGGGTAGAAAAGAGGGGCAAGAAAGATTAGGGACAAGCAGCACTCCATCCTAGTCATTAGGTGATGTCGTCTAGGCCACTCTCAGCCCAGGAGGTAAACTCAGAGTAGTATCCGAACATGGACCATGTAGTCCAAGTGAGAGAAAACTGTTAAGTCTTTACCACATTCTTCCGCCAACAGACGTTCAAGGTCCCTAATGCGGTCCACTTCAGTAACCCAATCCCCCAGGGAAGGCATGGTTGTCGATCTCCAGTGACGGGGAATCACTACTCTGGCAGTTGCCAGAAAGTGTCGCAAACTTGCAATACATCTTTTTTAATGGATTTGAATTTGCCAGGGAGTATAGATAGATAAGAGAGCTACCTCTGGTGAAGGTTGAATGGAAGTCGCCATCAGTTTACAGTATAGTTTGAAGATCCGTTGCCAAAATCCTTGTACAGGAGGGCATTCCCACCAGATGTGGAGCATGGTACCCTGGGAGCCAAGACACCGCCAACAGGTATCTGGTACTGCCAAGTTGAAATTGTGTATAATCGAAGGGCATCTGTACCATGTTGTTACCAGTTTATATCCTTTTTCCTGGGTATTAGTTGCGCCAGTTTTTTTTAAACAACTTTTACTGAAATGTCAGAGACATTTTTTAATAAAGTTTAACTGTCTGCCATGTGGCGCAAGGAAGTGGATTGCCTCGCACTGCGCTGTGGCGTGTAGGCAGGTGCAGTCTGTTTTCTCCACTACAGGTTACGCTCAGTGGCATTGCAGTTGAAGAGGAAGTCAAGAGGAGCATTTATCCTCTATAGTTTCATGGGTCTCTGGGGGAGTGATCCAATTGGATGCTGACACCCCATGTGACTCTGGTGGCAATCTTGGGTCAGGCAGAGCCTATTTAAGCCTGGCTCTCAGGCTTGGCGTGCATTTCATTTAGTGGATGGGTAGTGTAGGGACAGCTCACCTGTCTGCCAGGGACAGTAAACAGCAGTAGGGAGAGGTTCCAGACGAGTAGGAAAAGGATAGGGACACACCTTTCTTCCTGGAAGCCTCCCTGTTTGGGCACGGACCAGCCAGGCCGCCTTCCACCCTTTAAGACAGACGCTGTTGGAACATCAGAGACCTGCTCATTGCACATTGCTGTTCCATTCCGTGGGTGTTGGATTGATCACTTTTTACCACCAGGTTTTGAGTTGGCCCTACTGAAACCATGACCTATATGTTCATGGCCTCATGTGCTCCACACATTGTGGGCAGCAGATTACCCCCCCCCCCCCCCTTTCACCCCCCATAGCTTCCAACCTCCACCTAATTTAGTATTCAGCTCAATCTGTATAGCGCATTTTTGTAAATATTTTATTATATCTTTTCATGCGACAACATTGAAGAAATGACACTTTGCTACAATGTAAAGTAGTGAGTGTACAGCTTGTATAACAGTGTACATTTGCTGTCCCCTAAAAATAATTCAACACACAGCCATTAATGTCTAAACCGCTGGAAACAAAAGTGAGTACACCCCTAAGTGAAAATGTCCACATTAGGCCCAATTAGCAATTTTCCCTCCCCAGTGTCATGTGACTCGTTAGTGTAATGCCGTGTACACATAAGCGGACTTTTCGACTGGACTGGTCCGATGGACTATCTAACGGACTTTCGGCGGACTTCCAACGGACTTTCCCAATGAACGGACTTGCCTACACACGATCACACCAAAGTCCGACGGATTCATACGTGATGACGTACACCGGACTAAAAAAAAGGAAGTTCATAGCCAGTAACCAATAGCTGCCCTAGCGTTGGTTTTAGTCCATCGGACTAGCATACAGACGAGCGGATTTTTTAACCGGACTTGAGTCCGTCATAAAGATTTGAAACATGTTTTATTTCTAGGTCCGTCGGACTTTTGGGAAAAAAATCAGCTGGAGCCCACACACGTTCGAATTGTCCGACGGAGTCCGGTCCGACGGAGTCCGGTCCGCCGGACCAAGTCTGACGGAAAGTCCGCTCGTGTGTAGGCGGCATTAGGCTCTCAGGTGTGAATGGGGAGCAGGTGTGTTAATTTTGGTGTTATCGCTCTCATTCTCTCATACTGGTCACTGGAAGTTCAACATGGCACCTCATGGCAAAGAACTCAGAGGATCTGAAAAAAAGAATTGTTGCTCTACATAAAGATGGCCTAGGCTATAAGAAGATTGCCAAGACCCTGAAACTGAGCTGCAGCATGGTGGCTAAAACTATACATCGGTTTAACAGGACAAGTTCCACTCAGAACAGGCCTCGCCATGGTTGACCAAGGAAGTTGAGTGCACGTACTCAGCGTCATATCCAGAGGTTGTCTTTGGGAAATAGACGTCTGAGTACTGCCAGCATTGCTGCAGAGGTTGAAGGGGTGGGGGGTCAGCCTGTCAGTGTTCAGACCATATGCTGCACACTGCATCACATTAGTCTGCATAGCTGTCATCCCAGAAGGAAGCCTCTTCTAAAGATGATGCACAAGAAAGCCTGCAAACAGTTTGCTGAAGACAAGCAGACTAAGAACATGGATTACTGGAACCATGTCCTGTGGTCTGATGAGACCAAGATAAACTTATTTGGTTCAGATGGTGTCAAGCGTGTGTGGCGGCAACCAAGTAAGAAGTATAAAGACAAGTGTGTCTTGCCTACAGTCAAGCATGGTGGTGGGAGTGTCATGGTCTGGGGCTGCATGAGTGCTGCCGGCACTGGGGAGCTATAGTTCATTGAGGGAACCATGAATGCCAACATGTACTGTGACAGACATACATAAGCAGAGCACGATTCCCTCCCTGCAGAGGCTGGGCTGCGGGGCAGTATTCCAACATGATAATGACCTCAAACACACCTTCAAAACAACCACTGCCATGTTAAAGAAGCTGAGGGTAAAGGTGATGGACTGGCAGTGCTGGAAAATAAATGGTGGCCACGCAAAATATTGACACTTTGGGCCCAATTTGGACATTTTCACTTAGGGGTGTACTTACTTTTGTTGCCATTAATGGCTGTGTGTTGAGTTATTTTGAGGGGGCAGCAAATTTACACTGTTATACAAGCTGTACACTCAACACTTTACATTGTAGCAAAGGGTCATTTCTTCAGTGTTGTCACATGAAAAGATATAATAAAATATTTACAAAAGTGTGAGGGGTGTACTCACTTTTGTGAGATACTGTGTAATGTTATTACCAGGAATAGTCATTTTTTTTTCTCCCCATGCTATTCCAATTTGTAAATGTCTGAAATTAAATAAAATAAACTCTTTGAATGAAAAATAAACACTTTTGAAATAATATTAACATTAAACCTTATATGAAATGTTAGTGATTAGATTTAAATATTTTAAAATTACAACCTTCTGAGTACAGACTATGTTGACAGAGATGTTGACACGACGCTCTCTCCAGCCAGAATGGTCTCTGTGCGCTCCGCAACGGACTTATATAGGCGGTGACCCCGCCCCCTTATGCCGTCACAGTCCCATGGCATGCTGGGACTGTGACGTTTTAGGAGGCGTGGTCACCGGGTGATGACCACGCCCCCTTATGACGGCACAGTCCCAGCATGCCCCGGGACAGTGACCTCATAGGGGGGCGGAGTCACCGCCTATAAAAGTCTGTTGCGGAGCGTTCAGAGACCATTCCAGCTGTAGAGAGTGTCGTGTCAACATCTCTGGAAGAAAAGAAGAAGGCAGAAGTCCGGACCACCGCTAGCAATTGAGCTGCAGAAGATAGCGGAGGAGCCGGCAGAAGATGCGGACACCGGGAGGAGACGGCGGAGAGACCCCCGAAGTCGGAAGAGGACCCCCGAAGTCGGAAGAAGATCCCGGAGCTGCCTAATAAATTATTTTAAAAACCTGTGTACTGTGTTTTTTATTGTCTTTTTTCTCTAGGTGAATGGGTAAGGGTACCATGTACCCCATACTCATTCACATAGGGTGGGGGGCCGGGATCTGGGGGCTCCCTTATTAAAGGGGGCTCCCGGATTCCGATAAGCCCCCCACCCGCAGACCCCGACAACCAACGGCCAGGGTTGTCGGGAAGAGGCCCTTGTCCTCATCAACATGGGGACAAGGTGCTTTGGGGTGGGGGGGCCGGCAGGGTGCCCCCCATGCCCTAAAGCACCCACCCCCCCATGTTGAGGGCATGCGGCCTGGTACGGTCCAGGAGGGGGGGGGCGCTCGCTCGTCCCCACCCCCATTCCTGACCGGTCGGGCTGCATGCTCGGATAAGGGTCTGGTATGGATTTTGGGGGGGACCCCACGCCGATTTTTCAGCGTAGGGGGTTCCTCTTAGATCCATACCAGACCTAAGGGCCTGGTATGCCCCTGGGGGGGGAACCCACGCCGTTTTTTTCATTTAAAACTTGGCGTGGAGTTCCCCCTCTGGATTCATACCAGACAGCTGTCAGCACTGCCTGTCGCTCATCGGGAAAGGAAAAAAAAGTTTTCCTTTCCCGATCAGGGAGCCAGGCTTGTGCTTACAAAGTCGTGCTGAAGTCGTGTCTATATATTTTTCAGGCACGACTTGCATGCTACTTCAGGGTTTAACATTGAGGTCTATGGAGTACAACTCGCATAGAAGTTGGACCAAAGTAGTGCAGGGACTACTTTCAAGTCGGCACGACTTAAAGTCGTGCCAATATGAATGGTAGTCATTGAAAATCATGGAGAATGACTTGTCATACGATTTTGCAGTACAAAATCGTGGGACAAGTCGTGTAAGTGTGAAAGGGGCCTAATTGAGGTTTATGAAACACTCCTTTGTACCCTATGAATTTGGGGAGTCAGCCACAAATCTGTCGAGCAATGCTCCTAAATCGTAGCCTAAAGTAAAGAGACTCTTCATAAAACCTGCTTATACAGCGCTACAAATTGCCCGATTCATTATTAACTCGGCATCCAAATAATGCAAAGAGAACAAACAGCAAAGGAACAGACAAACTCATTCTCTCCATGGTTGGCTCTCTGCCATGTGAAAATTGGACCCATGAGGATGAGTCTGATAGATGGAACGCTGGCAATAATGAACTCTTATTCGCCAACATCTACAATCAGGGCAGATTGACAAAGCACAGGCAGGGTAATATGGTCATTTTAGAGCTAATACATGTTTTTTTTTGGGGGTCCTTGGTATTCGTTCCCAAGCTCCCCATAAGCCTGGGACATAAAAAAAAAGTATTTAGCAAAATGGCTTTAGAGAGACCCTGTTTGCGGGCCTTTCATTTCAACAACCTTCCTGGAAGATGTGCATTTAACATATTTATTGAATGCTATTTACTTGTAAAAGCCTCCCTTGTGTAGACACGCAAAAGCCCTGAAACTACTGTTGGGTGCCGCTATCTTGGATGTCAGCAACCCAAGCAGATTCAGACCTGTCACTCACGTAACACTTTATAGCAGCTTTTCTCAACCTTTTTACCACAGAAGAACCCTTTAAATATTTTTTTGGTTTTGGGGAACCCCTGCTAATACTATGTGGTTGATTTAGTAAAGCTGAAGAGTGCAAAATCTGGTGCCTTTCTACATGTTAGCCAATTAGCTGCTAACTTCAGCTTGTTCAATTAGGCCAGGTTTACACTGCAACGACATGGAAGTCGGATGACTTCTGATCCGACTTTGCCCTGCGACTTCATGTTCAAATTCCATGTGAATTCAATGAACGGGATCCAACTTTGATCTGACCATACCAGGCAGGCACTTTGAGTCTGGTATGAATCTTGAGGGGGGAACCCCAATGCCCAAAAAAAAAAAAAAAAAAAAAAAACAGTGTGGGGTCTGCCCAAAATACATACCTGACCCTTATCTTAGCATGTAGCCCGGCAGGTCAGGAAAAGGGAGGGAGCTTCTCCCCTCCTGAACCATACCAGGCCACATGCCCTTAACATGGGGGTGTGGGTTGCCCCATGCACCTTGTCCCCGTGTTGATGGAAACAAGGGCCTCTTCCTGAACAATACGGATGGGATGCCTTTTACTGAGGAGTGGCTTCTGTCTGGCCACTCTACCATACAGGCCTGATTGGTGAGGTGCTGCAGAGATGGTTGTTCTTCTGGAAGCTTCTCCTCTCTCCACAGAGAAACGCTGGAGCTCTGTCAGAGTAACCATCAGGTTTTTGGTCACCTTGCTGACTAAGGCCCTTCTCCTCACTCAGTTTGACCGGGCGGCCCACTCTAGGAAGAGTCCTGGTGGTTCCAAACTTCTTCCATTTACGGATGATTGAGGCCACTGTGCTCATTTGGACTTTCAATGCTACAGAAATGTTTCTGTACCCTTCCCCAGATCTGTGTCTCGATACAATACTGTCTCGGAGATCTACAGACAATTGTTTGGACTTCATGGCTTGGTTTGTGCTCTGACATGCACTGTTAAAGAGGAAGTAAACCCTGATGGGTTCTACTTCCTCTTTGTTTCCCTGCAAAGGTAAAGCATAATGGGATATTATGCATCGCATAGTAGCCCATTATGTGACACTTACCTGCAGGAGAAGCCCGCGATGTCCCCGTCTTCCTCGCTAGCAGCGAGCGTCCATTCTTCACCCCTCTTCCTTCCGGGCCCACGAACTCCGGCTCTGTGACTGGCCAGAGTCGCGTGACATCACGGCATGACCCAAACTAGAAACGGCACTGCGTGCCCTTTCTAACTCCGGCGCATGCACAGAAGAAAATATCTCCTAGACCGTGTAGGTCTAGGAGATATTTCAAGCACCTACAGGTAAGCCTTAGGCTCCTTTCACACTGGGGCGGTAGGGGGCATCGGCGGTAAAACAGCGCTATTTTCAGCGCTGTTTTACCGCGGTATTCGGCCGCTAGCGGTGCGGTTTTAACCCCCCGCTGGCGGCCAAAAAAGGGTTAAAACCCCTCGTATAGCGCGGCTATGGCGGCGGTATTACCGCGGTATAGCCGCGCTGTCCCATTGATTTCAATGGGCAGGAGCGGTGAAGGAGTGGTGAATACACCGCTCCTTCAACGCTCCAAAGATGCGGCTCGCAGGACTTTTTTTACCGTCCTGCCAGCGCACCGCTTCAGTGTGAAAGCCCTCGGGCTTTCACACTGAACAAACAGCGGAGGCTGTTTAGGGGCGGTTTGCAGGCGGTATTTTTAGCGCAATAACGCCTGCAAACCGCCCCAGTGTGAAAGGGGTCTTAATCTAGGCTTACCTGTAGGTTAAAGTGGTCTGTAAGGGTTTACAACCACTTTATCTGTGGGACCTTATTTAGAGAGGTGTGTGCCTTTCCAAATCATGTCCAATCAACTGAATTTACCACAGGTGGGCTCCAATCAAGTTGTAGAAACATCTCAAAGTTGATCAGTGGAAACAGGATGCGCCTGAGCTCAATTTTGAGTGTCACGGCAAACGCTGTGAATACTTATTATGTACATGTGATTTTTTTGGTTTTTCATTTGTAATAAAATTTGCAAAGATTTCAAACAAACTTCTTTCACATTGTCATTAAGGGGTTTTGTTTGTAGAAATGTTCTTCCTTTTCCTTGTCAAAAGAAGTTTATTGAGTATACAATATTATAAAGATACATAAAGTAAGTTTACAAGGATCTATAAAGTAAGCTCATTGTTTTACAGTAGGGTCTATATAGGTAAATATCATGGAATTTCAAATATTAAACATCGGGTTCACGTAAACCTAAATTATAGATATATATCATTTCCTTAGTTACTTTTGTAGGTATTTAAATGATTTATACCTACTATACATATTGTTTACAAGTAGAGTGTATATAGGTCAAATAAATTCTGATAATGAGCTTTAATCGTAAGGTGGAGAAAAGGAAAGAGAAAGAAGAAAAAGGGTTGAAAGGTAGAGGTATGGTCCACAAGGTTGTCCCGCTCGTCAGTTTATTATTCTTTTTAGTTCTCTTTGAAGCCTTAGAATGGGTGTCTCTGTAAGTCATTTAATCTGTTACCATGGCAACAGGACAGAGTCATTGAAGTTTGACAGGAACTGTTGTTTTATCCAAGGATGCCAAAGTTTTTCAAATTTTGGAATTTGATTTTGATCGATGGCTACCATCTTAGCATGGGACATTGTATTATTCATTCTGTGAATTGTTTCTGCTAGTACCAATGTAGGAGATTTCCATGCCTTGGCCACTGTTTGTTTTGCAGCCGTTATTAGTTGGATCATAAGTTTGAATTGAGAGAGTGTTAACCATTCCGGTTTTAGATTAAGTAAAGTTAAATATGGATCTGGTTGTATTATTTTTTTAAATATTTTAGATGCAATCACGAAGACTTCCTTCCAGAAGGTTTGGATTACTGGGCACGTCCACCATATGTGTAAATGTGTGCCTATTTCTGGGCATCCTCGAAAACAAAGAGCTGAGGTATTAGGTGAATATTTTGCCACTCTAGCGGGTACAAGGTACCAGCGAGTTAGGACTTTATAATTTGTCTCCAGTGCTAAGATGTTGGGTGAAGATGACTTAGATGTGAGCCATATGTTAGACCAGTCCGTGTCTTCTAAAGTTCGTCCCAGGTCCTCCTCCCACCTCTGAACGTAAGAGGGTCTATTAAGATTTGCTACTCCATATAATTGATTATAAAGTGATGAAATTGTACCTTTAGCAAATGGATCTTTTGTACAGATTGATTCAAAAATGGATAATTGGGATAATGGTGTATCCCCCTTTAGGAATGGTGTATAGAAATTTTTGATTTGGAGATATCTAAATATCTCAGAGTTTGGTAGATATTTTTCTCTAAGCGATGAGAATGAAAGGAATGATTTAGATGCTATGAAGTCATTTAGTGTCGGAATGCCTGATGTTGTCCAAGCTTTAAAAGAATTTGGGTAGATCCATGCCGGATAAAAGGCCGGATTTCTGATAAAAGAAAGGAGAGGATTGTGTGGAGATTGTAACTGATATTTGGTTTTTAGTTTATCCCAGAGAGATAAGAAGTGTTTAGTTATGGGATTATGAATTTTAAAGCGGTCTTTAGGATCAAGCCATAATAAATTTGATATTAATAGAGGGTCATTTTCTGAAGCCTCTATAAATACCCATAATGGGATTTCCTGTTTTGCATGGTATTTGGACAGACTGGCCAAATGTGCTGCTCTGTAGTAGTTAGTAAAATTAGGGTATCCCAGGCCTCCTTTATTTTTGGGAAGATGTAGTGTGTGTATAGGTATACGTGGTTTAGAAGAGCAAAATATATTTTGGAGTAGAATTTTTGGTGAAGTGTGTTTCTTGGAGGCATACTATGTGAGCCTTCTTGTTATGGAAAGTACGGAAGGCTTTGGTCCTTTTTTGAGGGACATTTATTCCCTGAACATTCAGGGAAAGTATATTCAGTGGTGCCATGGCAACAGATCAAATAGTTTTGACTTACTTTTTGTTATGCAGAGCTGACTGCGCAGATCAACCTGTGTGAACTGAAGAGATGAATAGATAGAAAAGAAACCAGTGAATTCTGGAGTAAAGAGTAAACAAAAAACATATGAGATTAGATGATACATTGTATAAATTATTTTTTGCAAGTAATCACAATTTACCCGTGAAAGAGAGTAAATATCTCTCTCAGGGGAATAAGTGCCTTCGTCACACTCCCACATAATATGGTTGGGAGAATGAGGAGGGCTAATGAGGGTACACGGATCTTCCGCTTACAGGAGAGAAGTGCTATGTCAAAAGACATCAAAATGATGTTTCAATAATTGGAGTGCAGAATATAGTTTTTGTTGAAATTATTTATTCCAGGGTGGTTGTATATGGTTAGTCTTGCCCTAGGCTAAATAATTCAGTTAGAAAGGTACTGTTAATAACTTTGGTATTGATGAAGATAGTTTGAATTATTTTGGGATTTTAACCCTTTTAGAGTAAACAATTACATATTTTATTCATATGTAACTGTTTAGATATGTTAACTCATAAAATTGAGGTTGTATTGCTTCAGATTAGAATAAACAAAAACATAATTCTAGGAACTAGTTAGGTAAGAATATATTTGTTTTAAGAAAAGAAAGAAAAAGCTTCCATTACTTCTGGATTATTGAACATATTTGTCCTAAAAAGTAATAAATCTATTGTTATTACCTGATAATATATAACTGAACAAGAATTTCCTTATTTCACTTATATATTCTAAGGCTATATGAATCAGAAGTAATGAGAAATATAACTGGAATGTAACATGATCCCACACAGTGTGTGACTATCAGAATGCAGTTACATTCAGTTATAAATACAGGTTTTTTTATAGAGAACCATCTCTTAGTATAATAAATGAAGAGATATCAGGAAATAGGATGTCAGTCCATTGAATCTTCTTGGTCCATGGATGATGTGGCATAACGGCCTCTTTTGTGAGAATGATGATTCAAGAGTTTGTTGTAGTTCATCTGCTGATCTGCTTCTGTAAATTGTACCTTGGTAGTTAAATCTGACTGAAAAGGGGAAGCCCCATTGATACATAATGTTGTGGCGTTGCAGTTCCATTAGTTGGGGTTTCATGGATCGTCTTTTAGTAATAGTAAGTTGGGATAGGTCAGCAAAAATTTGATAATTGTGTCCTTGAAAATTAAGTTCCTTTTTTTCTCTTGCAGCAATTAGTATTTGTTCTTTCGTTCTGTAATAATGAAATTTTGTGATTATATCACGTGGGGGTCCATCTTTCTTTTTGGCTGTGAGGGCTCTGTGTACTCTGTCCAGTTCTAAACGTTCAATAGGGATATCTGGCTTTAGTTTTTGTAATAGAGCAGTAATAGTAGATTGCAGGTCTGTCACAGTTTCAGGTATTCCCCTTATGCGCAAGTTTGAATGTCTGGCTCTATTTTCGTAATCTTCGAGCTTAGTTTGAAGTATTAAATTCTCTTCTTTTAATTGTTCCAATTCTGTTATATTTACTTGGGTTGTAATTTCAATTTCATCCATTTTTATTTCTAAGGCTGCGGTGCGGTTTCCCAGCTCTCTTATTTCTTTGGTTAGGCTTTTTGTTATTTGGTCTGAGGTTTGTTTTAAAGCCTTATGAAGCATCTTTTCAAATTGTAATAATATTACTGGGGATGCTGAGGAGGCTTGTGGAGAAGTTTGTGAGAGGATTTGTTCTGTATCTGACTCAAATGGAGAGTCTTGCTGTGACATTTTCTGTCTGTGAGAGCGCCCTGATGCTGTATCTTGTGAGGTGACTGGAGCTGCTTGTGAGCTCTTTGTGAGGTGATTTTTATTTCTGCCACGGCTTCCTCCCAGTACCATATTTCCTGCCCAAACTTTCACAGTTTGTTCCCTGGGGCAAAAAGGTTCAAATGGATACCTTTTGAGCCTGCAGGCTCCGCTTTGTCCTTCTCTTCTCTCCTCAGCGGTGTGGAGCTCTAACAATGCATGTCTGCTCTGTTAGGCTCCGCCCATCTCCCTCTCATGTTCTTCCTTTTCAAACAAATTCCAAATTTTCTGAATGATTCAAGGGTTTGGTATAGATGGGGGGGGGGGGGGGGGGGAGACTCCACGCTGTTTTTTGTCATTTTTCATTGCTGGCATTTTTTTCGCACACAAGTCACATGTATATCGTCATGCCGGTGCAACTTTCATGTGACTTTTGAGGGTTTACAGTGAAGTCTATGGCCCTCAAGTCTCATTAAAAAGGTGGACTAAAATAGTGCAGGAAAAACTTTTAAGTCACACATAAATGAATGGTACTTCTTGGGAAACATAGGGTGCGACTTGTCATGCGACTAAGGGGTCCAAAGTCACATGACAAGGCGCACAAGTGTGAATAGGGCTTAAATCTCCTTTTTTGTTCCCCTAGACCTAAACAAGCGATTAACCATTGCAGTGCGGGCACAACCCAGTTTTTAGTCACCCAAAGTTAGGCTTTAGGGGAAGAAGCATAATCATACTTTAGCAATTTACATTACTTTTATTCAGCTGACATAAAAAAGGACTTGTTTCAAAAACCCTAAATTTCCACAAATCTTTCTCTCTAATGTAGAGAAATAATTTGATCTCTGGGGACAAGTTTAACAGAAATAATCTAGACCAGTCAAGTGCAGCTCATCCATAATGAATGAGATATTTTGTTTACTGCATACAAAATCTGTTCACATTTATACCAGAACTGATCTTGTTTCTCTATGTCTGTAAAGTAGTGCTGATTGTTATGTGCTAATAACAGGTACTCTGAGGTCATAAAAACACGAGTCTGGGTTCAAAGGATCATTCATTCTCAACTTGTAGCTAGATACACTATATTACCAAAAGTATTGGGACACCTGACTTTACACACACATGAACTTTAATGGCATCCCAGTCTTATGCCACGTACACGCGGTCGGACTTTTCGTCTACAAAAGTCCGACAGACGCCGACGGACCAAATACGGCGGAAAATCCGATCGTGTGTGGGCTTCCCCAGACTTTCAGCGGACTTTTGCAGCTGCAAATCTGACGGACTTTAGATTTGAAACATGCTTCAAATCTTTACGTCGTAACTCCGCCGGACCCAGAAATCCGCTCGTCTGTATGCTAGTCCGACGGACAAAAACTCACGCTAGGGCAGCTATTGGCTACTGGCTATCAACTTCCTTATTTTAGTCCGGTGTACGTCATCACGTACGAATCCGTCGGACTTTTGTGTGTTCGTATGTAGGCAAGTCCGTTCGTTAGAAAGTCCGCCGCAAGTCCGCCAAAAGTCCGTCGAAAGTCCGTTGGACTTTTGTAGCCGAAAAGTCCGACCGTGTGTACGCGGCATTAGTCCGTAGGGTTCAATATTGAGTTGGCCCACCCTTTGCACCTATAACAGCTTCAACTCTAAATTTCATGTGCGTATAAAGGCAGGCGTCCCAACACTTTTGGTAATATAGTATATATGTGATGTTGTTCTGCTTCCCACCGTGCAAAGTTCACCCTGCCAGGTAGGGACGTACACACAATGCATTGCGGAATTCTGTTGGGTGGGTACAGTTCTCGACTTGGCTACAAAAAGTCAAAATTTGCATATACAGCCTTGTTCACACAAACATCACCTTGTATAGGTGCAGTGTGTACAGCAAGCTTTAGCAAGCCATTTGCAAAGCTTTGAGCAGCTCAGAACCTTATTGAGACCAAAAATCTGCCCCAACAGTAAAAAAATAAAATAAAAAGTTATTTACTCGCACAATAAATGTATGAGAATGAAAAATAAGTATTGAAATACTGGAAGGCTCTGGATGGGTTTGGGTATTACTATTAGGGGTTGGGGGTTCTTGAGCAGACTTGGTGGCCCTTTCGGAGATGAGGTTTCCAGAAGAGGGGAGATTATGGGGTATAAGGTCTCTGGGGGTCTGGTCAGGAGGCTGTGGGCTTTGCAGTGTGGGAGACTGGAGGGTGTTGCAGGGGCTGGGGGGGGGGGGCAGCAATGTGGGACACTGATGGAGGTTGGAGGCACTATGGGGTGCCTTTAAAGCCCTGCAGTAGGCTGAGGGTACTGCAGGGTGGCACTGTGTAAGGCTTAAAAGCACTGTGGAAATTTGGGGGGGGGCACTGTTGTCCACTATCGAAAACTGGGGGCACTATGGGAGCTGGGAGGCACTGTGGGCAGGTAGGAGATCTGCAGCTGGCTGGAGACCTGGTAGGAATGAGTCCATGGCCCTGCGGTGGGCCATGGCCTGGTGGTTGAGAACCACTGGCTTGGTTGAAGCTTTGTAAGCACCCTACGCTCCAGGTTAAATGCCAGGAGTTCCCATTACTAGAAAAGTATGCTGAGGGCACTGCAGGGTGGCACTGTGTAAGGCTTAAAAGCACTGTGGAAATTTGGGGGGGGGGGGGCACTGTTGTCCACTATCAAAAACTGGGGGCACTATGGGAGCTGGGAGGCACTGTGGGCAGGTAGGAGATCTGCAGCTGGCTGGAGACCTGGTAGGAATGAGTCCATGGCCCTGCGGTGGGCCATGGCCTGGTGGTTGAGAACCACTGGCTTGGTTGAAGCTTTGTAAGCACCCCTACGCTCCAGGTTAAATGCCAGGAGTTCCCATTACTAGAAAAGTTTGGGCTTTATTTAATTTAACACCTTCACTGCTGAGGATGTAAGGTTTTAGCAGAAAACAGCTTGCGGCTGGCCAGCTCAGTATGTCTTAAAGAGGAGTTGACGTCCAGCAGGATAACATGCCGACACGCAGTGCGGCGATCGAAGGTGCTGTGTGTCAGCCTGACACACTGGATCTCCGATCGTGGTATGGAGCCTCTGAAGCATGCTTCTTACCACGTGATCAGCTGTGACCAATCACAGCTGATCATCGCGTGACCCAGGTAGTGCCGGTAAACGGCATTCCTCGGTTCGCCCTGACAGGGAGAGCCAGTCGGCAGCTCTCCCTGTCAGAGGGGGATGTGTGTTGATAATCAGCACAGCCCCATCAGATGTGCCCACCACAGCTGCCAAAAAGGTGCCCATCAGCTGCCAGTCAGTGCCCCATCAAACGGCAGTTATAGTAACTGAGTGAGTAGGAATGTAATACACCATTTATTAATCTTTTTTTATGATGTGGATTATGTGACATTTTAAAGCAAGGATAGAAGACGTCTAATTAAGCACTGGAGCTGGGAACAGTGCTAACTAATAACATACAACACATGAAGGAGCTCCCAAGATTTGTGGCAGGATCAATTACTTTTTTTTGCACTGATCAAAGGGATGCACTTTTAATGGTATATTCTTCATAGACCAAAAGAGGGCAAATAAAAGACCTTCATTGCTGAATCCCTAAAACAATCCCTTGTATACTTGTGTTGTGCCTCAAGTTGAGTATACACTAGTAGAACTTAAAATGAAAATCTGTACAAAATTTCTCAGTACGTTCGAATGTCCTTTGAAAGTATTTCAAGATTTAATTTGCTTTTAACATTCGATTTTGGAATGAATGGATTTTACCGTACCAAAACCACATACACTAAGAAATTTGTACATTCAAGAAAAAAAATTTCTATTATTCTCCTTCAAATTTTCTCATCACTGATTAAAAACGAACGTTGATTTGACCCCACTAATGATTAGAAAAACGAACACTTTTACAACGTTCTTACAATGAAAAATATCTAACAAAAAATTCTACTAGTGTATACCCATCTTCGGGGAGCTCGCCCCAACTCAGCAACATGAAAGCCGCACACTGATATCATCTGCATGGATGCTTTATTCAGCCCAGGGACGGGACAAGGGGTGGGCAGGATGGGACAGCTGCCCTGGGCACTGTGGTATCACGTGAGGGGGGGGATATGTGTTGGAAGGGGAAATTTGTGGGGCAGCAGGGAGTAAATATTGTTCTAAAAAGGGGAAATCTGTGTGCTAAGAGTGGTGTTTTAGGGGGATACTGTATGTGTTGGGGGGGGGGGGGGATTTGTGCTAGGAGGGGGGATTTGAGGGGAATTTGTGCTGGGAGGTAAGATTGTGTTCTAGGAGGGGACATTTTAGGGGCAGAGAATATGTGCTAGGAGAGTTGATTTTTTGATGACACATAATGCTCATACATCTTTTGGGGGGGGGGGGCAGTTTGGCATGTTCACCCTGGGCTCTAGATGATCTTGTCCCGGTGTTCTATCGAGAAATGCCTCCGATGGGGCTGCTCATGCGCAGTAACCAACATCACTCCAGCTGACGTGACGTAAACACGGCGCATGCGCAGATCGCTGGAGCCAGTATTCGACTATCTGCTAAGCGCCGAGGGAGAATGTAAGATGTCAATGTCAGATTCTTCCTCGCTATTGCGGGGCGGGTTGTCGGTGTGTTGAAGGGCGGGTTTTGTGTGCGTTTTAACGCGCCCTTAGACACAACCAAAACATACCGTTATTTACCCAGAACCTGCCGTGAAACAGACAGAAAACACAACGCTCAATACAGGCAAAACCCGCCCACAACAGCGAGGCAGAATCTGACAAGTACGTTCTCCCTTCGCTGCTTGCATAGTGCCTCCTACGATCTGCACGTCTTCACGCCATCTCAACAGCTGATCGTGAAATCAGCTGGAATGCCGTTCCATACTGCGCATGCAATGTATGTTGTCAGATGTCCCCCAGTGTCAGTTTTGCTGTAATACGCTCATGCAAGCGTATTCACACATACAGACATTGGTGGAAGACCATTGGCTGTGGAAACCTTCCTGTGGAAACGGCAGATCTGTTTGCTCTTTTAGGGATGATCGTTTATGCCTCACCAAGAGACTGGCCACCTCATGGCAATTGCATTAACGCTCCTAGCAAACAGATCTGCGTACATGGGAACCATAGCATAACAATACAAAAATGATGGCCCCCTGAGCCATGATAGAGTACATCTCGCGTCATTGGTAGCAGTGGGAATGTGCACACGATCATGTTCAGAGCCCTGTAAGTAGTGTTCAAATTGTGAGACACTTTGTGTCTCACAGGGAAGCTAGCCGCATGGCTGTGCACACGATCGTCTGCACACGTCACTACTGGAATTCTATTTGAATATAAACATGTGTGTGATTGGTTCTTTTGAAAGAATACAAGTGCCTTCTTTTGTTATTCATGTTTACAGTATAAATAAAAGCAGCAGATCATGCTAGACAGGATTTTGCTAAGCTCAACGTGATACCAGCGTCTGTCTGTGTTACTTGGAGATATACAAGCGCGCTTTTCCGGGATTATACAAGAGAGCTATTGTCAGGGACATTGCCATCACGGTACTGGCAATGTTGCCCAGAACATTCATGGATGCCCACGGAGGGTCCCGAGACTTTCACGAGTGTGCGCTGCGCATCAGCATGCATTGGCGCACGTTGGCGTGCATCGGCGCACACGCACATGCAATACGGCGCGTGCGCGACGGCGCTCAAGTGGCGTAACTGAGGCTGGCGCCAGTGGCCCTATTTAAGCCATCATGTGACCACAAGACATTGCTGGATTATCTCCTCAGCTCCCTTGTGTACCTTGAACTTGCTTCCTAAACTGTGATTACCCGTTGTGACCCGGCTTGCCTTGATCTCGCTTCCTCAACTCCTGGTTTGACCCTTGGCCTGCTCCTGGACTCTGCTTCTGCTTCCTGATCTCCCGGCTTGACCTTCGGCTTGTACCTGGACCCTGCCTGTGTATGACCTTGGCTCTCCCCTGTGTATGCTGTGGACTGATTTATCTGTGTATGACCCCTGGCCTGTCTCCTGGTTTCTCTGTTTACCTGAACACAGCAAGTTCTGCTCTGCCAGCTCAGTCATCCCTCTTCTTCTGTGCTTCTTTGGGCACAGCGCTTCCTGTCTCCAACTCCAGGAACGCGCTGCACTTAGCCGCAAGGGGAGCCCTCTTAGCATCTCGATCTCCATGCATGCACCTGACAGCTATGATTGTGCTTATTAGCGCACAGAATTATTTGCTTATAAAGAGACGCTTGAATGAATCCACAACAATGCGCAGCCCGGCAGAGGCATTTTTCGATGGAGGGCACTATTCGATAGAACACCGGCACTAATTCAGCCACACTGGCTTCCTAGTCCCTGCCTGTAGCCATGTGGAAGTGGAAGTAAAGTCTAACGATTCTTAAAACTGTTCCCTCCCCTCTACTCCTACCACTATATGAGGTCACATAGAAGGCAAGTATGTGCTCGTTAACCTCCCTGCTCTAAAGTTAACCTGTCACTTTGCCCTAAATGGTAAACATTAGGGTGTTTTTCACACTTATTCATTGCGGTAACACATCGAACTCATCCTGTGCGGTGCGTTGTATGGCCATTTACTTTCTGAGTAATCTGCACACAGAAGCAAACATTAGAAAAGTCACATGGCTTGTGTGGAGCTGTGTTTGCACTTCACATTCGTTTTCGGTAATCAGTTTTGAGATAAGAGCATCTGGAAGGCAGTGACAAACCCCTATCAGGGCGAGTAAACAGAGATCATAAAGAGAGGAAACACATTTAGGCTGGTCTTAAGCTGGCTATAGAGGGATCAAAATTAGGCTTGGTCGAATTTTATGGACAGGTTGGTTGTACTGAAGTTGATCCATTGATCGACTTCAGTACAACTAGCTTGTGTTTTTTTTTTTTTTCGCCCAAGCACTGCCAGCAGTGACCATTGTATTCTGCCAGTGGGGAAGGCACCTGTAATTTCTCGTCGGAAAAAGATATGACGGCTTTTCTGACGGGATTTCGCTCAAGTTTGCCTTGCATACACACAGTCACGCAAAAGTTCGCTGAAATTACGACCGTCAAGAAGGCGGTGACGTACAACACTATGACGAGCCGAGAAAATGAAGTTCAATGCTCCCGAGCATGCGTCGAATTGTTTCCGAGCATGCGTAGGGATTTTGCACGTCCGAATTGCCACAGACGATCGCATTTTCGGATAGGAACTTTTCCCGACTGAAAAATTAAGAGCATGCTCTCAATCTTTTACTGGCTGGAATTCGGCCAGCAAAAGACCGATGATGGAGCATACACACGGACGCATTTTCCCACGAGAAACTCTTATCGGTCTTTTGCGGGCCAAAATTCCAATCGTGTGTGCACGGCATAAGGAAAGATGCATTCCTATGCGCAGAAGACTGGCTTGTGGCTAAGTCACAGGTGCACGTGCGCGCACAAACGCCAGGCGGGCTATTTAAACTGCATTAGGGCCTGGTTCCAGTGCCGATTGGTCTATTGCGTTCCTGAAGTATCTGAGTATCTGTTGTTATATTGCTTGTCCGTTACCAACCTGATCCTGCTTGAACTCTGCCTGCGCCGACCCCTAGCTTGTCTCTGGACTTTGCTTCTGCCTCATCCCTCTGCCTTAAAGTTATTGTAAAAAGGTATTTTTTTTTTTAAACCAACATGTCTATTACTTACCTGAAACCCTCTTTTTTCGGGTCCCCCACTAATGCTCCTGGCCCCTCCCCTCGGTCCAGTGCCCCCATGGGAAGCAGCTTCCCATGGGGGCACTCTTACATGCTTGCACCCGAGCCCTGCTAATGCGTCCATTGACACAGACAGCGGGACTCAGCCGCGCCTCCGCCCCCCCGCTTCCTCGTCACTGGCTTTGATTGACAGCACTGGGAGCCAATAGCTCCTGGTGCCCCAACAAAGCCAGCAAGACCTGGAAGTGAGGGGAGAGAAGAGCTGCAGACTAGCATGGCGTGCATGGCGCTGGATCGAATGAGGGCTCAGGTAAGTAAGAGGGGGGGGGGGAGTTGCTGACACCTAATCCCAAGGAATGCATTAAAAGGTAAAAAATGTTTAGGTTTTACAACCACTTTAACTTTACGGCTCTTGGTCTGATCCCTGACTACTCTCCTGCCTGTCCCCTGAACCTGATCTTCTCACTTGTTGCTGACCCGGACTGTCTGACCCTGTCTTCTGTGATTCATGCCGCACCTGAGAGTATGCAGCGAGTGTGCTCTCAGCAGAGAAACATCAGCGGCCAAATATGCATGTGTGCCCAACCGAGTCAGAATCAATCACGTGTTGGCTTTTTTTTTTAAGACTTTTCCAGCAGATAAACCACGTCCCTGCAATTAAGAGGTATTTACAACTCACACAAGCACACAATTGGTAACACAGGATCCTTCTCATCTGAGCGTTCCTGCAACAGTATCACAATTCATGCTTTCAGGGCTCACAGTCCTCAGTCAACCCAGATGATGTGTGCCCTGTTGGGCTCCAAAGCTTCTCCTGTTGTACCCCATGTCAGTACAGAGGTGAATTATGGCGCCTGCACACCAAAAAGCTTCTTTCAAAGTGCCAAACCCTTTTTTCTTGTATGACCGTTTCAAGACCATGCAGTGACCCTTCATCAGGCATTTGATCCTACAAGAATAAAGAGCTTTGGATTTGAAACAAGCTTCTCGAAGTGCTGGTGACATACTTCACCCATGTTGTACACTGTGACCAGACAGGAGTTGTTAGACTACCCTTTTAATCACATGGCTGATTTAAGTATGGCGTACAAGAAGAATATACTTTATGTCACTACAGAACATGACATTGAAGTTAAGCTTGTGTCAGGGCTGGACTCAGCCCTTCCTTCTCTGAGCTGGCTGCTCAGCTGTCAGCCAATTGCCAGCTCCTTTCTCTCCACAGTTACTCAGCTGTTGTTGATATCCTGCTCGTCTGTCCTGCCTACTTAAGCCATCCAGTCCAGAGGAGCTCTGCCTTTGCCTTGGTCAACATCACAGAAACTATCTCCTGCGATCCTGTTCAAGACTTGCTTTGCTGATATCCCTTCTGGCTCCAGATCCTGCTTGCTGTTCCACTACATTGATCCCTGACTTCTGGCTTGGCTGACTATTTGTTCCGCTTACTGAACTTTGGTTATGTTTTGACTACGTTTGTTCTTTTTACTTTTATTATTAAACAAGTGTGATTTAACTGTACTTCTGTCTCGGCCTGATTTCATGGTTTCTGACAGCTTGCCATACATGGGTCTAATTTTGTTCCATGGGTGGAAAATTCCCAGGCCGAACAGTGCCATCGTCCGGCCAGATGCAATCACTGTTCGGAGGTTCTGGCAGCCATGGGTGTTTGCTGTCAAAGTACAATAGCCAGCACTGCAGATGTGTCTATCCATGCTGTTGGACAAGAGAAATCTTAACATGGCCAGCTTTAGGAGGTTCATCCCACCAGCTTTTGGTGGGAAGAACAGTGTCCAGTGGAGACACAGCTGGAAGTGTTGGACAGCAGCGATGCATGGAACTCTGCAAGAGAACAAAGACTGGAAACACTATGAGGTTGATTTACTAAAACTGGAGAGTGCAAAATCAGGTGCAGCTGTGCATGGTAGCCAATCAGCTTCTAACTTCATCTTGTTCAGTTAAGCTTTGAAAAAGTAAAATAAATAAATGGAAGCTAATTGGTTTCTATGCAGAACAGCACCAAATTCTGCACTCTCCAGGTTTAGTAAATCAACCCCAATCAGTCAGAAAGACAAGTTTTTAAGCTGTTTAATTCACTGGGTGTTACCTGGTTGCTTTAAAGTCCTAGAAAGAGGATGGTGTCTAATGGCCATTTATAAATTACTCATTAAGGGATAACCCAGGTTGAAACCTTTATTATTACATGGGTCTTTGAGCTGATGCTAATGCATTGTACTTAGTCTGCAGTTCCCATTTAAATCCCCTTTCCCAAGAGCTAGGCCTGACGCTGCCCCTAGTAATTATGTCAAAGTTTTAACCTTAGCAAGTCATCTGGAAGTCTGCCAGGTCAGCGTTACCTTATAACCTCCCTGAGTGAGCACATTCAATACATCTGCCACTCTCTATTTTTAGCAACTGGTTAAACAGGGATGTTAATGGTTATCCCCATCAATACTTCACCTTGGACAAATGACAAGTTGACAAGAGACGGTTCCATTGACCAGCTTGTCGCTGAGAAAATTTGCTTAGTGGCAGATTTGTGATGAAATTTCCTCTGAAGCCGGCCATAGGCAGTTTGAATCTCGGCCGGTTCCTGCTGATTCCAACTATTTATCGGTAGGCTGAATGTACCCAAGTGGATCAAAATCGGTCAACCTGGGTACAACCAGCCTGCGGGATTTTACATGTGATTACTGCAAGTGGCTGTCATAGCCGCTAGCAATAATCACTGTACTCTCCCGGCGAGACGGCTTCACCCACAATCCCAATGGCTCGGCAGGAGAGATTTCATGGTTGCAGCAAAGAAATTTGCTCAGTCTATGGCCGGCCTTAGGCAAGGCTGGATTAGTTGACATTCACACGGGCAGATGATAGTATATTAAAGCGGAAATAAACCCATCGATTTACCAGTTTCAACAAAAACTTTACATTCCGTGCAAGCCGGGATTGCTAACTGTCACTGTTGCTTGTGCTCTCAAACTGTCAAGCCATCAAATGGCTGGAGTCATAACTGATCAGCATCATGGCAGTTGCAGTTCAGAGGAAGATGGCAGAAGAAGAAGAAGAAGATGGCAACTTCCTGGCTGAAAAGAATAGGAGGGTTTAGTTCCGCTTTAATATCAGCATAGAAATAAAGGGCAAACCCGAGAGGTTTTAGTTATAAATGGAGCCTGCGGTGTCAAGTCAGCCATTGGATTCTTGTCTACCTTGGATACCATGATAGTGGGATCTCCCTGGTGTAATTCCCAACTCCGTTACTTTCCATCTGGGAGGTTTGGGTGCTGGCATTTGTGGTGTAGTGCACATTAGCTGGCAAGAAACATGGAGGAGAAAAAAAAAGTATGACAGAGCAGTCACTAAGCACTGAGTCAATTATCAGCCTTTACAATTCAATAACAGGCCAGGGACAGGGGGTGACTGAGGTTTGTTCCCTAAAGCCTAACTTCAGGAAAAGGAAAAAACCTTCCCTTGCAGTGGGGCTGCCCCTACACAAGAGTTACATTCTCTTTTACACCTAGGCAGGCCATAGACAGTGCAAATTTCTTTCCTGCAACCACGGGTTGCAAGAAAGAAATGTGCAAGATTCCCCCATCAACACTGACCGTGCTTACAGGGGAACCCCTTCCTGCAGAGACATTGTATTCTCCCAACAGGGGGATAATTGCAAGTAAAATCTGGCAGGCTGGTTGTACCCAAGTTGATCGATCAACTTGATACATTCAGCCTGCCCATTCATGTTTAAATCTCAGAACTAGAGATAGGCTCGGGCGTGTTGGAGATCCTAGTCCCAGCCCACCTGCCCGATCCCGCCAGGAAGCCGACACTGTACACGGCTAATCACAGGCAGTGAGACATTTCCTGGTCCGCAGCTGGACAGATCTCTGAAAGATCTCACTGTCTGCGTTTGGCAGTGTGCAGTGCCAGCTTCCTGGCGAGATCGGGCAGGTGGGTTGGGACTAGGATCCCGAACATGCCCAAGCCCATCTCTACTCAGAACCATAGATAGCCAGCCTTAGGGTGCCTGAAAAAGCAGATTTATATATCTGATCCCCACTCCCCCGGCAGCTGGCACTCTCCTATGATCCAGCAATGGACAGTCCCTCAACATCTTCATGTCCAAAGCAAGGTTACGGGTCTTGCACTGTGCTCGTCACTGACCTGTAACCACTAAAGTGCAGGGGAAGAGAGGCTGGTCCTTGCAGCCTGGAGAGAGCCTGCAGGATCAGGTAAATAAAATGTCTTTTTTGGTAATCTCTACCAAATTGAGCATTTAACGCTTGCAGTGCAGGGGCAGCCCTACTGCAAGGGAGATTTTTTTTTTCCTTTTTCTGGAGTTCAGTTTTAATTGCAGTAGGGAAAGTCATATCAAAAGGCTGGCTGTTTGGTATCACACATTGCATGTACCTTAGGGCAGTTTGGATTAAGTTACAAATCCTTAACCAGGTAAGGCAGCTCCCATATATACATTTTGATGGTACATTCAACTGTTTGCCTGGAGCATCAGCTCTTTGCTTTACAAATAATGAAAGTGATAAATGAACACTTTGTGCCAAGATTATTATGCAAGCACATGCTCCAGGGTGAGGAGTACAAAGACAAGTGTGTCTTGCCTACAGTCAAGCATGGTGGTGGGAGTGTCATGGTCTGGGGCTGCATGAGTGCTGCCGGAACTGGGGAGCTACAGTTCATTGAGGAAACCATGAATACCAACATGTACTGTGACATACTGAAGCCGAGAATGATCCCCTCCCTTCAGAGACTGGACCACAGGGCAGTATTTCAATATAACGACCCCAAACACACCTCCAAGACGGCCACTGCCTTGCTAAAGAAGTTGAGGGTAAAGGTGATGGACTGGCCAAGCATGTCTCCAGACCTAAACCCTATTGAGCATCTGTGGTGCATCCTCAAAGGGAAGGTGGAGGAGCGCAAGGTCTCTAACATCCACCAGCTCTGTGATGTCATCATGGAGGAGTGCAAGAGGACTCCAGTGCCAACCTGTGAAGCTCTGGTGAACTCCATGCCCAAGAGGGTAAAGGCAGTGCTGGAAAATAATGGTGGCCCCACAAAATATTGACACTTTAGGCCCAATTTGGACATTTTCACTTAGGGGTGTACTCACTTTTGATGCCAGCGGTTTAGACATTAAAGCGGTTGTATACCTTTTTTTTTACTTTTACCTACAGGTAAGCCTATAATAAGGCTTACCTGTAGGTAAAAAAATATCTCCTAAACCACTACGGTTTAGGAGATATTCCCCTCGCAATGAGCCGCTGACTGCAGCGGCGCATGCGCACAGGGAATTCTCAGCTGACAGCCCAGCAAACTCCAGAGCTTGCCGGACAGAAGTCTCCCGCGGGAGTGACGACATCACGGCATCGGCCACTCACAGCGCCGGAGCCGCGATACCCGGAAGACACGCCGAGGGGAAATGTCAGCTCCCTTGGCGTGAACAGGGTGAGATGCCGGCGCCTCGTTCTAAGGTAAGTATCTCATAATGAGCTAGTGTGCAGTACATACTAGCTCATTATGCCTTTTCCCTTGCAGGTGTAGAAAAAAAAAAAACAGCGGGTATACATACGCTTTAATGGCTGTATGTTGAGTTATTTTGAGGGGACAGCAAATTTACACTGTTATACAAGCTGTACACTCACTACTTTACATTGTAGCAAAGTGTCATTTCTTCAGTGTTGTCACATGAAAAGATAGAATAAAATATTTACAAAAATGTGAGGGGTGTGCTCACTTTTGTGAGATACTGTATACTGGGATCAAATGCAATGTGTAGTTGCCTGCTTGTGATTATAAGCACGCTTTAAAAAAAATAAAAATAAAATGTCAACTGGTTTACCTAAAAGCAGCCTGGTATACCTTAAAGCAGCCTTTCTCAACCTTTATACCCCAGAGGAACCCTTGAAATATTTTTCAGGCTTTAGAAACCCCCTATTGATATTAATTCATTGGAGATCAGTGGGAAACATGCCCTTTGCCGTGGTGGTCACAATGATAACCTAAAGCTGGCCACAAATTTTTCAGAGGAATTAACAGAAATTCTAACAGTGGGTGGTCCTGTGGGCTTGACAAAAGTAAAATAATCTAGTTGTGGGTGTTCTGTCCACCAGATGTCTTGCTGATTATTTGTACCTGTGTTGTTAAATTTACATGCAAAATGTGTAATTTACTTAAGACAATCATATGTGGTGTGCATGCTCCATCTAGCGTTCCTTTTTGGTATTGCTGCAGTTCTGTTTAATTGTTTTATTGTATGTGTAATTAAGGAAGTTGTCAGCAAGCAGGGAATTCTGGGTAGAATTGTAACAGGAAGTGAACCAGCCACCATTCTTTTCAACACATTGCAGGAAGCAAGTCATGTCTTTCTCAATCTATCGTCATCACCCCTTAGAGAACTTAAAAAGTACGTTTTTATTATCTCATCCTGTACTGTATATCGTTGTTTATGCAATGTATGCTGTATTGTATGTGATATTGTAATTATTGAGGTCTATTTCTGTTATTTTGTAGTTTCACCTGGCTTGTTCTAATAAAACTGAGATCAAAAAAATATGGTATCTGAAGTTACTAGGATAAGATGGTTTAGCTATCTGTCCCAGAGACAGAACAGTGGGCGCTTCTACCCACCCGGCACATGGGGGTACCTTTCAGGTGGAGCACGCTCATCAATCCCCGGGACCAGGTGGGGACTGTGATCATGAAAAAGTCTAACATTAAGGCAGTTCCCTGACTTAGAGATTAGCCGTAACACTGTGTGAAATAGCAAAAGTACAAGAGTTTCTCTGAAAGTGCTGTCCTGTGTCACTACAAACTGTAACTTGATGAATGTTGCATCGAGAGGGACATGCAGAGCTTGCGCCCTCTCCACCAGTCCAGCGTACCTCTAGGGCCGTCTTTAATATTGATTGGACCCTGGGAAAAAACATTTTCTTGGGCCCCCTCTTCCATGCAATTTCACTCTCCACATGCTTTGAAACATGCAATAAATAGCAGCTAGACTTAAAATCAATTTACTGAATCAGATCAGGCAGCGATTGTGATTGGTTGCCAGAGGTTACAGTGTATCATTACCGCTCACTGACTGGCTGCTAGAGGTTATAGCACACATTATGGCTCACTGTTTAATTTTCTAGAGGTTACAGCACATGACTTCTGCTTGTTGATTGGTTGCTAGAGATTACTGTACATCAATACTGCTCACTGATTGATTTGTAGTGGTTACTGGACATCTTTACCACTCACTAATTGGTTGCTAGAGGTTACTGCTAACTATTACTGCTCACTGATTGGTTCCTAGAGGTTACTGCATAACCTTACCACTTAATGATTGGTTGCAAGAGGTTAGTGCACAGCATTACTGCTCCCTGATTTGTTGCTAAAGGTTACAGCACATTATCTCCTCACTGCCTGCACACCATGGACTGGAGAGGTGAGGGGACCCATCAATAGATAGAAAACTCCTAGGACTCCTGGCCTCAGTGGCAATGCTAGGGGGCTGATGGGATCAGTAACAGTGGTGGGGGGATGGGATTAGTTGGGAGGCAGTACACTTTGGCAAATTTTGAATCATGTAGAGCAAAGCTGGAAATCTTTGGCAAGTATATAGTGGGGGATTCTACCAATGGGGAATTTACAATGACCACCAATGTGAAGGGGGATTTACACTGACTATCAATGTGAGGGGGAATTTGCACGGATCACCATGTAATGGGGGATTTTACACCACTGGCCAATAGAAAAGGGGGATTTCTACACTGACACCAATGTAATAAGAGCATTTACACCAACCACCAGTGTAAGGGGGAATATACAATAACCTCCATGTAAGGGGGAATTTGCCCCGACACCCATTGTCGAGGAGATTTGTACTGACCACCAATGTAAGGTGACACTTCTACACAGACCACCAATGTTAGGGGGGATTTACACTGACCACAAATGTAAAGGGGGATTTATACTGACCACCAGTGTAAGGGCAATTCTGCACTTACCACCAATGTAAAGGGAAATGTACACTGATCACCAATGTTATGAAGAATTTACACTGACAAACCAATGTAATGGGGGTATTTTACATTGACAGCCAATAAAGGGGTATTTCTACACTGGCCACTAATGTAAGGGGGATTGACACTCACCACCTATTTAAAGGGGGCTTCTACATGGACCACCAATGTAAAGGAGGATTTGAAACTGACCACAAATGCAAGTTTGGATTTTTTTTACGATTATCAATACAAAGAGGAGTTTCTACACTGGCCACCAATGTAATGGGGATTTACACTGACCACTAATGTAATGCGATTTACACTGACCACTAATGTAATAGGAGCAATCACAGTAACCACCAATGTAAAGAGTGATTTACACTGACCACCAATATAAGGGGAACATTCACACTGGTCACTAGTGTGAATGAAAGGATTGTACACCAAGCCCCAATGTAATGAGAAGATTTACACTGATTACCAATGTAACTGAGACATTTAGCCTGCATTCACATTTGTGTGTGTCGGGAATACATGCAAAATCGCTTTCCTGACACCACAGAAATATGCTGCCCTTTAGCAGATACACAGAAGTGCCATTAATTGTTAATGACACCCTCATGCATCGGCTGAGATGTGCGTATTTACATGCACCAAAATTCAGGGTGCTGTGGCACCATTTTAATTTGAAGAATTCCACCTCCAATTTGCTTATCTTTGCAGAACATGCTGATGTTAGCCCTAATGACTATAGTTGTAGGCATGACTTTCAAGCATGACCGTTTACCTCCCCAGTGGGCAGAATTCAGCACTAGTGATGATAGATATGACCTCAGGGGGACATGATATACATATGAATGCTGCCTCTATTTATATATCAATGCCGCGATCCGTGACTATTTACATATTAGGACAGAAGTGTCCTAATTGTTTACAGCGACAGCCAATAAAGGGGTATTTCTACACTGGCCACCAATGTAAGGGGGATTTACACTCACCACCTATTTAAAGGGGACTTCTACATGGACCTGGAGCATCAGCTTTTTGCTTTACAAAGAAGGAAAGTAATAAATGAACACTTTGTGCCAAGATTATTATGCAAGCACATGCTCCAGGGTGAGGAGTACAAAGACAAGTGTGTCTTGCCTACTCTTGCAGTATTGCAACATAACAACCCCAAACACACCTCCAAACGACCACTGCCTTGCTAACAGTTAGTACACTTACCTGTTCTGGAATCCAGTTGTATCATCACCCCAGCCGATATTTCAAATGGCTCTCGGGTGCTGCCGCCACCAATTCTTGTAAGGGAAATCAGAAGTGAAGCCAGCTCCCTACTGTGCATGCGCAAAGATAGCGCTGCGTTTTGTGAATGGCCTGTGGGCGGGGAAAGGGGGAGGGGGGCTGAACTTCCCCAGAAGTGAGAGCGGGTATCTGTCAAAACAAGGTACCTTCTCACCCCCCAAAAAAAGGTGCCAAATGTGGCAGCGGAGAGGGGGGAGGAAGCAAACATGCAGAGCTTCCCCTTTTGAGTGAAGCTCTGCTTTAATTACTTTTGTGTGTTGCAGGAAGACGTGCAAATTGGGCGCTTTCCCACAATGCACAAACAAAATGCAACCCTTTTGCAGATACACAGCATTGCCATAATTCTTCATGACATCCTCACAGCTAATGCGCATGTGTGATCAAAGTGCAGCGTGGTGTGGTGGATAGTAAACACACACAGTCCAAGTCAGGCAACAATATACATTCAGGGGCGGACTGACCATTCGGGCACTGCCCGAGTGCCCCATGCCACTAAGGGGCCCCATCAGGGTTGCCAGCCTCAATAAAACCAGGGACAGTATGTAAAAATCTGTGTTTTTAAAAAAACCCAAAGATTATAGCTGCCCCGCCTCTCCAGTACCTGTTCAGTGTGTATGTGTATTCTGTGTGTGTATACTGTGTGTGTATATTGTGTGTGTATACTGTGTTGTATATTGTGTGTCTGTTTATGTATACTGTGTGGCCCCATAATCTATTGCCTGGGGGCCCCATAATCTCCTATTGCCTGGGGGCCCCATAATCTCCTATTGCCTGGGGGCCCCATAATCTCCTATTGCCTGGGGGCCCCATAATCTCCTATTGCCTGGGGGCCCCATAATCTTCTCCTATTGCCCGGGGGGCCCCATAATCTCCTTTTGCCCAGGGGCCCCATGAGTTGTCAGTCCGCCCCTGTATACATTGTCGAAAAAGGTTTAAACACAACTTATTCAGGCCCAGCGCGTAGGCACACCCTTCCGGAGCCGAACTGTGACAGCAGTCTGAAGACTCGTAGATGCTGACAGCATCTGCAACAAGGAGTGGAATGAGACCTGGCTGGTCCACATCCAAAGGGGAGGCTTCCTGAAAAGAGGTAAATGTAGTCTCTGCACTGTCCCTACTGCTCTGGAACCTTTTCCTACCTCTAAGCAATGGGGATCCTGTTCTGATGTTAGCCACTCACATAAAGAGCGCGAAACTCGGGAGCCAGAGTCTTAAATAGATTCTGCCTGATCCAAGATGGTTGCTGGAGTCACATGGGGTGCCAGCGATCCAACTGGACAGCTGTCTTCCTGTGACCCCAGGAAGTCAGAGTAAGCAAGTTCCCCACAACTTCTATCCCCTTCTGCATTGCCGCTTCAGTTGGGCGTCACCTGCAGAGGGGAGTACAGGCTGCACCTGAATACACACATAAATGCATGGTAGCAAAATACAACGCGTTTTGGTGCGACAATGTTTTTTAAAAGGGTAATGCACTTCTTTAGTGTGTTTTTTGCGCATAGGGCAGCCCATTGAAATGGATGGCCTTCCCGAAACTAGAAAAAACACACGCTTGCTCCGTCACACATGTATAGGTGTGAACAGAGCCTGAAGCTGGCCATACCCCTGGGAAATATATCAGATTCTTCCATCCACACTATATAGCAGGGATCCCCAAACTATGGCCCTCCAGCTGTTGCAGAACTACACGTCCCATGAGGCATTGTAAAACTCTGACATGCACAGACATGACAAGGCATGATGGGAATTGTAGTTCCTGAACAACTGGAGGGCCGTAGTTTGAAGACGCCTGCTATATAGCATGATCGAAAATAGATATAAAACACCGCGCTAACCAATAAGATAGGTGGAAGCTGCTGCATACAGTCTGACAAAAACAGTGAACTAGTATATGGAAAAATGCAGCGCATGTACAAGTAAATATATGTGTTTATAATGGTGAAACAGTGCTAAAATAATTAGCCAGAGGTGAGTTTAAACAAAAACGTCCATAAATGGATGTGAATGTCCAACTGCACAGGAGGTGTAGGTACTCCAAGGGGTGGTGGTAATCTGATGGTTATCAGAAGTCACCTTGCATCTTAAAACGACTTCCCAGCAGGATGAGCCAATCAGAAGAAATGCAAAAAAGACTCTTACCAAATCCCGTGGATTCCCGTGTCAGCGACAGGGAATCGCATGCGCTGTTTGTCACCAATGACATGGAATGGAAGGTCTGGAATCGCCAATCCTTTGAGTTGTGGTCTGTATAGATCTCCAAAGGTAACCGGATGGGTCCTCACACCGAACAGTCAAAGCGTGGATCAGGAGTTTCCAAAAGGACACCAAAGGGGCGGTTGGAGGTACTGGGCCTCATGCAGTAAATGTGAAAACAAAAGGGATATGCCTGCAGGGCACAAAATCTGAAGAGGACACAGAAGTCCACAAAGTTGTCTGCTCAGCTATGCCGCAGTTGCAGGTTGCGGTATTGGTGACAAACTGCGCATGCGATTCCCTGTCGCTGACACGGGAATCCACGGGATTTGGTAAGAGTCTTTTTTGCATTTCTTCTGATTGGCTCATCCTGCTGGGAAGTCGTTTTAAGATGCAAGGTGACTTCTGATAACCATCAGATTACCACCACCCCTTGGAGTACCTACACCTCCTGTGCAGTTGGACATTCACATCCATTTATGGACGTTTTTGTTTAAACTCACCTCTGGCTAATTATTTTAGCACTGTTTCACCATTATAAACACATATATTTACTTGTACATGCGCTGCATTTTTCCATATACTGCTATATAGCATGGATGGACAAATCTCTCACAGTGTGGGCTGCCAGAATACATGGTTTCCAAATCTGGAGGTCTGTTTTAAAAAAAAAAGAAGCCAAGCAACAATGCTGGCCATTACATGAAATGGTGAAAAACAGTCACAAACATTACTGAAAAATCTTTATAAAGGGTTGGTTCACCTAAGGTAAATGGCACCAATAATAAAAAACAAAACTTTACAGCTTTCACTAAAGTTGGATAATGCCTTTGCTATAGATGTAGGCCATTTACACACCTCCTGAAGCCTGGTTGCAAAACTCCCACAGATGGCATCATCCCATCCTTCCTTGTTGCTAGGACATTGCTAAGACACTTCCTCCAATTCATTTCCTCCAATGCAACAATAGCAATACAGCATACAGCTAAATATATGGTCGAATGACAATTATGTTGTTATCTGTTTCACTTGTTAAACGTATATTTAGCCCGCCATTGTGCAATACTTACACCTTTTAATGGTGACTACTTAACACTTCCTTATTTTCCCAACTATTCTTCAGCCTCGGTTCACACTGGGACGACTTGTCAGGCGACCTAGTCGCCTGACAAGTAGTGTCCCGTTCCGTGCAATGGAACCGTTCTAATCGGAGCGACGCAAATCGCTCCGACTTAGAAAAAGGTTCCTGTACTACTTTGGGGGCGACTTGCATTGACTTCTATACAGAAGTCGTTTTGCAAGTCGCCGCGGAGTCGTGTCCTGGGTCACCTGAGGCAGTCGCGCTGTAAGTCGTTCTGCCTCAGTGTGAACCGACCCTTATGGGGCGTACACACGGTCGGACTTTTCAGCTACAAAAGTCCGACAGCCTGTCCGACAGACTTTCAACGGACTTTTGGCGGACTTTTGACGGACTTGCGGCGGACTTTCTAACGAACAGACTTGCCTACACACGATCACACAAAAGTCAGTCGAATTCTTACGTGATGACGTACACCGGACTAAAATAAGGAAGTTCATAGCCAGTAGCCAATAGCTGCCCTAGCGTGGCTTTTTGTCCGTCGGTCTAGCATACAGACGTGCGGATTTTTCGACCGGACTCGAGTCCGTCGGAAAGATTTGAAGCATGTTTCAAATCTAAAGTCCGTCGGATTTGAGGCTGAAAAAGTCCGTTGAAAGTCCGGAGAAGCCCACACACGATCGGATTACCAGCCAGCTTTAGTCCGTCAGCGTCCGTTGGACTTTTGTAGCTGAAAAGTCCGACCGTGTGTACGCCCCATTAATGTCCTGACTAAATTGTTTGAAAGGCGGAAAGAGGAAACAATTAGGGGTTTTCCTGTTGCCCGTGACAAATCTCCCATTCAAGGTCCATAATAAGTGCTGGTAATGCTGTTTAGTTTTAAGAGCAACGTACCATATATTTTGTTTGCAGTAGTATAGCGATACAGCAAAGAATATAAAGAATTTACAGTTGACCGACTGAAATGTAAACTTAAAGATGGCAAACAGGTAGAGACATAGCTGAAATACTTAGATGAGAATTGTTTTACCTGCCAAAGGATTCTCAATTCTGTTCAGCCAGGCTTGTGATCCAAATACTCCTGCATACTACACTGCCACTGGAAAACACACACATAACCCTACACACTACAGTGCAAACAAAAAAAGTAAATGTATTTTATTGGGATTTTATATAATAGACCAACACAAAAGTGACACATACTGTAAATGTGAAGTGAAAGGAAAATGATAAATAGTTTCAAATTTTTTTTACAAATAAATATGTGAAAAGTGTGGGGTACATTTGTATTCAGCCCCCCTGAGTCAATGCTTTGTAGAACCTCCTTTCACTGCAATTACAACTGCAAGTCTTTTTGGGGATGTCTCTACCAGCTTTGTACATCTAGAGAGTGACGTTTTTGCCCATTCTTCTTTGTAAAATAGCTCAAGCTCTGTCAGATTGGATGAAGAGTGTCTGAACAGCAATTTTCAAGTCTTGCCACAGATTCTCAATTGGATTTAGGTCTGGACTTTGACTGGTCCATTCTAACACATAAATATGCTTTGATCTAAACCAGTGGTCATCAACCCTGTCCTCAGGGCCCACTAACAGACCAGGTTTTATGTATTACACCTTGGGGGAGATGCAGACTAGAATACTGCAATCACTGAGCAGCAAATTATATCACCTGTCATGTATTTCAGTTATCTTGCAAACCTGGCCTGTTAGTGGGTCCTGAGGACAGGAGTTGATGACCACTGATCTAAACCATTCCATTGTAGCTCTGGCTGTATGTTTGGGGTCGTTGTCCTGCAGGAAGGTGAACCTCCGCCCCAGTCTCAAGTCTTTTGTACACTCTAACGGGGTTTCTTCTAAGATTGCCCTGTATTTGGCTCCAACCATCTTCCAATCAACTCTGACCAGCTTCCCTGTCCCTGCTGAAGAAAAGCATCCCCACAACATGATGCTGTCACCACCATGTTTCACAGTGGGGATGGTGTGTTCAGGGTCATGTGCAGTGTTAGTTTTCTGCAACACAAAGTGTTTTGCTTTTAGGCCAAAAAGTAAAATTTTGGTCTCATCTGACCAGAACACCTTCTTCTACATGTTTGCTGTGTCCCCCACATGGCTTCTCGCAAACTGCAAATGGGACTTTTTATGGCTTTCTTCTTGTCACTCTTCCATAAAGAGTAAATTTGTGGAGTACGCGACTAATAGTTGTCCTGTGGACAGATTCTCCCACCTGAGCTGTGGATCTCTGCAGCTCCTCCAGAGTTACCATGGGCCTTTTCGCTGCTTCTCTGATTAATGCTCTCCTTGCACGGCCTGTCAGTTTAGGTGGACGGCCATGTCTTGGTAGTTTTGCAGTTGTGCCATGATCTTTCCATTTTCAGATGATGGCTTGAACAGTGTTCCGTGAAATGTTCAAAGCTTGGGATATTTTTTTATAACCTAACCCTGCTTTAAACTTCTCCACAACTTTATCCCTGACCTGTTTGGTGTGTTCCTTGGCCTTCATGATGCGGTTTATTCACTAAGGTTCTCTAACAAATCTCCAAGGGCTTCACAGAACAGCTGTATTTATAGTGGGATTAAATTACACACAGGTGGACTCTATTTACTAATTAGATGACTTCTGAAGGCAATTGGTCCCACTAGATTTTAGTTAGGGGTATCAGAGTAAAGGGGGCTGAATACAAAAGCACGCCACACTTTTCAGATATTTATTTGTAAAAAATTGTGAAAACCATTTATCATTTTCCTTTCACTTCACAATTATGTGCCACTTTGTGTTGGTCTATCACATAAAAAAAAAAACAATAAAATACATTTACTTTTTTGGTTGTAACATGACAAAATGTGGAAAATTTCAAGAGGTATGAATACTTTTTCAAGGCACTGTACAAAAATATATTACCAAAAGTATTGGGATGTCTGCCTTTACACATACATGAACTTTTTTTTTTTTTTTTAATCCTCTTTATTGATTTTTAATAGATTTACAAGAACCTTGGGGCATTCCCCGGCTCAAAAAGTACCATGTAAATCGGTACCTAACAACAGGTTATCTGCCTAAAACAGTGCTGTTATCGACAGAAAAACAGATTAAATACAAAACAAAAACTAAAAAACAAAACAAAAACTAGATATCACTGCTCAACCACTCCAATTGGAGAGATTATGAAAGGAGAATGTGCAACTCGTCTTCGATGAAGGTGAGGTTTCCCAAGAGGGGATTCTGGTACTAGGCCTAGGACATTAAAGGTTCAACTATAGGGGTGTCACAAGGGTCTTAGCAAGTGTTAGCACAGAAGGGGGAGTTAATGGGTGTCAGATTTACCATCTACTCTTGAGCGGCATTAGTGGAGGCAGAGTCAAGCCATAGTTTCCATATTTTGTCAAACTTAGCAGTACACCCACGGGAGTGGTATGTGGCTTTATATAATGGTATTGTAGAATTGACCAGGGCTTTCCAAGAGGTCAGAGAGGGCGCATCAGGTTGTTTCCATTTTAGTAATATTGCTTTACGGGCGTAAAAGAGTAGAAGTCCTATGAGGGTCTTAGTTGCTGTGCGGTGCGCTAAAGAGCCCACCAGGCCAAGCAAGCAGACCGGTACAGTCAGCGGGATTGGGATTGTTAACAGTGAGGTTATAAATTGCGTCACCTCTGCCCAGAAAGGAGTGCACTTTGGGACAGGACCACAACATATGACAGAAACCGGCCTCTAGGTTACCACATTTCCAACAGCTAGATACATGAACTTTAATGGCATCCCAGTCTTGGTCCGTAGGGTTCAATATTGAGTTGGCCGACCCTTTGCAGCTATAACAGCTTCAACTCTTCTGGGAAGGCCGTCCACAAGGTTTAGGAGTGTCTATGGCAGTGGTTCTCAACTCCAGTCCTCAGGACCCACCAACAGGCCAGATTTTAAGTATTACCTTGGAGAGATGCAGACTAGAATACTGCAATCACTGAGCAGCAAATGATATCACCTGTGATGTATTTCAGTTATCTTGCAAACCTGGCCTGTTAGTGGGCCCTGAGGACAGGAGTTGAGAACCACTGGTCTATGGGGATGTTTGGCCATTCTTCCAGAAGCACATTTATGAGGTCAGGCACTGATTTGGACGAGAAGGCCTGGCTCGAGTCTCAGCTCAAAGTCATCCCAAAGGTGTTCTATCGGGTTGAGGTCACGACTCTGTGCAGGCCAGTCAAGTTTCTCCACCCCAAACTCGCTCATCCATGTCTTTATGGAACTTGCTTTGTACACTGGTCCAAATCATTTGGTGGAGGGTGGATTATGATGTGAGGTTGTTTTTCAGGGGTTGGGCTTGGCTCCTTAGTTCCAGTGAAAGGAAATCTTAAGGCATCAGCATACCAAGACATTTAGGACAATTTCATGCTCCCAACTTTGTGAGCACAGTTTGGGGATGGCCCCTTCCTATTCCAACCTGTCTGCGCACAAGTGCACAAAGCAAGGTCCATAGAGACATGGATGAGCAAGTTTGGGGTGGAGAAACCTCTCTGGCCTGCACAGAGTCCTAACCTCAACCTGATAGAACACCTTTGGGATGAATTAGAGCGGAGACTGTGAGCCAGGCCTTCTCATCCACTTCAGTGCCTGACCTCACAAATGCGCTTCTGGAAGAAAGATCAAACATTCCCCTAGACACACTCCTAAACCTTGTGGACAGCCTTGTTTGATTGTTATACTACATGATGTGAAAGCATTTCTATGTGTTACTTGTAAACGTCTCATAAAAAAAATAAATAAAAAATAAATAAATAAAAAGACCAGAGTAGAATGGCGTGTTCTAGCTTCTACATGAAAGTTCCATTGAGAAAATGGTTCAGCATCACATGAAGACTAAAGCCTCGTACACACGATGTGATTGTTGGCAGGGGATTGTCTGTTGACAAACTGTTGTCCTAAAATCCGACCGTTAGTACGCTCCTTCTGACAACTGTTGTCCAACTTTCGGCCAACAAATGTTGGATGGCAGGCTAGTACATTTTCGGCGGACAACGGTCTGTTGTCAGATTTTCGTATCGTCAGTACACAAGCCCGTCACACAAAAGTCGAAAGTACAAACACGCATGCTCGGAATCAATGCTCACCAAACACGAAATGAGCAGAAGTGGCCCAAAGGGTGGCGCTCAAGAGCTGAAATTCCTCGTAGTACGTCACTACGTACGTGTTTGTTGGCTGACAATTGTGTACTGTTAGTATGCAAGACAAGTTCCTGGCACACGCCCTTTGGACAAAAATCAGACGCTCGATTGGCCAACAATCGGATCGCGTGTACGAGGCTTAAGGCTGAATAGAGGGTTTTACATAAAAGCTCCACAGAGAAAACAGTCAGCACCACTTGAAGACCAGGACTGGATATCAGGTTCTATAGAATTTTTATATATATATATATATATATATATATATATATATATATATATATATATATATATATATATATATATATATATAGGCTATTGCTGTTAAAGCGGAGGTCCGGCCATTTTTTTTTTTTTTTTTAAGTCAGCAACTACAAACACTGTAGCTGCTGACTTTTAAAGAGGAGGTCCACCTAAAAAAAAAATATTAAAAGCCAGCAGCTACAAATGATGCAGCTGCTGACTTTTAATAAGTGGACACTTACCTGTCCCATGTCGGCAGCCGAAGCCGATCAATCGCTCGGCTCTCGGCAGCTGCCGCCGCCATCCTCGGTGAGGGAATCAGGAAGTGAAGCGTTGCGGCTTCACTTCCCGGTTCCCTACTGTGCATGCGCGAGTCGCGCTGCTCAATCTGGATGGTCCCTGCTGTCTCTGGGATACGTGTGTTTCCCAGCAGACAGCAAGGGGGGGGGGGCCCGGGAAGGGGCCTAAACTCCCGCGGGAGTCTATTCCCGGAAGTGGGTTTAAATACCTGTATTATACAGGTATCTGCACCCCCCTCCCCCCTGAAAGGTGACAAATGTGACACCGGGGGGGGTTTCCAAAAAGCGGAGGTTCCATTTTTGTGTGGAACTCCGCTTTAATAAGGGCACTTACCTGTCCAACGAGCCCGTGATGTTGCCCCCCCCCCCCCCGAGGGTGATCCGTCCACCGGATCGGGTGCCGGCGCCACCATCCTAACAAAGGGAAACAGGCCCGTTTCCTACTGCGCATGCGCGAGTCGCGCGGCGCTTTGTGAATGGACGCCTGTCTACTGGGGGACACACATGTCCCAGAAGACATCGCGCCCCCATCTCCCAGGAGACAACGCGAGGGAGGACAAGAACCGCGGAGTAGGAAGTGGCAGATTAGGACGATCTGCCTAGCAACAGCCATTTCTGGTAAGTAAGAAAATATTTTTTCAAATGTTTTTTAATGTATTTTAAGGAGTGTGTTTATGTTTTTTTTTGTTTTTTTTTTTTAGGGTGGACCTCCGCTTTAATTCAAAGACACATAATTTTATTTCACACACCTTTTCCAAACATTTGATTGCCTATGTGTCTGGAGATCAACGTTTTAAAAAAAACAAAACAAAAAAACCACAGGCATAACCTATTAAAGCATCTAAATTGCCAGCATTACGCCATAATGACCAGACTCTTCCTTTCATTCTCTGTTATTTTCCACAGTAGGGTTTAAAAACAAGTCTGGCTTCAATGAGTGACATGCAAAGCTCTCACTTTAGTCAGTATGATAAATGAGGCCTAAAATGTCCAATTATATAACGGCCTTTAGCTGGCCTCACCCCACTTGCGCGCACATGTCTGCAAGTCTACAATAAAACGAAAGACTTGGCCAGCTTGGGTCATATGACCAAACTGGTTACAATTGCACGACTAAATAAACACACTACTATCAAAACAAGCAGAGCACAACTAGACATAAAAATCAGATTTTACAGTCAAAGAGGTTGTAGGATCAATGCCATGGTGGTGTAAATATGGAACAAGCCAACCCTTCCTTGCTCTGGTCATATGAAAAACGTTTGGGAACCGTGGTCGAAGGACAATTGGGGGAGGGTAAGGGGATGGCGGCAGGAGAGCCGTGTGTGGAGAGGAAGGGGGGGGGGGGGTTGACAGAAAAGGAAGGACAGGAGGAAGAGCTGGGGCCCGAAAGTGAGCTGTGGGGATGGGGGGTTGATGACAGGAAAGCTGTGGACAGGAGATCAATTTAGTTTAGTTTCCTGCATCATCAATCACACTGAAAATTTCAAGACATGCTTGCATCAGATTAGTGACTAGACATGTGCGATTCGGTTCGTAACGAACAGATTTTCATACGAATTTGTTAGTATTCGTACATTTGTATCAATTCGAACAATCGGAATAGCTAAATGGACCAAAATACAAAATTTACGAAAATTACGAATAAGCAAAATAATGAACCTGCGAAAATACGAGCTTACGAACAGACAAACTTACGAAAATACGAAACTTCCGAAACAGTAAAAGAAAGAAAATGACATCTACAACGAATGATTTGCATTTCGTATCTTCAATCCTTTGTCTGTTCGTAATTTCGTTTGTTTGTATTTTCATTCATGTGCTCGTAATTTCGTTTCTTTGTCTGTTCAATTCGAGAACACAAACAAACGAAATTATGAACAAAGAAACAAAATTACGAACAGACAAAGAAACGAAATTACGAGTACACGAATGAAAATACGAACATACGAAATTACGCACATACGTATTAACCACTTGCCGCCCGCCATATAGCAAAATGACGGCGGCAAAGTGGTTTCAATATCCTGACAGGACGTCATATGACGTGATCAGGATATTGAGCCGCTGCGCTCCCCCGGGGGCGCGCATCGCGGCGATCGTTGTTGCGGTGTGTCAGTCTGACACACCGCAACTCCGATCTAGGTAAAGAGTCTCTGACAGAGACTCATTACCATGTGATCAGCCGTGTCCAATCACGGCTGATCACGATGTAAATAGGAAGAGCCGGTGATCGGCTTTTCCTCACTCGCGTCTGACAGACACGAGTAGAGGAGAGCCGATTGGCTGCTCTCCTGACAGGGGGGGGGTCTGTGCTGATTGTTTATCAGCGCAGCCCCCCCTCGGATCCCGCCCAGGACCACCAGGGAAGCCGCCCAGGACCACCAGGATGGCCACCACACTGGACCACCAGGTATGCCCCCTAGACCCACAGGAAAATACCAATATGTGCCCAGGCAGCTGCCAATCTGTGCCCAGGCAGCTGCCAATCAGTGCCCACTCCAATGCCTACCACTGCCAGTGCCACCAGGGATGCCTATCATTGCCTCATATCAGTGCCTCGTATCAGTGCCGCGTATCAGTGCCGTCTATCAGTACCCAGCAGTGCCGCCTATCAGTGCCTCCTTTCCGTGCCCATCAGTGTCGCCCATCAGTGCTGCCCATCAGTGCCGCCTATCAATGCCCATCAGTGCTGCATATTAGTGCCCATCGTCAGTGCCCGCTCATTGGTGTCACCTCATCGGTGCCGCCTTATCAGTGCCCATCAGTGAAAGAGAAAACTTGCTTATTTACAAATTTTTTTAACAGAAACAAAAGCAAAACTTTTATTTTTTTCAAAATTTTCGGTCTTTTTTTATTTGTTTGGCAAAAAATAAAAACCGCAGAGGTGATCAAATACCACCAAAAGAAAGCTCTATTTGTGGGAACAAAATGATAAAAATGTAGTTTGGGTACAGTGATGGATGACCGAGCAATTGTCATTCAAACTGCGACAGTGCTGAAAGCTGAAAATTGGTCTGGGCAGAAAGGTGTATAAGTGCCTGGTATTGAAGTGGTTAAATATACACTTACACTGTTCATTCAAAAGAACGATTCAAGAACACAAACAAACGAAATTACGTTCTTTTTAATGGACAGTGCAAGTGTATCTTAATATGTATGTTCGTAATTTCGTTTGTTCATATTTTCATTCGTGTGTTCGTAATTTCGTTTCTTTGTCTGTTCGTAATTTCGTTTCTTTGTCTGTTCGTAATTTCGTGTTCTCGAATCGTTCTTTTGAATGGACAGTGTAATGCCGCATACACACGACCGGACTTTTTGATCGAACTGGTCCGACGGAAGGAATCCGTCGGAAAATTAGATTGTGTGTGCAGTGGCGTAGCGTGGGGGGTGCGGAGGGGGCCGTGGCACCGGGCGCAAAATTTAGGGGGGCGCAGCATCCGGTGCCAGTGTCACTCCGTCCTATGGACGGTGTCACTTGCTGCACTCCAGCCGCCATGTTGCGGCTCAGAGATGGGCAACTGCTGCCCGGTGATTGGGCGAACGCGTGTCATGTGCGGTGGCAGGGGCTGGGTTGCTCTGGGAGTCCCGCCTCTGCCTCGCTGTGTGAGCCCTCGCTGTCATCTTCTCCTCCTCCGCGCCGGACTGGATTTTCCCTATTCCCCTTTGTGGCAGCCAGTCTGGGACTTGCGCGGCGGCGCCTGCTCTACTCTACACTACAGGGCAGCACATGTGATGAAATGACATCTCCGGGGATCTTCCTGACCAAGTGAACTGTGGTATGTGACACAGATGTACAGTACAGTCACACAGTGTACACTACTATACACATACACAGAGCATCACCATCTCCCCCACTAATCTCCTATGTCCCTTCAATTATCCCTACTGTTCCTCCTGTCCCCCCAATTATCCCCAATGTCCCTCCTGTTACCCCAAATGTTCTTCCTGTCCCCCAAAGTTCCTCCTGTCCCCCCAATTATCCCCAATGTGCTTCCTGTTCTCCCAAATGTTCCGCCTGTCCCCCCACTTATCCTCAATGTTCCTCCTTTCCCCCCAATGTCCCTCCTGTCCCCCCAATGTCTTTCCTTTCCCCCCAATATCCCTCCTGTCCCCCCCAATGTTCCTCCTGTCACCCACTTGTTCTCAATGTTCCTCCTGTCCCCCCAATTATCCCCAATGTCCCTCCTGGCCCCATAATGTTCCTCCTGTCCCCCCACTTATCCCCAATGTCCCTCCTGTCCCCCCAATGTTCCTCCTGTCCCCCCCCCCAATGTTCCTCCTGTCCCTCAATGTTCCTCCTGCCCCCCCACTTATCCGCAATGTCACTCCTGTCCCCCCAATGCTCCTCCTGTCCCCCCACTTATACCCAATGTCCCTCCTGTCCCCCCAATGTTCCTCCTGTCCCCCAATGTTCCTCCTGCCCCCCCACTTATCCGCAATGTCACTCCTGTCCCCCCAATGCTCCTCCTGTCCCCCCACTTATACCCAATGTCCCTCCTGTCCCCCCAATGTTCCTCCTGTCCCCCAATGTTCCTGCTGCCCCCCCACTTATCCGCAATGTCCCTCCTGTCCCCCCAATGCTCCTCCTGTCCCCCCACTTATACCCAATGTCCCTCCTGTCCCCCCAATTATCCCCAATGTTCCTCCTATCCCTCCAATATCCCTCCTGTCCCCCAAATAACCCCCAATGTCCCTCCTGGCCCCTAATGTTCCTCCTGTCCCCCCAGTTATCCCCAATGTTCCTCCTGTCCTCTCATTGTTCCTCCTGTCCACCCACTTATCCTCAATGTCCCTCCTGTCCCCCAATGTTCCTTCCCCCCCCCACTTATCCTCAATGTCCCTCCTGTCCTCTCAATGTTCCTCCTGTCCCCCAATGTTCCTCCTGTCCCCCCACTTATCTCCAATGTCCCTCCCGTCCCCCCAATGTTCCTCCTGCCCCCCCCCCACTTATCCCAGTTATCCCACTTATCCTAAAATGTCTACCCTCTCCCCCCACTTATCCCAAATGTCCCCCCTCTCCTCCCACTTATCCCCAATGCCCCTCCTCTACTCTCACTTATCCCAAATGTTCCTTTCCCCTCCCACTTTACCCCAATGTCCCTCCTGTCCCACCACTTATCCCAAACACCCCCCACTCCCCCCACTTAGCACCAATTCCCCCTCCCCCCACTTAGCACCAATGTTCCAACTCTCCCCCAAGTTAGAAATTAGCACATTGCCACCCCCCCCCCCCCTCATTTAGCACCAATGCGCCATTAACTTGGCACCAATATCATCGCCTATACCCTCTCTTTGCACTAATGCCCCCTATCCCCACATAACATTGCACTCCTACTGTAAGTTATAGCTGCTCTTCTGTAGCAGCCCCTCTCTCTGATACTTTGTAGGTGGGGAAGAGGGGATTTGGGGTTGAGAGAAGAGCTCTTACTGGAAGGGGGTTGTAAACTGTCCTGTGAGACATGCATTCCTGAGCCCTGCAATCTGTACCTAGCACACTCATGAACTCTGCAGTGCACTCTCTACGCAGTGCAATTCTGAACTCTGCTCACTCTGCGTAGCGCACTTCTGAACTCTGCTCAGTCTGCGTATCACACTCCTGAACTCTGTGCACTCTTGAGCTCCTCACTCTGTATATAGTGCACTCCTGAACCCTGCACTCTGTACCTAGCGCTCTCCTAAACTTTGTACTCTGTACGTAGTAGAATCCTAATCTTTTCTCTTTGTATATAGCACACTCCTAATCTTTGCACTCTGTACGTAGCGCACCTCTGAAGTCTGCACGGTGTATGCAGTGCACTCCTGAACTCTGTTTGCAGTGCACTCTTGAGCTCTTCACTCTGTATGAAGTGCACTCTGAACGCTGTACTTAGCACTCTCCTAAACTTTACACTCTGTACTTAGGGTACTCCTGATCTTTGCACTCTGTACGCAGTACACTCATGAATTCTGTATGTACTGCACTCCTGAACGCTGCACTCTGTGCAGAATGCACCACTAGTATTTAACAATGCCCCATTAAGACTCTCTCACTGTTAGGCAGTGGTGGTGTGGTTAAGGTCCTGGATTTATTCTCTGAGAAAAAACACCCTGCCTATAGTATGTTTGCAGTCTCTGACCATTTCCTGTAGTGTGTCTGCAGTCTCTGAACGTCTCCTGTAGTATGTCTGCAGTCTCCGACCATCTCCTGTAGTATGTCTGCAGTCTCTGACCATCTCCTGTACTATGTCTGCAGTCTTTTACTGTCTACTGTAAAATTTCTGCAGTCTCTGACCATCTTCTATAGTATGCCTGCAGTTTCTGACTGTCTCCTGTAGTATATCTATCACTAAATAATATGCACAACCCTTATGTCTGGTTTTATTTTTGGCTGCATGCTCTGCTGTATATAGGTGTTCCGCTGTATATAGGTGTTCCTCGTTATTTGCAACCTAAGCCTCTGATTGGCTGCCCGCAGCCTATTATTATTGGTTGATACTGAGAAGATATCTCCTTGACTACTGTAATCAAAGAGATATCTCAGATCTAACCAATAATAAAAGGCTGCAGGCAGCCAATCAGAGGCTCAGGCTGTGAGTGGAGGAACTTGGGCCCCCATTCTTGGGTGCCAAAAGTCCACAGGTTGGGGGGCGCAAATTACTTGCCTTGCCCTGGGTGCTCACAACCCATGCTACGCCACTGTGTGTGTGGGCTTCATCGGACCTTTTCTGTACAAAAATCTGTCAGACTTTAGAAATAGAATATGTTTCAAATCTTTCCGACGGACTCGAGTCCGATCGAAAAATCCGCTCGTCTGTATGCTAGTCAGACGGACAAAAAAAAGGACACAAGGGCAGCTATTGGCTACTGGCTATGAACTTCCTTATTCTAGTCCGGTCGTACGTCATTACATTCGAAACGATCGGACTTTGGTGTGATCGTGTGTAGGCAAGTCCGTTTCGTTGGAACTCCGCCGAAAAGTCCTTCGGGGTTCAGTCCGACGAAAAGTCCGGTCGTGTGTACGCGGCATAAGTGTATCTTAATATGTATGTTCGTATTTTTAATTCATATGTTCGTAGTTTCGTGTTCTCTAATCGTTCTTTCGAATGGACAGTGTATTAGTAAGTGATGTATCTTACTTAAAGTGGAGTTCCACCCACTTTTACAACTCTTCAGCATCCCTCACTAAACTGTGCACTGTAAACAAATTGGATATTTTTTTATTTTTTTTTCTCAGCACCTACTGTATATCCGCTGTATTCATTTTTCACTTCCTCCTCCCTGGCCGCGGCCCATCGCATCATTTCCTGTTTGCAATGCCTTCTGGGAAGGGGCGGCAACTTCCTCTGAAACTGCCATTGCTATGGAAACCTGAACCAAAAACCTATTACATAGATCTGCAAGGATGAGATCTAGGAAGAAATACAGTCTGGCTTCAGATGCCCACACTTAAGATGGCCACGGCCTGCTGTCAGTTTATAAAATAACAAACTACTGCTATAAACTAACAAAACAGAGCTTAGTTTACAGACTAACTTTACTAGAATACATTAAGCTTGTGTATTATATGGGCATTTTTATGTAAAAAGTATAATTTTGGCCGGAACACCACTTTATTATCTTTAGCCAATTAGCTTATCCCTTTTGTGTCTGAGTCACACGACATTCCTGAATGTTTTTAGATTCCATTGAGGAGGAGACAGAGTCCGGTCTCATGACTGAGGGAGTGGACTGGAGTAAGTACAGGACTTATTAGAAACGCAAGGATAGGATTATTATTCTTTATTTCCTACGAAAGTACGAATCAACAGAAAAAGGCAATTTTAAAAAAAAGTAACAATTACTAAATTACGAGTTGTGTACCGAAAAAACAAAAATTATTATCTAATAAAATTACTAATTTCGAATCCAAGAAAATTAGACTAACGGAATTATGAATCATTTCGTATCAGCGAAAATATAACTGTTACGAAAATACGAACAAGTCAGAATATGAAAACTCTTACGAAATTACGAATCGCTACGAATCAACGGAAACGTAAAGAAACAAAACACATTTTTTTGTTGTGCACATGTCTATTAGTGACCGCAATAAACATTTTAGTACTGACATTTTTGTTCACCATAATTTCTGTATGTGGGAAGTAATAAGGAGACAGTGTGTTCCATTAACCCAGGCAGGTGTGTTCCAGGATCACCAGATTACCAACGAAAAGAAGCAGGGTGGAAAAGTGCATTGTAGCAATGCTTGAATAAAGAACTGGGCGAGTAGGCTGTCCTTCCTGATGTATCTCATGCCATGTACACACGGGCGGACTTTTCGGCATCAAAGGTCCGACGGTCTTTCCGACGGACTTTCGAACGAACGGACTTGCCTACACACGATCACATCAAAGTCCGACAGATTCGATCATGATGACGTACGACCGGACTAAAATAAGGAAGTTGATAGCCAGTAGCCAATAGCTGCCCTAGCGTCGGTTTTTGTCCGTCGGACTAGCATACAGACGAGCGGATTTTTTGACCGGACTCGAGTCCGTCGGAAAGATTTGAAACATGTTCCAAATCTAAAGTCCGTCAGATTTTCGACCGAAAAAGTCAGCTGCAGGTCCGATGAAGCCCACACACGGTCGGATTGTCCGACTGATTTGTTCCGTTGTACCAGTCTGGTCAAAAAGTCCGCCTGTGTGTACACAGCATAAGGCTATCAGTTTCAGTCCTGACTGAACTGATAGCCTTAAAAAGTATTCAATCATACCCCGTGAAATTTTCCCCATTTTGTCATGTTACAACCAAAAACGTAAATGTATTTTATTAGGTTCACACCTATGTGAATTAGATGACGGTTTCCCCGCATCCAATGCGCATAGCAGGAGAATGTGACTGGCTCCCTATGTTCACAGATCTCCGTTGCGGCTGCGGAGTGCACTGCACAGAATCGCTGTGCGTCTTTGGCTCCTTTTCAATGCCAAATTCAGACATAGATTCTGCCCCGATTCGTCCCTGAAACGGGGAACAGGGACGCACGGCGCTCCTGTGCGATCCACAGCTGGTTCCAGTGTGAACCCGGCCTAAAGGTCCAGACCTAAATCCAATTGAGAATCTGTGGCAAGACTTGAAAATTGCGGTTCACGGACGCTCTCTATCTAATCTGACAGAGCTTGAGCTATTTTGCAAAAAATGGCCAAACATGTCCCTCTCTAGATGTGTAAAGCTGGTAGAGACATCCCCAAAAAAGACTTGCAGCTGTAATTGCAGTGAAAGGAACTTCTACAAAGTATTGACTCAGGGGGGCTGAATACAAATGTACGCCACACTTTTCACATATCTATTTGTAAAAAATGTTTGAAAACCATTTATCATTTTCCTTCCACTCCACTTGGTCTATCACATAAAATCCCAATAAAATACATTTACGTTTCTGGTTGTAACATGACAAAATATGGAATATTTCAAGGGGTATGAATACTTTTTCAAGGCACTGTATGTATGCTAAAAAAAAAAAAATTCTGAGCTCCAGGAAGCCCACAAACCTAGCATGTGGTCATGATGCAAATACTTCTCCATGGTCAGGCTGAGCTCTATCAGGATCATTGCTTTCCACAATACAAAAACCTGGTCAAAGAATAACAACAGGTACTAGAAAACCAATCAGAAGGCAATATTCAACCAAAACGATCAATTGCCAAGGATGACAGGGAAGGAAACCAACACTTTGCCATGTGTTTAAGCCTATTAAGTCACTTGCCTAACTGAAATAACAGAATTTCCTGTTTTGCTCTAAGCATGTATAAAACAGGGGATCCAGATACTTCCCTTCCCAGCTTCTTTTACTCTCATCTTCCTCTTCTCTCCCCTGTGCTTCCTCCAAGACAGCCCCCCCCCCCCCCCCCCTCCCCCCCCTCATTCTTCACTCTTGATGGCCCATTCACTCCATATCTGTTGGTCTACACTTGGCACCATTGCCCAACACAATCCCATACCTCCCAACTTTTTTGAGATGGGAACGAGGGACACCTATTAGCAAAAGTATGTAGGCATAGGACACACCCCCTGCCATGACCCCTTAATCACTTAAGCCCCGGACCATTTGGCTGGCCAAAGACCGGGCACTTTTTGCGATTCGGCACTGCGCCGCTTTAACTGACAAGTGCGCGGTCGTGCGACGTGGCTCCCAAACAAAATTGACGTCCTTTTTTCCCCACAAATAAAGCTTTCTTTTGGTGGTATTTGATCACCTCTGCGGTTTTTATTTTTTGCGTTATAAACAAAAAAAGAGCGACAATTTTGAAAAAAACACATTTTTTTAAACTTTTTGCTATAATAAATATCCCCAAAAAATATATATATATTTTTTTTTTCCCCTCAGTTTAGGCCGATACGTATTCTTTTACATATTTTTGGCAAAAAAAAAAAAATCACAATAAGCGTTTATTGATTGGTTTGCGCAAAATAGGGGATAGTTTTATGGCATTTTATTAATCATTTTTTCTTTACTAGTAATGGCGACGATCAGCGATTTTTATTGTGACTGCGACATTATGGCGGACAGATCAGAACACTTTTGGCGCTATTTTGGGACCATTCATTTATGCAGCGATCAGTGCGATTAAAAATGCATTGGTTACTGTGTAACTGTGACTGGCAGTGAAGGGGTTAACCAGGAGGGGGCGCTGCAGGGGTTAAGTGTGTCCTAGGGAGCGATTCTAACTGTGGGGGGGGGGGGACTATGTGTGACATGACACTGGCAGGGACAGACACAGGGACCTGCGATCAGTGTCACTAGGCAGAACGGGGAAATGCTTGTTTACATCAGCATTTCCCTGTTCTTCCTCTCCGTGAGACGATCGCGGGGATCCACGCGGACATCGAGTCCGCGGGACCCACGATCACACTCACACGCACACGGCGGCAAATTTAAAGGGACGTTCCTGTACGCCCATTTGCCTGTCTGTGCAATTCTGCCGACGTATATGTACATGCGGCGGTCGGCAAGTGGTTAAAGGAGAATTATTAAAAGAAAAAAAAAAGAAAAAAATTTAGGTTAAACCCATAAGTGCTTTTTTTAACCACTAATATTTATTTTATACTGGCTGTTGAAATTTACAAATGCAACCATTTAGAAACTGGATGAAAAGTTTTGCACTGGGAAACACTTTGAAAGATAAGTAGTGCATTTTATATACAACTATATAGATCAGAGCAAAATGAGGGACAAATAAGGAGGACAGAGGGACTTTGTTCCAAACCAGGGACAGTCCCTCGAAATCAGGGACAGTTGGAAGCTATGCAATCCCAATGTATTAACAAGGCGATTTACATTCTTTGCATGAATCCTATGAATTCAGTTCACACTGGATGCACTAAATCCACATCCCAATGCGCTGTCATGTATAAAGATGAATGAAATTATAATTTTGTGACATTTCAATCAAGATGAAAAAAAAAAAGTAAACCATATGATGTGTCATTTACAATGAATTGACACTGCTCCCTTCACAACGCAAGCCATTGGCTGAAGTATAACACAGCCAATAATGTAAGTGGGCCCTGGGTGATCTCTCCCTGTCCCAATGCAGCTCTCACTAGCAGGGTTCCAGGATGGCACGGGATCAAAGATTATGCAGTACAACATTACTGCTGGCACGTGGGTCTGACGTAATAGTGCCAGAGAATAAACGCCATACCAGAGGGCCTGCCTGTTTTCCTACCCTCCTGTATCAATGCCTTCTATAAAGTGAGAGCAAACATCCTTGGTTAATTTTTACCTATAGACAAGCCTATAATAAAGCTAACCTATATAGGTACAGTAAATATCTTCTAAGGAGATATTTACTTTAGATGCAGCCGGTGACGTCACCAGAGCATGCACCCTGAAGGAACGGCATACCCGCGACTTTCCTTCAGAGCCCTGTGCCGTGAACAGTGACTCCCATGCACATGCGTTCTAGTGCTTAAAGATAATCACCTATTCAGTACTTAGGTCACCTGGAATACATAAACAAACAATAAAAAACAAGTAGACTTTTGAAACAATTATGTACATTGCCTTTATATTTATGACAAGGACACAAGGACCAGTTCCACTGCCTTAACCTGTCCATTATTCCATTAGCTGGTATTTCAGCATTCCTGACCTACTGGACACAGCAAGGTTCAGCAGGGACGGTCCATCTCCACTCACTGTACAGAGACGGACCTGTCAGAGTCCCGATCTCCTCTATGGTAAGATCAGATGAAAACGGACCGCCTGTCTGTTCTCATCCGATCCCATCCGGCAGACGGATAGAAAATAGGAGCACCATCTGTTTGGATTTGGTGGACAGGATTGGATCGGATAGCAGCAGACACGTGTCTGCTGACATCCGCTGCTCCATAGGGGTGAATGGAAGGTCCGATCAGGTCTGCCTGAAAAACTGACAGGTGGATCAGATCGGACAGTCCGTGTGAAAGGGGCCTAAAGTGAATCTAAAAGCAAATTAAAAAACAAAATTAAAAAAAAAAAAAATCATGTTATACTTACCTGCCCTGTGCAATGGGTCTTCCTCCTCCTTTTGTTGCCCAGTGCCAACTACATACAGAGATTTTCGGCTTCCACCGGGATCGGACAGGCATGGCACATACATTCGTACAAGTTGGACCAATGTAATTACTACCATGTATCTTAAAGTGGTTGTAAACCCTTACAACACACTTTTTGCTACAGGTAAGCCTATAATAAGGCTTCCCTGTTGCTACCCTGGATATCTCCTAAACCTGAACGGTTTAAGAGATATCCCCTGTATTTTCATGTGCCGACGTCATCGGCACATGCGCACTGAAGCAAAGGCACGTACGTGCCATTACTTCAGCGAGTGTGCCATTACCGGCGGCTTCCGCGCGTATGCGCGGGAGTGACGTCATCGCGGCTCCGGCCAATCACAGCGCCAGAGCTGCAATACCCGGAAGTAACTCTGGGAGCGATGTCGGCCGCCAGATCGGTGTACGTGGACGGCTGCGGGGGCTTCGATCTCAGGTAAGTAATTCATAATGAGCTAGTATGCTATGCATACTAGCTCATTATGCCTTTGTCTTGCAGGTTTTTTTTGCCTCTTAATGCCTCTAAATGAAACCCTCAGTGCTAACAGCTGCAAACACTAATCACGTTCCATACCCGTGCTAATAATAATATAATAAAGTAAATGTGTTTGCGCTAGAAAAATTATGATAAATATAAAAATCAGTGTATAAAAAAATATATATATGTACATTAAATAAAAAACAATCTATCACCATGTATTTAAACAATAAATTGCAATCTGTGATAAATTAATGATATAATCAGCAAAGTGCAATGTGCTAAAAGTCCAAGTGCAAACTCTGGTTGAAGAAAGTGCTCACTCTTTGAATACGTGATTAATAAAGTTCACAGATAAACTCCCAAAGTGTTCAAATATAGTGTTCATATCCTGTGATATCCATCGTGCTCATCCAAAAAAATGTGAATAGATAACATGCTCCAGTGCTCTCCCGGTGACCCCCACAAGCATATGCGCTCACCTCAGAGCGTGTGACACAGTACCTAAACTATGTCAAATCACGCTTGGGAGCCACTCCTGGGCTCTAATAGATCCCCCTGATGAAGGCACGTGATCCCTGTGCCGAACACGCGTAGGGGAGGGGCCAGGACGGAGCTGTCAGCACGGAGGAACGAACGAGAGCAGTATACCACACCGCACGCCACACCAGCGCTTTGTTTTCTCATTTGTGAAGCCTTGATTAGGATGGTGCACTCACGCACCCACACAATGTGAGTACCCCTAGGAGGGGAGTGTTTATATTTGGAATAAATATTTGCTTGCAATGTTACACTATGGAGCTTCTTTTTTTCTCATTTATGAAATGGAATGATGATAATTGAGCAAGTCGGAGGACAACATCACCATATCTATTAGAGCCCAGGAGTGGCTCCCAAGAGTGATTTGACATAGTTTAGGTACTGTGTCACACGCTCTGAGGTGAGCGCATATGCTTGTGGGGGTCACCGGGAGAGCACTGGAGCATGTTATCTATTCACATTTTTTTGGATGAGCACGATGGATATCACAGGATATGAACACTATATTTGAACACTCTGGGAGTTTATCTATGAACTTTATTAATCACGTATTTAAAGAGTGAGCACTTTTTTCAACCAGAGTTTGCACTTGGACTTTTAGCAGTTTATGCACATTGCACTTTGCTGATTATATCATTAATTTATCACAGATTGCAATTTATTGTTTAAATACATGGTGATAGATTGTTTTTTATTTAATGTACATATATATATTTTTTATACACTGATTTTTATATTTATCATAATTTTTCTAGCGCAAACACATTTACTTTATTCTATCTATCTATCTATCTATCTATCTACACATACATACACACACACACACAAAATGTATGTATATATGTATGTATCACATATATACAGTGCATCCGGAAAGTATTCACAGTGCTTCACTTTCCACATTTTGTTATTTTACAGCCTTATTCCAAAATGGATTAAATTCAGTATTTGCCTCAAAATTCTACAAGCAATACCCCATGATGACAACGTGAAAGAGGTTTGAAATCTTTACAAATATATTTTAAAAAAAAACAAAACAAAATAAATCACACAAGTATTCAAAGCCTTTGCCATGACAATCAAAATTGAGCTCAGGTGCATCCTGTTTCCACTGATCATCCTTGAGATGTTTCTACAACTTGATTGGAGTCCACCTGAGGTAAATTCAGTTGATTGGACATGATTTGGAAAGGCACACACCTGTCTATATAAAGTCCCACAGGTAACAGTGCATGTCAGAGCACAAACCAAGCCATGAAGTCCAAGGAATTGCCTGTAGACCTCAGAGACAGGATTATATCGAGGCACAGATCTGGGGAAGGGTACAGAAAAATTTCACTCTGACAGACCAGCATTTCTCTGTGGAGAGAGGAGAACCTTCCAGAGGAACAACCATCTCTGCAGCACTCCACCAATCAGACCTGTATGGTAGAGTGGCCAGACGGAAGTCACTCCTCAGTAAAAGGCACATGACAACCCGCCTGGAATTTTCTAAAAGGCACCTGAAGGACTCTCAGACCAGGAGAAACAAAATTCTCTGGTCTGATGAAAAAATATTGAAATCTTTGGCCTGAATGGCAACTGTCATGTCTGGAGGAAACCAGGCACCGCTCATCCCCTGGCCAATACCAACCCTACAGTGAAGCATGGTGGTGGCAGCATCATACTGTGTGGATGTTTTTTAGCGGCAGGAACTGGGAGACTAGTCAGGATCGAGGGAAAGATGAATGCAGCAATGTACAGAGACATCCTTGATGAAAATCTGCTCTAGAGCGCTCTGGACCTCAGACTGGTGCGAAGGTTCATCTTCCATCAGGACAACTCTGCGAATATCCTCGAGTGGTTCAGCCAGAGCCCAGCCTTAAAACAGATAGAACATCTCTGGAGAGATCTGAAAATGGCTGTGCACGGGCGCTCCCCATCCAACCTGATAGAGCTTGAGAGGTCCTGCAAAGAAGAATGGGAGAAACTGCCCAAAAATAGGTGTGTCAAGCTTGTAGCATCATTCTCAAAAAGACTTGAGGCTGTAATTTGTGCCAAAGGTGCTTCAACAAAGTATTGAGCAAAGGCTGTGAATACTTATGTACATGGGATTTTTTTCGTTTTTTTATTTTTAATAAATTTGCAAAGTCTTCAAACAAATTTCTTTCACATTGTCATTATGGAGTATTGTTTGCAGAGTTTTGAGGAAAATAATGAATTTTGGAATAAGGCTGTAACATAACAAAATGTGGAAAACGTGAAGCACTGTGAATGCTTTCCGGATACACTGTATACAACTGATAGAGATTATATATAAATGTATATAAATGTAGCGCTGGTAGATTTTTATCTACCGCTGATAGGTAAATTTAGTGGGTCACTTATTATAGGAAGTTAGATTTGCCTCTGTTCCAGCTTGGCTGACGTTGCGTGTAGTTCCACATTGTGCCAGTGGGTGTCGTTGTCACCATTGGCAAGTGTTGGAAAAGCAACGTGTTGAAGCGTATGAGTGCTCCTCTGTCCCGGAGACAACTCGGTGGAGGTGGTCCTCCGAGTTGCATTCTGGGAGAGGGTATTTATGGGACAGACGCCATGTTTTAGGGTTCGTTTTTCAGCCACCTGCTGGCCCTCCTGGCCGACAGGTATGCACTAGGAATACCACCTCGTGGTCCTCCGTTCCGGAGGCCCGCGTCGCTGCGGCGTGTGGGTGGGCCCAGAAGCCTGTCTGGGGCCTACCACAGCAGCAGAGGAATGGTCCTGAGCTGTCTATCCTGAATGAAGAAGCTGGACAACCGAGAAGATCCCAGGGGAGGACCCGTCATGGAAGGATCATGCAGAGTGCTGGTCTGGAGAGGGGCCTGGTGACTCGGTTGGATGACGCATTCCGAAGTAATCTTACAGTATAGTACCGCCGGGTTGGCTTAAAGGTTTAAGTACTGTATCTGACATTCATCACAAACCAATACATCCTGTGGCAGAGGATCGTACGGGTTTTATTTCAAACAAGTCTGTGGCAGAGACTTTTGTTCGTGCTGCGTGCTGGCTGCTAGGCAAGTGAGAGATATCTATCCAGGCGAGCAAAGATTGAATCCTACAAAAGGGGAGACTATTCAATTGCAAGTGTTCAATTGCAAAGAATGTTCTGAAGAATACTACAGAAATGTATTTGAGCTTCCCTGCAGCTTTCCTTCTACCTCTTTCCTGCTACTTTCCTTGTTCGTTTATTAAAGCATTGGAAAACCTACTCAAGTGTTTGGTGCTTATATCGTCCGGAGGTAAACTCAACGGAACCCTAGACCCGGTGCAACAGAGGTATCGAGAGTGAAGGTAACAAGCCCGCTTAAACCAGCAGCTCCAGCGAGAGTTATTGCTACATGTGGGGGCGTCGTCCGGGATTTGTTAGCCGTCAATTCTCGCAACCTGGAGAGGTGTTTCACCGGGAGTTTACGGTGAGAGCTGGACTTTGTCATTTTCTCAGGAGAAGAAGAGGTTAAAAGTTGCAGGACTTTATTTCTGAGTGCGTAGGCGGCGGGCGCCAGTAAAAGCCCGGAAGCTACATGATCAGAAGAACAAGTGAGAGGAGTCTACCCTACTTGATACTGCGTGGGACGCGTGTATGTGTTTAGCGCCAGAGAAGAAGAGAGGCCTCGTGATCGTGCTGAGAGGATCAGAGTGTGGCCATGTCTTTTTCGGCGATGCAGTCAATTATGGGACCAAGAATGTTCCCTGCGAGCACCATGTCGAGTACGGTGTTGACCGGAACCCTGCTTACAGATACCGGTATTCGTCTGAAACTGCAGGGGAGGTTTGTTCTCTATACCGTCTGAGATATCGAAGGGCTGGGCATGATTTGCCACAAATGTGAAGGACTGGCCGTACATCTCCGTCCATTTGGTCGCTGCCTGCAATGTGGAGAATATTTGTTTGTGGTGGAGCAACCTACCATGTCGCCCCGTGCTTATCGTATGGACTGGGCTACAGGTATCGCCACAGTAGAAGCTGCTACTTCTGCTGGAAGAGAACGGCAGGCCGTGACTTTACCTGTTGTTACCGAGAATGTTCCAGAGAGAGACACTGCTGTTACCGATTCATCAGTGGACATTACTTTGATTTTCGCATCCACTACATCTATCCCTGTTGTACCTGTCCAGAAGAAGGTGGGATATGTGAAGGCTTCCCGCGGCCGTGGTCGAGGCCTACCCCAGAGACTACCCGAACCGGATCCAACAAAGTCCATGACAGGAACGGGTGAGAAATTGTTGGGGAATGTATCTGGGACTGTAAATAGATATCTGCCAGCAGAAGAACTGGGAGATTCGGAGATAGAATCCATGTCGGATCTCTCCGGTGATGATGATCTATTTGAGACTATGTCACAAGTGTTGTTATGGGCCCAAGGTGAGGATGTCGCCTCTGCTATGACTTTCCCTGAATGGACAGCCCTGAGTTCTGGAAAGACGTCACCCTGTGTGGAGCCACACAGCACTGTAAATGAGACATTGTCAAAAGTTACTAGTTCACTTCAGACACCGGCTGGGTCTATGGTGAGCAAGTCATTGGATTCATGTGTGCCTCCTGGTATGGGGAAAAATAGATCCTTACTGAAAGTTGCACGTCTGCAGAGAATGTTGAACAATGGTGTAGCTATGGAGTATGGTTTGGAGTTCCCATATGTACCTCAGGACATAATGCAAGTGATTGAAGTTAACCGGGAGCTTTGGTACAGTGAATCTGTTTGGGACTATTTGTCTGTGTCTAAGCCTTTCCGAAAAACTGGTTGTTCTGTTGCTATGGATGAACGTTTCAGTGGATGTTTTATGCACTGGAATTATGGTCGGCACATTCATGCTGACAAAGTGGTCATTTGCAGACCCGGAAAAGATGACATTGTATATTTCATCACTACAGTGGATAAACTGGGAAAAACACTGACATTGCCAGATCCCTGGTTTTATTGGTAATTATGGACAAAAGAACTTTGGGGTAGTTAGTTAGTTAGTGTCAGTGCATAGAGATCTTCGTGGTCAAGATCTGAATACTTATCTCAGTGTTTCAAATCCAAGGACTTCTTTTTGCTAGCCGGATTTTCTTCATTTAAGAAAAATTGTGTATATATAGGGATGGACTCCTAAAGATTATTCTGATATAGATAATGGGAAGAGAGTTTAATTTTTTTCAAATGAGACTTTGCTCCTGAAACTGTATAGGTCGCATGTGTGTTTAATATGTTTTCCTTTTCAGGAACTATTTGATCCTCTATCAAGCTATTAGGCTTTTCAGCTAAAATAGATAGTAAGGTTATGTACAGTCATAGGATGGTTTTGTTTGCGGATGTGAACATAGTGTTTTACAAATGTTAATCTTATAATGTCTTTCTACTGTCTTTCTTTCTTCTTTAACTAAATCCACGTTTTAAGCTCAAATACCTACTCTCAGGCTTGGGAGTTATTGTTTTGTGACAGACGTTGAGGACAACGTCTATTGTACTGGGGGGAGTATGTAGCGCTGGTAGATTTTTATCTACCGCTGATAGGTAAATTTAGTGGGTCGCTTATTATAGGAAGTTAGATTTGCCTCTGTTCCAGCTTGGCTGACGTTGCGTGTAGTTCCACATTGTGCCAGTGGGTGTCGTTGTCACCATCGGCAAGTGTTGGAAAAGCAACGTGTTGAAGCGGATGGGTGCTCCTCTGTCCGGGAGATAACTCGGTGGAGGTGGTCCTCCGAGTTGCATTCTGGGAGAGGGTATTTATGGGACAGACGCTATGTTTTAGGGTTCGTTTTTCAGCCACCTGCTGGCCCTCCAGGCTGACAGGTATGCACTAGGAATACCACCTCGTGGTCCTCCGTTCCGGAGGCCGGCGTCGCTGCGGCGTGTGGGTGGGCCCAGAAGCCTGTCTGGGGCCTACCACAGCAGCAGAGGAATGGTCCTGAGCGAAGAAGCTGGACAACCGAGAAGATCCCAGGGGAGGACCCGTCATGGAAGGATCAAGCAGAGTGCTGGTCTGGAGAGGGGCCTGGTGACTCGGTTGGAGGACGCATTCCGAAGTAATCTTACAGTATAGTACCGCCGGGTTGGCTTAAAGGTTTAAGTACTGTATCTGACATTCATCACAAACCAATACATCCTGTGGCAGAGGATCGTACAGGTTTTATTCCAAACAAGTCTGTGGCAGAGACTTTTGTTCGTGCTGCGTGCTGGCTGCTAGGCAAGTGAGAGATGTCTATCCAGGCGAGCAAAGATTGAATCCTACAAAAGGGGAGACTTTTCAATTGCAGGTGTTCAATTGCAAAGAATGTTCTGAAGAATACTACAGAAAGGTATTTGAGCTTCCCTTCTACCTCTTTCCTGCTACTTCTCTTGTTCGTTTATTAAAGCATTGGAAAACCTACTCAAGTGTTTGGTGCTTATATCGTCCGGAGGTAAACTCAACGGAACCCTAGACCCGGTGCCGGTGAAACAGAGGTATTGAGAGTGAAGGTAACAAGCCCGCTTAAACCAGCAGCTCCACCGAGAGTTATTGCTAAATATATATATATATATATATATATATATATATATATATATATATATATATAATTTTTTTTTTTTGTTTTTTGTTTATGATGTATTAACAGTGTGCTTTTATTTGTGTCCTTTGCCCCTGAAGTTCCACTTTAGAGAGAATAAATTTTGTTGAAAGATCTTTCTTGGCACCAAGATCGAGTATCTATGGCCATCTACCAACCATCTAACATCTGTAGGCAGCTTTAGGACAAATCAACATCTTGCCAGCAGCCTATACTTGCCTTTCCTGTTCTATTGAGCACTGGGAGCCAAAGAAAATACCCACTACTCAGTATGGAGGAGCATATGATAGCACTAGGTCAACTACTGCTGTCATATGACACGTCCATAGCCCCTATGTATGCTGTGTCTTGAAGCTTACACAAGGATTTCCTAATGCTTCTGGGGGCTGAAGGAGTATCATCAGAGTGAAAGTAAAGTAAGTCTATGCATCTCTGAAGGTTCTGAACTAAACCGTATGTAAATATAAAAGCACAGACTTTAACAATAGATAAAATGCAAACTTTTCCTAGTGTATGTTTGAAAACCCTGAACAAACACCTGGTAAACCTACCAGTACGTTGCACAACCCATGCCTTCCTGCCCTTTCTGACCACACTAGCCATAGCAGCAGAAGAGTGAACAGCGCGCTGAACGGGAAAAAAATAAATAAATTAAATAAAATCACTCCTGCTGTGCTTTTGTATTCTAATTGTATACAATGATCAGTGCCGCCGGCCATAACCAGCAGCACTGATCTCTCAGTAGAAACCTGACAGGCTGGTTGTACACAAGTCAAATCGACAGATCGGCTTGTGTACAGCCAGGCTGCCCAAACATGGATCGAAATTTGGCCAGTCTCTGCTGAACCAGCCGAATTTAGATCCACGTATGGCCACCCTTAGTATGGTCAGGGAAGTTGCGTCTCTGCCTTGGGACCTACAGACCTGCTATTCTAGATGTATTAAACAGATTTCATTACAACATATATAATTTTTTTTCCCCAAACGAAAACCACATTCATAGTTAGAATTACATTTGTCTGTGAAAAAATTTAGATCCTGCACCTTCAAAATTTTCTCACCACTATAGTTGAAAACCAACATTGTTTTGTCCCCACTAGACATTAAAAAATTGGACGTTCCGAAAATGAAAAATTTTGAACAGAATTCTCTGTATAGACAGCTTTTCATTCTTGGGGATGAAAAAAAAATGTTATTTGGATGGCAATACTGTTTTGTTGTTTTGTTGTGATTCTTACTACTATATTATATTATTATTATTATTTAAGGCACTTATATAGCGCCATCAATTTACGCAGCGCTTTACATATACATTGTACATTCACATCGGTCCCTACCCTCAAGGAGCTCACAATCTAAGGTCCCTAACTCACATTCATATACTAGGGCCAATTTAGACAGAAGCCAATTAACCTACCAGCATGTCTTTGGAGTGTGGGAGGAAACCAGAGTACCCGGAGGAAACCCACACAGAGAACATGCAAACTCCAGGCAGGTAGTAATGTGGTTGGGATTCGAACCAGTGACCCTTTTTACTGCTAGGCAAGAGTGCTATCCACTACACCACTGTGCTGCCCTAACCCACTACACCACTGTGCCGCCCTAACCCACTACACCACTGCGCCACCCTAATTATACCATCGTATACTATAAATGGCAATGTACAAATTTTTATTTTCAAAGAATAATGTTACCCCACCATTTCATATTCCTGATATGTGCCTGCTGTACCACGTACTTGTATGAAAAAGTATCCTGTTCTCTTTGTATTGCTTCCTTTGTGTGAAATACCCGGTGATCCTACCAGTCTCTCTGCTTTCCTATCAAAAAAATGACCACACTAGGCATGAGAGCACAGCGTGGTCAGTTTTCTGGCTGTGCTGGGAGCTCAGCCTGTTCTCCTCCAATGATCATACTTGTCCTGACATGCCCCCTGTACAACCATTCACTGGGAAGACCAGCGTTCTGCTTTTTCTCCTCCTCTAGCAATCTGAGCTCCTTATGCAGCTTGAGAACAAAGGGTATGTAATTATTTACAAAAAAAAAAAAAGGGAGAAGTATTTATAACATTTTTTTTTTATATGCGTATACAAATGGTTTGCCTTTCGCTTCTATTTTAAATTAAATACAAGGTGAGGGTTTACATAAACTTTAAGCATAGCACAGTGGAACATGCAATGGACATTACTTGTATCTAACAGTCTGATTCCTGGTAGTTAAAGTCTTGCTGGAGGTACAAAGGTCAACTGCCTAAAACCACATGTTCCCTTGGAAACCTTTGCCGTCCACCCCGCATTCCTGATCTCTCCGGAAAACCAAGAGCTGTCTTGTGATCTGCCGCCTGGGACATAGCCAAAAGAGACCAGTCATGTGAACCGATGGATACACCTAGGTGCTCTGAACCCTAAACTTTACAACCAAAAGAAACCAAGCTCACAGAAACCCCAAGCAAATAAAGATATCTAGATTTAGATGGTTCTTTCATCAGAAAGCCATGAAAAAAAATTAAAATCAGATTTAAAGAATATCTTAACCCAATTAGGGTGGCACAGTGGTGTAGTGGGTACTCTCGCCTAGCAGTAAAAAAGGGTCGCTGGTTCAAATCCCATGGTTCGCATCCCATGGTTCAAATCCCAACCACGACACTACTTGCCTGAAGTTTGCATATTCTCCCTGTGCCTGCATGGGTTTCCTTCGGGTACTCTGGTTTCCTCCCACACTCCAAAGACATGCTGGTAGGTTACTTGGCTTCTGTCTAAATTGGCCCCTAGTTTATGAATATGAGTTAGGGATCTTAGATTGTAAGCTTGAGGGAAGGGACCGATGTGAATGTACAATGTATATGTAAATTAACGGCGCTATATAAGTACCGTATATACTCGAGTATAAATCATTCCGAGTATAAGTCGAGGCCCTAATTTACCACAAAAAAATGGGAAAAACTTAGTGACCCGAGTATAAGACGAGGGTGAGAAATGCACAGCTACTGTAAGTGGAAAAGCCCATTTGCAGCCTCACTGTGCCCATTTGCATGCCTCACTGTGCCCATTTGCAGCCATAGGTCCCCCGAACTTCAAACTCGGTAGTTAAGGGTTCCTAGATGCCCCCTAGCTGCAGCCAAAATTTGGGGTCTCTGAACCCAAATGGTCCCGAAATGACATTGCTGCAGATGGACACAGTTGACCGACTTTGGGGCCCTGTATCTCGTGGCCACTTAGTGCTAGGAACCCCAACTTTGGTGTGCAAACCCAGTGGAACTAGCACCATATATCCAAAGCTGGAGTTTCTAGCACCAAGTGTCCCCGAGATACAGGGCCCCAAAAATCGGTTCAGAAAATGTCAAGCACTTTTCTGCAGCAGAGAATGACATTTTCCGAACTGGCTTTGGGGCCCCGTATCTCGGGGCCACTTGGTCCTAGGAACCCCAGCTTTGGATATGTTGTCGTACCAGTTCCACTGGGTTTGCACACCAAATTTGGGGTTCCTAGCAGAAAGTGGCCCTGAGATACTGGGCCCCAAATTCGGTTCGGAAAATGACATTTTTTTGCTGCAGAAAAGTGCTTGACTCGAGTATAAGTCGAAGGGGGCACTTTCAGCACAAAAAAATGTGCTGAAAAACTCGACTTATGCTCGAGTATATACGGTACCTTAAATAATAATAATTTATAAAAATGTAATATATTGCACATACCACCCAAATGGCAGTTATCTCACTCACAGTTCATTCGAAATTTGAATTTGAATTTTTAACTGCTTGCCAACCAGCAGCCATCATTTTACTGCGGCAGGTCGGCACGATCCCGCGAACCTTCGTAGCTATACGTCAGCTCGCGGGATCGGGATAGCAGGCGCGTGCGTGTGACCGCTGCACAGCGGGGGGTGCCGATGCTCGTGGCCGACGGTCGCAATGACCGCCGGCCTTCAAATAAAAGATATCCCGGGTTACATTAACTTAGCACTTCTCCAGGTGATGGGTAGATAGAGGGGTGGACAATGGCAGTCAACAAGCAAAAAGTATGAAATCAGCAGTCAAGGAGCGGAATAACTTCCTAGTTCCGGGTCCACCACGATGAAGCGCACGTGTCACTTCCGGCGTCGTGTAGGTCACGCACTGACGCGTTTCGTCATATCCTGACTTCAACAGCTGGAGAAGTGCTAAGTTAATGTAACCCGGGATATCTTTTATTTGAAGGCTTGTGTTATACTTAACTCTGGTGAGTTTAACCCCCTGAGGGGAGTGTGTTCACACTGGGTGGAGTTGGAGTGATCGGTGGATGGTGCATGCTCTGACATATCTAGGATCTACTTTGAACAACCTCTGAACCACTACTGATACTGCACTACTTTTATGGACATTGCTCTGTGTGTAGTTGGCCACACAACTTTTCTACTTATTTGCTCAACAATAGCGCTGTTTCAGTGTATGACTATTCCTTGATTATCAATGTATAGTGTTTATACTATTGTGTGTATATTTTTTTTGTTTTAAACAGCAGCTCACACCCACACCCTTAATGTTTATATTTAGGGGTCTTGGATGATATTTAATTTGTTTATGTAATTTCTTATATTTGTGCTGTGAAGAAGTATTTTAAGTCTGTGGCGCTGAGTGGTGTATTATAGGCCTTGTTATACACTTTTTGCTACGAGGTAAAAGAAATAGCTTTACATGGTATTTAAAACAGACCAAAAGGAAACAAAAAAGGAATTTGTTGTTGGAGTTTTCGTGCATAAAATGGCAAAGTCCTCTCCAGATGTGAGAGGTCAACTTTTCCCAAAAGAGCCATTCCTATGAAAAATGCAGATGTGCACGTCCACATAGACTGCGCTCACTGTGACCAGGCCGTCCCCAGCACATCAGCTCCAAACCTTGGATTACCATCATCTGGAAATTTGACAAATCACATTTAGAGAACACATTCTATCTGCCCAGGACTTCTGTGATTCACCAAGTCATAGCTGTACTGTACAGCCGTAGCCAAATGTTTTGAGAATGACACAAATATTAATTTTCACAGTCTGCTGCCTCCGTTTTTATGATGGCAATTTGCATAAACTCCAGAATGTTATGAAGAGTGATCAGATGAATTGCAATTCATTGAAAAGTCCCTCTTTGCCATGAAAATGACCCTAATCCCATAAAAAAAAAACATCTCCACTGCATTTGTGAAGAAGGCTTCAGGGTGCCCAAGAAAGTCCAGCAAGCGCCAGGACCGTCTCCTACAGTTGATTCAGAGGTAGGATCAGGGCACCACCAGTGCAGAGCTTGCTCAGGAATGGCAGCAGGTAGGTGTGAGTGCATCTGCACATACAGTGAGGAGAAGACTTTTGGAGGATGGCCTGGTGTAAAGAAGGGCAGCAAAGAAGCCACTTCTCTCCAGGGAACATCAGGGACCAGTGGCGTCGCTATGGGGGGGCAGGGGGTGCGGCCCGCACCGGGTGACACCCGCCAGAGGGGTGACACAGCGGCCGCCGCTACACAGTGCACTATATTGCGTGCACTTGCAGAACTGCAGCGGAGTGAGCAGGACACGTAGCCGTGCAAGGGAGGCTGCCTGTAACACTCCCCAATCAGTGAAGCTAACCCTTGGGGATCTTTAATATTTCCTTCAGCCGGGGTTGGTGGGCGGAATTGGGGGTGTGGCTGCCTCGTCCACTCCTCCCACAGACTTCGTTACTTTAGCTGATCCCGCGGCTGAAGGAGGAGAAAGAGGCGAAGACACAGCAACCTAAAGGGTCTTCATCTGCAGCTATGTTATAAGGTACTGCAAACTGTCACTGCATAGATCCCTAACCTGCCCTATACCACCCCAACCTGCCCTATACCACCCTAACCTGCCACTACACCACCCTAGCCTGCCACTACACCACCCTCTACTGCCCTAACCTGACACTATACCACCCTATACTATCATTTACAGGGACCGGTTTGGGGTGCGTCCCGTGACCGTGCACTGCCTGCGGGGCGCTGGGCAGGATACACAGGGGGGAAGGGGTGACACCATGTTTTACCGCACCAGGTGACACCAACCCTAGTGACGCCACTGTCAGGGACAGACTGATATTCTGCAAAAGGTACGGGGATTGGACAGCTGAGAACTGGGGTAAAGTCATTTTCTCTGCTGAATCCCCTTTCTGATTGTTTGGGGCATCCGGAAAATACCTTGTAAGGAGGAGAAAAGTTGAGCGCTACCATTGATCCTGTGTCATGTCAACAGTAAAGCATCCTGAGACCATTTATGTGTAGGATTGCTTCTCAGCCAAGGTAGTGGGCTCACTCACAATTCTGCCTAAGAACACAGCCATGAATAAAGAATGGTACAAAAACATCCTCAGAAAGCAACTTCTCCCAACCATCCAAGAACAGTTTGGTGAAAAAACAATGCCTTTTCCAGCATGATGGAGCACCTTGCCATAAGAAAAAAGTGATATCCAAGAGGCTTGGGGAACAAAACATCAACATTTTGGGGGGTCCATGGCCAGGAAACGCCCAAGACCTTAATCCCATTGGGAACTTGTGGTCAATCCTCAAAAGGCAGGCGAACAAAAAAAACCCCCACAAATTCTGACAAACTCCAAGCATTGATTATGCAAGAATGGGCCATCAGTCAGGATGTGGCCTAGAAGGTGATTGACAGCATGCCAGGGGGAATTGCAGAAGTCTTGAAAAAGAAAGGCCAACACTGCAAATATTGACTGCATAAATGTAATGTACTGTCAATAAAGGCCTTTGACACTTATGAAATGCTTGTAATTATACTTCAGTATATCATAGTAACACCTGACAAAAAGATCTAAAAACACTGAAGCAGCAGACTTTGTGAAAATGAATATTTGTGTCATTCTCAAAACTTTTGGCCACGGCTGTACTAGGCAACAATCTCTGGGCTGGCCAACAAATGTATTCCCCCACCCCAGCATATGCAAAATCTAATGGCAGCATTGCTGTACTGCATCAGGCAACGCAATCATTCAAAGATCAACTCCAGGTTGGCCAATAGGATAATTATCCCCCACCCCGACATATGCAAAATATTATACTAGCATAGCTGTACTGTACCAGGCAATGCAACTGTTCAAAGCTGGACTCTGAGCTGGCCAATACAATAACTGTCACCCCCTTCCCCCAGCATATGAAAATATAGAGGAATACTAAACTCAAAGCCTAACTTCAGGTTCCCTATGCCATTAAAGCAGTAATAACCCCCCAGTATACCCACGCCAGAGACTGTCATCTTCTCCCAGGTGCCAGTTTTTTTTGCCTCTGGTTTGGACAGCGGGGATGACATCATCCTGCGCATGCGCACACACACAGTTCTGTGTACATTTGGTGGAAAACTGTGAGCAGACATGCAAGTTTGTTTTATTGTATTGTATGTCTCTTTTGCAATAATAAGCTGCTTGCTTGCAATTTTACAAAAGTTAGGTTTAGTTCCAATTTAAACAGTTTGCTTAGGCAAAGCCAAAAAAAAAAAAACCCACAGGAAACCCGGAGTTATGCCGCGTACACACGGTCGGACTTTTCGTCTACAAAAGTCCGACGGACGCCGACGGACTAAAGCTGGCTGACAATCCGATTGTGTGTGGGCTTCCCCGGACTTTCAGCGGACTTTTTCAGCCTCAAATCCGACGGACTTTAGATTTGAAACATGCTTCAAATCTTTACGTCGTAACTACGACTGACCCCGAAATCCGCTCGTCTGTATGCTAGTCCGACGGACAAAAACCCACGCTAGGGCAGCTATTGGCTACTGGCTATCAACTTCCTTATTTTAGTCCGGTGTACGTCATCACGTACGAATCCGTCAGACTTTTGTGTGGTCGTGTGTAGGCAAGTCCGTTCGTTAGAAAGTCTGCCGCAAGTCCGCCAAAAGTCCGCCGGAAGTCTGTCGGACAGGCTGTCGGACTTTTGTAGACGAAAAGTCCGACCGTGTGTACGCGGCATTAGGCTTTAACCCACTGTGATCATCTTCTTTCCAGCGTCAGAATGTAGGCAGCCCTCAACATCATCAAGTATAGTGCTAGGCCAGTTGAGGTCTCCGGTCCAGTGTTGCATATAATGAGATCAGTAAGAGGGGTGGAGAAGGAGGACTATGGGGGACTGCCCATCACTCAGAAAGGAACACTGAGACTGTTGAGTAAGTCAGGAGTAGAGTACATTTTCACATACTAAGTACTTCAAGCTTTAGTACCTTTTTAAAATCACTAAATTATAAAAAGTTTGCAGATTAAACAAAATGGGACTTTAGTCAGAAAATTAGGCCCTGCTAGATCACGTCAGGTTGTCCCCTTTTGCAGGTATAGCTATGTAATACATTTAAAAATTAGTGTTTAAAATCCAGTAATATACTGCCTCAGTCTGCACATGCTCAGTTGTTCTCCATAGTTGCCATTTATTCAAAACTCAGAGCCTCTAGAGCAGTGGTCATCAATCCTGTCCTCAGGGCCCACTAACAGGCCAGGTTTTATGTATTACCTTGGGGAGATGCAGACTAGAATTCTGCAATCACTGAGCAGCAAATGATATCACCCGTGATGTATTTCAGTTATCTTGCAAACCTGGCCTGTTAGTGGGCCCTGAGGACAGGGTTGATGACCACTGCTCTAGAGGCCAATCTGCTGATAGCCTATAGATTTACTGCTGCTCAGGGTCTCTGGGCCTCAGAAGAATGGCAGCCTCCAGCAAGAAGAAATAGAAGCAATGCTGGAGGCAATTTACAGCACATGCTAATTTTGGTAGCATAATTATTAATGTGGAAAGTATTTTCCTTGCTAAAGAACATTATTTTTTTTATCAAATTGTTGTGGGTAAAGTTCCGCTTTAAGAGTTCAGAGACTCTGATCTGTATGCTTTGCTCCAGGGCGGTATTGAAGCCAAAGGTGACCAGGCAAATAGCATTTTTAGAAGGAAGTCAGCCATTTCTCTTATTAAATGCTTCTTTAAAGCTGATTTTGTGGGTTAGTACCTTGGCCAGGTTTTCATTGCTCTCCATGTTCCCATTACTGAGATCTCCTTGCACTTCCAGGAATTTAGTGGACCCCCCACAAAAATTAGGGTAAATGTTTTCCCTTATACATAGTTGGAAAAAGACACAGGTCCATCTAGTCCAACCTATGTTTCCTGGTGAATCATGGCAACATACAATGGGTTGTGACTCTGCCCCCACAACCTATTAGGACTGGTTAATAAGTATGAGCTCCGGCGTGTTCGCACACTCCACGTGCAGAGCCCACCAGGAAGTCGGCACGGCGCTAATCACAGGCAGTGAGCCATTTTCCCGATGCGCGGCTGCAGAGATCAGGAAATTTCTCACTGCCTGTAATTAGCGCCGTGCCGACTTCCTGGCGGGCTCTGCACGTGGAGTGTGCCAACACGCCGGAGCTCATCCTTACTGGTTAACTATAAATCAAAGACAGACCCGGCCCACAGTATTCTTTTTTTTTTCCCTTCACCTGATCAGGACTGGAATCGTGAGGTATCCCCCTTACATTTTGTCGCTCCAGCCAGGTTAAGCCTCTCGTGGATGGAAGTCCCTCTACTGTCTCTAAATGAGCTATGTGGTTAGAGCCCCATTCTGGTGGTCTGAGGGGCATATTTCAGCCTCTCCTGGGTGAAAGTCCTTCCTCTACAGTCTCTAAATGAGCTATATGGTTAGAGCCCCATTCTGGTGGTATGAGGGGCATATTTTAGCCTCTCCTGGGTATAAGTTTTTCCTCTACAGTCTTTAAATGAGCTATATGGTTGGAGCCCCATTCTGGTGGTGCAGGCTTCTCAAGAAAGCTTTAAACAAGCTTTGACGTAAGTGACAGTATTTCCCTTTGCTTTCTACTTATTTTTTCTGTGTTATGGGCGTTTGCCATTTCCAAGATGGTGGCAGCAGTGCAAGTACACGCTGAGCATGAGAGGCAGGAAGTGATGCGACCTCTGTGACCAGTTTCCTGGCTAGAGCTTTTCCACGATGGCAATCTGAGCATGCTCAGGCACTGATATCATCACTAATGGCAAATGTGAGTTTTAAATGTTTTTATGGCATTTTTGGGCAACAAATGTTGGCGCTCTCTACTCATGCATGCTGGATGCTTATGTGGGTATTGTTTGCAGGTATGTTTTCCCTTTTTTAATGGCATTCACCTGAGCTTTTCCTATCTCCGTAGGTGTTGCTCTAGGATCATTGTGCTCTTTATGGCATTCCCCTGGGCTCTTCCTATCTCCTTCTCAATGCTTGCACGGGGATCACTGTGTTGGGCTGTTTCCACTAGTACAACTTGTCACTGAAAAGTCGCATGACAAGTCGTACCCCATGATTTCCAATGAGTACCGTTCAAATCTGTGTCCATAGACCTCAAGAATACACAGGCAGTGCTTCAAGTTGCATCAAATTTGCTGCGAAATCATGCGACTTTCAGGTCGCAGTAGTGGAGACTTAGCTTTATGCTATTTTTTCATTTCAGTCTGCTGCTTTGCTCTGTTATTATGGGGAACACTGCCCAGTCAGCCCTCCCATTGCTTTTAAGGTATAGGGATTAGGTAAGTAATGAAGATTGAGAAAAAGAGGGCCATTATCTATAGTCCTGTAAGGACCACAAGGAGCCTTCTGACGGTCAAGACTAAGGATGAGCTCCAGCGTGTTCGCACAGACCACGTGTAGAGCCCGCCAGGAAGTCGGCACTGCTCTGCGCTAATCACAGGCAGTGAGACATTGTCCCGAAGCGGGGCTGCAGAGATCTGGAAATGTCTCACTGCCTGTGATTAGCGCAGTGCCGACTTCCTGGCGAGCTCGGCAACTGGGCTGTGCGAACACGCCGGAGCTCATCCTTAGTCAAGACAAGTCATCATCTAAGAACAGACATCCATGCAATGTTGATTAAGGTCATCATCTCACCCCTCATTATCATTGCTCCCCGTTTACCAACATCACAAGTTACCAGCCCTAAGAGTCGCAGCATTTGTGGTGGAAAGTCTTTGCCTGCCAAGCTAGTATGTCAAATCTGCCTGGAACAAGCTCTATACAGCCCTGCAAGGTCCTCAAGATTAAGGGAGCCTTCTAAAATCCAGAACAGTCACCATTCATGCGCAGACATCCAGGCAACATTGATCAATGTCATCATCTCGCCTCTCATTATTATTATTGCTCCCCGTTTACAAACGCCACAGAATACTAGCCCTAATGGTTGCTGCATTTGAGGTGGAAAGGTCATTGCTTGACAAGCTAGCATGTCAAGTCCACTTGGAGCAAAGAAGGGGATGCCTGGAAAGTAGCCGCCTTGATTAAAGAATTGGCCAAGGAGTTGATGCATGAAGCCTGTACTCCCCAGTCGGTGGCTGAATTGCCTAGCACGTCCAACCAGAGCCAGTAGGTGGTGTCCAAATTGGAAAAGCTTGCCATGGGAAGGAAGCGTTAAAGGGACCACAAGCTTTGAAGATTGCCCAATAGAGACTTTATGCAATTGCCTGGGGTGAAGTGGAGGAAACTCTTCACAAGGTTAGAAAGTACTTATTCCTTTCACTGAACTGGAGGAGTTAATCCAGGAAGAATTGAAGGGGTCAGAGAAAAATGCACGTATAAACAGGCTGTCAAAACGGTATACCCTGAAAAAGCTAAAGGTCAACCTGCAGCAGTCTCCTTCGATGGTGGATGCATCATTAATGTAGCTGGCAAGACGTCACATTCAAGGAGGCTCTAGTCTGAAAATTAGATCTAGATCTGAAGTGCTCCTACATACTGTAGCATCTGCAGGTGCTGGCAGACCAGCAATAACCAGCCCATGTGCTGAGTGAGTCTAAGGGGAGTGGTTTCATAATTATCAACCAGCTGCTGCACCTGCAGGACTTTGAGGAAAGTGGCAGGGTCTGCATCCCTTTAGACGCGATTTCCTATTGGGAGTATCTTATCAAAAATGACATTTTTATTGCAGTGGATGCCAAAAATCTGACTTGTATCTTGGTGCAGACTTCTGGGAAAATCAGTGAGCCAGTCATACAAGCAGGAAATTATGTTTTAGGGGGGGTGTTCTGTACACATTCTGTGTATAGAGCACTTCCAGATTGTCATGTTGCATTGCATTTTACAGAAAATTGCAGCCCTGCAGATTTAAAAAAAAAAAAAAAAAAAACTGGTGCAAGATACCAATGGATCCAATCTATTTGGGAGTAGACAGGATACAGCCATCTCAAGGGTGACCACTAGCAGGTCAGGGCGAATATCCTCTTAAAAAAACAGAAAATTCAAAAAGGTCCTGCATACAGGCGGCAACTCCCAAGTAGATACAAGGAGGCAAAATCCTACGGACCGGGAAAAAGATTAGTAAAGCAACAGGAGAAGTACCCAATCTTCATTATTGAAGCCTTAAAGATCTAAGGCACCTGTCTTGGGAGAACAGCAGAAGTCCTTTTCAAGGGTGCACTCATCCAGGGGGTGCCTGTGTGAAGCTTTGCGCATACACCTGAGTGGAAAATATTCAGGATCTGTGGGTCATATCAGCTATATTGGCGTGACATTGGTGGAAGTTTAAGGGAGGTCCACCTTTCTGATACAATCATTTTAAGTATAACGTCATGACAAACGTTCACCCATGCAGGGGTGTAATTCAATGAGCATAACGATCATATAATATTGATAGGTGGGAAGCCCACCTTTCAATCTCTTCCAGTCAGCCAGGCTACCAGAGTTAATGGGAAAAGTAAAAAATTCTGGTCCAGTTTGTAGCTGGATTAAAAGGGGGGGGGGGGGAGGGGGAGCAATTGTGAAGGTTCCAGTTGCCCAGAGGAGATGAGGATTCGGTTCACCTCTGTTTCTAGCATAAAAATAAAAATTAGGTAATCTGTGCCCAGTGCTAAAGTTGTAGAAAAAAAACAAAACTCAACAAGCACAGGAAGTTGGAGTCGTGCAAGATGGAAAACCTCCAATCAATTATAATATTCATAAATCTGGGAGACTGGATGCTCTGTAGGTTTATCAGACACGGTACTTGTCCCAATTCATTCTCAATTTCTCTACTAGTTTCTAGGCCCCCCTTCGGTCTGTACATCTCCCCCAGGGCATTCACAAAGGTCTTACTGTCTGCAATAGCGACAGGAAAAATTAAGTAGAACTTCCACAAGGGAATATCCGTCCTCTGATAGAGAAAGCCAAAGGTGCTTTGGGAGTGAAGTCCTCTTCCAGCAGAACAGTGCCAGAGTATCCTTGGTTCTTCGTAACTGACCAATTGTTTTCGGATAAAACATAGAAAGGTTGGGGGACGCATTTCAAAGAGCAGGCTGCTCAAAGTCATGGGATGTTAAGCTTATGAAGCATAGTATTGAATGCTCTTGAACTGAGTAGTGTTCAAAGCACTTCTGTCGTTCACTCCTTTTTAGAAAGAGGAGCAAGATTTGTACTGTGCCTAGACAACAGTGGAAGGGTAGAATTCTTAGGCTGTCAGTGGATTCCTGTATCAATAATTTAAAATATACCATTTTGGCTTAGGTTGCTCTATTGTCTGTCTCTCATACACTTAAGCATTGAGTCACCACTGCCGCTTCCAGTGATGACGGATTTGCTCTCTCATGGACAGTTTTGCCATCCAGCTCCAAGAGACTACTTTTGATGGCATGGAAGTTGAGGGGCTGAGGCTGCCAAGTCAAGGGTGCGCAGTGCAGGTAGTGCCTACCTTGTGTCAAATCAGAGGTCTTCATGAGTAAGACTTACCAAAGATAATGGGAAAAGTATGCAGATCTCGCACAGCAAAAGCCTGGAGTCCTTTATTACCTAAACCAGCCAAGGTTCTACAGTTCTTATAACTGGGGCTGAACAGGGACCTGGGTTCAAATCAGTTTTAAAGTTCAGCCATGTCTGCACTTACAAGGGTTTAAGGAGTCCTTAACCCTTTAGTGATGCAATTCTTAAAAGGCTTGCATGAAGTTATAGACCTCCCAGGAAACCATTGTTCCCTATGTGGAACTTGCTTATGGTTCTCATTTCTATCAAGGCCTTTTTTCTATGCTACAGAATTGGCTACACTCTGTAATCTAACCCTGAAGACCATATTTCTGGTTGCTACAACCTCTGTGGAAAAGGGTGTCAGAACTGCAGGCTTTGTACTCAAGGAGCCTCACTTAACATTCTACCCGGACAGAATAGTCCTAAAACTTCAGACTGCTTTTATCCATGGGGTGTCTTTCTCCTTCCAATTCAACCAGGAGTCAATTTACCATCTTTCTTGGTTGAATGAGAGAATCATATCCCCTGGATGTTGAGCTAACTCTGGTGACCTGCTTGGCAGCTACCTTTTCATTCAGGAAAGCTGAAATCTGTACATGGTTCCAGCGTGGCTTAAGGCAGGGTCAGTCAGCATCAACACATTGTCACCTCCTAGATTGTTAAGACATTTTAAAGAGCCTACTTTTCACAAGACCTTCCCGTTTTGGAGGTCTTTTGCCGCGTACACACGACCGGTTTTGCCGTCAGAATAAACTCCGACGGAATTCTGCTCAAGTGGTCTTGCATACACACAATCACACCAAAGTCCGACCGTCCAGAACGAGGTGACATACAACACGTACGGCGGGACTAGAAAAAGGAAGTTCAATAGCCAGTAGCCAATAGCTTCCGTCTCGTACTTGCTTTAGAGCATGCATCGTTTTTGGTCCATCGGAACAGCATACAAACGAGTGGTTTTCCCGATAGCAATTGGTTCCGTCGGAAATATTTAGAACATGTTTCATTTCTAGGCCCGGCAGAATTTTCAAAAAGAAAAAGTCCAATGAGGCATACACACGATCGGAATAGACAATAAAAATCTTCTGTCTGACTTTTTCTGTCGGACATTCCGCTCGTGTGTACACGGCTTTAAGAGCACATTCAACTAGGGCAGTGCCAGTTCTGTGGACAGCTCAGTGCTGAGTCTCCTGAGGCTATTTGCAGGTCAGCAATATGGTCCTCCCAGGACACCTTCATGACACTTTAATAGGTGAACCCGGCTCACGACCGTAAAATTTGGGAAATTCATGGTGCATACTTGCGCTACTGATTACAAAATGTTTCTTCCACCCTCCCGTATGGCGAGTTAGTTCCCATTGTATGCTGCCATGATGCACCAGGAAAACGGAAAATTGTATACTTTTCCTTTCCGTAATTTTCCTTTCCTGGTGCATCTTCATGGCAGCATACAGATGCCCACCCAAATGGTGAGAGAGAATGCTGTGAGCCCCATCTGTCTTTGAGTCGCAACCCATTGTATGCTGCCATGAAGATGCACCAGGAAAGCAAAATTATGGAAAGGTGAGTATACAATTTTCCGGTGTGTGTGTGTGTGTGTGTGTGTGTTTGTACCAGTTTGTTTTCTAAGAATATATTCTGGGGTTTTTTGTTTTTTTTTCAGTTTTTTTAAATTTGTTAATACTCCTAGCTGATACCACTACTTGGAGAAGGGAGTTTTACATTTATGCTAATCTGACTGTAAAGATTCCTCTCTACAATTTTAGATTAAGGCCTGGTTCACACCTATGCATTTTTTTATGCATTCTCAGTTTTGCAGTTCATTTAACATGGTTTCTTATAACTCACGTTCAAATCTGTGCATTTTATGCAAAGGGCCAGGGACTTTTTTCTGGTTTTTGGTTCCATAGAATTCAATGGATCAAAAACGTGTATTGAAAAACGCAAAATGCACCTGGAATATGCAAACTGCAACCTGCATAGGTGTGAACCAGGCCTCAACCTCCTCTGCTCCAACCATAAATTGTGTCCACGTGCCCTCATCAGAGAACAGCCCGGGGTGTGATGGGTCTGTGACGTCACAAGGGGGTGTGACCTCCGGATGACGTAATCCGATTGCCACGCCCCCATCGTTATTTAAGACATGCAGGACATCGGCGGTGACAGATCAACGGGACGCAGCAACGGAGGAGGGTCGTCGGCGGGAGTGGCGACAGAGGAAGAAGAACACCGGACAAAGTGAAGGAGAAGACCGGAGGATGAAGATGCGGGAGAAGATGGAGGAAGACCGGAGGAAGAAGCAGAGAAGAAGAAGATTTTTAATAAAAGACTTTTAAAAAACTGTCTATTGTGTTTTTTAATGCTACACTACTTTTTTTCCAGGTGAATGGGTAGGGGTACAATGTACCCCATACTCATTCTCATGGGGGGGGCCGGGATCTGGGGGCCCCCTTGTTAAAAGGGGGCTTCCAGATTCCAATAAGCCCCCCCGCCCGCAGACCCCGACAACCACCGGGCAAGGGTTGTCGGGAAGAGTCCCATGTCCCCATCAACATGGGGGCAAGGTGCTTTGGGGTGGGGGGCATAGAGCCCCCCTGCCCCAAAGCCCCCATCCCCCATGTTGAGGGCATGCGGCCTGGTATGGTTCGGGGGGGGGCTCGCTCGTCCCCTCCCTTTCTTGACGGGCTGCATGCTCGATAAGTGTCTGGTATGGATTTTGGGGGGACCCCCATGCCATCTTTTTATTTATTTTTTAATTTTGGCATGGGGGTCCTCTCCAAATCCATACTAGACCCAAGGGCCTGGTATGGACCTGGGGGGGGGGGGGACCCCCACGCTGTTTTGTTTTTTTTTCACAATTTTTTTTTTTTTTTTACATTGAGCAGGAAGCCAGCAGACAGCTGATGACTCATCGGTTGTCAAGGACGCGGCGGCCGGCTTACGGGCCCCCTCCTTAGCAACCGGCTATATACAGTGTAAAAAAAAGAAATTAAAAAAACGCAAATCGCGGTAAAAAAGCGGTACTTGCGTTTTGGATGTGGGTCCATTGAATTCTATTACAAGCAAAATGCTGCATTTTGCGGGAAAAAAATTTCCTGACCCTTTCCAAAAACGCAGAGGCACAAAAATGCATTGATGTGAACATGTTCCATAGGAACCCATGTTAAAAAATTTCCCTGCATTTCTGCAAAATGCATTAGTGTGAATCGAGCCTTACAGTCACCATTGATTAAATTTGTAGATAGCGAATCTGGTCTTCCTTTAAGCACCTTCTCACTTAATATTCCTGTGGAAAGATTTCCTCTATTCATTTTCCAGTGACCACATTATGGATTCCCTCCCATTTCCCCTCCTGATGACAAGGTCACTGGGACAGATAGTGAATGATCTCCTCAGTAAGGACTAAGAAGGCTATAAAAGCATAACAGAGTTTCTAATCCTTCCCTACTCTATCCAAAACTTAAAAAAAAAAAAAAAGTTTTGTCTGAAGTTCTACTCTAAAACCTAGCTTTAAAAAAGAGTGCAGAAGAGGTCAAATTTCAGCCATGTTTTGTTTTTGGACAAAGCCCTCAAGCACTTTCAAGGCCACCATCAATCTCAGCAACCACGCCTAGCACGGGATGCATTGCTTCTCCGATCTCTTCTCAGATTTCCAAGGCCAAACTGCATCACACTGGCTGCCCAGAGTGACCATGAATTAAAGGGTTAAAAACCTATTCAGTTTTACTAAAAGCGACTCGCTTGAATCTGCAGCCAGCCATCATTTTCCAGAACTACTGTACAATTTTTCTCTTGGCAGCGATATTTATCTTATTGGCATAAGACTTCTCATCGCCCTGCTCCTGCAATTGCTCTGCCCGTAGTAGACCTGGAGACCGCAAAAAAACACAGATGCTGGCGCTCGGGACACTGTTATAATGGCTCACAATCAATATAATTTAAATTAAAAGGACAAATCAATAATCGTAAAAAAAGTCAATAAGTCCACAAGTAATTGTAAGAAATGTCCAATCAATAGTAAAAGGTGCTGAGTAATGGGTATGGGGAGATGGATCAGGATGATGGGATCACAAGCACAAAGCGATGCTCTTCTCTGGAGTGAAGTCAACTCAGGAACAACATGGAAAAGCAAAGACAGAAAAGCGCCTCTGAGTGAAGGGTTTTAATCGGTTATACAAAAAGTAATAAACATTTACATTTCAGTAAGTACAGGTATACTCATCAGGAAGGGCAATATCCTAAGGATGTGGCCGGTGTCAGAGGCATGTTTCCAGGAGGTACCACATCCAGGCTGTGTGAGCCACAAGGAGCCGGAGAGGAAGCTGCTCGCTACCTCCCCCCCCATAGGATACAGCCAGCTTCCCCTCCCGCTCCTTGCGGCTCACACAGCCTGGATTTGGTACCTCCTGGAAACATGCCTCTGACACCGGCCACATCCTTAGGATATTGCCCTTCCTGATGAGTACACCTGTACAGTTGTACTTACTGAAATGTAAGTGTTTATTACTTTTTGTATTACCGATTAAAACACTTCACTCAGAGGCACTTTTCTGTCTTTGCTTTTCCTTGGAGACCGCAGATGGCCGTCTTTGCGTTTTCCCATAGCCAAGATGGTCACTGCAAATTAGGGACGGTCAAGGGTGCAAGAGAGCTGGAGATACGGGGGAAGGGTGCGCCTGTTACTCCGCTTCCTGCCGGGATGGAGGCCGTGCTCAATGACCTGGTGGCCTGGATTAGTTATCAGAAGCCCTGATAACTAATCTATGAAGTGGAGTTCACCCATGCCAGTCATGTGGATTATTGGGATCTACTCATGGGGAACGCACAGAGGGTTCTTTCCCTATGTGATGTCAAATAACCCCAGCTTTAGGGACTCATTGCCGTATGGTATTTGGGTCCATATTTTTCAATAAGCATACCCACCCTATCTGTGGTGGTGGACATGGTCACGTTGGTGGTAGTCACTGTTTATGGATCGATAATCACGAATGGTCATTTATGAGGACTGTTAATATGTAGGGGTGCTCCTCGGCGGTTCCTGTTGGGACACTTTTACCCGATCAATAGGTTTCTGGGACTTGATCCAATCGCCTCTCAATTTGTGCACTTTATATGAATTGCATTTGTGTATTCATATTTTAATTGAGTGCACCACTGGTTTATTACACAATATATGTCAATTGTGGTGCTAGCAGCTATTGTTAGTCTATTACAGGGATATGCAATTAGCGGACCTCCAGCTGTTGCAGAACTACAAGTCCCATGAGGCATAGCAAGACTGACACTCACAAGCATGACACCCAGAGGCAGAGGCATGATGGGACTTGTAGTTTTGCAACAGCTGGAGATCCACTAATTGCATATCCCTGGTCTATAAGCATGGTAATACACGCACACACACTATATGTTTTATTTTTGGACAAAGCCCTCGAGCACTTTCAAGGCTACCATCAATCAGAGCAACCCCGCTTAGCACTGGAGACACCTTGCTTTTCAGCAGATTTCCAAGGTCAAACTGCATCACACTGGCTGTCCTGAGTGACCATGAATTAAAGGTTAAAGTGTTCAGTTTAACTAAAAACGACTCGCTTGAATCTGCAGCCAGCCAACATTTTCTAGAACTACTGTACAATTTCTCTCCTGGCAGCGCTATTCATCCTACTGGCATACGAATTCTCATCCCCCTGCTCCTGAAATTATGTCATTACCTCTACTAGAAGCCTGCCCAGAGAATGAGGTCATATTACTGGTAACTTGTTCAATGGAATATGGCATCCTTGGCATTTCCTTCGGTTTACTGCACTAGCAGCTTAACTCTTCGTGAGATACTTGCAAGGAATGCTGTATGTTAGAGTCTACAGTGGAATGGATCATGTGATCCGTAAAAGGAAGACCGAACCTCTTACTTGGCAAGTGCTTTAGAATGGCCTGTTTTTAATATCTACAGAACAGAAGCTAGTAAGATCATTTTTTTTTAAAAAAAATGGCTTGGAACTTTTTATTCTATGCAGTTTGCATCCAATTGGGGAAATTCACCCTTTTTTTCCTGTCCCAGAGGTGGGAAGTGAAGGGAAATCCCCCTCTTACGGCTGTCGGGGTATAGAAAGGGTGAATCTCCCCAGGAGTGGCATAGACATCAGGGGGTGATAATTGTTTCCTATTCTATACAAAAGTAACATTTTGACTTTAGATGAACTTTAACCATATCCCTGCAATGTACACCATATGGGCTCATGCACATGAGTGCAAAATATACTGCAGATTTTACATTATATTTAGTTTATGGGTCTGAACAAGGCTATGAGTTATGCTATGGGCAAATGCTCACAGTTGCGCATAGCTCCATAATCTGCAGCTACTTTTAGCTGCATGAAAAAAAAAAAAAGAAATCTGCATCCAAGGTCCTGCGTATGAAACGTATTCAACGCTATATGCACAAAACATTTGTGCTAACGTTTTCAGAAATCTGCTACTGGCCCTGAATACCAAGGAGGGAGGGGCCCGTGTGCATGAGCCTTTGGCCATTACATCTATATAAGCTTGTTGCACATCCATCTTAAAACTCAAAAATGGCCATTATGGAGTTGATCCCCCCCCCCCCCTCCCATTGTTCTAGGAAGGCTTTCCACAACATTTTGGAGTGTGTCTATGGGAATTTGTGCTCATTTAGCCAAAACAGCATTTGTGAGGTCAGGTACTGATATTAGAAGAAGAGATCTGACTCACAATTGGTCTTCTAACACATTCCAAAGGTGTTCAGTAGGGTTGAGGACCGCGCTCTATGCAGGGCACTCAAGTTCCTCCACACCAAAGTCTTCAAACCGTGTCTCTATGGAGCTGGCTTTGTACACAGGGGCACAGTCGTACTGGAACAGAAAACTGTTGGCCAAGGTTGGAACTGCATACTTCAGCGCCTCCACACCAAACTCATCAAACAATGTCTCTATGGAACTGGATTTGAGTCCTACTGGAGCTTTGAACACCGGTGCACAGCCATGCTGGAACAGAGACTGTTGGCCAAGGTTGGAAGTGCAATTTTGTGTTTCTCCACAGCTAACTCATCAAACCATGTCTCTATGGAGCTGGCTTTGAGCACAGGGGCATAGTCGTGCTGGGACAGAAAACTGTTAGCCAAGGTTGGAAGTGCATACTTGAGCTCCTCCACACCAAACTCATCAAACCAGGTTTCTATTGAACTGGCTTTGAGTCCTGCTGGAACAGAAAACTATTGACAAAGGTTGTAAGAACATACTTGAGCACCTCCACACCGAACTCAAACTATGTCTCTATAGAGCTGGCTTTGAGCACAGATGCACAGGCGTGCTGGAACAGAGACTGTTGGCCAAGGTTGGAAGTGCAAATAGGTGCAAATTTCCAACATAAAGTACTGATGTTGGAAGAGAAGATCTAGCTCACAATTGGTCTTCTAATCCCAAAGGTGTTCAGTAAAGTTGAGGTCAGCGCTTGAGCGGGCCACTCAAGTTCCTCCACAGCTAACTCATCAAGCCATGTCTCTATGGAGTTGGCTTAGAGCACAGGGGCACAGAAATGCTCTAACAGAAAACTGTTGCCCAAGGTTGTAAGTGCATACTTGAGTTCCTTCACCTCAAACTCCTCAAACCATGTCTTTATGGAGCTGGCTTGGAGCACAAGGGCACAGTCAAGATGGAATAGAAAGCCATAGGCCCAAGGTTGTAAGTGCATACTTGTCTCAACTCTCAAACTCATCAAAACACGTCTCTATGGAGCTGGCTTGGAGCAATGCCTAGCCATGCTGGAACAGAGACTGCTGGACAAGGTTGGAAGTGAAAACTTGAGTTCCTTCATAACTAACTCATCAAATCATGTCTCTATGGAGTTGGCTTTGGCCATAGGGGCACAGTCGTGCTGCAGCAGAAAACTGTTGGCTAAGGTTGAAAGTACACACTTGAGCTCCTCCACACCAAACACATCAAACAATGTTTTTATTGAACTGTCTTTGAGCACAAATGCACAGACATTTTAGAAAAGGGACAGTTGGCCAAGGTTGGAAGTACAATTTTGAGTTCCTCTACAGCTAACTCATCAAACCATCTCTCTATGGAGCTGGCTTAAACTACAAGGGCACAGTCATGCTGGAAAAGAGACAGTTCAAGGTTGGAAGTGTAAACTTCCATCTTTAGGTACTGATGTTTAAAGAGAAGATCTAGCTCAAAATCTGTCTTCTAATTCAACCCAATGGTGTTCAGTAGGGTCGAGCTTGATGCTCTGTGCAGGCCACCCAAGTTCCTCCACAGCTAACTCATCAAGCCATGTCTCTATGGAGTTGGCTTTGATCACAGGGGCACAGTCATGCTGGAACAGAAAAAACAGTTGCCCAAGGTTGGAAGTGCATACTTGAGTTCCTCTACCTCCAAACTCATCCTTCCCTAAACTGGTTCCACAAAGTTGAAAGTGCGCAATTGTGTAAAATGTCTTTGCACGATGTAGTATTAGCAATACCTTTCACTGGAAACACCTAGGCTCAATTTAAAGGACTGCCCACTTTTGGTGTATTTATCAAAGCAAGAGACAACTGGAAAAAACGTACTTTGCCTTTTATCAGACATGGGTTTTTCTTTACTACAATTGACCTCAAAATGTAACTGGGCATAAAAAAAAACCAAAATTGGATTAACAAGTCGATTGATTTTGTCAGCTCCCACCTTAGCTGGTCTCCGATGATGTCTATTTCCCCCTTCTGCTCCCGCTCCGTGGCGATCTTCAGGACTGCTAGGCTGATCGAATCCATCTCTGCTGGGACAAACCAAACAGGAATTAAAAGAGCCATTGATGAGATGCCAGCAATACCCAGCATTCCAAACCCGTCTCTAGCCAGTCATTCAAGGCTTATTTCCCTACACGCGCACTCATTAACACCAAGCCCAATGGCTGCATTTAGTGCATACACTGCTGCTTTCTGTGTCATTCGTTTACTACTAAACCCTCTAAAGCGCTCATACACGGCAATCTTTGTTCATTCATTAACACATGAGCCAAAATACTCTATGCAGGGAACTTTAAGGGGAAGGCAAACCAAGAAAGAAGAATTGATGGATGCAGTTATGATGACCGCAAGCTGCAAAACCTTTTTTTTTTAAAGGCAACCAAATCCTCCGGTGTGGCTTTAAAGCAAATTGAACTCAGGCCTTCCCTTCAGTTGTACACAAGGTGGATAAAAATCAATGATTAAAAAAACAAAAAAATCAAAAATCAAATTTATTTTAATAAAATGCTTTTGGAGTAAAAATCTTTATCTGAAAGAGTTTACTATTTAAGATACATTAATAATTTATTTTATTAAGCATGAAATGGAGCTTGGTTATGTAGCATGAGGCTATATATACTGCAATAATTACATTTTTGGTAAACTCATTCAAATGAATCCAAGCTCTGCAAGCTGAGATAACATGCACTGCATTGATGCATTCACACAATTTCGCAGTAGCCATGAGATAAAACAAAGTTCAGGAATATTCCTTTATCCCATTGTTTTGCAAATCTATGTACACTACAAACTGTATGATCGAATCAGTTCTGATATCGCTGTTTTACTAACCTGACAGCTTATTATTCTAAATAGGAAACCTTCATTTTGTTTTCAAATAATAAAGATTCTAACTATTAGCAAGAATGACTCCTTACATTTAAAGAGCACCTGTCATTTCAGATCCATCATGGCTGCGCCTGTTAGAGGGCATCCACTCACCTGCTGCCGCCACGTCCCTCACCTTGTTGTGTCACTGCCGCATCACCAGTGAATAGGACTGTCGGTGAGACAACAGCGGGTCAGAGGAGCAGCCGCTGCAGGACAGAGATGACAGTTGCTCTTTTAAAATTATGATTTAAATCAAGCCTTTTTACTAGTGATTTAAATTGACTTGATTTAAATCACATCCACCCCGGTTGTACAGGCTCCCCTCGTGTACTGAAATAGTTTAATCTGATTTCACTGCACACTGTGAGCTTTTCACATTATAAGTTAGGCAGCATTCACACCTGAGCGTATTGTTTTCAGGCGGAAATGGCATTTTTACACAGGTCAAAAAGGTCACCAATGTAAAAAGCAGAAAACCGCCTGTAATCTGCCCAAAAAAGAAGCTTGTGTACTTTTTTAGAGCTTCAGGCGACATCGTCTGTGTCAACGGGAGGAATAGTGCCCCATCGTCTGTGTCGGGGGGGGGGGGGGGAATAGTGCCCCATCGTCTGTGCCGGGGGGGGGGAATAGTGCCCCATTGTCTGTGTAATAGTGCCCCATCATCTGTGTCGGGGAGGGGGGGGGGGGAATAGTGCCCCATCATCTGTGTCAGGGAGGGGGGGGAATAGTGCCCCATCGTCTGTGTCGGGGAGGGGGGGGATAGTACCCCTTCGTCTGTGTCGGGGGGGATAGTGCCCCATCGTCTGTGTTGGGGGGGATAGTGCCCCATCGTCTGTCGGGGGGGATAGTGCCCCATCGTCTGTCGGGGGGGATAATGCCCCATTGTCTGTGTAGGGGGGGGATAGTACCCCATCTAGAACATCTTTAGAACAGTGTGCGTAGTTAAAATTTAAAGTCTGTTCATTTCACAATTGAATGTTAAAAAGAGAAACACGTTTAGAACAAGCTTCTGCGTGTAAGGTGGGCCATTCATTTCAACAGGCTGTCATACCCGTGAGAAATGCGTGAAAAGAAGTCCCTGGTGCTTTTTTTTTTTTTTTAAATTACGCAGCCCCAAACCACAAGGCCAACATGTGGTGGTGCTCTCCACACATCGGGAATTATGCGATTTTGTGTGCGTTCCCAGCGCGCATAGATCTGAACCAAGCTTTAGCCCCCTCTCACACTGAATGCGACTTTCAAATTGTACTACTTCACTTGAGGTAGCATGATTTCAAAGCCACAGGTCAGTGCGATTTCCGATGCAACTTGCCTGACATCTGTGCAACTTTTATGCACAGCTGTCTATGCAAGTCGCACCAGAAATCGCAAAAAAAAAAAAAAATAGTGCAGGAACCTTTTTTGTGGAGTAATGCCGCCTACACACGATCAGAAATTCGGCTAGCAAAAGACCGATGAGAGCTTTTGGTCAGAAAATGCGACCATGTGTATGCTCCATCGGACTTTGCTGGCCGAATTGCAGCCAGCAAAAGATTGAGATCATGTTCTCAATTTTTCGGTCGGAAAAGGTCCCGATCGGAAATTGCAATCGTCTGTAGCAATTCCGACGCGCAAAATTTCTACGCATGCTCGGAAACAATTCGACGCATGCTCGGAAACAATTCGACGCATGCTCGGAAGCATTAAACTTCATTTCCTCAGCACGTCGTAGTGTTGTACGTCAACGCGTTCTTGACGGTCGAGAGTTCAGCGAACTTTTGTGTGACTGTGTGTATGCAAGGCAAGCTTGAGCGGAATCCCGTCAGAAAAATCTTGGATGGTTTTTCTGACGGGATTCCGCTTGTGTGTACGCGGAATTAGGCTCGGTTCACACATAGGCGGTGCGGGAACCAGTACGATTCCTGTGCGTTTTCTGGCATCGCATATGATTCACAGGCAGTTCACAATGCCCTCTGCGAACCGCTGCGGGTGTCAGTAGAAAGTTAAAGGGGTTGTAAACCCTCAAAGGTTTTTCACCTCATTCTATGCATTTAAGGTGAAAGACCTCCTGTCCCCCCTTTTACTTACCTGAGCTCGGTCTTTCCAGTGACGGGGACGAGCACAGCAGCTCCAGCTGGTGCCTCCGGTCCTAATTGGATAGATTGATAGCAGCGCAGCCATTGGCTCCTGCTGCTGTCAATCAAATCCAATGACGCAGGAGCCGAGTCCTGCTGTCTGTGTCAGCAGGACTCGGGAGTGCGCCCGCACGAGTGCCCCCAGGGAGAGCGTCTCTCCAACGGGGCACTCGAGAAGAGGAGGAGCCAGGATGTCAACTGTCTTGGAACTGTCAAATGGCATGACAAGTCGCACCTGTGTGAACGAGGGCTTAGTGTTGCTTTCTGCGCTGCCCAATATACAGCGTTTACATGCAGCCATTTGGAACGAGTGGCTTTGTTTACAATCCCTCGTTAAGGTACGCCCGCCAGCAACGCAACACGCAGGTTACGCAACAGCAAGATTGACGTGCAAATCACGGTATCCCGTAGCAGCCAGACACAGCTTAGAGCAGTGGTTCTCAACTCCAGTCCTCGGGACCCACCAACAGGCCAGATTTTAAGTATTACCTTGGGGAGTTGCAGACTAGAATACTGCAATCACTGAGCAGCAAGTGATATCACCTGTGATGTATTTCAGCTATCTTGCAAACCTGGCCTGTTGGTGGGTCCTGAGGACTGGAGTTGAGAACCACTGGCTTAGAGCAAAGGAAGTTGGGTGCCGACTAGTAGTTATGGTTTATGTCATTATAAAAAATAAATAAAAAAAAAACATGCTGCAACTACTGACCTGCAGTTTGTGATCTTCTCTGCAGGTAACGCAGCAGCACCAGGGGGCTTATTCGTCTCTGCGCTGGACGCTCGCTGATGCCTCCTGCCTCAAGGACCCAGGCGGCACCCAGGCACAGAGGTGATCCAGGGACAGCACACGGAATGCAGGAGGGACTCTCGCATGTGCCTGCAAGGTCAAGACTGGGGTTGTAGAGATGTGCAGCGTTGGGAGGTCAGCTGGGCTGAACTTTGAAACCAGACGAGAAAAAAAAAAAAAAAAGTTCTCCTAAAGATCACAACTCACACCAACCCTCCCCTCCCTGGTTCACATGCACAGTACTGCACTCCCACAATGCAGGGTCACCCCCCCCCCCCCCCCCCCCCCAGCCCCTCCTGCCCCTCCAAGCTCCAACTGCCCCACAGTGCACGATTCAGGACCAGGACTCTGGGGGCCACTGGCTGTACCCAGCCCTGATACCTAGGCACTGGCACAGCAACTCCTTGCAGCTTCTATTGTGCAATATGCCTGCCTGCATGGAGCTGCCAAAGTCTTCAGATCACTGCAAGCCAGGGATCACAGGGGAGGATCATGCAATATTTAGTCTGAATGATCACATGTTGTGTACAGCACATCGGAGACGGGCAGGAGTTCCTGGGAGAGACAGAACAGCTACATTGTTACTGCACAGGGCTCTATGCCTTCCCTTCCCCCTCCACCCTTTTAGTTTTTTTTTTTTTTTTTTCGCTTGGTTTGGAGACGGCTAGTTAAAGTGGGGGGAGGGAAGGACTGGGAGTTCCTCTACGGCGACTGCGAAGGTACAAGAGAAATCAAAATATAACCACGTTACATGCAAGCCGGCAGATTTCCGCTGTAACGTTTGCGATAATGGGTTATGTTTCCTTTAATGCGAGATGTTGGTGTTGACACATTGTCTGTCTGATTTTTGCAGACGACATAAAAGGTGTGCAATAGGGTTGATATTCCTGGAGGGGTTTGTAACGCGGAGTATCATATATGGCATTGTTCAAGGATTGGTCAAAGCAGAGAAAACCGTTTCTAAATACAAAATGATGCACCTACAGAAAAGGAATTCTGGGGAGCATCACTAGAGGGGTCATCAGCAGGAGGAAGGAGGTCCTGATCCCTCTATACAGATCTTTAGTTATCACTAGAGGGGTCATCAGCAGGAGGAAGGAGGTCCTGATCCCTCTATACAGATTATTATTATTATTATTATACGAGATTTATATAGCGCCAACAGTTTACTCAGCGCTTTACAATGTATAAGGGGGACAACACAATTACAGTACAATACAAAAGGTACAGGAGGGCCCTGCTCGTAGAGCTTACATTCTAAAAGGGAGGGGGTGGTGGTACAAAAGGTAATAGCTGCAAAGAATGATTTGATGGGGGTGGCTCAGGGACAGTTATGTGGGTGTGGGATAGGCTTCCCTGAATAAATGAGTTTTCAAGGATCTCCTAAAGGTGGACAGGGTAGGGGCTGATCGGACATACTGGGGCAGGGAATTCCAGAGGATGGGAGAGGCTCTGGAGAAGTCCTGAAGGCGAGCATGGGAGGAGGTAACAAGGGAGCTAGAGAGCAGGAGGTCCTGGGAGGAGCGGAGGGGGCGATTTGGGTGATATCTGCAGATGAGGTTGGTGATGTAGATGGGGGCGATGTTGTGAATGGCCTTGTATGTTATGGTTAGCATTTTGAATTTTACACGGTGGGGTAGGGGAAGCCAGTGAAGGGATTGGCAGAGAGGAGCAGCAGTCACGGATCGATTAGTGAGGTGTATTAGTCTAGCAGCAGCATTCATAATAGACTGAAGGGGGGATAGCCTGCTTAAGGGTAGGCCATTAAGGAGAGAGTTGCAATAGTCGAGGCGGGAAATAATCAAAGAGTGAATAAGTTGTTTTGTAGTGTCATTAGTCAGAAAGGGTCGAATTTTGGAGATGTTGCGGAGGTTAAGGCGGCAGGATTTAGCCAGTGATTGGATATGGGGGCTGAAGGAGAGGTCAGAGTCAAGGATTACACCCAGGACTCTGGCATGTGTGGAGGGACCAATGGTTGTGTTGTTGATATTAATGGTGAAGTCACAGGAGGGGGACCGTGAAGGAGGAAATATAACAAGCTCAGTTTTAGAAAGATTAAGTTTGAGGAAGTGGTGTGACATCCATACCGATATGTCATTCAGCAAGTTTGAGATCCGTGAGGAGATAGTGGGGGTGAGTTGGGGAGTGGAGAGATAGATCTGTGTGTCATCGGCATAGAGATGGTATTGGAAGCCATGGGAGGTGATCAACTGGCCCAGGGAAGAGGTATAGAGTGAGAAAAGGAGAGGCCCAAGGACAGAGCCTTGGGGTACCCCAACAGAAAGAGGAAGGGGAGCGGAGGAGGTGGAGTTGTAAGTGACGCTGAAAGTGCGCTGAGATAGGTAGGAGGAGAACCAGGATAATGCAGAATCACGGAGGCCAAGGGAGTGTAATTTGCTGAGGAGCAGCAGGTGGTCAACTGTGTCAAAGGCAGCAGAGAGGTCTAAAAGTATGAGTATGGAGTAGTGGCCATTGGTTTTGGCAGTTATTAGGTCATTGGTGATTTTTAGTAGGGCAGTTTCAGTCGAATGTTGTAGGCGGAAGCCAGACTGTAGGGGGTCGAGAAGGTTGTTGTCCGTGAGGTAGCGACTCATTTGGTCATGAACAAGGCGTTCGATGAGCTTGGAGGCAAACGGGAGAAGGGAGATAGGTCTTAAGTTATTCAAACAGGTGGGGTCTAGTGAGGGTTTTTTGAGTATGGGGGTAACCAGTGCATGTTTGAACGGGGAAGGAAAGGTGCCGGAGGAGAGGGAGAGGTTGAAGATGTGGGTTATCTTTAGTTCTTTAGATCTTTAGTTATCACTAGAGGGGTCATCAGCAGGAGGAAGGAGGTCCTGATCCCTCTATACAGATCTTTAGTTATCACTATAGGGGACATCAGCAGGAGGAAGGAGGTCCTGACCCCTCTATACAGATCTTTAGTTATCACTATAGGGGACATCAGCAGGAGGAAGGAGGTCCTGATCCCTCTATACAGATCTTTAGTTATCACTATAAGGGGCCATCAGCAGGAGGAAGGAGGTCCTGATCCCTCTATACAGATCTTTAGTTATCACTAGAGGGGTCATCAGCAGGAAGAAGGAGGTCCTGATCCCTCTATACAGATCTTTAGTTATCACTATAGGGGACATCAGCAGGAGGAAGGAGGTCCTGACCCCTCTATACAGATCTTTAGTTATCACTATAGGGGACATCAGCAGGAGGAAGGAGGTCCTGATCCCTCTATACAGATCTTTAGTTATCACTAGAGGGGTCATCAGCAGGAGGAAGGAGGTCCTGATCCCTCTATACAGATCTTTAGTTATCACTAGAGGCATCACCAGCAGGAGGAAGGAGGTTCTGATCCCTCTATACAGATCTTTAGTTATCGCTAGAGGGGTCATCAGCAGAAGGAAAGAGGTCCTGATCCCTCTATACAGATCTTTATTTATCACTAGAGGGGTCATTAGCAGAAGGAAAGAGGTCCGGATCCCTCTATACAGATCTTTAGTTATCACTAGAGGGATCATCAGCAGGAGGAAGGAGGTCCTGATTCCTCTATACAGATCTTTAGTTATCACTAGAGGGATCATCAGCAGGAGGAAGGAGGTCCTCATTCCTCTATACAGATCTTTAGTTATCACTAGAGGGATCATCTGCAGGAAGAAGGAGGTCCTGATTCCTCTATACTGATCTTTAGTTATCACTAGAGGGGTCATCAGCAGGAGGAAGGAGGTCCTCATTCCTCTATACAGATTTTATTTTTATTTTATTTAAGGTACTTGTATAGCGCCGTCAATTTACACAGCGCTTTACATATACATTGTACATTCACATGGGTCCCTACCCTCAAGGAGCTTACAATCTAAGGTCCCTAACTCGCATTCATATACTAGGGGCCAATTTAGACAGAAGCCAATTAACCTACCAACATGTCTTTGGAGTGGGGGAGGAAACCGGAGTACCCGGAGGAAACCCACGCAGGCACAGGGAGAACATGCAAACTCCAGACAGGTAGTGTCGTGGTTGGGATTCGAACCAGTGACCCTTCTTACTGCTAGGAGAGAGTGCTACCCACTACACCACTGTGCCGCCCATCTTTAGTTATCACTAGAGGGGTCATCAGCAGAAGGAAGGAGGACTTGATTCCTCTATATGTTACTGCACAGGGCTCTATGCCTTACTTCCCCCTCCACCCTTTTAGCTTTTTTTTTTTTTTTTGCTTGGTTTGGAGACGGCTAGTTAAGGTGGGGGGAGGGAAGGACTGAGAGTTCCTCTATGGCGACTTGGAAGGTACAAGAGAAATCAAAATATAACCACGATACATGCAAGCCGGCAGATTTCCACTGTAACGTTTGCAATAATGGGTTATGTTTCTTTTAATGCGAGATGTTGGTGTTGACACATTGTCTGTCTGTCTGATTTTTTTTTCAGACGACATAAAAGGTGTGCAATAGGGTTGATGTTCCTGGAGGGGTTTTTAACGCGGAGTATGATATGGCATTGTTCAAGGATTGGTCAAAGCAGAGAAAACTGCAGTTCAGTGTTTCTAAATACAAAATAATACACCTACAGAAAAGGAGTTCTGAGGAGCATCAATAGAGGGGTCATCGGCAGAAGGAAGGAGGTCACTGATTCCTCTATACAGATCTTTAGTTATGACTATAGAGGTCATCAGTAGGGGTGCAATGGATCAAAAAACTCACGGATCGGATCGTTCCTCAGAACAGAGTGACCGATCGGATCATTTTTCAGATCAGCAAAAAAAATAAATTCAAGACAAATCTTGTTACACCCACCGAAGTTTTAGATTTCAGTTATTTTCAACACAAAATGGAGCTTATATGCTTAAATACAGTATTTGTAAATCCGACGGACTGTTTAGATGTTAAATTTTAAAAGGCTGCTAATGTGACAGAACACCTCTGATTTTCACATTTAACTAAATCAGAGGTGTTCTGTCACATTAGCAACCATATAAGGTCAGCAGGTTTGTTGCTGCTTTTAAAATGTAACATCAAAACAGTCCGTTGGAATTACAAATACTGTATTTAAGCATATAAGCTCCGTTTTGTGTTGAAAATAACTCCGGTGGGTGTAACAAGATGTCCGCTTGCCCCCTTCTCACTCTATCATTACTGTGCAGGAGTGTGGGGTGTAGCAAGATGGCGACGACGAAACGTCACTTCCTAACGAGACAGCGGCTGCCGCCGGGTTTACCAAGATGGTCGCCGCTCCGGTGCTAGACCGAAGCCGCGGCCTTTCCTATGGCTGAGGCAGCGAAGCGCTCCGCGGATCGCGTGGTGTGCCGATCCGAACAGGTTGACCCGCTCCGATCACGGATCGTGGACGATCCATTGCACCACTAGTCATCGGCAGGAGGAAAGAGGTCCTGATTCCTCTATACAGATCTTTAGTCATCACTAGAGGGGTCATCGGCAGAAGGAAGGAGGTCCTGATTCCTCTATATGGATCTTTAGTTATCAGAAGAGGGGTTATCAGCAGAAGGAAGGAGGTCCTGATTCATTTGTGTGTGTGTGTATACGGAGCACGGCGGAATGCCGTTCCGGCACCCATGGCAGCCCTCTCTACTCCGATGTGTCATGTACCACAATAGCCAGTAGAAGAAGTTTTCTGCACAACTTACTTCCTCTACCGGCTTCTCTGTGCTAGCCCATGTGAGTCCTGCCCTCGATCGGGCTGGGTCGGGTCCCAGCACTGCACCTGCTTTTGGCCATTCAAGAGGCAGCTTACATCCCCGCCTGCTGCCGCTGCTACTCTGGCAGTTCCAATGGGCGGAGCTCTCCGATCGTCACTTTACTGTGATGACTTTAAAAGAAAAGAGATTGCGATTACCATACAGCAGTGGCTGCTTTCCAGAAGAGGTAAGGGAGCTGTGAAAGGGGGGAGGGGGAAGAGCTTTTGGAAGAATGAACATTGACAGAGAGAACGGTGAAAGTGGGGTTTTGGGAAATTTGTACAAAGGAGAACTGAGAAGGGGGGGGGGGATCTGTGCAATAAAGAGAGCTCGGGGAAAATTTTAGAGAGGGAGCTGGAGTGGGGGGTTAGTAGGGAGGAGAGGTGGGGGGGATTTCAGCAGAGTAGAGGTTGGGGGTTAGTAGGGAGGAGAGCTGGGGGGTGGGGAATTTAAGCAGAGAGGGAAGCTGGGGGGCGGATTTGGCAGAGGGGAAAACTGGTAAAGTGTTTGGGGAGGGGGGGGATTTATGCAGATAGGGGAGCTGGGAGCAAATTTAGCAGAGAGGAGAGGAGGATGGGGGAGATTTGTGCAGCGAGAACTGGGAAAATTTGTGCAGAGAGGAGAACTTGAAAAAGGGGAGATTAATGCAGAGAGGAGAGCTGGGAAAGTGGGATTTCTACTTATTACCCTTATTTTGTGCCGCTGTACTTCTCTACCCTAAGGAAGGCGTGGTTGGAGGTAGTGTTTGGGCATGTTTGGGGGGCGGGTTTGGGTGTGGTTGGGGGCAGGAAGTTGGCCGGGGAGGGAGAGTTCCTGCACCTTTTCTGTGCGAAAAAAAGTGGTGTGTGTGTATGTATGTATATATATGTATATAACACACAGTGGGGATGAAAAGTATTCAGACCCCCTTACATTTTTCACTCTTTGTTATATTGCAGCCATTTGCTAAAATCATTTAAGTACATTTTTTTCCTCATTAATGTACACACAGCACCCCATATTGACAGAAAAACACAGAATTGTTGACATTTTTGCAGATTTATTAAAAAAGAAAAACTGAAATATCTCATGGTCCTAAGTATTCAAACCCTTTGCTGTGACACTCATATTTTTAACTCAGGGGCTGTCCATTTCTTCTGATCACCCTTGGGATGGTTCTACACCTTCATTTGAGTCCAGCTGTGTTTGATTTTACTGATTGGACTTGATTAGGAAAGCCACACACTTGTCTGTATTAGACCTTACAGCTCACAGTGCATGTCAGAGCAAATGGCTATATATATATATAGATATATATATAGACACACACACAATACTGGCCACTTTATTAGGTACACCTTGCTAGTAACGGGTTGGACCCTCTTTTGCCTTCAGAACTGCCTTGATGCTTCATGGAATAGTTTCAACAAGGTGTTGGAAACATTCCTCAGAGATTTTGGTCCATATTGACATGATAACATCACACAGTTACTGCAGATTTGTCGGCTGCACATCCATGATGCGAATCACCCGTTCCACCACATCCCAAAGGTGCTCTATTGGATGAGATGTGGTGAGTGTGGAGGACATTGGAGTACAGGGACCTCATTGTCCAGTGGTGAGATGATTGGAGCTTTGTGACATGGTGCATTATCCTGCTGGAAGGAGCCATCAGAAGATGGGTACAATGTAGTCATAAAGGGATGGACATGGTCAGCAACAATACTCAGGTAGGCCGTGGTGTTTAAACGATGCTCAGTTGGTACTAAGGGGCCCAAAGTGTGCCAAGAAAATATCCCCCCCACCCTTACACCCCCCACCACCAGCCTGAACCATGGATACAAGGCAGGATGGGTAATTGTCTTCATGTTGTTTACACCAAATTCTGATCCTCCATCTGAATGTCGCAGCTGAAATCGAGACTCATCAGACCAGGCAACGTTTTTCCAATCTTCTATTGTCTAATTTTAGGTACCCCTGTGCGAATTGTAGCCTCAGTTTCCTGTTCTTAGCTCACAGAAGTGGCACCCATCGTGGTCTTCTGCTGCTGTAGCCCATCTGCTTCAAGGTTCAATGTGTTGTGCATTCAGAGATGGTATTCTGCATACCTTGGATGTAACAAGTGGTTATTTGAGTTACTGTTGCCTTTCTATCATCTCAAACCAGTCTGCCCATTCTCCACTGACCTCAACAAGGCATTTTCCGCCACACAACTGCCGCTCACTGGATATTTTCTCTTTTTTGGACCATTCTCTGTAAACCCGAGAGATGGTTGTGTGTGAAAATCCCAGTAGATCAGCAGTTTGTGAAACACTCAGACCAGCCCGTCTGGCACCAACAACCATGCCACGTTCAAAGTCCCTTAAATCCCCTTTCTTCCCCATTCTGATGCTCGATTTGAACTTCAGCAAGTCGTCTTCACCGCGACTAGATTCCTAAATGCATTGAGTTGCTGTCATGTGATTGGCTGATTAGCAATTTGTGTTACCAAGCAATGGAACAGGTGTATATTTTATAAAGTAGCCGGTGAGTGGCTTCTACTCATTACACTTTTTTTACAGAATCCACTGCTGTTGAATGCAGCAGGCAGAGCTTTTGGGTCAGCACTGCAGCCTCTTGTCAGATGACACTGGTTCATACTGCCTCCCTTAGTGAATCCAACAAAATGCAGAGTGGGACAAACACATTCCAATGATGCATAACAAAATATCAGATATGCTTTCTGCCATATCTGTGAGGGCTTTGTGGCTGCTTGAATAAAAACAAGGGAAACATTGAAGCCGGAGCTTACAAAACACGAGAAGCATGAGCAGCGAGTTCCTAAAATGCTGCCCAGTTTTACCAGCACCTTCTGCATGTGACTGAATGTATGTGTAAATATACGGATTCCAACACATGTCAGCGCAAGTGACTGATCCCTCTAAAGGGCTATTTTTATTCAAGTGTCTTAAAAGAAACTCGTTCTTTCACAAAAGGCAGGAAAGTAAGTGTTCCGTATACAGTGGCAAGAGAAAGTATGTGAACCACATGGAATTAACAGGTTTTCTGCGGTAATTTGGCATAAAATGTGATCGGATTGATCTTCAACATCTAGTCAAACACAATGTGCTTAACCACTTCAAGACCAGACCTACCTCTGACTCTTGTTTACAAGTTAAAATCAGTATTTTTTTGCTAGAAAATTACTTGGAACCCCCAAACATATATAATGTCTTAGCAAAGACCCTAGAGAAAAAAATAACGGTCGTTACAATATTTTATGTCACGTGGTATTTGCGCAGCGGTCTCTCAAATGCAATTTTTTTTGGAGAAAATATACACTTCACTGAATTAAAAAAAGAAAACTAAACTGTAAAGTTTACTTAAAATTTTTTGTATAATGTGAAGGATGATGTTACGCTGAGTAAATAGATACCTAACAACATGTTACGCTTTAAAATTGCATGCACTTGTGGAATGGCGACAAACTACGGTACTTAAAAATCTCCATAGGCGACGCTTTAAAAAAAAATTAACGGTTACCTGTTTAGAGTTAGGCCCCTTTCACACTGGGGCGGTTTTCAGGCGCTATTGCGCTAAAAATAGCGCCTGCAAACCGACCCGAAACAGCCGCTGCTGTCTCTCCAGTGTGAAAGCCCCAAGGGCTTTCACACTAGAGCGGTGCGCTAGCAGGACGGGAAAAAAGTCTTCGGAGCGGTGAAGGGGCGGTGTATACACCGCTCCTGCCCATTGAAATCAAGGGGACAGCGCGGCTACACCGCCGGCAAAGCGCCTCTGCAGTTTTTTTTAACCCTTTCTCGGCTGCTAGTGGAGGGTAAAACCCACCCGCTAGCGGCCGAATACCGATAACAATAGTGGCGCTTTACCGCTGACGACGCCTCCGCCCCAGTGTGAAATGGGCCTTACAGAGGAGATCTTGCATTAAAATGATTGCTCTCGCTCTAACAATCCCGGCGATACCTCACATGTGTGATTTGAACACTGTTTACATTTGCGGGAGCGACTTACGTATGCATTTTCTTTGAGCGAGCACACGGGGGAAAAAAAGAGAAAAAAATTCTGATCGCTTTTATTACTGTTAGAAGGAATGTAAACATCCCTTGTGACAGTAATAGGCAGTGACAGGTGCTCTTTATGGAGGGATCTGGGGTCTAAAAGACCCCCAAACCTCTCTCCTGCACTTCAAAGTATTCAAAACGCCAACACTGGCATTTTTAAATACCTTGGATTTTTTTAAATTGGCGCCGTTGGCTGCCGAGTAAACCGGAAGTGACGTTGTGACGTCGCTTCCGGGTTACTACATCGGAGACCCAATCAAAGCCGATTCTGGCTGGCCGTTCCGATCTCCCGGTGGGATGGGAGACCCAGGTGGAGCGGGAGGGGGGGGGGTTAACACCTGCTCCCAATGCTTGTGATAACGACCGAGCGGCTGCTTAGTCGCATCAGGTTGTTCTCACGTGAAAGCCGACCATCCGATCTGGCCGCAGGCATCACCCCAAGTATAACCACTTCAACAAAATTATGTACAGGTACGTGATTTTGCGTGAAGTGGTTAGTTAGGCTGATAAGACACAAACAATTCTAATTTCTTGTGTCTTTACTGAACACACCATTAAACATTTACAGCACTGGAGGAAAAAGTGAATCCATAGACTAATATCTTCAACAAAAGCTAATTGGAGCCAGTAGTTTGTATATCTGGATTCCAAATAACGAAATGAGTTTGGAGGTGCAGTTTAGAGCTACTTTGATAAAAGACACTCGGACATTTTAAGACTGCTGTTCATAAGAAGCGTCAGCTGATGTGGACCATGCCTTGAATACAGGAGTTCCCTGAATACAGTCAGTCAAGAGTAGTTGATCTGCATAAGACTGGAAAGGGATACAAAGAAATCTCATAGTGTTTGGGCATCCATCAGTCGATTATTCGACAAATTATCTATAAATGTAAACAATTTAGTACTATAGCTACTCTCCCTAGAAGGCCTAATGCAGAATCCACAATGAGGTAAAGAAAAAACCCATAAGTAACATTTCAAGGCTTGACGACTGGAATCGCTGGAACTGGCAAACATCGCTGTTCATGACTCTACCAAATGTAAGTCTTTGAAGAGGGAGGGTGTCCATGGTGGAACACCACAGAGGAAGCCGCTGCATGTCTGAAGTTTGCCAAAGAGCACCTTGCAAAACCGCAGTGCTACTGGCAAAATGTTTTGTGAACTTATGAAACACAAGTTAAATTGTTCGGGAAGAATACTTAGCACTATGTATAGCACAGCTTATCAACATCAAAACTTTATCCCAATGGTGAACTATGGTGAAGGGAGCATCATGATTTGGGCTTGCTTCGCTGCTTTAGTTTCTGGACCACTTGCCATCAACAAGAGAAAAAAATGAATTCCTAAGTTTACCAGAATATCCTAAAAGATAATGTCAGTGTGTCAGAAACCATGAATCAAACTGAGACAGAATTACAGTTAAATCACATATGTTTAATAATAATAATAATAAAAAAAATGTAAACAGAATAAACGTAGTCAAAACATAGCCAGAGTTCAGGAACCGGAACGGATAGTCAGACAAGCCAAAACGTCAGAGAGCCAGAGATGGGCATAATAGAACAGCAAGCAGGATCTGGAGCCAGTTGGAATGTCAGCCAAGCAAGTCTTTAACAGGAATACAGGAGAGCGTCTCTAGAGATGTGACCAAGGCGAAGGCAGAGATCATCTGGGTTGGACAGCTTAAGTAGGCAATTCTGACAAACATGGTATCATCAACAGCTGAGTCACTGTGAAGAGATAGGAGCTGGCAATTAGCCGACAGCTGAGTGGCCAGCTTTGAGAAGGAAGGGCTGAGCCCAGCCCTGACAGGGTGGCTGTCCACCAGCCGAAGCTTAGTCGAAGTTGGTTAATGCAACTAGACAATGAGCCTAAGCATCAAAGTGAATCCAGCACAGACTGACTTCAGAAAAGAAAATGCGCCTTTTGGAGTGGCCAAGTCAGAGCCCAGACCCTAACCCCATAGAGATGCTGTGAAATGGCCTCAAGAGAACCGTTCACACCAGACAGCCTACAAACGTGTCTGAGGTGAAGCAGTTTTGTAAAAAGGAATGGTCAAATATTCCTCCTGAACATTGTGCAGGTCTGATCCACAGCTACCGAAAGTGCTTGCTTGAAGTCATTGCTGTCAAAGGAGGCTCGACCAGCTATTAACTCCAAGGGTTCACTTACTTTTTCCTCAAGTGCTGTGAATGTTTAATGGGTGTGTTCAATAAAGACACGAGAAATTAGAATTGCTTAAAGTGGGAGTAAACTCCCATGCATGACCTTTACCTATAGGTAAGCCTATAATAAGCCTTGCCTATAGGTACAGTAAATATCTCCTAAGCCATTTAGGAGAGATTTACTTTTGATGCAACCGGTGACGTCACCAGCGCATGGGGTCTAAAGGAAAGGTATTCCGTGCTGTTCAGAGTTCTGTGCCGTAAACGGCGGCTCCCGCACGCATGCACAAGAGTGATGTCATTGCAACTCCGGCCAAGCCACTCACACAGCCGGAGTCTGTGAACCCGGAAGGAAGACCGGTGAAGATGGAAGTGCCTTCAGCTGTGACAGTGCGTCGCTGGAGTGCTTCTTTTTAAGGTAAGTTTGACAGCATGTGCTAGTATGCGATGCATACTAGCACATTATGGCATTGCCTTGCAGGATTTGAAAAAAAAACAATGGTTTACTACCAGTTTAAGAACATTGTGTTTGTCTATTGTTGTGACTTAGATGAGGATTCAATCACATTTTATGGCAAATTACTGCAGAAAACCAGTTAATTCAAAGGAGTTTGCATACTTTTTCTTGACACTGTACAGTAGGTGACTACTGTAATTTTTAACTATCCCTAAAAGTAAGGGTCATCAGACTTTGCAGTACGAAGGCCACGTTGTATATTTTACAAATAATTCTGGGTCAAAAAATATCCCCATCAGAGTCACCCTTACATCAGAAGTGGAAACCATAAGCAGCCTCTGCTGGCCTCAATTCTCAATCAATGCAAGTTTTTTTATAGGTACATTTAGTTGCCTTACTGCAGTGGCGTCACTTGGGTTGGTGTTACCCGGTGTGGAAAAACATGTCGTCACCCCCCCCCCCCTCCACCAACTATAGACCCCCCCCTCCCTCAGTACAGACCCCCCTCCAGCAAATAATATAACCTGTGATGTATTTCAGTTATCTTGCAAAGCCTGGCCTGTTAGGGGCCCTGAGGACAGGGTTGATGACCACTGCTTTAGAAGATCTCACACTGTAGGTATACAACTATGGGGCTCAAGGCACAGGACATAGAACATTGCTATTTTTTGACCCTCACCTTGCCAGCGTCCAATTTATATAGGAAAAAAGGGTTGAGAAAGTAGATTCTACTTTCTCATAAATAGAGAAAGTATTATTCCTTTTATACTGGCTTTTGAAGTTTACAAATGCAGCAATTTAAAAATTGGATGAAAGGTTTAGCAATGGGAAACACTTTTTAAAAGATAAAAAGTTCATTTTATTCACAACTATATAGATCAGACCCAAATGAGCTACAAATAAGGAAGGACAGATGGACTTTGTTCCAAATCAGGGACAGTCCCTTGAAATCAGGGACAGTTGGGAGATATGCCAACTGTACTGCTCACTGTTCTCCTTGCTGGAGAGGAAGTTGTACTTGAGGATTTTGCAGCGCAAGAATCCCCCTGCTACTGCTTCATTTGTTCTGCACCTTGTGTTCCTCTCCAGTTGCTACATGAATAGTCCCCCACCTGTAATCAGATTTCCAGTCTTTGGGGGGGGATAGCTCTGACATGAGTAAACAAAGTCCAGCCTCTCACAAGATGGCTGCCTCCATACAGAAACACGGTAAGTCAGACCTGGAGAAATATTAGCTGCAGAGACACCACACGCTATACTGCCTTCCTTTTTGGGCACCACAGTTCAGGTCCTCTTTAACAGAAGTCTAGAAAAATGCTAGTTAAACTTTCAAGTAGGCAGGCTTTTTATTTCCAGAGACCTTCTCTTCTGCAGGAAAACCTTATCTGTCTGTTCTCAGTCTTCTTTTAAATAAACATAGTCCTTTGCATGCCTCAATGCCAGAATGAATGAACTTCTGTCTACATTTACGGAATTACGTCATCCCAGGCTGGTCTATCAGTGGCTGAAAATCCCAAACCCAGAAGAGAACCAAGTGAAGAGTCTGCACAATAATTTTCCCTTCGAGGGCAGGGTGTGGGTTGAACGGTGCTAAACATTATGCAACCTGGAAGACTGAGGACATCATGTGGTGGAAAAGAAACGTCAAAGTACTCAAAAAGCAGCTGCATCTGATTGGATGCACCCACTGTTTCACCTGAAAATTTTCCCAGCAGGCTCCTTTTGACAAAAGTTGATAGAAATATCAACTTTTGTCAGAATAGGGCCACCAACTGAGCGAATTTCAGACGGTTCCTCATCTTTTAAAGAACTAGTACATTTTGAGGCTGGAGTTCTGCTTTAAAGTGACACTAAACAATATGCTTTTTGCCAGAAGTAATCTACACACACCCATTACTTAACAGCCATGTACAGTGGAACCTTGGATTACGAGCATAATCCGTTACAGGAGAATGCTTGTAATCCAAAGCACTCGCATATCAAAGTGAGTTTCCCCATATAAGTCAATGGAAACGAAGATAATTCGCTCCACATTGACTTATATTGCATGCAATACTGCATGTGGCCAGAGGTGGGGGGGGGGGCGCCGGAGAGTCTCGGAAATACTCAGAGACCGCTCGGATGCACTCGGAAAGGCTCAGAAACACTCGGGAATGTTGTATTTCCGAGCAGCACTGAGTGTCACCGGCGCCCCCGCACCTCTGGCCAAATGTGATACTGCACACCACAGAGGCTTGAATCCTGCTCGTTTTGCGAGACAACACTCGCAAACTGAGGCAGGATTTTAAAAAAAATGGCTCATTTTGTTAAACGCTCGTTAACCGCGTTACTCGCAATTTGAGGTTCCACTGTAATTGGTTTTTCATTAAATTTGTTTTTCTGCCTCTTTGTAATGTTCTTCCTGAGCTCCTTAACTTTTCCTTTTGTCCATTGCTTCTGTTTGTCTGACATGGACAGTGCACGTTAGTTGTGGTCATGTGAAGTGCTTTATGCACACTGCACACCCCATAGTTCTTAGTCTATCTTGGGAGAAAGCAAGAGAGGGTGGCTACGTTCCTACATACAGTTCCTACACGGAGATCCAATGGAGCCACCCTTTAACAAGAAGTCAGATCACAGCAGCAAACAAAAAATGAATTTAGAGGCGGCTGAGAGCAACAGAAGGGACTTTTTAAAAAGTTAAGAATACATAAATGCAGGGCTTTTTTCAGCGGGAACATTGCGGCACCTCCAGCACTGAATGTATGCAATGGCAAGGGGTGCTGGGATGAGGCATGCTGGAAGGTCTATTGATCCTGTCTGTTGAGAGATCTATTGTCACTGGAGGGATCTATTGCTGCAGGAGGGTCTCATACCTCCCAACGTTTTGAGATGGCAACAAGGGACACCTACTAGCAGACGTATGTGGGCATAAGTCACGCCCCTGACACGCCCCTTAAAGGGGACATAACCAAACAAAAAAGGGTTAATTAAATCAACAAGTGCTTTTTTTGTTACCACCAGGGCTTTTTTTCTCAGAAAATAGGTGCAGGAACTCAACCATGACCCCTCAAAACCCCCTTGACGCCCACTGAGATGAGAAGAAATCCTGGATCGCCGCACTCTGGGATAAGGACATCTTTATTGAAGTAAAATCCAACAATACAGACAAATGCAGAGAAGTACAGGGTGGTAAACTGCTAACGCGTTTCACATCATTTGGATGCTTATTCGTAGCTAGAGAGGGATAGTGATAGTGTGGTATAAATAGAAAATTAAAAGAGGGAGAGTGGAGTATACATGATGATAGAGCATGCATACTCCACCTTGACCCCACACACACCCTTCAAACAGCATCAAATAGTGGGTGTGGTCATATTTTCTTTACAGTGGAAGGGGCTTAAAGGGGCATTAAATACCAGGAGTGCATTATGTACAGAGTTCGGGGTGCGCTGCATACAGAGTGCAGAGTTCAGCCTTCTTCCACAGCTGTTTCTCTGCATCCCCCATCAACATCTCACTTTTACCCCTCTCCCCAGCCGGCTCTGGGAACTCCCCCCCCCCCCCCCCCCCGCACACTGTAAATGGCTCTGCCTCTCTCGCTTGCAGGGAGATCATCCAATGGGGGTGTCGGCATCTGCACTGCACCCCAGGCACCCACATCTTCTTTGTCCCCATCCTGCACTCAGTGGGAGCCACTCAAGACACCAGATTTGTGGGATCTGCTGAGAGACAAGCTGTAGAAGTCGGACTTCTGTGTTTACAAGTGATAGTGCTGAGCAGGGGGTCTGAGCCAGAGGTGGTGGAACAGAGTTCTACCAAGTTCCAGCTGAAAAAAAGCCCTGGTTACCAGAGGTGGGGGACTCGAGTCACATGACTTGAATTGAGTCAGACTCGAATCACCTGTTTGAGGACTTGCGACTTGCTTGACAAAATTAAATAAATGACGACTTGACTTTGACTTGTTACTAATGACTTGCGATTTGACTTGGGCTATTTGACTTGCAATGACTTGGCACCACCAGTGCTGTGTCTGGGCCTAGGCAAAAGCCGCCCCCCCCCCCCCCCCCCCCACAAAAGAAAGCTCCCCCCAAGTCCCGGCTTCGGGGTAGATCAGTATTTTGACTTGATTTGTGACTTGACCAAAATAAATGACTTGACTTGACTTGCTTGACTTCTAGCAGGGACTCGACTTGACTTGCTTGCTTTTCGCCACAGTAACTTGGGACTTGCTTGTGACTTGAAGGTTAAGACTTGAGACTCGCTTGTGACTTGCACATGTGTGACTTACTTCCATCACTGCTGGTTACCACCAATATTCCTTTATATTGGCCTTTAAAATGGACAAATGCAGCAATTTAGAATTTGTATGAAGAATATAGCACTGGGAAACACTTTTTGAAAGATAAAAAGTGCTTTTTATATACATCTATGTAGATCAGACCAAAATGAGGGACAAATGAGGAGGAAAGAGGGACAAAGGGACATTTCTTAAAATCAGGGACAGTTGGGAGCTATGGGGTCTATTGTTGCTTTTGGAAGATCTATTGCTGCTGGGGGGGGGGTCATATGTTTCTAGTGGGTCAATGGTTGCTGAGAGGGATCTTCTGTTGAGGGAGGTGTCTACTGGCTGGTGGAAGTTATATTGATGCTGGCTGCTGGGAGATCTATTGTTGGCGGGGGGTTATTGTTGTGGTGATGTAATATTGGTTGGGTGGATCTATTGTTGCTGGGGAGGTCTATTGTTGCTGGCTGCAGGGGATCTATTTTACTGCTTTTCTTGTTATCATTAACACATTCCATACAAATTACTTAGCACCACAACATAATACTTGGTTCTGTATTCTGTACTGTGAGGTGGGTAGGGGGTGGAACCAAGGGACAGTGCTTGACAGTAGGTAGCGGGTAGAAAGGGTGAACTTGCCCGTCCAGGGGCACGACGTCACCTTTGACGAAACGACGTAGGGAGGAACGGTGTGCTGACACCACCAACACAACGTGTAGTTCCGGAAGCTACGGGCGATCATCTGAATGAGCCGGCCGGCTCGGATATTTTATAGACGCTACTTTTTTCGCTTATTCTGTAAGTGCAATATATTTTTTTATTATTAATAAAGACGTTTACAGTTTTACACTATGGTAGATTTTCCCCTTCTATTGGGTTAACTGCTGACCGTGAGATATGCCCCTTTGTGTCTACCTCCAGAGTTACACAATGCTCCTCCAGGGTGCCCCCTAAATTAGTGCCCCCTTATGGCCCCCCCTTCTCCAGTGTGTCCCTAAAGGTAGCCCCCCCATGTCCTGTTCCTCCAGATTGCCCACTAAATTAAGTGCCCCTTATGTTGTCCTGCTCCTCCAGCGTGCCCCCTAAATTAGTGCCCCCTTATGACCCCCCTTCTCCTCCAGAGTGCCCCAAAGGTAGCCCCCCTTATGTCCTGTTCCTCCAGATTGCCCTCTAAATTAAGTGCCCTGCTCCTCCAGAGTGCCCCCAAAGCTAGTTCCCCCTTTCACATACCTTCTGGCCCTGGCCGCAAGCGGCTGGGGGTAAAGCACTTTAGTAAAATAAATCCTTCTCGGCAACCTTGAACTGCGCATGGACAGTTCCGGAGCCAGCCAATTAGAGAACTGCTGTGTTCGGCCTCCACTCACGTGGTGGGGCGTGTGAATATAAGCCACACCCCGCTGCCTGTTTCGAGGCCTGAGCCTGGCAGCTCTCTAATTGGCTGGCTCCGGAACTGTGTGCATGCAGTTCAGAGTCGCAGAGAAGTTTTTTTTTTTTGTTTTTTTTTTCTTTTTAGGCCGGGTTCACACATGTGCGGTGCGAATTCCAGCTCTGCGAAGAGAAAAAACAGTTGTTCAGATGTTCCTCTCTGTTCTATCTGCGGATCAGTGAGAGGGGAGAGGGGGGGAGGTGTAGTGAGGAGAAGGAGAGATATAGTGTTCAGAGCGGAATGCATCTGCGAATCAGATGCGTTCCCATAAAAGATAATGGGCTTGTAATTCGCACCGCAATGCCCAGAAAACACACACTTTTTTGGGGCAACGCACATATGTGAACCAGATGCATTCAAATGAATGTATTTTAAAATGTCCTGTGAATTGGATGCGGTGTAAGCCGTATCTAATTCGCATAGGTGTGAACGGGGGCTTAAAGTGTATCATTGCCAGACGCTCATATGTAGCAAGTCACGGCCAGCCAGGAACAAGGAGATTTTTTTATGGCCACTTTTCTCCTGTCCCCTGACAAGATAAAAGTGCCTACTTTAGCAACACTGAGTCTCGGGGCCCCTCACGGTGGTGGAATGGCAGGGCCCAGTCACAAGTGTGACCTTTGTGACCCTGGTAGTTCCCACCAATGGTTGGTGTCAGTCGGATGAATAGTGCCCCATCGTTGGTGTCAATAAAAAGAAATGTACCCTATCCTTGGTGTCAATGGGAGGAATAGTGTCCCCCCGTTGTTGGCATCAGTGGGAGAAATCGGGCTCCATTGATGGTATCGGTGGGAAAGAAAGTGCCCCATCTTTGGTGTTAGTGGGAAATAATGGGTGATAGTTTTCCATCATTTACACTTACATTACAAAAAGTATTGGGATGCCTGCCTTTACACGCACATGAACTTTAATGGCATCCCAGTCTTAGTCCGTCAGACTCAATATTGAGTTGGCCCACCCTTTGCATCTATAACAACTTCAACTCTTCTGGGAAGGCTGTCCACAAGGTTTAGGAGGGTGTCTATGGGAATGTTTGATCATTCTTCCAGAAGCACATTTGTGAGGTCAGGCACTGATGTTGGACGAGAAGGCCTGGCTCGCAGTCTCCGCTCTAATTTATCCCAAAGGTGTTCTATCGGGTTGAGGTGCAAAGGGTGGGCCAACTGAATATTGAACCCTACGGACTAATGCCCCATACACACAATCGGACATTCCTACAGCAAAATCCATAGATTTTTTCCGACAGATGTTGGCTCAAACTTGTTTTGCATACACACGGTCACGCAAATTTTATCGGAAATTCCGAACGTCGAGAACGCGGTGACGTACAACGCGTACGATGAGCCGAGAAAAACGAAGTTCAATAGCCAGTGCGGCTCTTCTGCTTGATTCCGAGCATGCATGGAACTTTGTGCGTTGGAATTGTGTACACGCGATTGGAATTTACGACAACGGATTTTGTTGTCGGAAAATTTGAGATCCAGACGGAAAATGTCCGATGGAGACCACACATGGTCAGAATTTCCGACAACAAGGTCCCATCGAACATTTCCCGTCAGAAAATCCGACCGTGTGTACGGGGCATAAGACTGGGATGCCATTAAAGTTAATGTGTGCGTACTATTAGATTGTAAGCTCTTCTGAGCAGGGCCCTCTTAATCCTCCTTTATCTTATTGTATTATAACTGTATTGTCTCCCTTTTATATTGCAAAGCGCTGCGTAAACTGTTGGCGCTATATAAATCCTGTATAATAATAATAATAATAATAAAGGCAGGTGTTCCAATACTTTTGGTAATATAGCGTATAACAGTGTGAGGAATTTTATCCCAATGTTGGAGTCAGTGGAAAGAATAGTGCCTCAAACCAGTGGAAGGAATAGTGCCCCAAGTGCCACATAAAGGTAAGCAAAGGGACGCATCTGGCCCACGGCCACAGTTTAGGAAACCACTGGCATAAGGCAATGCATTCAGTTTAAAAAATATAATTATTTTAGGTCTCTTTCACGCGGGCGGATGGGGGCGGTAAAAAAAGCCCACCTAAAAGCTAAACAACAGCCGCAAACTTAACGCAAGATGCCGAGCTGACGCGCAGCACCGCCTGTCAAACTGGGCTATTAAAGTGAATGGGGCCACGCTGCAACCACGAGCCAAAGGCTTGATTTGAGGTTGTGGTGCATTAGCCTCTTTATTGTTTATGGTTTTCAGAGCTCAGAAACTGGAGCCAAAATATTCCGCCAGGAAATGTGTGATGACAGGCTGTTGGTGGAAAATCCAATCGTGTGTACGCTCCATCGGACAATTGTTGTCGGATTTTCTGCGGACAAATGTTGGATGGCAGGCTTTAAAATTTTCCGCGGACAAATGTCTGTTGTGGGATTTTCCAAGCGTGTGTACACAAGTCCGTCGGACAAAAGTCCAAAGTACAAACACGCATGCTCAGAAGCAGAAGCGGTCGGTCTTGTAAACTAGCGTTCGTAATGGAGAATTAACTTTCGTGACGTGGCAAATTATGAAATGTCGAAATGCAGCGCACAATTCTCTTCTTCTTTAATGGGATAATAATGAAGTTGCTTTGCTGGTGATACTGATGGAGTTATTGCAAACAAATTTTCAAAGGCTTTTTTTTCTAGTGATATCAAGAATAATATTATTATGTTTAGTTTTTTGTTTTTTATTTGGGCAAGTTACCACAACACCATTATCCCGTAGTTTTTAAGATCAAAGATACAACTATGTTGGTGTCCCTTGTTAATTTTACATTGTATTTTTTTTAATTGTAACTGCTACTCCCAAACTGTCATTTGAAGTAAAACACATAGCCAAGTATTATTCTCCACAATTTTTTTTATTGTGCATTAAAAAAAAAATAGACATGTTATCTACTATAGAACCTAACCAAAAAGTGCATTCTATGCATCCAAAAATATAGAAAATATACCAAATCAAATCATTATTATTCAACCAAAAAAATAACATCAAAGCAATAACTCCAAGGCCAATAATAAATAACACGTTATCTCCTCTGATTCCGCAACAAGGTTTGGTTGACTAACGGCCGTTCAGAAAAGAACTGAAAAGTGCGAAATGAAAAGGGCAAAATGAACAGCGCGAATCAACACTCCCCAAACTTCTACTAACACGAAATTAGCAGAAGCAGCCCAAAGGGTGGCGATAAAGAGCTGAAAAACAACGTAGTATGTCACTACGTTTGTGTTTGTTGGCCGGCAATTCCTTGCCGTTTGTATGCAAGACAAGTTTGGGCCAACGCCCTTTGGGCAAAATTCTACGGTTTTGTTGGCCAACAATCCGATCGTGTGTACGAGGCTTTAGGCTACTTTCAAACTAGCCAATTCTCTAGAAAGTGATCCACCAAGGCGCAGTTTACACAGGACGCCCAACAGGCGCAACTGCTAGAGCTTGGCCCAAACTAACTACTTAAAGTTGCTGAAAGTGCTTAACCCCCCCGTTCACATTGAATGCGGCCTTGAAATCGCGCGACTTCATATGAAATCGCAACAATTTCAAAGCCGCGTTTCAGTGCAACTTCATTTGCGACTTTGAAGACACCCGTGCGTTGACCTGTCAAATCGCATGACAAGTCACCACAATGTGAACGAGGGCTAAAAAAACCTAACAGTTTAACCACTTAAGGGACCAGCCGCCGCAGTTATACTGCGGCAGGTTGGCTCCCCTGGGCGAGCCATCGTAGCTGTATGTCGGCTGCTTTAATAGCTCCAGGGGGCACCAGCGGCGCGATGACAGAGCCGGTGCACGTGCCAACCGTCCGTGATGTCCGCCGGGCACCCGCGGTCGCTCCTGAGAGAGACAGAACGGAGGTCTATCAATGTAAATAGACAGATCTTTGTTCTGTCAGGGGAGGAGAGACGGGTATGTTGTTCCTACTGATTAGGAACAATGATGTGTCATCTCCTCTAGTCAGTCCCATTCCCCCCCCCCCCCCAGTTAGAATCACTCCCCAGGACACACATTTAACCCCTTGATCTCTCCCCTAGTGTTAACCCCTTCCCTGCCAGTGACATTTATACAGTAATCAGTGCAAATTTTTAGCTCTGATCGCTGTATAAATGTGAATGGTCCAAAAAAAGTGTCAAAAGTGTCCGATCTGTTTGCCGCAATGTCGCAGTCCTGATAAAAATCGCCGCCATTACTAGTAAAAAAAATAAATAATAAAAATGCCATAAATCTATCCCCTATTTTGTAGACGCTATAACTTTTGCGCAAACCAATCGATTTTTTTTATTTTTTTTTTTACCAAAAATATGTAGAAGAATACATATGCCTAAATTAAAGTGGTTGTAAACCCTATGATAAAAATCCAAAAAAAAAAAAAAAACCTGCAGGACAAAGGCATAATGAGCTAGTATGCATAGCATACTAGCTCATTATGAATTACTACCTGAGATCGAAGCCCCCGCAGCAGTCCTCGTTCACCGTTCTGGCGGCCAACATCACTCCAGGGGGTTACTTCCGGGTATCGCGGCTCCGGCCAATCACAGCGCGGCTCCGGCGCTGCGATTGGCTGGAGCCGCGATAACGTCACTCCCGCCGGTAATGGCACAGTCTAACTGAAGCAATGGCACGTACGCATGTGCGCATTCAGAAAAAATGCGTTCAGAAGCTGTTTAGAGGCATTTCAAACGCCAAGCGCGGAAAAACACGGTAACTCGCGTTTAGCCTAGTTTCGTTTACAGACGTTTTTCATTTTTGGCTATTTTGAAAAAAAAATAATAATTTTTTTTCTCAAACGCTTCTAGACGCAAACGCGACTAAACGCGGCATGTAAACGTGGCTAAACGCCCGTTTTTAGATGCTGGTTTCTAGCTGTCAAGTTAAATCGTTCAGGAGAGGTTGAACAACGTCCTGTGTACATGAAGCCTAATCTGACAGAACACCGTGCTGACAGCATGCAGTACCAACTTCGCACAAAAGATGGCACTGCGGTCCCCTAAAGCATTTCAGAGCCATTGTTGCTGCTGCTTTTAAAATTGAACTTCTAAATAGTCGGATTTCTAAATACTGTATTTTACCTTATAAGTTAAATTTCCTGTTAAAAAAAAAAAGTGTGCAATGCAAGACTGCGGTGGGTGTAACATGATGTCCGCTTGCCCCCTTCTCAGTGTAGACTTACTGTGGAGGAGTGCGGGGTGTAGCAAGATGGCGGCGACAGAACGTCACTTCCGCTACACATTGTGACGGGTCGCCTAGTCTGACGAAACGCCCGTTCCTGTTAAAAAAAAAAAAAAGTGTAAAATGCAAGGCCTGCGGTGGGTGTAACAAGATGTCAGCTTGCCCCCTTCTCAGTGTATCCTTACAATGGAGGAGTGCTGGGTGTAGCAAGATGGCGGCGACGGAACGTCACTTCGGTTACACATTCTGACGGGTCGCCTAATCTGACGAAACAGCTCGGTCACAATGAATTATACTACTGGCAAGCTGCCATCAGTAAAGATGGCTGACGCTAACATGTTTTCTCCGCCCTGAGCTTAACTTCGACTGAAGTAAATATAAAATGACATACTTTTTTCATTTTATAAGGCTAAATTTGCCCATGCATGCTTTGCTGCACGGAGAAAAAAAAAAAAAAAAACGATAAGCCGCTGCCGTTCTGGGTGACCGGAGGGACGTCAGCTGTGTGGGCGGAGCGGAGGGATAGGTCACATGTGTGGGCGGGGCGGAGGGATACAGGGAAGTTTGAAGTTCCCGCTGTAGAGCGCGGCAGCTCAGGTGTAGCGTGCAGTGGGCGGGGCTAGTGTAACTCCAAGCAACACATCACACACACCGGGCAACACACAGCCAGGGATATAGACATTGCAATACACAACTGCTTTATCTACACACACTTGCAGCATACACACCATTACTAGTATATAGCACAGACCCACAACCTGTACCTGTTACCTACACACTGCTCTACACCATATTACCTACACCATATACAAGGAAGAACACAACTTCACAGCTACTCACACTGCACAACCATTGTGTATAGACACACACAGACCCACAATCATGGTATCTGTGGATATCTGCCTCATACACACTGCTAGAAACTTCTTTACAGCTGCTGCAAACATTTGACAGCGCCGGCACCTATTCCCAGGCCAGCGTACAACTAGAATACAGGCTCGCTGTGCTCCATTTAGCTTCCACACTCACATTTGCTGCACACTCGCACAACCTGTGTGTACAGAATCTGCTGTACATGCTGCGATCTGACACGTCCAGCACACTCCGAGTGTCTTCATGGATCAAGGCAGGTGTGCGCCTGCTGCATACACTGTGCTGTGACACAACGAGCGCACACACACACACACACACACACACACAGTGATAGGACTGCTGCATGGACACACAGCTGTGTACCAGCTTGCAGCATTGCTATAGGCCTGTACAGTTCTATAGCACATCACAGTATAGATATAGAGCTGGTACTGTCACCCAATACACACCGCGGAATGCAGCTTTAACATCGGGCACAGCTGGGTTCCGGTTACACACACCCAGAGGTCATTGATACCAACGTTTTTATATTTAATCGTTTACCTTCAAACACTCTTGTGTAGAGGGAGTAGCTGAGTTTCTTTAAATTCCACTTCTGATTACCTCGGAGAAATCGCATCCGCCGGAGATCACCGGGTACAGTGCGGCATTATGCAGACAACCGATTTGGGCAGCAGAGAGACGGGCAAGATCTGGCACAGGAAGCCCACGCCGATCTCCAGTGATGGGTAAGGAGAAAAGGCATTTGATATTTTGAAATCTTATTTTATTTTTAACTGGAATGCAAAAGAAGTTAGAGCAGACCTTTACAGCAGGGGTCACCAAACCTTCTAAACAATGGGCCAGTTTACTGTCCTTCAGGCTTTAGGGGGGCCGGGCTGTGGCCAGTGGGAGTGGAAAATGCTTTGGTGTCAGTGGGGGGAATAGTGCCCCATCATTGATTTTAATGGGCGTAATAGTGCTCCATCATTGGTGTCGGTGGATGAATTGGTGCCCCATCATTGGTGTCAGTGGATAGGCTGGTGCCCCCCCATCGGTGTCAGCGATTGGGCTGGTGCCCCTCCATCATTGGTGCCCCTCGTCATTGGTGTCAGCGGATGGGCTGGTGCCCCCCAACTTTGGTGTCAGCGAATGGGCTGGTGCCCCCCCAGTCATTGTCAGCGGATGGGCTGGTGCCCCCCCACCCGTCATTGGTGTCAGCGGATGGGCTGGTGCCCCCCCCCCCGTCATTGGTGTCAGCGGATGGGCTGGTGCCCCCCCCCCGTCATTGGTGTCAGCGGATGGGCTGGTGCCCCCCGTCATTGGTGTCAGCGGATGGGCTGGTGCCCCCCCGTCATTGGTGTCAGCGGATGGGCTGGTGCCCCCCCCCCCCCGTCATTGGTGTCAGCGGATGGGCTGGTGCCCCCCCCCGTCATTGGTGTCAGCGGATGGGCTGGTGCCCCCCACCCAGTCATTGGTTTCAGCGAATGGGCTAGTGCCCCCCACCCAGTCATTGGTGTCAGCGAATGGGCTAGTGCCCCCCACCCAGTCATTGGTGTCAGCGAATGGGCTAGTGCCCCCCACCCAGTCATTTGGTGTCAGCGAATGGGCTAGTGCCCCCCACCCAGTCATTTGGTGTCAGCGAATGGGCTAGTGCCCCCCACCCAGTCATTGGTGTCAGCGAATGGGCTAGTGCCCCCCACCCAGTCATTGGTGTCAGCGAATGGGCTAGTGCCCCCCACCCAGTCATTGGTGTCAGCGAATGGGCTAGTGCCCCCCACCCAGTCATTGGTGTCAGCGAATGGGCTAGTGCCCCCCACCCAGTCATTGGTGTCAGCGAATGGGCTGGTGCCCCCCGCCCAGTCATTGGTGTCAGCGAATGGGCTGGTGCCCCCCCCCCAGTCATTGGTGTCAGCGAATGGGCTGGTGCCCCCCACCCAGTCATTGGTGTCAGCGAATGGGCTGGTGCCCCCCCCCCGCCATATGCCGATTATGGGGACAAGTATATGTTATACTTGTCCCCATAATCGGCATATACTTGACATTGTAATTTTGAGCTGAGTTGGGATGGTTTCCCTTGCGGGGTAGCTGTGCGGCGACATGAAACTCCTCAAAGCAATAATGTTGTTTGTTAATGTTTTAAATAAATAAACAAATTGTTAGAAATTTAATTGCAACTTTCTATTTGCCATAAGCTCCTGAAGAAGCGTCTGAATACGCGGAACATGTAGAGCTGAGCTGTATTATGACACACCGCCTCCTTTTCCCACATGCTATTTTCATTAAGTATTGGAGAGTGACCTGATTGGTCCCCCACTTTTAGTATATTACTTTATAAGTTATGTAGGTGGTGTGGTGTTCGTGCTTCAAGGCATTTTTGTGAATAGCCAATGAATTTTAATGCAATTGTCTTGTATCTCTTTGTAATAAATCAATTTTTAATTTAGTAATGCCTATAAAGTCTAAGCCTAAAATCATCTGCAAACCTATTTTTAAATAAAAATCCAATTTATCGGGACGTGACGCTATATACTTAATTCTCGTATCCACAGTACCACTCTGTGGTAATACCAGCAGTGTATTTAGGTTTTGTGCTGCCCTAGGCCTAAATAAACTCGTGCACCCTCTAATTTAAATATGACCCACCCCTTCCTGTCAAGGTCACACCCCTTGCTGTTTAAGACCCGCCCTGACATTTTCGAGTGGGGACACTAGTTCTGAGGGCCTGGGGGGGGGGGCGCAACGGATTCCCTTAATTTGCATAGATTTCCTCTCACTTCCTGTTTGGCTATGGGCCAGGAAGTGAAGGGAAATCTCTGCAATGGGACAGGGATGGTAAAAAATAAACTGACAGGGGCTATAACCCTCCCTTATTCTATTCAAAATGGAAAAAAAAAGTGCTGCCTATAGTTCTACTTTAACCGGTTCAATACCGGGCATTTTCACCCCCTTCCTTCCCAGTCCAATTTTTAGTTTTCAGCGCTGTCGCACTTTAAACAATTGCGCGGTCGTGCGACGTTGTACCCAAACAAACATTGACGTCCTTTTTTTCCCACAAATAGAGCTTTCTTTTGGTGGTATTTGATCACCTCTGCGGTTTTTATTTTTTGCGCTATAAACAAAAGAAGAGCGACAATTTTTAAAAAAAACATATTATTTACTTTTTGCTATAATAAATATCCCAATTTTTTTTAAAAAAAAAACAAATTTTTTCCTCAGTTTCGGCCGATACGTATTCTTCTACATATTTTTGGTAATAAAAATCGCAATAAGCGTATATTGATTGGTTTGTGCAAAAGTTATAGCGTCTACAAAATACGGGATAGATTTATGGCATTTTTAAAAAAAAGTTTTTTTTTTTTTTTACTAGTAATAGCGGTGATCGCGATTTTTTTGTGACTGCGACATTATGGCGGACACATCGGACACTTTTGACACATTTTTGGGACCATTCACATTTATACAGCGATCAATGCTATAAAATTGCATTGATTACTGTATAAATGTGACAGGCAGGGAAGGGGTTAACCACTAGGGGGAGACGAGGGGTTAAATGTTTCCTAGGGGAGTGATTCTAGCTGTAGGGGGAGGGGACGTACAAGGGGAGGAGACCGATCAGTGTTCTTCTGTACTGGGAACACAGATCGGTCTCCTCTCAACTGACAGGACGTGGATCTCTGTGTTTACACACACGGATCCACGGTCCGGCCCGGTTAACGGGCAATCGCGGGTGCCCGGCGGACATCACGGCTGCCAGGCACACGCACCGGGTCCCGAGCAACGCGGCGGGCGTTCGCGCGCCCCCTAGACGGCCGGGAAGCCCAGGCCATCATATGATGTCCACCCAGGATGGGAGATCCCATCTGTGGACGTCATTTTACTATGGCCGGGTAGTGAAGTGGTTAAGCACAAATTTCTGATAATTTTATGGAGAGGACTAAGAAGATATAACCATGTCAATGTCTGGATGATAGGACAGTCAAAATTAGAAGCGCCCCCCCAGTTGCGGAATGCCGGCCGCCAACATTCCAGAAGCAGTGCGGCCGCTTTATGGGGGCGCTAGACTAATTGGCGCCTCAGCCCAGTCCGCCCCATAAGACTGGCGCTACACTAACACTGTAGCGCAAGCCAGCGGGGACTCTATCCGTGCTGCCCCCCCCTGCAAAGTGCTGCCCTAGGCCTGGGCCTTGTCGGCCTAGGCCAGGATACAGCGTTGGGTGATACGATCCCAAAGCCTGTGTGGTGGTACCACCATTTCAGTACAAAGATTGGGGGTGGGTGGAGGTAAGCATAAGACACATCATCATTGTATGCTACAGTAAAGATTTCCATACTATAATTATATTTTTGGGTGCATAAATTATTTAAAGATACATTCTTCTTGAATTTTTTTACAGCAGACAAAGCATTGTTGGTCTCTGTATTGCAGTGTGTATTCATTTGAATTCTATACTCTGAATTTTACCCGTGTACCTTGGTTTTTCTCTTCCTGTACAGGATTATAGTAAATCTAATCCATGGAGCTGCAGCTTCTCCTGCTCAGACAAAGCGGTTTCTGCAAGTGGCATTTGATGAAGTTGGTGATTGCTTCCTTGCCGGGGATCACTTAGGAAACATCTTTCTGTTCAACCTAAACACAAACAGGTGAGAGGCTCTCAGACCGTCCTGCTAATGTGTAAATTATTAAATAGCCTGTCTAGGCAACAAGTGAAGCCAACGATTGATTAGTCAATGCCCTTTGTTAAGCACTTACTGTAGTAACTGCACAAATCACAAAGTTAAAGCCCAACTCTGGGCACAATAAAAAAAAAAAAACCTTGCAGTGAGGCCCCCCCTCACTGCAAGGGATGAATGCTTAGTAAAGCAGAGCTCTGCCAATAAAAACTTGTTAAAAATTATTGTTCTGTACCAAGGAACATTAAAGTGGTGTTCCGGCCAAAATGATACTTTTTAAATAAAAATACCCCTATAATACACAAGCTTAAAGTATTCTAGTAAAGTTAGTCTGTAAACTAAGGTCTGTTTTGTTAGTTTATAGCAGTAGTTTGTTATTTTATAAATTTACAGCAGGCCGTGGCCATCTTAAGTGTGGGCATCTGAAGCCAGACTGTATTACTTCCTGGATCTCATCCTTGCAGATCTCGCACATGCTCAGTGCAGCACAAGCAGTGTAATAGGTTTCAGGTCAGGTTTCCATAGCAACAGCAGTTTCAGAGGAAGTTGCCGCCCTTTCCCAGAAGGCATTGCAAACAGGAAATGATGCGATGGGCCGCTGCTAGGGAGGAGGAAGTGAAAAATGAATACAGCAGATATACAGTAGGTGCTGAGAAAAAAAATTAAAAAATATCCAATTTGTTTACAGTGCACAGTTTAGTGAGGGATGCTGAAGAGTTGTAAAAGTGGGTGGAACTCCACTTTAATAATTATTCTGCCAAAATTAGAGTGTGGTGTAAATTGCGTCCAGCATTGCTCCTGTTTCTTCTTCCTGGAGGCTGCCATTTTGCTGAAGCCCAGAGCTTCTGAGCAGCAGTAAAACTTTAGGCTCTCAACAGATCGGCCTGTAGATTTTCAGCACAGTCCAGAAAAATGGAGAGCAACTAAGCATGTGCAGAGCAGGGTGAGACAGTGTATTACTGAATTTTAAACAGTATAGGCACGTATTTGTAATGTTTTACATAGCTATACCTGCAAAAGGGGTCAGCCTGAAGTGCTCTAGCAAGACTTCATTTTCTGACTAAAGTTCCACTTTAAAGTCTTGGAGCTTGTGGGAGAGGCTGTATTATTTGCCTTCTCTTTTCTGCAGCAGGTTCCCTCGATCTGTGCGCCTAGCCCCCCATATAATCTCATCTTCGAGTCGCTTTCGGCCACAGTTGCAAGCTCACGTCCTCCATGTACAATGCAGGGTTAGAAGCCTTGTGTTGTGCATGATGAGGCCTAGGGGCTGTCAAAAGCTCAGATGTGGGGAGGACTGAACAGCGCTAGAAAGGGAAGTCGGGTATATATG